>CM048746.1:451532771-452191660 GCA_026315105.1 Locusta migratoria
AAGCCATCAGATTTGAATAAGCATAGATGACGATAGTATTGCATCCCCTTAGAAAAGTCCGTGCGATTGGTATAGCTGTCATTTGTATTCTGAGAAGTAACGTGGGAGAGTTTCCGACTTGATTGTGTCCTGATGAAGGAAATTAGCAGGCTTTGGAAGAGGAATGGAAGTTGGAGCTAGATGCGTGGCACAACATATCTCAGCCGTGTAGGCTTGTTTTTATCTTTTTTAATTTCCAATTGGAAAATTTTGTACATTTTAAGGCTCTTTTGGTGTGAGGTGAGATTAGAATATATTGTTCTTTCTTTCTTTACATTATTTGTTATATTTCTTGTTGATTTTTACTATGATTATTTTTTCCCTATTGTTTTTGTTTTCTTTCTTTGTTTTTTTTTCTGTTTGTGAAGGTGCTTTGGCTCTTTCTATTTTAGTTTTAATAATTCTTTCTCATGGTAATGATTTTTTTTAAATTCTTTCTTTTTGTGTTTATGTGAAGGTTTTTATTTATAACTGTTTTATCCCTATTTGTCTACTAACTAATTATTGATGATTAATTCATTCTTTAATGTTTTTATTAAGTTTTATGAATAAAGAACAGTCTAGAATCCAATAATTAATTCCATTCAACTAGTTTCAGACTTATTTAGACCATCTTCAGGAATTTTGACTCCATCGATGTTGTGGAGCTGGCAGGTAGCTGGGAGCCTTCCAGTGACGCACTGGAAGGCTCCCAGTTACCTGCCAGCTCCACAACATCGATGGAGTCAAAATTCCTGAAGATGGTCTAAATAAGACTGAAATTAGTTGAATGAAATAAATTATTGCATTCTAGACTGTTCTTTATTCATAAATTTAAATAAGAGTGCTGTTGACCCAAACATATGAAACGAAAATGTTTCCAATGGTTTCAATATATTCTTTTTCTGATTTAAGAATGATTGTTTATTACTTTGGTGTTGATTCCTATTCTTTTATATTGATTTAACTGAATTTTGGGGTTAGTTGTTTAATAATTACTGCAAGAAGATCAATTTATTTTCTTATGATTCTAATTTTTTTATTGTTTTGCTACTATTATGGTCTTTTTCTAGTTTAAATTTGTTTTCTTTTTATATTTTGTTTGAATCTAGATTGATTCCTACTAAGTTTTTGATACTGGGTTGGGGTTACCAACCTAAGCGCTAGCTAGCTGGTATTTATTTAATTTTTTATACTTTAATTGCTAGATTGCTTTAATTGCTAAGTTGTGCCGTTTCGAATCGTTATAGTGCCAACTTGGTTCTCAACACAAAGATGAAGCAGTTTTATATGCCGTTGTTCAGGTTCACGCCGAGGTAGCTCCTGGTTTTGCTCCTGCGCGTCCTCCCTGTTCGACGTCACCCTGTCGGTGACGTCAGGGAGTTTTCGGCCGTTGCTTTTGGCAAAATGGTGGTGCTCTGGACTGTGCTATGTTGATAGAACGACCTTTCCATATAAAGTGGGACGCCGGTATTTTCGCCGCTGAGGAGCTCCTAAGTCGCCATGTATGTATCTTTTGGCTCCCTGTGATGTGATTACCATCTACAACTAATCTCCGTCTCGGCGTTATGCCATAATGTCCAGGGCTCCGTCGTTGAATCTACGAGTGTCTTCAATTAAGCGATTTCATTTAGTGTAACTAGGGTATTTATCTGCCTTGTAGCTGTTCGCGAGTCACTTACCAGCCCTGACCGCGGACGTATAATGTGGCAGTGTTCTTTCCGCCTCTCTATTGATTATCAGGCTTTATTCCATGGTGGAACTTCTGCTCAATGACTATTTATTTGACTTGTAGAATGTTTTTTCAGCCATCGGTCGTATTAATTTGTTCACAGATGGACCACTGTGTGGTGATTATCATTGCTTAAAAATGAAACTATTAAACCACGTAAAACATTTCGACCTCCATGTTGTTGCCTCGGGAGTGGGTGTATTTTTGGCAGGATTATTTTCAAGCTAACTGCCACCCCTCAACCACGAAAAGACTCTCTCTCCTGTTTAACCGTAATGTTGGCCTTCACGTTACTAACAATAACTGGCTAATGTGTCTCAATTTTTCCCTATTGGATTTAATGCATGTTGGTGTTTAACAGTTGTTGTTGCTAATCACACGAAGCAGGTTTTGATGTATTTCTGTGTTGTTTTTGGGGCAGGTGTTCTCAGGACATTGTCGACATTTAAATGCCCGTTTGCTCACTGTGCATTTCTGTATTGTGAACTGATTTTGTCACCTGTTATAATATTTATTTGTGACGTGTTCGCTTTTATGTCAGAAACTTGGTTTCTTGTGTTTTAGTTTTTACCTATACAGTGTTGTAATCTTATGTGCAATCGGTTGTTAAGTTCTGCCAGTTTGGTTTTAAATTGTGTGTACTCGTTTAGTTGTTTTAAAGCATTGGGATTAGCTCGTCCTTTAGAAAAGGAACTTGACTGCACACAAGACGCAAAATCAAATTTACTTGAACTGTCAACTTCAGGTCTTCCAAATTGTTAATAATATTGTTAAATTAGCAATTGTTTTAACATTCCCACCCCTGTCATTCCACTTTGTCTTTGTTTCAATATGAATTCGAAGTTTCAGTATCATTCGCGAATCCACTATGTGAATCTCCACAGTGTCAAGCGTGTGCCGAGAATATCTGAATTCTTATATCACCTCTCATCTTGAGCAGACTTGTCAGTGGTAATAGACGAGCAAAACTATGTGAAGTAAACGGAAAATACTATATGGGACGTATGAAGGACAGTGCGACGCAACTTGGCATTAAATTCCTATGGCAGCAGATGACCGACTCGAGTGCCATTGTTAACTGCACCCTACATCGGTTGTATCTTAGACGACTGAAAAACCGTGCCTGGTTAGATAATTTTTTTGTTTTACACAGTAAGAGCTGACTAACATCACTCCATATTTTTGTGACTCTGGCACAGCAACCGTAATAGATATTTTGGTAAAAAACAGTCTTGGTTGCATAAAATTGATGTTTCATGTATTTATACATGACGCGTTTCGCCTCTTCTGGACATCATAAGACCTTGAAAGGGGGAAAAATTTACAAACTTATTTAAAAAATAGAACTAAAAATATGTTAAATATTTCCAAAGCAATCAATATTAGAAATAGGGAAAGTGCAGACTGATAAAACTGCAGGCCACGTGACCACATTCAAGTTTTGGCGTGAAGGGAATTAAGATTGAACTGATAAATACCGCTAACGAGCATATTTTAATAAATAAAAGTATTTATCTCTGAGGATGTAGAGGGTCAAATTACTAAATTCATTAAAATAAGTTTTGTTTTATTGAATTCAATAAATTGATGCTCTACAACCTCAGAGACGAGTAATTTTATTTATTAAACTATGCTCTTTATCCGTATTTATTAGATCAATCTTAATTCTTCCCAAGCCAAAACTTAAATGTGGTCATGTGGGCCGCGACGGAGTAACCGAATGCATTGAGGCGCTATGTTCCGATGTGCGTGGCCATTCCCCGTCGGGGGGAGGGGGTGGGTTCGAATCCTTCCTCGGGCATGGATGTTGTCTTTAGTATAAGTTAGTTTATAAGTAGTTTGTAAGTTTAGGACTAAATGGCCCCGTAGTTAAGTCGCATAAGATTAATAAACATGTGGCCTGCAATTTTATCAGTCTACACCTTTTCTATTTCTTACTTAGGAAAGATTTAGCATATCATTAGTTCTGTTTATTAAACAAGTTTGTAAATTTTTCCCGCTTCCAAAGTCTGATGGTACCCAGAAGAGGCGAAACGCGTCATGTATAAATAAATGAAACATTAATTTCATGCAACCAAGTCTGTTTCTTACCAAATTAGTAAGATAGAAAGTTTTGAGCCTGGCAAGACTCCACGAAATTTTGAACCAAAGTTATGAATATGGCACCGTGCAAGCTGGTGGTGGACTGACAGAAAACGGTTATGTTCGGGTACTTGGCGACCATTTTCAGCTATTCGTGTACTGTATGTTGCCGAATATGGAATTGTTATGGATGACAATACGGAATATCACTGACCCACAGTTGTTCGCAATAGTTTCAAGAACGTTTTGAACGATTCCAACAAATGGCGAGTGAGGTGGCACATTCGGGAGGACGATCGTTCATATCTGTCTCCGACCTTCCAGATTTAATTCCTCCTTCATAGCCCTAAATCACTCCTGAAAAGTGTCGGGGCGGTTTTTTTGAAACTGTCACAGATAAATAACTTCCCCAAACTTAATAGAGACATGCGATTTTATAAGAGATTATTAATGATTATTAATCATGATATTGACTGAACGTTAAACCGCATCTTTTTTTCCATTTTCTATGTCCCACATCTGTCGAAAAGAATCCTACAGAAAGATTTGGGATATAATGCGGATATAATACACAGTAGCCTGCATCGGCAACACCTGAGTCATTACAGACAGGTATGTGGGCAAAGTAGTCCAATATTTGTGCAAGAGACTTTAGATTTCATCAGTTCATGCCACATCACAATTTTGCACTCCGACATGAAAAATGAGGTCCAAGAGAATACTAGGCAACATTCATCAATAACAAAATTCATAACAGAATGCTGTCATGGCCACTCAGCGACCGAAATGGATCTGCAAAAATATGTCTCTCTCTCTCTCTCTCTCTCTCTCTCTCTCTCTGTGTGTGTGTGTGTGTGTGTGTGTTTCTCTTCTTTCGGTACCAGTCAAACGTTATTACTGATTCTGTAGTTGTTATTATTTCATATTCATAGAATATATAACTGCGAATGAGCAAAGCTGAAAATGTGTACCTGGGTCTCCCGCTTTCTAGGCAGTTGCGCTGACCACTTCACCACTGGGGACACTGCAATCCCCGTACCTGCAAGGACTATCTGAGCACGCCTCCCGTCAGACACAAATTCCCAGCTTTACCCTGCCCGCAGTATTCAAACTCGTAGTTTCAGAAACTAATTCCCTTAAGAGTAAGGGCCCCAAACTTGCCCACCCCTCGAAACTAGAACGTCGGAGACCCGGGTTCGAATCCGGGATGGGTACACATTTTCAGCTTTTCCCATTCCCATTCCGTGAATACAAAAGCAATAAAGATTTCATGTGACCAAAGCTGCTTACTGCATTCCTCATAATTTTATTCGTGTGGTCGCTGTAGCCGTTCCCTATATTAAAACTGTGTGCCGGAACAGGTATTCAAACCTACGACCTTTGCCTTTTGCGGACAAAGTTGTTAGTACGGACAGCGAAGCTTACCGTGATAGATGGTAGAGCACTTGCCCGCTAGAGACAAAGGTCCCAGATTGGAATCACGTTTTCAGCACACAAATGTTAATCTGCCTTGAAGTTTCATGGCCCACTGTAATTTAAAAAATCGTTTAAGAAGTTAATTAACGGCTGCAGTTGACCTCAAAGTGACGGAACATAACCATTTTCAGTCAACGATCGTTTCACTTGTACAAGAAGACCCTGAGCATTCCATATTATAATAACCTACATTATTATGGAGCAGCCAACAGCTTGCAAAGTGGCTTGGTTCTATGCCTTTGTAGAGTCTGCGGGACATTCGACCCTGCCATGACCAATCGGAACTCATCTGACCACACCACTCTTTTTCCAGTGGCCTAAGGTGGTACCTTTATGGTCACAATGCAACGAGGTGCCCCGTCCTGCTGTTAGCAAGAGTACTGGAATCGGTTTTTCTGCTCCCATAGCCCATTAACATCATGTTCGTTCCACATTCATTTCTGCGGTTCTTCAATGCAGTCCCCTTGCCTGATATCCTGCTGCTGCAACTCATTATCTGTGTTGTCCCTAGTAAGAGGTATTGCCTGAAATTTGGTATTCTCGGTGATCTATCGGCATAGCGAACCTCGGATATTTTATACCTTGCATATGCAACAATATCGCCATGTGTATCAATACATGTCTCTCTGTCATTGTACTGTGACGTTGACTGACCACGTAGCCTCCGGCAACGCCGACGTAACAGCAACCTTCGACCGCCACCTGCTATGTGCCGCCTTTGTGGATCCACTGCGCAGTAGCATAGCAGTCTCATCCACGTAGGGGCCGGTAAAGCGAGACGTCCTCTCACACAGCAGCGCACGCACGCGATGGCTCAAGGGAGGTCAACGCACCTAGAGACGCCGTGTCAGTGCGCTAGCCACGCTTGCCAAAGATACTCCCAGCAGCGCCAAAGACCGACGAATGTGGTTCAAACAACAATAAAAGACTGTCCAGTAAGTATTCTGCGCCAATATTCGTCTCCAATACAGCATCACCACCCACATGAAGCCATCCTAACCATATCGATAAAATGCATACTCAAAAACTTCTTCTTGAGGGCGAATGTCTTACATCAGTAGATTAGATTAGATTAATACTTGTTCCATAGATCATGAATACGACACTTCGTAATGATGTGGAACGTGTCAGTTAAATGAAATGTGTCTATACATAATATTACATGACACTCAATATTTGTATTTTTTTATTTATTTTTTTATTATTTTTTTTATTTTTTCCTAGAAATTCATCTAATGTGTAGAAGGAATTGCCATTTAGAAATTCTCTTAATTTATTTTTAAATGCTAGTTGGCTATCTGCCAGAATTTTTATGCTACTTGGTAAGTGACCAAAGACTTTTGTGGCAGAATAATTTCTGTGACAGAGCTAAATTTAACCTTGAATAGTGTAGGTCACCCTTCTCCTAATGTTGTAGCTATGCACACTGCTATTACATTTGAATTCAGTTGGATTGTTAATAACAAATTTCATAAGTGAATATGTATATTGTAAAGCTACTGTGAAGATTCCTAGATCCTTAAATAAATGTCTGCAGGATGATCTTGGGTGGGCTACAGCAATTATTCTGATGACCCGCTTTTGGGCAATGAATACTTTCTTACTAAATGATGAATTGCCCCAGAATATGATGCCATAAGAAAGCAGAGAATGAAAATAGGTGTAGTGTGCTAGTTTACTGTGTTGTACATCACCAAAGTTTGCAATCACCCTAATAGCATAAGTAGCTGAGCTCAAACGTTTCAGCAGATCTTCAATGTGTTTCTTCCAATTCAACTCCTCATCAATGCATAAACCTAAAAATTTTGAATATTCTACCTTAGCTATAGATTTCTGGTTGAATTCAATATTAATTAATGGTGTGATGCCATTTATTGTGTGAAACTGAAAATACAGTTTTTTTTTTTTTTTTTTTTTTTTTTTTTTTTTTTTTTTTTTTTTAAATTAAAAGAAAGTGCATTTACAGAGAACCACCTAATAATTCTCTGAAATACTTCATTGACAATTTCATCAGTTAATTCCTGTGATTCGGGTGTGATAGCTTGTATCATCAGCAAAGAGAACTAGCTTGGCATCTTTATGTATATAGAAAGGCAAATCATTAATATGTATTAAGAACAGCAAAGGTCCCAGTACCGAACCCTTGGCACCCCATGCTTGATAGTTCCCCAGTTTGAGGACTCGGCTGTTTTTTGTATATTATGTGAATTACTTATATCAACTTTCTGAACTCTTCCAGTTAGGTATGATTCAAACCATTTGAGCACTTTCCCACTCATACGTAGACGTCCCTTTTTTTTTTTTTTTTTTTTTTTTTTTTTTTTTGCAAATCTATTCTCTGCTTTGTTTCTCTTTTTTTAATTCTTGATGACTTCTCCCGTCAAGTGTTATTTTACATCTGAGATAGGGGAATCTCTTACCGTCCGTGGCCCCCGGTTTTGATTTGAAGCTGGTGGTTAATATATTTCCGCTACTACCCACGTTCCTTATTCTAAGGACACTCAGCCAATATAATTTACTAGCCGACTAGTTGCCCATTTCAGTACTGTATGTACTTCTCTATCACTGAGAATTCATATCAGTGGCAAATATTCTGAGTGTATTTTAAGTGTGACGACTGACAAAAATTATAACTGGCTTAATACACGACAGTATCGTTTCAATCAGACAGTGAGTTGAGCATGGTGATATGTTACGAGGCAGTAAATTTATCGATGTAAATATTCATAACGACAGTGGTTCGCGTTTTTTTACGATGGTGCCGTAAACTACAGTGCGATATGTGCGATTGAATTTACATTTGTGAGTTTCCGATACTGTTTAGCTTTCGCATACGCTGATAAGCTTTTGTCTGCGGGATTAATATTGACGATGCAATAGTTATTTCAAAATAATCTGGTACGTCAAAGGCGTATCTGTTCTCTCGATATGATAGTCGCCTGTGTAAATTTTATTCAGTTTTTACTAGTTTAAGGGGCCCTTCAAATTGTTTAGTTGAATTCTAGCATATGGTAATTTCGCCTTTCCTGTCCTTAGAGGCATCACGTACCTTTATAACGAACATGAAAGCTGTTACCAAGTTGAAGCGCTTTAAATATAGAATTCATGAGATGAATAATTTATCTATAAACTCGGATATCAAGCGCCTAAAATCGCTGAAATTATAAAGATATTATGCAGATGTTCTTGAGAGGACTGTTCACTTTATTTCGTAATACCGGCCATCCATTTCCTTCCTTGCTCCAATCATTTGCAGTAAGTATTTTGGAAAACATCATGGAATAACCAGCTATCTTAATGATTAACGTTTTACAAAAGTCAGTCTAGACTGCAAATTTATTAAAATTATGTCTAGATCGCTGAATTGTCTTCTTATTTCTTGGCCGGTTTTAGTTAACTTAGACAATCTTCAGATGACTAGCAACATGATGACAGGTGATAGCGGTGGACAACTTTGTGTGGCTCGCCGTATCTACCGCCACCACCTGCCATCATAATGCTAGTCGTCTGAAGATGGTCTAATTTGTGTGAAACCGGTCATGAAATAAAAATAACAATTCTGCAGTCTACACTGCTGTAATTTTAACCATTGTAGCGATCGCTGTTCTCCATCAGTTTTCTAAAATTACATAACCACAGTTTGGCCACCAGTTCAGTTGGAGCTGTCTGGAAGATTGAATGCGAATATTGAATCTCCCAGGAAGCTCCAATTGAACACAACCGGTGCCAATACTGTGATCATAGCCTGAATATGGCCTTTTAAGGGGCCGAAACCGGTTACCAAAAGAATAAAATTTGCAGTCTTCACTGATTTTTGTAAGAAAGTAAGTATTTAAATGTTTGCAGTGTGTTCGTAATTAAAGTTGCATTTGCAAAACTCCGTAGCGAAATAACCATTGCTCAGAATGATGTCACAACACATCATGACGCAGTGTAACGTCTGGAAAAAGAACACCCAACAGCTGAGTGGCACAACATCGCGTGATGTTTTTGAGCTTGGAACCGACGCATAACGCGTCTATATGTTGACTTCGTCCGTAGCCCTACAGAAGCCCCAGAGACTCAGTAGTATGTAAATAAGGCATTGGTTCGATATCTGGACTGACAAAGCCATCAACAACGACATTTCAGTACAAACAACTGCGGAATATGGGCAACAAAGAACATCACACGCATCAGATACTAACTCTTCATTCTGAATAGGTCGGTAATATGGCATTGTTCATCGTTGGGTCAAATTGTTTTCGACGAAATGAGTCCTACGGATCCCGATAACAATACTGTCATTGGAAAAGGCTATGACACAGTATTGGTAAGATATTTTTTTTTCGTCCGCTCACTACACAGCCAACGTATCGGCTGCTGCTAAGGCATTTACAAGATGCTAGAATTATTGTAACATATTTTCCTAAACCTAATTGTCCCAACACACTGAATGTTCAAACAAGTAACGGGTATGCTGCCGGGTGACATCGACCACCGCCGATATTTCGACAGGAGCACACTCTGGTATTTCCAAGACACAACTGCACTCAAGGAAACAATGTGCAAGGGAAAACAAACACACAGTAAAGTAAACAACCAAAGGTGACCAACAACAGAAATATTGATACTATAAATCAACAAGCCAGGCAGCATTAAATCTGCCTTTCTGGTGTTTGACCATTGCTAGAGCCGCATTGCAAGCAGAATTTAAACAAAAACCATCATCTCTATTACAACATCGCTTGTTACCTTAATTTCAACAGCTTCCTTAATAACACTACTACAATAGGTGGAAGTGCATGCCAGAATCTCCGTGTTGTTGTATCCAATAGAGACTATAGCAAACCCTTCCACCCATTGCGGTAGTGTTTTAAGGAAACTGTTGAAATTAAACCAACAAGCGATGTTATAAACTAGAGATGGTAGTTTTTGTTTACTGTAATCATAAAAAAAGCCAGAGAGAGTGATTTAATGCTGCCTCTCCTGAAGATTAATAGTCACTATCGATATTTGTAATGTTGGTCATCTTTGGTTGTTTACTGTGCGATTGCATGTACTGTTCGTAATATCTTTGTTTTTCCTTGCACATTGCTTCCTCCGTGCAGTTGTGCTTTGGCAGGGTGTGCTCCTGCCGAAATATCGGCGGTGGTTGGCTACGTTACCCGACAGCATCCACGTAAGTTGCCTGAACTGATTGCATACCGCACATTATTTCTGATGCAGTATAAAAAATCACAAACCTTTGCAGTCGATTGCATTGCAATGTCAATTATATCCGGAGAAAATGCGAAGCAAACGTAAGTCTCGGGACGCGCTATCTGTGCGCTTCATGTGTTTCGAAAGTCCACTTCATTTTTTATCCGAAAGTAATTGACTTATTGCAATGCACCCAACGCCATTGCTTTTTTTTATTTCTCATGCTGTTGATTGCATGAGAAATAGTACGGGGTATTCTTTTAAATCAAACGTCAGTTTGTGTTGAAAATATTTGTTTTGTTGTAGACTGACTCGTAGTGCTTACTCCCATAGGCCCTTGCTGTGCGTAAATGACTGTGAAAGTCAATATTTACTGTAGTTCCACCGATTTTTTTCTGTGAAAGAGATTGGGACACCCTATCGTATGGTATCAGCTTCATAAACGTAAGTAAAATTTGTCTGTCTTCGTTTAAAAAAGTTGGTGTACTAAAAATATATTACTATCTATGTATTATAATATCTCTGTCATGGAGTGCGGTCAAACTACTTACCCGAATGGAAAGCTCCCTCACTGATTAAATTTAGGTTGGAAAATGTGCTTGGGAAGTCACCGAAATGGACACTCACACAAAATATATTTCATAGTTTGAGTATCCGCTCCACAATCATAGGATTGATTATCTGGCTGCCCCCACCGATATTTCCAGTAATTTCCCTTCCATATCCAGACGCAACAGATTAACAAAAGACCGTTTCCTTCTGGAATGGTATGACTTCCTAGGATTATTTATACAGTTGCTGTTTTCCAGACTATATTCGTCTCCCACTATCGACCAGCTAAACTTTGGCGAGAAGCTGCTGTCAAACAACTAAAAAGCTTTTCTCCGGGGTGGTTTGCGACATGTTCTACGTCTTGCAAAATAGGTTTATTGGTAATACCCACATTCAAATTTAATTCTCTCATTAACACCTGTTTGCCACTAACGTTTTGAGGAGCAACATTACTAAATACTGGCAGCCTCCGGATGGGTGACATTAGGGTTATTGCCCTCTTTTGTTACATGTCAACGTCTCTCACATGAACGTTGTTCATCCAGACGGGAGCACAGTATTCAGCAGCAGAGGAGACTAATGCAGTTCTTCGAAATAACCTGTGCGCTTCCTGTCCAATCTGATCCGGCTAACAGTTGTAAGGTGTTGTCGGAGGTGGTTCTTGAAAGTGAGAGATCTGGTATTCGTCCGTGTTTGTTTTAGCTGTGAGAGTTATCTGAAAGATGTGTGTATAACTTCAATTGTGAATGTAGCTTAACAGAAGGCGTTTATTTGTTAACACATCCGATCTGTTGTTGTATATGTGGTTTCTTGATTTTAACTTGTGGTAGAAAACAGTGGACATCATTTTAAACAACTGTTCGCAGCAGTGGCTTTTTTACAACAATTAGATCACGGAGATTTAACTGGACATCCAGTATGACGTATAAACTTAGCACAGAGTTCGTCTTGGTCCCTCGGAGTGTGTGTGTGTGTGTGTGTGTGGGGGGGGGGGGGGTGTTTGTGTCTTATTCTTGGAGTAAATTAAAGTAGTTTGTAAGTTTAAGGGCAGATGGCATCGGCAGTTAGATCCCATAGCGAAATCGTCTGTGTTGCAACGTCAACAGCACATTCTGACACACTTGTGTTTTGCTGCTCTAATAACCATGACATCAATAACGTGTTTTTTGACATACTGTCTTCACGGATAGTGAGGGTACCCAGGCTCCAAACCACACACCCAGACACATATGGCTGAAAACGGGCAGACCAGCAAGTTAGTTAAATGTAAAAAGACGTCCACAGAGCGTGGAGTTATACAGTGACTTTATGGCAGTTGGACAACTTCGAAAGAGCAAGAAAAATGTAGGCAATCTTATGAAACATCGGGATGGAGGCGGATCATGAATAGGGGAATGGGTAATTTCGCAATCATAGAACACACACCACTCATTTATTGCATGAAATCTGTCCTTGTGACTGATTGTGACTATGAAGATGGGGGAGGGGGAGGAGGACTAAACCCACACTTTCATACTTTGGTCGTTATTGTATGAAGAACGACTAATTCACATGACGACGTAACACAATTATTTCCGAACTTTTTCATCCGTCTCTGAGACGTTATAGACAGAACACACAGAGGGTTACATAGGCATTGCGATCACTAGAACTGCTAATGTTTAACGAACTTAATTCTGTGTCGTAGGGATGTAAAAATAATGACAACTTCCTAGTACATTTTCTTATAGTACAGAATCATACACATAAATATTCATATGGAAGCAGAACATAAAAAAGATATAAAAATCGTAAGAATTGACCGCTGCTGAATGTTAATGGAGTGTCACATAAGGAAGTCTCCTTAATACACGATTATTAAATTGTAAGATAAATTTGGCCTTAGGAATAAGAAAGAGTACATGCTCCAGAGGAGATTCTCAGAGCAAAAGAATGTTCTCTGAGTAAGTTCTCGATTTCGAATAAATAAAAACTTAGAAACTTATGCTCTGAGTATGAAGTTCATTCTGGCTAGCTCCCTTCATTCTTGATTAAGTTCTCCCTGTATCATGTTCGTCACAGGAAAGTTGTTCAGTAGCACATTTTTTAAAACTCGTCCAATCAGGCAAATTATTCAGTGTACAAGTATTGAGTTGTTCAATGAAATATTTTTTTAAACTAGCCCTATCGGGCAAATTATCCAGTGTACAAGTATTGAGTAGGCATCTACGTGTTTAGCAAGAACTGTGGTTAGATACTAGTTTGTTGTGCAGCAGCATATTATTAACATTAAATATGGCGTTTCTACGAAAACGTCTTCATTTGACGATGTTACAAAATTTTCGTCATGAGATAAACGTTTTTGTTATTGAAGTAGGTTTAGTACAAGAAAATTTTAAGAATGCTTCACGTTTTCATGTGTTTCAACATGGAACGCTGTTAGGGCTTCCTAACACAGGATGCCTTTTGTTAAATATGACACCAAAGGTCTGCTCATAAGCGATAGGCCATGCGATTTTGTTACAAGAAACAAGTCTGCTAGGAATCTAATTAATCAGTTATTAATGTTCCTGTCGTGTATACTTACTTCTAACATAACAGAAGTTACGATTACGAAGTCAGAATAATAATCTTAAATAGACGAACCGGTGTAGGCAGAATGAACAATAGCTGTATTGCAGCTACGAATAAAGGAACGTTTTTTTGTATTCTAAGCAACACAAATTTTGTCATTATTATAAAAAACAGTAAAACGCAACCTTAATAGAAGTTACTCAGCTCCAAATATGCTTGAGAGCTCACATCAGGAAACAGATTGTTCTTCGGTCGTGAGAAACTTCTCTAGTTTTATTCATTTGAAATCTGAGAATGTTCTCTGTTGTGAGCAACTGCCCCCACCCTTTTAATCACGTTGAAAATATTCTTAGTTGAAGTATATTCTCTGACTCGCTTTATTCAAGCGAACCTGAACATGTTCTTTGGAATCCAGAGTATAAAGTTTTATTCATACCGCCCATTATACCATGTAAAATTGATAGTTCTACTGTGCTCGGGTCTCTGACCCTTTTCCTTTTTATTTTTTTAAATTTAAATTCTTCACGCCAATACAAAGCGCCTTTCCAGACGTAGATTTCCGATGACCCACTTGTAAGAAGTGATGCAATCTAATGCGTGTGCCATTTATTGCACATCGCCGCAGTCAAAGGAAATGGGAAATGAAGCGTAGCCTAGATGTTCGGCAATGTCATCTCAATTGCCTTTGTTTTCACCTATCGTGACAATTATTAGTAAATCTGGAGTAATGGTAAAATGTTTCTAAAGTTATGGTATCAAACTGCGGTGGTCATCAGACCATAGACATACAAACTACTGAAACTAACTTCTTCTAAGGATAACACACAACCATGCCCGAAGGAGGACTCGAAACTCCGATGGGGGCAAAGCGCCTTAGAGCCCACAGCCAATCCCGCGTGGCAGTAAAGCAGGAGACAACTGCAATGTGTGCTCCCTCCTGGATATTATTGATGGAGTGTTTCCATTCTATAAATCAATTCCCTCCTATCTTCCCATTTTTCTCTTGCATAATAAATTTTTTATAAACATTTACTTGCTTTTTATTTTACGTATCCTAGTAAATAACGCTCCAAATTCGTATAAATTTTAATAATACCTATAACATTTATTTTAAATCCATACAAAATTTCGTATAATATAAAGGAAACCTGTCTGCCAGAGTGTGAATAGTCAGTGACAATAGGAGGAAAGAAAATGAAAATAGTTTCATTGCTCAAAGAAAGATAGATCTAGTAGCGAAAACATTAGTCAGGAATTTGTTAGCGGATTTCACTGCAAAGCTGTATACCAGGAATAAGCAACCATTTCCTATAAAAATGAATTGGCTAGTACGTATCGTTGTCGACATTGAGTAAATTGGAGACCAGCGGATTGGTATGTTTTGTAATATTATGCGATTTCTGTGTTTTGTGGGGAAACCTGGACAAGAATTACATGTTTCTTTTTTTCTGCTTACCCGTCCCTTTTATTTGTCGGCTACACCTAAATTTCATACATTAACGAACATGGGACTGCTGATACAATTTCGTCTATTCGATGAGACTTTTCTTATCGTGTGTGCAGATTCTGCTTCTGATACATTATTGTTTACTAGAAAATTCGTAAACACCTGCCTCATAGCATTACATTGAAAATATTATTAAAATTATTCTTGTTGTTTACTGTGATACACATTTTTCCAACGCAAATTATGATTTTAAATGTATTTTTACGGTCGCTAAAGCAATATAATTTCAGAAATCCTTATATAAATTATCACTTTATTTCCATACACATCGAGGAACATATCGAAAATTATTTCTATGAACAGCGATATAATGTGAGGTTAATAATATTGGGATTGTAAATATTTTTGTAGGTAATCAATTATTAACTTCAAATAACGCAAATCACTGACACTTTCTATTTCGGCGACTCTCAGTTCAGTTAGGTCCTGGCCTATCCAGAATAAACTGTTCTGGAGAAATTACTAAAACAGATTTAAGTCACAAGGTAGGTTTACACAGTAACCGAGATTCTGTATTTCACAGTATTAAATGAAACTTATACAAAGTTGGCTTGCTCCAACCACTTCAGATAACTAAAGAAGACTAACTCTGCTTTTATGTTTTTTGCTTATCTTTTAACTTGATCATTTTATGAATTATCTGTGATTTTTTAATTGACAGTAAATATCTTGTAAATTAAGTAGTTAATTAATTTATATTTTATTTCTTAAATTAAAAAAGGTCCATCTCCCCTGCTCTCCTTTTTATCCATATATTTTCTGCCTCATGTATCATCACATTATTTTGGTAATAGGAGGCTACCTCTCCCGTAAGAATCGCAAATAACAACGTATAGAACTGCAAACTAATATTAACGCCGAAGATCCATTTTCATAATATAATGAAGATGTAAGTACATTTAAAGCATTCTAACAGCATGTAAGTAATCAAGAGTGAGAACTAATCGAAGATTTCAAGATAATTTTTAAAGTAGCATTATGTCATCTATATCAGCAAAGTATTCTAAATTCTGGAAGAATATTATTCTAAGACTGTTTTGTTGCTGGCTTCTGGTTGTTTCGTAACCCATTAATGGTGATTATTCCTCTTTCACTAGAGACCTGAATTAAGAAACTATGGTTGATGTGGTATGTATTGTTCAGAATACTGGTAAAAACCTCGCTATTAATTAAGGTTCTCGATTGAGAGCGGTCACCGTTCTATCAGTGCCTAAGTAACAAGCAATTGTTAGATGTTAGAATTTGGGGATGAAATGAAACTGGAAGAGAGTTGATAGAAGTTGTGGAGAGCTGATTGCCACTACAGTTCCATTTATTTTGAAACCACTACTGCAAGTTTCTTCCAATTATCATCTACAGTGTCAATCATACTATAGAAAAGCTGTAATGAACGATGCATATCGCGTAAGAGACGAATGGATATCACCAGTGCAGTTGAACTCCGACGCGGTAGATACGCGATGGTGACCTTTTGCAATTTTTAATTTAGCTCGGAGCACAGGGAAAATATTTACACAGTTTTTTGTTTGCGACTGCACTCACATTTCAGTAAATGTCTCACGGTACTTAATCTATGCGCCTGGCAACATTCAAACGTACTTCGTCTTTGCCTGTAACACAGTTTGGGGATACTGTAAAAAAAAAAGTAATTTCTTCTGAGCTGATATATGAAGTTTGTAGCTGTATTCTTTTTTGTGCCGATATATGTTAGGTCTAAAGTTACAAGAGAACAATGTACTGATCACAGGTCGTGACATATTATACCGAATTAGTTCCGTTTCAATTTAAACATACATACAACAAAAGTTTGTAAATTACTTTCTTATAATTGTTATTCATTGCTGTTTGAGAAACCAAGCACACAATTAAAAAATTCTACAGATTCAGATCTTCTCGTTTAGATGTATTACAGCTATGGCAAGAGATATACTCATGTGATATACTAATGTGGACAGAAAACGCATCCATATTGATGAGAATACAATATCTGTGAACTAGTAGAACCATTTATTTCGGACACTTCTGTCAATCAAATCAGTGATTTTACTAAGCAGAAATACTAGAGTAATTCAGCATAGATGTTGATGCAATAATGTCGCGGATAACCGGGTAACTATTGTATAAGAAGGGAAGTTTGTATTACTAAAAATTTCGTACAAGACTAATATGTGATATACGCCCACATCTTGTTAACTACCCGTAAGAAGTTACTCCTTTTGACTATTCCTTCACACTATATAGTTACAAATAACTTACAACAAATGAAAAGAAAAAAAACCTACCTACATAATTGTAATAAAGTACCAGAACAAAAATGAGATCTTTAGTTCACACCGTGTTTGCTTTGAATACTTGAAGAGGTCCTGAAAGCTGCCAAAAAATTTTTCATAATTCACGTTCTTGTGGTCTTCAGTCCGGAGACTGGTTTGATGTACCTTTGCACCCTACTCTATCCTGAACAAGCCTCTTCGTCTCCTCACAAGAACGATATGTCCATTTGAATATCCTTACTGTAATCGTCTCTTGGTCTCCCTCTGCGATTTTTACCTCATACACTTCCCTCCAACGCTAAATTCACAATTTACTGATGTCTAACAATGTGTCCTACCAATAGATCCCTTCCTTTAATCAAGGTAAGCCAAACATTCCTTTTCTCCCTAGTTCTTCAGTACTTTATCATTACTTACACGATCTACCGACTTGATCTTCAGCATTCTTATGTAGCACCTTAAAGCAAAAGCTTTTAACCTCTTTCTGTGAAAACTATTTATCGCTCATGTAGCACTTCCGTTTAAGGCAACACACAAAAGCCTTCAAAAAGACTTCTTTACGTTTAATATTCGATGTTAACAAATTTCTGTTTTTCAAAAACTCTTTTCTTCCCATTGTCATTCTGCATTTTATGTGATCTGTACTGCGACCATCATATGTTACTTTTGTGCCCCCATAACATACCTTTTAGACTGAATTCCAGTGTTCATCTTGTAATCTCCTTTCAACACAATGTCCATTCCGTCCAATTGCTCTTTCAGGTCCTTTGCTGTCTCTGACAGAGTTACAATGTCATCGGCAAAACGCAATGCTTTATTTTTTCACCTTGAAATTTAATTCCTTCTCCAAATTTTTCATTGCTTTCCTTCACTGCTTGCTCAGTGTACAAATTGAGTAAGTCCCTTAAGCTCTAAATAAATAAATAAAAAAAAAATAAAAAAAATAAATAAATAAAAAATAAAATAAACATAAAAAATAAATAAAAATGTAATTCTGTCAAAACAGCAAAGGACCTGGAGGAGCAATTGAACGAATGGACAGTGTGTTGAAAGGAGCATATAAGATGAACATTAAAAAGAGCAAAACAAGGGTAATGGAATGAAATCTTAGAAAATCAGGCGATGCTGAAGGAATTAAATTAGGTACGAATCAGTAAGGGTGGTAAATGAGGCCGGCTGCTGTGGTCGAGGAGACTGAGGCGCTTCAGTCATGGTCTGCACGGCCACTACGGTCGGGGGTTCGAATCCCCCCTCGGGTATGGATATTTGTGCCGTCTTTAGTATAAGGTAGTTCATAAGTAGTTTGTAAGTTTAGGGACTGATGACCCCGTAGTTAAGTCCCATAAGCTTAACAAACATTTGAATTTGGTAAATGAGTTTTGTTACTTGCGCAGTAAAATAACATACGACGGTCGCAGCACAGAGGATATAAAATTCAGAATGGCAATGGAAAGGAAAGCGTTTTTGAAAAAGAGAAATTTGATAACGTCGAATATTAATTTAAGTGAAAGAAAGTCTTTTCTGAAGGCATTTGTGTGGATTGTTGCCTTGTACGGGAGTGAAACACGGACGATAAAGAGTGCGGACTGAAAGAGAATAGAGGCTTTTGAAATGTGGTGCTACAGAAGTTTGCTGAAGATTAGGTGGGTGGATCGCGTAAATAATGAGGAGGTACTGAACAGAATTTGGGGGGGGGGGGAGGAATATCTGGCATACCTTGACTAAAATAAGGAATCGATTCTTAGACATGAAGGAATTGCGAATTTAGCGTTGGGAGGAAGTGTGTGGGGTAAAAATCGCAATGGGAGACGAAGAGATGAATATAGTAAGCGAATTCAAACGTATGTAGGTTCCCGTTCTTATGAGGAGATGAAGAGGCTTGCTCAGGACAGAGTAGGGTGGAGAGCTGCACCAAACCAGTCTCCGAACTGAAGACCACAAAGCCGGCCTCAATGGCCGAGGAGACTGAGGCGCTACAGTCACGGTCTGCACGGCCACTACGGTCGGGGGTTCGAATCCCCTCTCGGGCATGGATATTTGTGCCGTCCTTAGTCTTAGTTAGTTTATAAGTAGTTCGTAAGTTTAGGGACTGATGACCCCGTAGTGAAGTCCCATAGACTTTACAAACATTTGAAGATTTGAAGACCACAACAACATCAACAAAATCAGTAAGACGTTTGAAAGGGTACCACACTGCAGCTGGTAACAAAGGTACGAGCAGATGGAATAGGTACCCTAATATATGAGTGGCTCGAAGAATACCTAAGTAATAAAAAGCAGTACGTCGTCCTCCATGGCAAGTTTTCATAAGAGACTAGGGTATCGTCAGGTTCGCTATTATTTTCTATCTACATAACTGATCTTACAGACAGAGGTGCATTTTGCGACCGTTCACTGATGATATATATATATATATATATATATATATATATATATATATTCAAAAAACCTAAGAGTCAGCATAGGTAACTAAAAACAGGGAGGGAGTGGAGGGTGAAAGGGTGAAAAGAGGAACCTTCTCTATGGATCGTCGTAAGTCCACACAATAGAGGGTATTTATCTAAAGTGAAGAACCATCTGAATTACTTGAAAAGAAATCACGCATACATCGTGATGACGTTATAGTCACACAGGTACTTGAAAGGGTGTATTGAGAACCTAAGAGTCAACATAATTGAGTAAAAACGGGGAGGTGGGAGAAGGAATCGTTACGTAGGTAGTCGTTGTACGTCCAACACAATAGAGGACAGTTGCACAATGGGTGAGTACGTCTTTTGTTTCAATTTCTTTTATTAATATATTCCGTAATTTCTTAGTAACTTGCCTTAAACGTCACACCCGTTGCTTTATATGATAATGAATGAACATGTAGTAAACTTGAGAATTTTTATGAATGGACTTCATGATGTATTTGTTGTTTGGTGGTAATTGTAACAGTCGTACTTTTCTTATTTGGTTAGTGGTCAGTGGAGGACTAGCGATATTAGGAGGGAGGGGCGGATGGGGCGGACCGCCCCGAGCCTATCGTCTTGTGGGGGGGGGGGCGTTCCAAATGCCTCGAAAACGCGTTTTATTTGTTTTATTTTTGAGCGCTCTTGTTTTGGGAGCTACAAATCTCAAAAGCCATTTTCTTAGACTGTTCCGAGCCTCTCTACCTGGGGAGTGAGGGGGGGGGGGCGCACCAATTGTCAAAATTTACATTTTTATAACAATAAATGTATTTACAAGTGGACGGTAGTCCTCATTTTGTTTTCCCGCCGTGCCGTGCCTCTGAGAGCCTTAGTCCGCCACTGTTAGGGGCCTAAAGATGGTGCGATTGTAACAGCGAAACAGGTCGCATAATAGAATAAATAATATTAATACAGCCGCTGGTATTATGTATTCAATAAGAAATACCAAAAAGATGGGATTTGGAGAATAGCTTCAAACGAAACTGTTTATAAAGAAGTAGAACCAGTGACAAGCACAATGAAAAAGATACGGATTTCTTTCCTAGGACATTTGATGAGAACACTAGAAAATAGAATCAGCAGGAAGATAATTGAAAAGTTATGGAACAGCAAGAGCAACATAAGATGGATCACAGAAATCAAGGAAGACATGATGAAACTACAGATAACGATGGAAGATTTCAAAAACAAGAGAGACACACTCAAGATTCTTCAGGACAAACACGTCACACTACCAATAAAAATTAACGAACAGAGACTGGGAACGGTGATTTCGGATGAGGAGAGAAGAGGACGATCTGAAAGAATGAAAAAGTATTGGACCAACAAAAAAAAAAAAAAAAAAAAAAAAAAAAAAAAAAAAAAAAAAAAAAACAGAAGAACCTAATTCATAATATTTATGTTGACCATAAAAGTAATAAATAAATTAACCACTGTATTATTAAATTGTCATGTTTATTTTTGAACTAAATTGTGTTAATGCATAACAGCAAATTGTAATAACTTTTGCAATATTGACTAAAGTGTTCCAATGAAGGCCATAAAATAAATAAATAAAAAAACAGCCGCTGGTACTTTCTTACATCTTGAAAGAATGTACTAGTCGATATCGTTACACAGCGAAGTATGTGAGAGCAAGATAGAGAAACAACGTTAATTTTCCGGAAGGAGCCATTCCGACATCTCCGGCCAGACACTCTGGAGGGCGGTGTTGAACTTAAATTAAGACTGCGCGAGGTGGGATTAGAAAGGGCCCGACTGCGGAGTACGAACCCGGCGTGATTAACAACCGCCGGCTGGCTGATTCCTCTGCAGTAACGAGCTGCGGGAGTTACGCCGCTGCTTCGGCCCCGCTCTCAGAGGGAGGGAGACGTGTGGCGCCGTACCGAGAAATACGCGGCTCATCGCCCGTCCAGAGAGCTGGCCTTTGCCCGCTGACCGGCCGCTGGTCCGATAATGGTGTGCCAACTAGCGCGCTCGCCTCCTCCGGCAGGTCACAAGGCCAGTCAGGGGGGTGAGTGAGTGGTGCTGGGGGTGAAAAGGGCGCGCCGCTCGTAATTGCTGTGGCGCCGACCAACCCTGTGGAGCGGGGCAGAGCAGACCGATAATTAAAACATAAAACCTGGCCGCCCTGTTCCGCCGCCTGTGCGCTTCTTCGCAAGAGTTCCGCTAACAATTACTAACTTATACCTCCATTAGAATTCAATAGACTCCACCCCTCCCACCTCCCTAACCCCCACGATCCTTTTTTTAATTTTTTTTTTAGTAGCAGGAAAGGAAATTTCAATTTCGCCCAGAAATCGGGTGCGCCTCTTCCTCTTATTAAGAGAATTTGCAGACGGAATAAAACGCAACGGCGACTGTGGCGCGGACTTTCTTCATTACGGCGTAATTCACGGCGACTTCGAGTTCCGCGCCTGATACGCGGCTTAAATAAATCTGTGATTGCCTTGCAATTTCTGTATTATGAGTTCTTCTAATTATACTATTTATCCAAATCCAAAGCTGTGGAGGATCGATGACTCTTTATGAACATTTGACAGCAAAAAATGTGGCTCACCCCTGAATTCCAAAGTGGAGGCCGCACCTGACACTATGCAACCAACATAACATAGCTGCGTCGTACGTCGTCGCATCATTCCACGGTACAGTCATTACCTACCCACAATAGGTACTACATAAGACACTAAAAACAATGTCGCCTTATGGCATTCAGTCAAGGTGCAAACAAATCTAAGAATACAAGTTATTAGAGATTAAATTTCATTCCGTGAAGAGTCATATTCGTTAATACACTTATTTAATTATACATATTTTTAAATTTTTATCCATTATGTGTTGGAACCTGCGACTGTATCATGAAATAGGTTCCAGAAATTAATGCAACCAGCCTCTTGTTTCTTCTCAATGAAGATTTATTAAACCATGACCAGTTTCAAGCTGCCTAGCAGCTCATCATCATGTGCATGTGAAACTCATAACTATACAGATGTAATTTGCACAAAATGTATATATGTACCATCTGATGATGAGCTGCTAGGCAGCTTGAAACCGGTCATCGTTTAATAAATCTTCATTGTGAAGGAAAAAGGCGACTGGTTGCAGTAATTTCTGAAACCAATGATATTTTTTGTGCGTGATCTCAATATTAAACCAATGTTAACCAAACAAAAGTTGTGTGACTGATCTAGATACGATTAGACATAAATAGTTGTAAAGCACTGACATTTCCATTAGTATCTGTCCCAAAGTTTTGTACTTTAACACCTTTAATAATCCCCCATCCAGCCCTGTATCCACTTGTCACACCTAACCTCTGACAATAGTAACTGTAATGAGAAATCCTGCTAATATGGTGTGAAGTCAGTGTATGACAAAATGTAAACACACAGTAATCGTAAGTATCATACTGTAAGTAGTACACAATTATGGTCCTTTGTATGTTATATTACTGTTTTTACTTAAATTATTAAGTTTAATGGTTCTGATCAATGTCTTTCTCAAATTGTTTAACCTGATGTTTTACGAGGGCAGTTTGATAAATCTGAAAAAAGTTGAAAGAAGAAATAGTTTTAAAGGCGGAAAAATCACTGCATTTGTCGTCAAAGTCTCCTTGGAAGGCTTATAAACTTGGTCCAGCGAGTTAATTTTTTTTCAACACATAGGCAAAGTAGGCTTTGTCAAACTATGCAAAATAGACTGCCACAGTGGCGAACACTTCCTCATTCGATGAAAATTTCTTCCCACCAAGCCAAATTATCAAGTTTGGGAGTAAGAAGTCGCTCGGGCCCAAGCCTGCTGAACAGGGTGGGTGAACAACTAGTTCGAATTCCAAGTGGTGCACATTTTCCATTGCGATAGTTTGTTACTATGTGGGCTGGATCATTGACCTGAAAAAACAGCACTTTCTTCCGTGCCAATTGAGGACATTTTTCAATTATATTATATGACATTGTAGTAAGGAGTGTGTGACTGATTAATTATTTATTATATTCCACATATTTAGTGGTTAAGCCATGTCACACAAATTGAATTTTAATTTACAAAACGTAACTAGTTTCAATGAACTCTATGATCATTATCAAACGTAATTATTTAATGCAATTTTTGCTTACGGTTGATAATGATGACAGAGTTCATTGTTTGGAATGTTGTTTGGTTTCTGGAGTGTAATTATGGATCCAAGTTTCATCCACAGTTATGAATCCGCGCAAAACGTCCTGTAGATTGCGCTTGAACTGTATGAGATTCTGAGCTGAAATTTTGTTTCGTTTCCGTTTTTGGTCCAAAGTGACCAGCTGCGGCACCCGTAAACAGAGCTTCTTTATGCCAAGTTTTTCGTGGAGGATGTAATGCACTCATTCATTTAAGATGCCTTCAATGCTAGCTAACTCGCGAATTATTAATCTTCGATCTGCCATTACTATATCATGCACATTACCGATGGTTAACCGTGTGGTGCTTCATCTTCCGTGCTTCTACGACCACGTTTAACTTCATTGATGCAAAAGTCAATGGTTTTCAGTGTTGGTACAGAACCCACATGTACCTCATACATTTCGGATTTGATCTATGGATCTGTCCAACACTTCAAATGAAAATGTTTAATAACCGCACAAAATTAGTGTTTCTCCATCCTCAGGAACTAACTATGCAATTACCACTTCAGCTGGCAGCCAACAATCAACTAATAATACCTGCCGTTCTATACTTGCTGTAATATCCTTGGAAGAATCAGGCTTACCAACAGCAGTGCAGGTTCCGTAAATTTCCCGCTTTTTCATACAAATCTATCAGACTTATCACACCATCCTTGTATAACAAGAGTGCTAACATGAGCTATGCCTTTATGGAAGATTTTAACTACTGACAGATTTTATACCACAGCAGTACTTCTTAAATAGAAACTATATATACACAGTACTGACCTAGCAGCTCCTACAATAATAATCAATTTTATATAAATTTTAAACTACTTTAATACACTGTACTGTATGTGTGGTGTCGCACAAGTACAAAGTGCGCGCCACCTACTTTCGCCGCGCGCCGCCATGCACGCACGGCGCGGCGTTCTCACGACGACAGCCACGAGCGCCCTCTGCTGCAACCCCGCTCGTGGCCACCACGGAAAGACATCGGGCACTTCGGACTGAGATAGCAACGAGTTAGGACCTTCGTAATCAGATAGGCACCAGTGAAGACTTTGCTATTGTACAGGCACTAGGCAGGCCTCTAATAACTATGTATCAACATTCTGCAGTACTATGTAAAAGTTAAGTATTGTTTCATTCTGTGCACTATATATCTCTTTCTAATTTACTCGAGTGTTTATAGTTCCTGGCTGCTCCCCTCCGTACCTGCACCAGCGTGCTGTCTTTGTTCCTGTGTCGGTCTCGTTCCACTCGGCCACCGACACCTACGACGAGGCTGGGACACAAAAGCGGCGACGAAGTTGGGACACAAAAGTAGGTACTAAGCCGAAGTTGTAATTTATGACTTTCATTTTACCTTCTGCAAAATGCTCTCTTAATCCCTCTGCCTTCTGCATCCACTAATAACCCTACGTCTCCTCTCCATTATCCACCCCCAACACCCTTATCATTTTTCTCTTATGTTATGTCGATTGGAAAGGAAACTCTTATTTTGTAATTGAAATCTTTGTGACAAATGAGAAACACAATGCGATTTTGTGTTATAGAAACCACCGACGAGTGATCTTTGTAGGCTATGTAGTGCTTTGTGGTTACTCTTCCCTCACAGCTCTGCATCTATGATTCCAGCCCCCCCCCCGTCCCCCACCTTTCACCACCTCCACATTTTCCTCACCTCGATTCTGTGAATAGACTGTGATTACGGTGTTCCTCAGCATTGTTTTACTTAATACTATCTGGCTCAAAGTTGTAAGACTACAGAGTAACAGAAAATGTTTCATATAGCACTCAATTATTTACAATTGTATAAAATATTGCAAGATATAAGATGGTGGTGATGGTGATGCGTGCGTGTACGTGTGTGTGTGTATGTGTGTGATAGAGAGAGAGAGAGAGAGAGAGAGAGAGAGAGGAGCAGAAAGACAGTTTGACAGTTTTGCCATGTGGCGGATTCTCCACATAGTCACTGGACGTTTACCTTTCCATAGAGATGTTCTGGTGTGAATATTAAACATTGTCTCATGTATGACATATGTCTGCGACACAAACTGTTTTAAGAGGGCATATTTTAACATGGCTTTGGTAAGTGTACAGTTATTGTTACTTATTTGTTACTTTTAGCATAATGTTGGATGGAATATCAACACCAAAGTTTTTTTATAGCCTTTGATAATGACGTATTCTTGAAACGCGTAAGAGTTTTAATAAAGTTCAATTTTGGTCAAAACAGTTATTTCCAAGTGTTTCAAAATGGCTACCACATCTCACAAAAGACTCATGCAGACAGTAAGGTCATGTTTATTACTTCAGTTTACATGAAGAACTCCAAAATGCTCATGAGTGGCTGATATAATACTTGAAAGAAAGACTAGAAAAACTACACATGTTTGTAGACCTACTGGACAAAACCACTGAGGATGGCGTCCCCAGTAGCACTGGCTGGCAATTTCGTGCCATGCTACGAATTTTAGCGGCCGCTACACGTCGGACGTTCAAGTGCTCTCTCGGGCATGAGTGTCAATGACGTCTTTACCATAAGTTAAAGTAGTTTGTAAGTATGTGGACCGAAGATGTCTACAGTTTAGACCCTTGAAGTTTTGGCTGCAGTTCAGTCACGGTAGAATGTATAAATTTTTTGAATAAATAGCAGAATGATCCGCTTCACTAGGACATTTGTCTCTGTTTTAGTTAACAACTTTTACAATATTAGTCTGACTGCTGACGAAGACAAACTTAATTTTGTAGGAACCTAGGTAAAGGTTTTAACTAAACCCAATCTGACGCACCTGCTTGGTTGCTATTTTTCTAAAAAGTTAGTCTCTCAGGTTCACAAACAATGTAAAATTTGATTCACTGTCAAGAAATTGTAGGTAACTGGGTCCTGTAAGAAGATGCGATAACACAAGAAGCCAGGCAACAAAGACATAGAAGAGTTCTTGAACATGTGTCTCCACAAACGTATGTAGGTTTCCACCAGACCAATAATCTCGAATTGCGAGTGTTATTGAAACCGTCACTAGTATGACTTCATCAGTGAATAGTAAAAATGGGATTCCTTCGCGATTCTTAAGTATCTAACGACAAATTCCAACTCGTCTATCTTCATCTCCTTCTCCAAGGTGTTGAATGAGAAGTAAATTATACGGCTCGAACCCGTGATTCGTAATGTCTCCCATTCTCTTGAATTTTAATGAACAATATGCGCAGAGAGCGGCCATTCCCGCCCGGCTAACAGATATGCAGGTTGACTTGTGTACTGTACAAGTCCACATTAATTTTTGACGGTAATTTATTATTAACTGCAGCGTAATTTGATACAGACATGGAAAATTTATGCAACTGATGATAGGCTTTATGGCTGAATCCCGGTCTGGTAATTAAATATTTTACTTGCAGCTTATTGTGTACAGCAAGCTGAAGTTAAAAAAAAAAGAAGCTGTTGAGCACCAATCATTTAAGGCTTTTGACGTACAAATTGATTAATAATACAGGCATAGGATTTCCATAAACCTAAACAAAGGAAAGAGTTTCGATTCGTATTGTGTGTGTGTGTGTGTGTGTGTGTGTGTGTGTGTGATTGTCTGTATTCCTCTATGTGTTCATAAACCATTCATTCGATTGCAATGAAACTTTGGTGAACCCTACACCGTATGCCCACGAAGGTTCCTGAACCAAAAACAAAGAGCACGACAACATAGTGCAGGAGAGGAAGTCATGAATAATGAGAGGCCACCGCATGTGAATACCCAGATTTATGCGTTAGTTATTGGTAAATGGGAGTAGTTAGGGACCTGCAACAAAGTTTGCATGTAAATTCGGACGTTTATGAAGCTTTTTGTAACTGACGCCTCTCCTCCCCCCCTCCCCCCACAAAATGATGAAACAAAAAAAGTCTACCGCTCACAACAGTTTCACTGCAGATGCCGTAAACTGTCTCATCAGGCATGACAGTGTGTTTTATGTAACTGAAATCGAAAAGAAAAAAAATCTGGCACAGTGGGATTCGAACCAACGACTCTATGGTTGTGGGGGCCAGAATGCTACTACCTGACCTACACCGACCAATACTTCAACTGTTTTAATTATTGGTACTTATGTGTACTTTGCGAAACTTCAAAGTCGATTTTCTCGAGTATTTTTGAGAGTTGCGTCTACCGGCTTTGGATGATTGTTAATTAAGTTCTGTACTTCACGTAACATAAATATAAAGAAATTCTAAAATCCCTATCCTTGTGGTTTCCTTGTAAGAAGAAGAAGAAAAAAAAAAAAAAAAAAAAAAAAAAAACGAGTAAAACATGCGCATCCAACTAATACCCCTTCTTCCGACAGACCTACCTTTTAACTGCAAGAGACTGCAGTTCCCAGAGACACTTGCATTTTCTATTACGATTAACAAATTACAGGGACAATTTGTTAAATACTGCGGAGTGGATTTGACGTCACCACGTTTCTCACATGGACATCTCTACGTTGCCCGCTCAGAGGTGGACTCACCAAAGAATTTATTCATACTAGCTCCTGGACAAGTAACAGGAAATATTGTTTATAGTCACGTTTTGAATTAATGTGATACATCGCTTGAATTTTATTGCTATTTTTTCCTTGGCTAATACACTTATAATTTTGTACATTACGGATATTTCCTTGTTTTACTGTCACATGATTTCTAAGCTGTTTTCATGAATATATGAAGATGAAATTTTTCCGAGTTTTATTTTCGTTTTTAATATAATACCGGTGAAATGCATATATTCCCGGGAAGTACGGGACATAGCAGCTAGTTATTAATAAAGTTGTTGCGCATATGTTGTTACATTAAACAATAAAAGGTTTCATTTGTAAATCATTAAGACTAGGTGGCTGTCCGCGCCGGGGTTTCGAGTCCTCCCTCAGGCGTGTGTATGTGTGTGTGTGTGTGTGTGTGTGTGTGTGTGTGTGTGTGTGTGTGTTGTATTTTGTGTAAGTTAGCTGAACCCTTTCGTGACCAGAGGGCCATCTGTGTTCCACATATGAATTTGTGTCCCGGAGTTCAGAGGCTTATAGAAATCCCACATCTGTATGGTGCTGCCGTCGAAGCCATCAAGAGTCTAGCAGTAACTGGTCTGTTGTGCATAGTGTGTTATGGCAGTTTTATGTGTAATGTTTTCTTATCTGAAATAGGTAAGCTTAGTAAAGGTATTTATTGTTTTATTTAAGTTGTTCGTTATATATAAACAAATTTATACATATATGTATTGATAAATCACTTCTATAATCGTGGTTTCCTTAAGGTCAGCGTGTGTGCAGTATTTCTACTGCTTTTTGTGCATATTTGTGTCAAAATGTTTAGATGTATATTTTTAATATCGATTCTATTGATCTCTCTTACCCCTTTATTATCTGACGTGACTTCAAAGTCCCACTTCATAAAAATGAGTGTAATACATTCTTCGACATTTAAATTGCCGCGGAAGTGTAGCACGCCACTTATTCTTGCTTTGGTACGTTGTTAATCCATCGCATTTCTTTCATTCATCTGATGTCTTTGACGCCAAAGTGATTTGAATTTCTGCACGTAGACCTTAGGATATTTAATTTTATGCGGGTGATAGTTCAGTTTGTGTTCTATGCATTTCCTGTAGGAAAGCGAACATCATATATTTTTTTTTCTCTTGCTTGGTAGTTACATTTATGATAATTATTGCTTAGAAGCGGAATAAATTTGTAAATATTATTTTGTACTTGTAAGTCTCTTCAGGCCTATCATTTGATTTGGTTTATCTTTATACTAAACATATTTCCCAACGACAAAAATACCACAGAAAAATTTCGAAATATGAAAATGAAAATATAAAAATTCAGGCCATAAAGGGTTAATTTGGCGTGAAACGGGAGAAGAGTCGTATTGTAAGCGGATGCTAGTTACTGGTAGCCAGGACACTGCATTCAGCTCTTTCTTTAGAAATTGAGACGTTAAACTGAATCAACACAGATAGCCCTCTGGTCACGAAAGGATTAAGCTAACTTACACAAAAGACAACACGCAAACACACACACACACACACGCACACATACACGCGCGCGCGTGCCTGAGGGTGGACTCGAACCCCCGGCGCGGACAGCCGCCCAGGCTAATGATTTATAAATGAAACCTTTTCTTGTTTAATGTAACAACATATGCGCAACAATTTTATTAATAAGTAGCTGCTATGCCCCGTATTTCCCGGGTATATATGCATTTTACCGGTATTATATTAAAAACGAAAATAAAACAAGGATATAATGAACAAAATTATAAGTCTATTAGCCAGAGCACACGAATATAATAAATTGTGTAACTTTTAGTAATAGCTTGTTACTTCCTGTTTCTAGAAATGTCTAAATAGGAAAAGGAGGTAATTTTGAATTACTTGTTTTCCCTCCCCAATGACGAAGTGTTGTCTGAAGACGAATGCTTTGAAGAGGCAGCTGAACAACGCATAGCACCTGATGACTTAAATGTGTGACAGGAGTATAAAAAAAGCAAGAATAAAAGAATTGCTAGCGTTCATGAAGATGTCCGCTTGCGATGCAGACAACATAGCACACGAAAACAAGAGACATGGACAAATTTCATAGGTAACTACTGCAAAGTAGTACCACTATCTAGAAAAATGTTGAAAATGTTCACAAAAAATGTTATTTCTAAATAAATCAGTATATATGACAATGGTACCAGCATTCTTATTATTTGTACTGATCTTAAATCCTAAAAAGTAAATAAAAAACACGGTTTTTGTTAATTTATTCCCCCTCGAGACCAGTGGGACACATACGTCCCACATAAAATAACTGTAAAACCATAAATATGAGCCGATATTTAGAAAAATGGCTTGAATTAGTACCCATTCCAAAAGCTAGAAACCAATTGTTACAGTAATATGCGCAATTTTAATTAATTCGGTCATGAAATGGTTAAATAGTTTGCCAGTCTAAGGACTCGGGACCATAGCAGTTTGGTCCAATAGGTTTACAAACATTTCAGTATTTTGGACTAGAGATGAGAAGGCAAAGAAGTCGGTGGCGGGAATGATATGTGTCAAAAATTGAATTTTTATACTATAATGTAAAAATCTGTGATACCAAGTAGTTATGTAGCATTTAGAAAAACAAAAATACAGCTACCGAAAATGTAATCTCAGAAACCACAAAGATACAACATTGTATCAAACTTCTCGCTTACAATAATGCATTTTGTTGTTGTTGAAGTAACTGTAATATTTTACAAAAAAGCAGGAAATTAATAATGCTCGCTGACCAAAAGGAATCACTTCGAATTTACAGAATCATGCCCGTAAATGGAAAAAAGCTTGGGGCAACATTGGAAAGACATTAGTCTTCAAAATACCAACTTGCGTTTTGTATATGAATTACTGATCGTAATACCTGGCGTCGCATGGTATATATAGTGTCTCGATTGTCCGATCTAAAACGGCCGCGGCAAGATCGGATAAGCGGGAAGGTCGGATAAAACGGAAAATAATGCAAAACAACATCAAGTGTTTGAAAAAATTATTTTGAACATAGAAAACTTATTAAATACGTGAACAAGGACTGAATACGACATTCAGATACATTATATAGCACTCAAAAGTGGTAAGTATTACGTTACACAAAAATTAAGCTAAAGCAGGCCAAATGAGTTAAAAATTTAATACAATACAAATCAAATTAAACTGAATAGATATTTATTTATGTCTAATAGTTCACTGTTGTGTTTGTGGCATGAACTCATTAAAAACCATTATTTAAAAATGTCTGAGCTCATCCAAGCATTTTGTTGTTGTAATGTTTCACCGGTAAAGCATTTTAGATACATTTTTAATTGCTTTTTTTTCTTTTTTTCTGGCTTACTTATAATAGCGTTTCAGTTTGAAATTTTCTGCGGCGGTAATGCATGCAAGAATTGTCACTCATTCTTTGCTTCGTTTGTAGCCTGACACTGCCTTTAAGTCTTTGACGCTAATGTTTTTTTCCGGTATCATTTTGTAATTGAGACCAGTGTCGTCGCAATTAAAAATTTGATCGCATGTTAATTTTTCCGTGTCCAATACGTTGTGAGGTTTATCCCTAAACATTTGAACAGCTTCAAAATATGCTGAAAGCTTCTCACCAGAGATATTAAGCTGCCGAATTCCGTATCTTTTCTTCCATATATTGAGCGAGCCTACACTAGCTGTGAAATCAGGTTCATCATCGTTTAGTTCGTTACGAAACTTTAAGGATTTTTCCTGCAAAATAGTCTCGATATGGGTACTCATTTTTCTCTTTGTTCAATAAACCATAGAAACAAAGATACACCTATTTTTTCATAGTCACATTTTTCATGGTTTTACGATCTTACAAAACAGACGAGGTTGCTCGCTGAGAACACTACTTGGTATGGAATTTGTTATACAGTTGTAACATTGTTGTCATATATATTGTTGTTTTAATGTCTGAGTGAAACTTGGTTTTACAGCACTACAGCACTGATGATGTTCCATCATAGAAACGAAATCAATATGTGAAGTTTTGTAAAATAAATATTTCATATCGCCCACCAACCTTCCTGTTGCACGAATGGCAAAAGAACGGCTGCACGAAATCATACCTACCACTGGTCAGCCTTTCCTCCACACACTCCACTGATGAACGTCTGACCATAAGGGTGACGGAAGGGCCTGTATGCCTTTGCGAATACAGAGAGAGCACTCGTTAGGTCTACGTCGGAAGCGCAAATTACCATAATTTGTGGGCAGGCAGTCTGATTTCAACACTGAAGTCCACGGCCCGCCATTCCACGTGATCCTTTGACGGCACTGGTCGATGCTGTAGCGTGAGACAAAGACATGGCCGCAATATCACTGCAACTGCTAATAACCGGTTGGCAATACTTAGTGATGTCACTTCTGGGTTCACAAACCTAATTATCTGTATTGCGGTAGCTGTACGATACGCTACTACCTCCCTCATAATAGGACGATCTTGGCGGACATGTATGTTATGTGGAAGTAGAGAACCACGTCTCCGAGTGTGAGAATGTTCACATGGCTATTGCAACCAGCATCGTTGAATAGAAGAGGCAGCTCTGACAGCCGTGTGTCTAAATTATCTGTTCTCAGACGAAAACATTATCAGTACATCAGGTAGCATCTGTCGCCAATGGATAGAAATTGACGTCGTCATTCCAGGTACACTCTCTTCAGGAAATACACAACAATTATATATGGAGTGTGTGTGTTTGTGTGTACGTACTGCATATAAATCAACAGTTTTTTTCCATTATTGATTAAATTTTGCACAAAATTGATTTTCAAGGTCACACACATTAAATTCAAACTGTAGTCTACTAACAAAGCTCACTCTATTGTTTGTTTAATGTTTTTTATACGGAAAAAAGTCAAAGAACAAACTATTTACGTTCTGTAATAATACATGGAATCTCCAACAACTTTTATTTTGTAACAATTACCAGAACCTTTAATCCAAACACAAATAGCTCCCTGTTCATTATCTTTTCTGTGATTCTTTGTCCTAACAACAAAAGAATAGTAAGATTTTCTCATGTCCTTCTTGGACACCTCACACACTTGAAATGTTCTAAATGCAATCACATCTGTTTTGTAGCACTCCAAACCAGTTACTGCTTTCACTGTAGAACTATCATAACGTACTACACTTGCTGTAACCCATCCATAACCATTACCTGCATCACCCAAATTAGTAAGAGTGAAGCTGAAAACACCACCACGAAAAACAGGCGGATCTTGAAACACAACCTATCCTAATGCACTTGAGGCTTTGATTTCAATATCACCAATAGTCTTGTTCAAGGTAGGCCGTGAACGCATATACCTCGGCCTATACTAACGGCCCTCGTAAGTGTAGGGGTTACGTACAACATGTACTTCATGACATATGACGTCATAAACCGTGTGATGCGTGAAGAACTGCTGTATCACGCGGCAATGCTGCACATTTACCCCTAAACGCCTGGACCGATTTCAACCAAATTTTGTACACATATTCCTTACCACGATGTAAAATGTTCTGTAGGACTTAGAATCATATATGACACATGGTTCAAGCGACATGACGTCATAAACAATAGAAGACGTGAAAAGGGACAGATCTTGATACGTGAACTTATTCCTACATTGTATGAGGAAGAGAGTACTTAGCGACTTTCAACAAACTTTAAATATAATATGAATCATTTATTTTACTTATTACCGCTGACAACTGCATCAAAATGTTGAAAGGAAAAAATTGTCTCGTTTACTACTTTTCTGCTGTTCATTGTGTAAAACTACGGCATCCGGTATGACGTTTCAGTTCATAATAACTACAAATTGTACCCGCAGGAAGTTGTACAGGCCGTATACCCTCATACAGCTGAATTTCCCTTCGAAATTGTATCACAGTATGACACGTAGTTCACGTGTTATGAGGACATACACAGTATCAGTAATAGAAAACCGACATCACGTATCAATTTTAAATCTATAACTGTTTCACTGTTAACTGTATTCGCAACAGATTTTACCGACATACTTATACTAATGAATATATAATTGCAAAATTATACAGTTGTACAAAATATAATTCTTACAAATGTATGCTCATATATAGTGCAATGGGTAAAAGACTGTCACGTCAGGAAACACATTTTAATAAATTTACGTATTTACTACTAAGACACTCCTGCATTGTCGGTTTAAATAAATTCCTGAAAGAGGACAGTGCTGTTGACAACTTTGAACCAATTTTGAACCATAAAGTGCACACGGCTGCAGGCGAAAGCAATACACCTCTATAAATCAACAGGAAAAGGAAGAGACTGAAACATTGTTCATCCAACGAGTACCCTTTATTTCCGCCAGATCTACCCTCTAACTTTGCTGTTTCCAGTGAGTCATGCATTGTCTGTTGCGATTAATAATCACAGGACAGTCTATTAAATACTGCGCATTGAATTTAACACGTCCATGTTTCTCAAAAGGAAATCTTTATGTCGCTTTCTCAGGAGTGGGCTCACTAAAGAATTTATTCCTATTAAACCCTGGGCAAGTAACAAGAAATTTTGTTTATAGTCAAGTTTTGAATTAAATGGTTTTCAGTTAGATACATATAAAAAGGAGTCATGAAATTAAATTCGTAGTTTCCTGCAGTCAAATTTTGTAGCAAACAGAGTCAGAAAACTGAAATAAATTTTAATATATGATAATGTAGATTGAATTTTCAAAGAACTTCATGTAATAAGAAACAACTGATAGAAAACTTCCTATTGATTTTTAATTGTTGAGAATGCTAAATTTTGCATAATTACGACAAAGGTCGTGCGTTACTTAAATTTGTAGGTATTGGGTAATAAGATAAATATATTTTATACTTCCTTCGCTACATTTAGTAGTAAATGCCAATGTATCACGTACCACAACTAACGGTAAGTATAAATGTGTTTCCAGAATCAAATTTTCACTCTGCAGCGGAGTGTGCGATGATATCAAATTTCGTGGCAGATTAAAATTGTGCAAGGTTCACACGAAAACTTTTGTGAGGTTTGGAAGGTAGGAGGCGAGGTACTGGCAGAAGTTGTGAGGACGGACCGTGAAGCGTTCCTGGATAGGAGGGTTGTGGGAGGGGGAGGAGCGTCATGAGGGTATAGGTCAGTCGTAGATCATTCGAATGCAGATCGAGAGACCCCCGTTCAACACCGGCTGCCCCTTCGTTTTGTCGGATGCCGTGGCTCAGCGTGCCCGGTCAGAGAGCTCAACGCCCTCTATAATGAAATAGCTAACGAAATACTCAACGAACGACCAAGAACGAACATGAAAATATCACTGTAAAGCATCTAATTACCTGAAGACGAAAAAAATAAAATAATCTGCCAGGAATTTTTATAGATGTGTTGCTTTTCCCTCATCAAGACTCTTTCGAAAAATTTAAAAAATGCGTAATTCCTATATGAACATTACAGTGGTTAATACTGAGTGAACTGTGGACTGTATGCGGCATTTATAATGGAAGTACAGAGTAAAGAGTTTCGTCGGTGGTGAAAAAACATTACAGAAACACATGAACGATAATTACAACGTTTAAATATGAGAAGGACTGTGATATTATATTAATAAGCCCTGAATTCTGTAGTATCAAAGTGACACTGTTCCCGAGTGACATATATAAAATACGGAAAGGAAACTAGATTTGTGGGAAAAATATCAAATTTTCAAACACTTCATCATCAACGATGGCAATATGCTTAATGACCAACTGCAACTTGCAAGTAGACAATAGCTAGAAGACATCAAACCAGTACTGTTTGTAGACATTTGTTAATGCAGCATGTGTTCCTTCACGGTGTTTATTGTCTTCATAATTCTGTTGGTGCGCTTGTTTATAGCTTTCTTATGTGCAATGCATGATGTTTATCCCCTTCCCTCCCACCGGCTACGTGCTGTTTATTCTTAGTTTGTGTTTCATGCACCATATGTCTGGCCGCTTAATATATTCTAACTTTTCTATCTTCTTTTTTGCGTGTATATATATATATATATATATATATATATATATATATAGTGCCATGCACATGACTCGGCTCCAGATTTCTTTGAACGTTAGTTCTAATTTCCCATCTTTCTTTACCTTATCTGTTTTCTGTCAGTATTATATACACATAGTTTTCTTCTCTTAAAATTCTTTCGTGTCTGCGACTGCGCGCACTGCTCACTCGACCTATGTGTGGCTGTGCTACACAATTTTATGCTGTAGACATGTTTTAAATTTTACTTTTTATTCTATGACATGGAGTCAGCCACATTTCATTTAACAACTATATTAATGTGAGATAAATGTAAGTATATTCTCATATAATGCCGTAACTTTTATTTACTACTTATTTTACTATTATTCATATGATTTGAGTAGTATATTTTATTAGGCAATACTTCTGAAGAAGGCAATATTACTTTTTCCGAAACCTAGGTCAAGGTTTATACATGTAAAACATTTTTATGCAACTGGTTGGCTGAGATTTTGTTGACTTTTGGATTATATAAAATAATATATTTCGGGCACATGTGTGCTGGGTATTACCCATTTTACCGTCTCTTGAACTGTAATTCCACAACAACAAACGACTTATGTGCTTTTTCAGTACAGAGATATTGAAATCCAACTACGTAATCCCCACAACACTCAAGAAATTATGAAAGGACGTAAGGTGGAGCTAAAGCAGATACTATTAAAAATCAAACTCTGATTTTACCCTTAAAGTGAAATATCGCTGCAGTAGTAATTTTGCTATTTGCGATCTGCCACGGAACAAATACTTGTTTCATATTCATGATCATGATTATTTTTATTATTATTACTTGTAAATATTTTTCTGAAATGAACTGGTTACCAAATCGCCATTATACAGTGTCCGCGAGAACCAGTGAGAACTGTGCTTTGTCCTGATTAGCTGAGTTGATATCTGCACTGCATTCGAAATTGATGACTGCGGTACGTGTGTTTGGGACTCCTTGATTTTCAGTATTACGCGAACTGTATGAGGCTAGAACTTCATATTTTAGTACATCAGTGCATTTTGCACGATGCTTAGTTATTATTCAACAACACTGGTAGTAAATATGTGAAGAGCTGAAGACCAGTGTGAGCCAAATCCGATTTTCATGTTTTTTTTTTTTTTTTTTTTTTTTTTTTTTTTTTTTTTTTTTTTGACGCCATCAATTCATCAATTATTGTGTTTTACGAAATGATTTCTTTCCTCCAAATGCATGATGATACGATATAATAGAAAATTAAAGAAAACCCTCTCTACTGACAACTCATTTAAGACCGCAGTCGGCCATATCCAAAGAGCTGATCGAAATAAATAACTTGTAATGTGTCATGTAAACATTCAAGATTGCAGATATACTGCAAGAAAATAGTAACGAAAACAAAGAACCCTGAGTGAAGCTGCAATCACTGGATAAAAAAAAGTTAAGGAAAGGACGACAAACAAGAGTCAAAAGAATGTCAATATAAGTGGAGAACCTGTATATGCGAAAACATCCACAAGTCTAAGACTATAAATGTGGCTTGCGATGTGTGGAACATTTAGGTGATAAAAATGACCGAGCACGTGTGAACGATGTAATCTGAGAGATTGCTGATTTCAACCACAAAAATGCACAATTTCATGGTTGGTTCATTTAATGAATATCAAATAACGTCGTGGAAGTAATAATTAAGAAGACAGTCGCAAACCACAATCACGTGTTTATTACAATAAACTGAAGTTACATATCGACACGTTTCATTTAACAATCGGGGAACTGATCCATAGTCATAAATCAATCGAGATTATATTAAATGGTTTTAAAAGTAATTATTTAATTATTTTGACATTTCCTTTAGGGTGCTAATAATGACAGAGTATGCAAAACCACATTTCACAACCTTCATGCCATTAATAATGAAAAGTTTCTTCTTGCTGCAATTATGTTTCTACTTCGCCAGTTGCTCCACAGGATGATGAACGTTGTAAACATGAGTCATAACACAAGATACCTGATAGTCACATTGATTTTGAAGTAGAACACATTAGAATTTTTCAGACCGAGACAAGACATTACAGTCGTTTGGATGACGATAAATGCAAGAATGGCACTGAAAGAAATGTATAAAGTTTATTCAAAAATTCCTATTAAAGAATAGCGCTGCTTTTGAGGATTGAATACTAAGTTCAATTTATTAATAAGAAAAAGAGAAACTAATAAATTTTGTGTTGGCGATCGAATGAAAGTGATAATCTGGAGGGTGAAACTTTCCACAGGTTGAGTAGCAGCTGCATAAGAAGCATGCAGAGAAAATACAAACAAGATTGAGAGCAGACTTAAGAACTCGAATATCAATGGTACTGTTTGCATAGTGTAACTTTCGACATGGAACAATCATTACCTCTGCTTCTTCTTGCTACTAATTTTTATTTTTATAAAAGAACATTTTTGGTGAACAACCGATTCAGGACACACCCATTTATGTGTTGGCAGGGGGAGGGGTGTACCTACTGCTCATACGGGTTCTAATGAAATGGAATCATGTCTTATATCCTACCTCGAATCAGTAAATACAAAAGCTGACACATTTAATAACGTATTCTGACACGTGTTAGGAGCAAAGGAGGAACCAGTACGTGCCCTAAACGTGAGCCTGTCCGTCAGTTAAATGGATGAGGTTTGAAGCATCTGACGCTATGAAAATTAAATTCCGCTTTGCACTAATTGAAATTGTAAAATGGAAAAATATTATTTCGCTTGTGGAAAGGGGGAGAAGAATATTACATCTGATGTTCTTCCCCAAGCAAGTTAAAATAACTAAAACGAAATGTAATGACCTAATGACTTTTTCAGTTTCTACCAACTTCAGTCACTGTTTCCAAAACGAAGCGTTAGAAACAAAGCACTAATTATGAGTTTTTAGATGGCCCACATTTGATTTTTCTAGTTTGACAATAAAAACTTAGAGCCATAGTGTAGGGGAGACCAGGGCAAAATGATCCCTTTAAGGAGCTCAGACCTATGGTTCGCGTAATATTCAAAATATCTTATTAAGTCAATTGAGACTAGGTTTTGCACATACTCTACAAGTTGTTGAACTTATAAAATTTTGAAAGTAAATAATGCTTACAAAAATACATAAATATTGCAATGTAAGGGATGGTTTTGCCTCTGGTCTGTGGAGTTAAATGATTCCGTGGCTTACTATTTTATTGTCATTTTTTGTAATTTTGAGTTTGTTATTAGATTATTCATATAAAAGAATTAGTTACTCAACTTTTATTTTGCGAGTTAGGTACATAACTTGTTCTACATGAAGCGCACTCAATTAATCTAAAATGCAATTTTTTTTACAATAAACTCAAAAATAAAATCTATATGCATATTATTGCGAATGACAAATAGAATAAAAATAATATAATCATATCTACAGACTCAGCTTCATCCGCCTTGCCGGATCGTTTCTGTTTATACAGAAACCACATTTTGCTCCAGATCCTAGTCCTGCACTAAACACAATGATGTGGCAATGCCATCTTTTATGTTAAGAGTAAAGAGAATGAAATCTCCAGATATATTTCCTTAAAAGCCTAAATATTTGTGACTAGCTTCAGAAACACACAGCGTGGAATACATATTTACAGATTTAGAACTTAGCTTCGATCCACAGTGCATAAAAAGATATTTTATACTCATACTCGACTAGCTGCGCACCTCACTACACAACGCGGAACTACTCGTTAAATCACATCCGGTGTTCGTGATAAAGCAGAACTAGTGTCTGAAAAATGGCTGAGGACGTAAAATCTTTGAAAAGAAAGTCTTCTGAACACCCACAGTGGGAAGAAGAGTACTTTTTTGTTGGAACGCAAAGCGGACCTCAGTGTTTCTTTTGCAATTCAACATTGTCTTCGTGGAAGAAGTACAATGTGAAGCGTCATTTTCAACTGCTTCACGAAAAAGATGTAGTTAGAGTAAAGAAGAACGAAAAGTCAAACTTATAGAAATGAAGCAGAAAAAGGAGTAAGACGTAACTATACTTGTAGATAATTCTGTTATTAATTCAATTTACTGCTGTTATTAATATGTTGTGTGCATTTTTCGTCAATTTTACCTTCTCCTGTACATATTTACAGGTAGAAAACCTTCTAATCCACAACGTTGCAGCGATGAGAGTAAGGTATCATGTAGCTCTTAAAATAGCTAAAACTGCGCGGCCCTTCAGCGATGCAAAATTTGTGAAAGAATGTTTTGCTGCTGCCGCAACAATTTTGTGCCCAGCAAATCTTCCTCTTTTCGAAACCGTTCCTCTTTCACGGAGAACGGTTAGCAGGCGCGTTGAAGAAATGGCAAACGACGTGGAAGCTCAGTTGAGAGACAGGATCAAAGGTTTAGTTTTCTTTTCTTTAGAATTGGATGAAAGCACTGATGTATGTGCACTGTGTATCAGCCACAGCGCACAGCCCTGCTGCCCGCACTGCTGGCTCTCAAGGCCACTCAGCGCTGCCCTCGCGGCTCTCGCTGCTCGCGGGCAGCCGCGCGAGCAGCTCTCGTGCCCACCCCTGCTGTAGTGCTTGTCGCAGAAAACACAGCGGAACTATATGACGGGTGCAAGTTTGGCCTCCTGTGAGCTCTTAGTTCGCTAAGTCTCCGCTGTATGAAGCCACTACCTGGGCAGATCTGAAGCGCTTTGCCCCGAGGGAACGTTTTGCCCTGATCTCCGCTGCTACTGGATAGTGTTATTTTAGGGTCATGATATATTGTTTTGTTTCATATTACTCAACAACGGTAAAAGTTGCAATTAATATACGTTCAATAATTTATGCGATGTATTAAACCTAAGATTAATATTTCTCAGCTTCTAAAAAGTGGCATAAGGCTCATAGCCCCACTTTTCTGCGGACTACATTTAACACATTCAACACTACGCTCGAACGTCATAAGGGCGCGCAAGTTTCGACCGTGTGGACGGCGCCCGTATCCCGTACAGGCGCTGCTTTTACGATCGCTGAAAGGTGTTTCTCACCGCACCACATAGCTGGCGGCTGTAAGATAACCGCAGTATTTCATATTTCGTCCACTAAATCAAGCAGAAGTCGATGTGTTCTGTGTGTCAGTTGTATGAGTAGAAGATCTGCCAGTATAGTCATCGGTTCTTTGACGGTTTTTCCACTTTGGCTGGCAACAGTAAATTTGCGATTGTGTACGAGCGTTTCGAGCGAAAATGAAAGGTAGAGGCCCCAGGGAAAGTGAAGTTCTGGCCATTTTATTAAGAGAAAATGACTCTGATATTGATGTCAATGACGACGACAGTAATTACGAGAGAGAAAGTGTTTAAAGTGACAAGACAGGTAAGAGTTTATTTCTCAATTTTTTTTTGCTAATGTATACGGAGAATTTGTGACAAAAACTCTCTATATTTTCTTTTCTTTTTATCTAGATGTGGACCTGCAACGATCAACCAATGTAACAGCAACAAATCCGGCGGGCCTTACTAAAAAAGGTGACGACTTGCAGGAGCACGGCACACAGCCACAGTTGCCAGTTTTTCAGTCGGCATTCGGACTTCATGAAGAACGTTGGCTTGACTTTGGTAGAAAAAGGAGGAGGATTTAGAGGTAACACCAAGCACTAGCCTGGATAGAAATTTTGGTCGTCACTTTGCAGAAAAAGTACCTCCCACTGCCAACAGAGTAAATACTACACGGTATCGCAAAGATTGCTCCGACGAAAGGAAGAAAGAAACTGGCAAGCGGGTAAGAAAGGAAAGCAGATGGAGGTGCATAGACTGCAACGTATGACTCTGCGCACCTCAGTGCTCTCAGCATTACCACTTACAAGTGAATTACGTATAACATATATGTCAGCTTTTTATATCATATAATATTGAATAAGAAATGTATTGTGAACAAATTCTTTTTATTATAAAAACAAGAAATCATGTTATGAAAAGTAATAAAAGTTTTATTTTCCATGTGAAGGTTCTCATGTTTTTGGTAATGCTACTACACTTCTACTGATGCAAGCATACATATAAGCTTACAGTTTTCCTGATCTATAAAGAATGGAGTTTCAAATGATGCTAGAAATGTGCCTTTCAGTCCCTTAGTCTCTGTACAATTATTCATTAACGTTGCATAAAAATCGTCAGTTCACCTGCACAGTCGAGGCACATACATGGCAGTGTGGAATGTGTTAATGTCATACGTAGTGTATATTGCATTCTCTTGCTCACACATTTGGCTTGTAGTTATTATGTACTGGTATTTATATGAGTGAAGAATTTTTGCCTATAAGTTGCACAGTTAATTTTATTCCTTTGGCTCAGTGTGCCACAACTGAAATAAAACTTTGTTAGAGAAAACAACTAATTATTGTTACATGACATCGTCTTTGGTATAGCAGGCAATTAGTAACTTTTGTTCAAGTATTCTTATCAATACCTGTCATTTGCTTGCACAGATTGCTGCAAAGTGCATTAGTGTTTTGGTAGTTTGTGTATTGTTTATTGCCATCTTTATATCCACGAAATCTGGGAAGTGGTAGAAACATCTTCCAACAAAATATGTTAAGACAAATAATGTCTGTATACGCAAAAGTAAAGCTGTGAATATACTTTCTAGCATGTTGCATGGAAAGTTAGAAATTGGTACAGCAACATAATAACAGAAGGTCCTCATTCTGCCCGTGGTAGGACTCGAACATCCGGAGGGAGTAGCCACGCAGTTCCTGGAATTTCACGTAGAACTATGCTACTATAATGTACTATCAGTTGGAGCAAAGTATTTGGTCAATTTCCCTGTCGCAACACGGGCGAATTTCTTAATAATGTATACTTTCTTTTATAAGAATTAGTAAAACATCATTATCTATATTAAACGTAGAGTTAACGGCTTTAACGGTTTAACATATAATTCCATAATTTTCTTTGGTCTTGTTTCAAAATATAACAACTACTATTTAATTTTGTGTATAGGAAGCTAGTAATTTAGAGTAGTAAAGCAAACGTGTCGGGATACTAGTACATTCTGTGTGTAAAACAAGCGAAAAATCTGCAATAACACAAAGCTTCTTTTCGATTTATACATTGTCTTTCTCAGTGGAATCGCAGGTCACTCGTGGTATGATGTATCCAATTAGTTTATCTTCCAATTATAGTGCCAGATGTCTTTGTTCTGTACACTAGCACGCCCAGTTAGGTGTCTTAACAAGCTCCTCGAGTCGAGATAGTTGGAAATTGTATTCTTTTCATCCAGTCTCTTTCCTGTTTCCTTCGTGAACTCTTTCAGAATACTGTTATTTGCAGAAGTCATTAGAAAAGGATACGTTTACTGGCAGAAAGAAACTTTTCCGTTTATGAATGAGGTAGAGCAACAGAGAAGCATTGTGCTCGAAACTTCACATTCAGTGTATCTCTAAACTCTTAATTATTCCGTGCTATCATGTATACGGAAGAACTGTATAATGAAAAAACGAGAGTGGTTTAGTGGCGTAGAAGTGAAGAATGTCTCAACACAGAATGCAAGAAATGTGGAAACAAACACTTCAATGAAAATATCGTACCAAATAAAATTTCGTTGTATATATCAACGAAACACAAGCATTTATAAGGAAAAGGAATCAAATGTCATAAGAATCAGCAAACTAATAGAAAAGTGCGCAAGTATAAAGGATGTGTGAGTAAAATTGTTCTGCGTCCACGCTAATATAAATCAGAATTGCAGCGGTCATCAAGCCCACACGAATCACTGAATTCATACTAGTATTGAAAACTTAATCATATGTCAAAATGTGCTTACTGTATAATTATCCACTTAGAAATGTAACACATAAATTAATATTTATTTAAACTATTTTTCTTGCAATATAATCTCTTTTATTAATGTTAGTGAATACGTGTCTCGTGAAACCGTATGCCTTACATAAGAAATCTGCAACAAAGAATAGGGGTGAATTGCTCTCCAGTAATGTACAACGATCGTACAATAAAATAAAGGATATTTATAAGAAGAAGCAGGGTGGCAATAGTTTGCACATTACAATACTTAACAACCCATGCAATGTACGACACGAATAGAGTCGTATTATAGGAGGTCGAGAATGACTCCCATTGTCATGTATGATTTAATGCTAATACAAAAGCTTTTATTACACGTTGTTCCATTCCATTGCCTGGTAGAGCAACAACTATAAAAAAATAAATGTTCAAATAAGCCTATTGGACCAAACTGCTATTTACAAACTACATTAACTTACACTAAGGACATCTCACACACACCCATGCCCGAAGGAGGAACTGATACTCCGGCGGGAATAATAGCTTCAGTTCAAGTAATAAAAGTACCAATCCGTTACAATTACAAAATTTCATTTAGGAGTAAAGTGTTTCACGCTACTGACTCATCTTCACGTTAGGATACCTGTAAACAATATACAATTGCTGTTACAAAAGGTATCCTTATTATGATCGTGTAACTTGCTAGCACCTTTAATAAAATAGGTAAATTAAGATACGTAAAATGGATAAGTTGCTTTCAAACTGGGAAAACTGCATTAGTCGAGATAAAATCATCCAAAATAATGATAAAAAGGTAATCGCTTGAGACAATTTATCAAAAACTTGAAATGGCAAGAGAAACTGGTGAATAAAAACGTGACTTTAGTAGGTGAGTAATTAGAAGCAATAAAATAAATAATATGCCCTAAACTGCGTAAGCGTCATCAATAATTTATTTTATCTGCGTAGTGTGCAAGAGGTTCATGTCTTTTAAGTGTTTCAACAATTTTTTAATTTTTGTCTCATATCTTTATCGAAAAGTCTTTGATCATAATTTTATCAATTAATTGGTTTAACGATAAAATTGTGGTCATGTTCCTTTTTCATATTATTGTACACATTCTGTAAACCTTCTTGTCATCGGTCAAATTTTTTTGTCCCTGTCATTCTTTATTTATTTATTTGAAATCTTTATTATTTTGTGTCTGAAATTTTACTTTTATCTATTAACTTCGATTTAAGTAGTGCGACTGATTATTATGATTATAAATAAAAAGAAAATTAGACCCATTAACTAAATAAAACAGTGATCAAAATAATTTCGATAGAGACGTGCAAATGAAAAATACTGAAGGTGATGGGGTATGAAACTATACATCCATACACGTTTGGCAGTCAGGCTACCAAGTGCACTAACAGAACTGCCGATGATGTGGTTAATTATTAAACCTCCAGACTATCAAGTGAAATTGCAAAATAGTTTTTTGCGTGATTACTTGTAAAAAGGCATTTCACCTGCTGTCGGACGGTATCTCTTTCAAAGCTCTAGAGATTTGTGCAATATTCCGAAAGTTTTTTGGTATATTATTCATAAACGAGGACTTACAATGGTGTATCACCAATGTAAACCATAGAATAATATGTGATTTCATAACACTGATTCTCCAAGAGGGGATCTTCTTAGTTATCAGATCGTATATCAAGATTTCTATTTTAATTTCTTACGCTTTATTATGGATTCATGTAGTAGCAGCGATTTTTTTTTATCAGATATACGCCGAAGTTATTAGATCGCAAGAAAACAGTTTTGTTTTAATATCGTACAATTTGCTGTAGAATAATGTATTCGTAACAAATGTATTACGCGTTCCGTTCGGTTATTCGATAGTAACAGTACAGATCTTTCTTTCATTTCACACCTTTTCCTACAGAATAATATACAAGATGCGGCTGCAAAATTAGGTGAATAGATATGGGAAACAAGAGTTATAAACAAAATACCTTTACTGGCCATTAGCTACAATTAACTTTTCACATTGGTTGCATAGCTGTTGGAAAATGTCACCAAACTCACTGCTTGAACACCATACACTTGTGACTTCTGAAGGTTTCCCGGCGTATTTATTCATCCAGTAACTTTCGGGTGTGCGACCGGATCCCGTCGTCATTCTGACACGATATTTCGGCCTGGAAACGTCCGGCTATCTTCAGGTGAGTAGCGAGTACTGAAGAGCCCAAGTGCAGTCGTGGTATTTATAATAGTTCTTGCGCATGCCAAAAGTGCTGGTAACGTTTTGCGCATGCGTTAGATGGTGTTATGCGCGATTACAGCCGATTTGTATGTGCTGAATGCCCTCGGTGGTGGAAGAGCAGTAGTCTTCTAATCATTGATAATCGATTGATGCCGTCGATTACGCTGTGACTGGATGATATTAATCACAGGATTCCAATTTTTGTTGAGCTGAAAGCCCATGTCATGATTTATAAGATTGTCGGCAAGACGAATTTCCACCGATTCTTTAATAAGTGAATCCCAGAAACTGGAGTGGAGTTAAAATTTTAGTTTTAATATATTACATTGTGTGTCCAATGGAAATGCAGTGTTCTGCTACTGCCGATTTTGATGGTTGGCGTAGACGGGTGTGTCTTTCGTGTTCTACATCTCGTTTCTGTACAGATCGTACAGTCTGGCCTATATATGCAGCGCCACACTCACAGGGGATCTTGTAAACATCCGATTTTCTCCGTTGCAGATCATCTTTGACGGATCCTACTAAGGCCAAACTCTTCGCGGGTGTACGGAAGATAACCTTGATTTTATTTCTCCTGAGCTTTGGAGGACACATTTCCGGCAAATGGAAGGAAAGCAATTGATTTGTAAACGCCACCAGTGTATTCCGTGCGTTGATTTTTGTTATTGTAGTTGTAAATGGCCTTCTTTATTTGTCGAGAAGTTTATCTGTTATCTCTGAAAACCTTCCCCAGATGTTCTAATTCTGCGTGTCAGAATGACGACGGGATCCGGCCGCACACCATACACTTGCACTAACATCCCATTGGTCTCCGGCCCAGATTTGTCTAATTTTAAAGAAAATTTGTTACTAACTTGTTGCTCCATGTTGGATAACATTAGTTCTCACACTTGCCCTGTTGGCTGGATCGCAGCGTGTACCACCGCTTCATTGCAGTGGTCTGGACGATAGGGGGCGCTTTTATACATGTCCCTCAATGTGCAAGCGCGGGCACCTCATCATCGCCAGCACGGTTTGTAAAATATGGAATCATTAACGGAAATGTCAGAGTTAAATTAAAAGCGCGTGTACCGTTGTTCTGTAAACGTGCTGCTGCATTGTTTGGCCGCAAAACAACAGTTTTATATTCTTAATGTGAATTTCGATAATTTTTCTGTTGAAGAATGAGTTAATGGATTTTAAATTTGATTTATCTGCTGCACGTTCAGCTCAAAAACCGTGGTACATTTTTACTGAGCGTAGTAACGCCGATCGCGCGTCATTCGATACAAGCAACAGCAGAACACGTTACAGTTCGCCGCATCCTCAGCTAAAACGGCATATGTAAAGTGATCTGGTAAGACATCTGGGATACGACTGGGGAGGGGTGTGTAGCGGGGTCTTAGAAAGCAAGATTCCAGAAGTCATTAAGCGCAAATTAACAAGATTTGGGTAGGGTTTTCTGCATGCCATTGACACATTCTAAATGTGATCCACCATTTCCACCATGTGAAACAAGCTTTCCTGACTGTTGCCATTTAGTGAACGAAACAATTGTTTGAAGAAAGATTTTGATTGTGAGATGCTTTCACATGCGCTACCTGTAGAGGTGCCACTGTTTTCTCATCTTTACGCTCGTTAGCAGTTTGAGTATTGTTATTTATGGGTACTTAATTTTATATGGGATTATTAAAGTATGTTTATTTGGATATTTATATTTGGGAATTTTATAAGATAGATAATCAGTTTTATCGGGGAACAGTTAATATTTTTGGCTATAAAGAATATTTAATTCGTGGTGTGCAAAGTAAAAAAGTGGGTATTAGCACAGAATGTGAACTGATAAGCTAAATTCCGGGATTGTTACAGATTATCGAATGTTATCGAACGATATTGAGTGTTAACTGCAGTCATATGTTATAAGTGCGTGTTAAATATTTAAATTATAACCCGATTTAAAGTGTGTACGCCAGTACGGAGCGAGGAAATAAATGTAGGCCGCTCGTGTTAATTTATTGAGATTGAACATTGTGGTCGGTACTGCGAACTGTTTAAAACACACGGATAGGCTTATTTCAGATGCGGTTAAAATATTGTGAGGATAACTAAATAACTCAAAAGGCAGTTAATTTCATTTCCATATCAATCAGTTATTATAAACTAATTTCAGAATATAAATTCAATTGGATCAGACCTATGAGTGTTAGTATCTTTGGTGGACAGAACGTTCGAACGATTATTTGGAAACATGTGCAATATAATTGATTTATCGTACAGTGACGACATTAGGAAGTGATTTATGCTGTATAAACTTGGAACAGATAAATAGTTTTGATTTATGATAAACGTTTTCTAGATTAATGCGTAAAATAATGTGTGACTGTTTGGTAAAGATAGAATCACCAAGCAACGAACTGTTTAATCTTCGGAATATCTAAGAAAGTACTAGAGACTAATTTAGATTTATGCGAAATTTTAAACTTTTATCTGAAATCGTGGTATTCAATGAGATTTTATTCCAGGTTATACCTCTCAGTCTGTTTTCAGCTCTAAATACATAGTGTGTTATCACCACGAGAGCCTGCGTCGCCGCAATGGATGTAAAGCTCGATCATTGACAGCCGGGTACAAGCAGCATATGATACTGGACGGTAAATTCTGAGCTTTACGGGACATTGTTTGTGTGAGAAACGAACGAACCCAAGTCTACATGCAGAAAGCTTGGAATCGCCCAGGGAGTGCTAAATTTTGCTTCTCCTTCCGCCCGTTCTAAGATGACGTCAAGTCGGGGAGGTTATACTTCTCATAATACATTCATACACTAATCCACCCTTCTTGTGGCATCTAAATTAATATCAAGGTTTGTTTTGAGAGATGTTATGTTGTGAACAATCGTAGTTAGGTTGGTGTTAGGGAATTTTGGTGTGCGGAGACGGTCTCCTAATCGACAATGAGATAATTGTTCTTAAAGCATAACTTGGTAGCGATACGGGAAGTCTGGAGGCAATGTCATCACTGCACACGGCGTTCTTAGTACGAGGACTCTTTAATGGGCAAAGACCTTGTAAAAAAAAAATAACTTGACTCACTAACGGCGCAGCTGTCGCGGGTTAATTTGAACCTTCGGCTGGCCGCCATGACAGTGGCAGCTACTGCGCTATATATACTCAGTTGATAGTCACGTCTGTACTGTTTGACTATCGCAGTGTACATAAAGCACGATGGTAAAGAGCTGCTCAGCGTTTAACTGCGTAAATCCATGTAAGAAAGGAATTAAAAGAACGAATACTCTCTTCCCATTTATATTTCTCAGGAATACACGTAGTCCTACTACTTGTGTTCAGGGACAGTTAATCTTGTTTAACAGGCTATAGTCAAGACAATATTGGATTTTGAAATAAATAGCCGGCCGCGGTGGTCGAGAGGACTGTAACGGTCTGCACGGCCACTACGGTCGGGGGTTCGAATACCCCCCTCGGACATGGATATTTGTGCCGTCCTTAGTCTTAGTTAGTTCATAAGTAGTTTGTAAGTTTAGGGACTGAGGGCCCCGTAGGTAAGTCCCATAAGCTATATAAACATTTTTAATTAAATAAATAACAGCCTTTTACAATACTTAGAAGTGAGCTGCTTTAGGCAGTACTGGTGGACAGGATGTTCAAAAAGTTCCATTTTATGATGTGAAAAATGACTACTGGGGGTACAAGATCATTTACCTCACTGCAATTCGAATTTTTTTTAATGAAATTAATATTAGCAACATAGAATTTAAAGGTCATCTGCTTTACATATAGGTATAACAACTGAAAGTGGTTTGCAGAGCTGTGCATTCCATATATGAATGACACATAGCCACACTGGATGCACATTGTGAAGTTGATAACTTTTGAGGAGTTCACGCTACTGTAAGGTCTTTGGCCTACAGCATTAAATATGCTAATATTCGTGCTAGACGCCCTAATGCTAATCTTACGTGCACTTAGTTAAGAAAATATTATAGAATACTTCGTGTTCTTAAAAGAATTTGGAAGTGGCTGGTTGCTGTATTCACAAGGTAAGAAGCTATTTTACAGTTATGTACCTGATGAGATATTTCGTTTTCACAGTCTATTTTTAACATTAGCTGTTTCAGGAAGCTCTGTTTCATTTTTTGACGGCTATAGCAGCACTCAGGCAAAGACGTAAAAGTTTTTAAAACACTTCTGAAATTGATGTTTATACAAAAGTTTTACCATCGCAGAGTATACTGAGAAAGTGCCAAAAAACTGTGTTTGACGATCAATTCCGTTCATATGCTGCACTTCGATAAAAAGCTAAATGTTATAATTCGGCTTAGTTAGAAAGAAGAAAAGCTGTTGGCCGATATCTACACCGTATGTGTAATAAATTTACACACAGCCGATAGTTGTAGTGATTTCAAAGAGTTTTAAGCTGTTTTGTAGTTTTATATTTATATGAGACATAGTTCTCGCGACTCAACTCGAATGAATACACAAGCTAATCAAAAGAGTCTTACGCATATTTAAAGTTTGCGCGGAAGTTTACCACCATAACGACGGCCGAAGCTATCTTCAATTTGCCCGCTGTTCGCAGTCGGCCGCTTACGGAACTGTGAGGCCTCAGTAATGGGAGTGTCCGTTCAGAATTTCAAACTGCCCATTCTTCGCGAGTTACGGTTGGTTGGTTGGTCATATAAAGGGACCAAACTACTATAGTCATCAGTCTCTTGTTCCAATCAAAGAGATGACTGAGGCGCTCCAGTCACAGTCTGCACGGCCACTAAGGTCGGGGGTTTGAATCCCCCCTCGGGCACGGATATTTGTGCCGTCCTTGATTGATTTGATTTGATTTGATTTTTCCAGGGAAGCCAAAACAGTCTTGGTCAAACCCGCCACTGCCCGCACCGAAACTAAGTTTATTGTGCGGTATCGCTCCCTGTATATCTAGTAAAGCCAACCAAAGCCCTTGAACAGTGCAAGGAGTCCCTTTACCAGTTCTTTATTAGACACAACTTCTTCGGGTCTGGTTGTCCCAAATGTTCTGTGCCTTTTACTCTCCAATGCAATGCATTCGAAGATTAGATGTGATGCAGTTTCATCACTGTCATCACAGACCCTACATTTAGGGTCCTCTTCTGTTATTCCCATTGTATGTAGGTGTTTTTTGAAATCCCCATGGCCTGTCAGCAATCCAACCATGAGTCTAATCTCTCCCCGGTTCAGGCCCAGGATTTCAGAGCTTCTTTTAAAACATGACTTTGGCATCATTACCTTGCCATGTTTTTGTTGATGGACTTTGGTCTAATATTCTACGTGCTGTCTTCTCAGCCAGTTACGTAGCTCCAATTTGATCATTGCCTTGGTGATTGTCAGGACAGGTTTCGGTCCAACAAATGGGGACTCTGCCTCCATCCTGGCTAATCTGTCGGCATGTTCGTTGGCACTGATCCCCGAGTGGCCAGGGGCCCACAATAGGTTTACTCTATTGCTTTCCCTAGCTCCACCAGAACCCTGTGACATTCTGTAAAATTTTAGACCTTGTTGCAGGAAGATGTGCCATCCGTAGTATAAGCTAGTTCATAAGTAGTTTGTAAGTTTAGGGACTGATGAGCCCGTAGTTAAGTCCCATAAGCTCTACAAACATTTGAACTTACTTGAAAGATTGTTGAAAGTTGACATAAACTATTAAAATGCGGCAAACCGTATATGGAAGACGTCTTAAACAAAACAAGCAAATAAAAGGGGAAAAATAAGAGATTTGAAGGAGAATACCAGAGTGTCTAGGCTGCGAGGTGACGGAAATAAAAGAACGTGCAGACACTATAACACGTTAAAATCACCTGCCTAAACGAAAATTAAGCAGGTGCAGAGTAAATAGATAAATCATTGTCAATAAATATCAGATGGAATTATACAATCCACTGTTACGAATAAAATTTAAAACAGTATCAGCCACAGAGGCATTGTCACCTAAAATAAGGTTTAAGGAGTCAGGGAGATTAAAACGCTGGCGAAATAAGGGCATTCCTTCAAGATATGAGTGACTGTCAAATGCTCACCACATTGACAAGGAGGAGGGTCCTCGTGACGCAGAAGGTAACTGTGCGTCAGCCAAGTATGACCGATACGGAGTCGGCAGAGGACAACACAGTCCTTGCGGGGAGTCCGTATAGAGGACCTCCACACGTTTGTTGTCTCCTTTATCGCCCGTAACTTGTTGGGTGTTTGGAGGGAACGCCACTATGCATTACACAGCGACGGTCTGGCCCCACAGTTACTTGAAACAGACACACCACTATGCCCAGAGGTCCACGGAGACTCCGCGCCCGGGGTTGAGTGACGGGTTGATCCCTCTAGCGACGGGTGCAGGCTATTCGCCAGTGTACAGTTGAAAGTGGAGTTGGTGCTTCACCGAGGACTGCTGCTTCGGGGAAACCGGCATAGTCATCTTTCAAATCGTAGGCGATAAACATGCAGGTATTCAATGGCCGTGGAAAAAGTAGGAGTAAACACTTACTTCGCGAGCAAAACGCGAGACAGTAACTTCATTTGCATCAAACGACGTTCAAACAGTATCACTCCGCGCTGACCGCGAGGAAACGGCTTTAAGAGTCGGGACTGGCCAGTTTTCAGCGCCAACATCGTGGTTGGCTGCTCCTAATGTAGGGGTGACAGTCACGGGTTTTCGTGGACAGTATGCAGCGGAGCGTCAGCATAAAGATTTAGAGTTGAATTCCAGTTTAGATTCCAGAGCTCGAACCTCTTTTTACCTTCGGGGAAGCAAGTCTTGACATCAAAGTTCTCTCTGATCTCCATAGCGGGAGCCAGTCGTGCTTGTCGGTTTCAACTTTGCAACGATCACCACGACACGAGACAATCTGCAGTAGCAGCATCACGATATGCCGCCGAGATGACGAGCAACCCCCTCGCTATCGTATCAGCAGCCAAGACTCGTAATTAATCTGTCGACCACGGTTCGTTGCGTAGTAGCTAGTAAATGCATGTTCAACTCAGTGTACTGTAGAAATATCTCTCATAACTTAGTATAGCGAGTTGCTTGATTGCTAACCCAGATAGCGCTGACGTCCTTCCGGAAGGACTAGAAGTGCAGCTTACTTTTTTCATCTTCTCTATAGGAATTCGTGTACAGTGTTCTATTTTACTTACTTGACTCGCCTGCTCCCACTGTAGTTCAATTTTAGCTTGTAATGTCGATTGCAAAGTGATTGGATACAGCTGCAAAGTTGAGGTTCATACAGAAGATACTGAAGACTTCCTCGTAGTTGGGCTTCTATTTCTTGAACTTTCTTCAATTTTTGAGACAGTCATATGTATTTACTTCATCTTAAATTTTGTTTCAATAATAATGATTTAACAGATTAAAATTATAAAACATTCATTTTGGCGTCATTCCAGAAAGAATGTTAACTGATTCTTCCGTCGGTTCTTGGCAGAAGAAAGTCATTATTGTAATTGAAATACACAATTTTGTGTTTGTTCTACATGTTTGTTTATTTTGTTGATCGATTTTCGGCTTCTTAGGCCATCATCAAACAATATCTGTTGAGCATGCTGGACTTACTAAAAGATGACATATACTTTAATATAGCAAAGAGTGTCTAAAAATAATTTCTGTCCATATGAAAGTGCTTTGGTGGTCGTTTTATTAATATTTCCATAACCAAACCCTGTCCCGAGATTTGCCAATTAGAAACTTCTTTCCATTCCGGTACCTTCTAGGCCGTAGTAACGTTAAACATTTTTTCTCTTTTTATTGTGCCCATATGTCGCCCCAAAACGATTTCTAGACGTACACTCCTGGCCGTTAAAATTTCTACACCACGAAGATGACGTGCTACAGACGCGAAATTAAGCGGACAGGAAGATGCGGTGATATGCAAATGATTAGCTTTTCAGAGCATTCACACAAGGTTGGCGACGGTGGCGACACCTACAACATGCTGACATGAGGAAAGTTTCCAACCGATTTCTCATACACAAACAACAGTTGACCGGCGTTGCCTGGTGAAACGTTGTTGTGATGCCTCGTGTAACCTCGTATAAGGAGGAGAAATGCGTACCATCACCTTTCCGACAGACAAAGGTCGGATACAGGTGCACGATGTAGTATTTTTCTCTATTTTCGAGACCTGAAAAATTGGTCGACATGCTGCGAAGTTGTCGTGGAGCTAGTGGCGACGTCGCGGTGTTGAAACGCCCGGGGTACAGGTGCGGGGCGCGCCGCTCGGCTGTGACGCCCACTGCACTTGCTGGCGGGCTGATAGCAGGCATTTGTTTCCGCGCGGCCTGATTTTCCGCCTCTGGCGGCGTGTGTGTTCCCCTGCGCAAGATACCGCCGCGTGGCGTGGCAGCGGCACCACATCGCTCCTAACCAGACGCGACCTGCATATTCATGCCGCGGCAACTTGTACGCGCGTGCCGCCCTCGCTTTGCCCGCTGGGACACGAGCCTCCTCTGTGTATGCAAAAGAGAGCAGCAGCTGCTAGGAGAACACACGGGAACTGTCACGAGTAAAGGAGAGCCCTAAGTGACAGCTTGAGAGAAGTGGTATGTGTGACATATGGTATTTCCGTGCAAATAACAAAATTAGTTTAAAATGTCGGCTATTTAAATTCCGTGCGTTGAGTCTTTTGTGGTGAACGTGGCAGTAGACAAAAACTTACAGTCCGCAATTATCGCGCTTTCCACTGGAGGGGGGGACCATTTGGAAGAACTAAATATGACCAGTAATTGCTGTTGAATCTTCCGGGTTATGTGGTCATGGTCGAAGAAACGTATCTGTGGTGTCGCACAAGTACAAAGTGTGCGCCACCTACTTACGCCGCACGCTGCCATGCGCGCACGGCGCGGCGTTCTTACGACGACAGCCACGAGCGCCCTCTGCTGCAACTCCGCTCGTGACCACCACTGAACGACATCGTTCACTTGGGAACCAGTTAAGACCTTCGTATTCAGATAGGCACCAGTGAAGACTTAGCTATCGAATAGGGACTAGGCAGGCCTCTAGCTCAACTATGTATCAGCATTCTGCAGTACAGAACTATGTTAAAGTTAAGTATTGTATAAATTCTGTGCAATATATATCTCGTTCTAATTTACTCTAATGTTTCTAGTTTCTGGCTGCTCCCCTCCGTACCTGCACCAGCGTGCTATCTTTATTCATGTGTCGGACTCATTCCACTCGGCCACCGACACCTATGACGGAAACGAGACACAAAAGCGGCGACGAGGCTGGGACACAAAAGTGGCGACGAGGAGTGATAGAACCTTGGACCAGCCCTCTAGCAGCAGCCAGACAGCAGCAGTCGGAGCACGCAGAAATTGCTCCCGCCCACCCACCCTTAATATAAAAATTTGTGGGGGAACATATTCAGTTACGTGTTTTGTGGACTTTTTTGTTGCAGAGCGTCCTCTTTCATATTGCAATTGTGTTTTGTTGTAAGTTACTTGTATGTGCGGCGCCTAATCGGTCAGCATGGCCACTACCCCGAACCCAAACTTAATGGAAATTCTTCAGTTACAGACGGCGCAAATCACACAACTCCTGCAAGCAGTGGCCCAGCTCACAGCGCAAGCAGCTAACCAACAACAACAGCCGCTGCTTCAGCAACCCACACCTGCCGCCGCAACGCTTCCTACGTTTCGCCAGTACAACGAACGTGAGGAAGAATGGAGCGACTACTTCGCACAGTTTCAAGAACTCGTCGCGGCTCATCAAATTACAGGTCAGAGTGTGAAGACCCTTTTCTTAGCAATTGTGGGCCCCCAGACCTTCGTATAACTGCAAAAACTTTTCCCTAACGCATCTCCTCGTGATGTAGACTTGAACAAATTGTAGATGCACTAAATGCTCATTATGAGAGAAAAGTTCTTGTAACTGCTGCACGGTACCGATTTTTCAGACTTAAAAAATTACCTGAGCAGTCACACCAGGAATGGATTACGGAATTGAAGGGCTTAACCCGCCAATGTAAATTTACTTGCTCTTGTGGAATTTCGTATAGTGATGTGATGTTGCGAGACGCTATCACACAGAACATTCAGGACCCCAGAATTAGAGCAGCAATTCTGAAACAGTCTGACCCTTCATTAGACAGTGTACTGCAGCTTATTGAAGCGCATGATACCTTTGATTTAGCAGATGTAGAAATGCAAAGCCACAGTGTTAATTCAGTGCGCCGCAACGGACGCTTTCCTAGCCGTAGTTATCAGTATAGCACTAGTGTTTCTTTAAACTCTACCGGCCGTAGAGTGTGTATCTCGCCATAAGCGTGCACAATGCCCTAATGGCAACGCGACCTGTTATCAATGTGGCAAATCAGGACACGTACAAACAGTGTGTATGCAGAATGTACACTCAAGGAACGGTGCCGTTAGGAACAGTGCTTCGCGGAGTGCGAGAACAGTTAATTCTGTAAATGTCATACACGCTGTAAACTTGAACAGTGCTTTGCTTGGTTCTCAATTGCAAGAAAGTAGTTCTGCGCCTACGGCAAAACTATATAGTGCACCACGTAGCAAGTGCCGACGAGCGCGTAAAAATGTGCAACGGAAAAGGGTTCTGGACAAGCAAAATGACAATGTACAGTGCAATCCTGTAGTGAACCTAGTGCCTTCTGCAACTTCTTATTGTAAAAGTGCCCAGTACTGTGTAGCTAGTGACAGTAGACATCAAGTAGATGCTCAAGAGTGTAATGCAGTAGTGACTCTGTAGTAGCCTCGCACTGCGCGGACGCCGATCCGGCGGTAGTGCCATCTAGTGACAGTGATATTAATCTGTGTGCCGAGTCTGTGCCGCTTACTTCACTACGCAGCCCGCGCATGTGCAAGCGTAGTAAACAAGTTCAATCAGACGTTGCCCACATTCTCGCACCTGTCGAGCGCCACATGCAAAAGCTTTTTGTGAATCTTTGCATAGAAAATAAGACTGTGCAATTTCAGCTTGATACTGGTTCCGCTGTTACTGTAATGAATAAAGACACTTATGAACTGCTGGGTGCACCAAAATTGTCACCGTCTAAACAAGTGCTAACAGCTTATACCGGTCAAAATATTCCTGTGCTAGGTACATGTAGCCTGCCCGCCTATTTTCAAGGTGTAACAAAAACAGTTGCTTTTGTTGTTCTTCAGGCCAAATCTACACAGAACATTTTTGGACTAGATTCGTTCAACTTTTTTGGTTTATCACTTCAAAGTGATGTGCTTCAAATTTCGTCAGTAGTGCCTCAGGGCAAAATCAATGCATTGTGTGAAAAATACAGTGACTTGTTTTCGCCGGAACTAGGTTGTGCAAAAGACTTCGTGGCACATGTAACTTTAAAAGAATCTGCAGTTCCAAAATTTCGTAAAGCTAGACCAGTGCCTATCGCATTGCGTGATACAGTTGCCGAAGACGCCTCCTGCATCAAGGACATTGGGGTATTGTTAGGACAAAGCAACTAGCCAGACGTCACTGTACCTGGGTTGGTATGGGCGCTCAGATAGAGAGTATGACCGTCAAAGTGTACTGTTTGTGCGGAGCATCAGGCGGCTCCTCCGCAACGTTTCTCAGACTGACCACGCCCCAAGGGACAATGGCAACGTTTACACATTGACTTTGCCGGACCTTTCTGGAATACGCGCTGGTTAATCGTTGTAGACGCTTTCAGCAAGTTTCCTTTTGTGATTGCCATGCAATCACTGCCTTAGTGTTTTGCATCGAAGGCTTGCGTGAAACTATCGTCAGTGACAATGGACCTCAGTTTGTTAGTGCGGAATTTCAACAGTTTCGTCGTGTGAATGGCATTCAGCATATCACCACCGCACCTTTTCACCCTCAGTCCAATGGTGAAGCAGAACGTTTCGTTCGAACATTCAAGTCTCACATGGAAAAGATGAAAGGTCAGCACTCCAGGCAGCAAGCTCTTCAAATTTTCCTGTCTACGTATCGGTGCATGCCGAGCTGCTACACGGCCGCCGTCACCGCACTCTCCTTCACCTGCTGCAGCCTCCCTCGCACCGAGTCGGTTCGTATGGCGCTACCCGTTTTCAGGTTTCCACGCCAGTGTTGTACAGGGTGTTTGCTGGCAACAAGAAGACATGGTTGCCGGGCACCATTCAGCGCGTTCTCGGTCGCAATATGTTTGTTGTACGTTCTTCCACAGGGTCGGAGCTGCGGCGCCACGCAAACCAGTTGCGCTTGCACAGGCCGCGCGATCCTGTCTCGGGTTTCTTGATTCCAGACCCAGTTTACCGCCAGGGTGCACAGCCACATCGCTCGCCGCCGGGCCCAGCTTCCCCGGGCTACGAGCTCCCGATGGATGTCGACGCGCCTCCTACGCAGTCGGCCTCTCCGCCTCCGTCGCCGCCTCAGCTGACAGCGTCACCGAGAGGGACTCCGGGACCCGGGCTACGAGCTCCCGATGGATGTCGACGCGCCTCCTACGCAGTCGGCCTCTCCGCCTCCGTCGCCGCCTCAGCTGACAGCGTCACCGAGAGGGACTCCGGGACCGTGCGACCCCCCCCCCCCAAGCTTGGGCCACGTACCTCAGAAGAAGATGACCTGATCCCTCTGGGCGGGGGTGTGCGCCCTTCCCCAGGTTTCGGTGGGTTTCCTGGAGGATCGCAAGGCGGATGCCGGGGCGCGGACGGCGTCTCGATCCCAGCCTCAGCTACGACGCCCGTCCCACCAGTAACACCCCGCCCAGGCCCCCCTCCCAGTGCCGTCGCCGTGGCCCTCAGCCCTACGCCACAACGTCGCGGCGGTTTGGGGGGGGGGGGAAGGGGTGTGGTGTCGCACATGTACAAAGTGCGCGCCATTTACTTACGCCGCGCTTCGCCATGCACGCACGGCGCGGCGTTCTTACGACGACAGCCACGAGCGCCCTCTGCTGCAACTCCGCTCGTGGCCACCACTGAACGACATCGTTCACTTGGGACTGAGGTAGGAACCAGTTAAGACCTTCGTATTCAGATAGGCACCAGTGAAGACTTAGGTATCGAATAGGCACTAGGCAGGCCTCTAGCTCAACTATGTATCAGCCTTCTGCAGTACAGAACTATGTTAAAGTTAAGTATTGTATAAATTCTGTGCAATATATATCTCGTTCTAATTTACTCTAGTGTTTCTAGTTTCTGGCTGCTCCCCTCCGTACCTGCACCAGCGTGCTATCTTTATTCATGTGTCGGACTCATTCCACTCGGCCACCGACACCTACGACGGAAACGAGACACAAAAGCGGCGACGAGGCTGGGACACAAAAGTATCTGCTCCTGATGTTTCGTCCAGAGCTGTGCTGGGCATCCTCAGAGGTGCTACTGGTAGCGGTGAGTCTTGCCGACTGACGAGTCGAGCGTCGGAGAGCGGTATAAATACTGTCCAAAAGGGGGCGTGGTCAAGTGTTCACGTGCGCAGCAGAGATAAGCCTTATCAAAAGCGTAACTACCTACTCTGAAGAGCCACAGTGCATATGTCATTAAATTTCATTGCTTCTTCCTTTCTATTAAGGAGTGTGAATACAAGACTGAAAGAACACAAAAGTCTTTGCCGACTGAGTAGGATTGAGAAATCAGCTGTTGCTGAACATGTTTTCCAGTCTGGAAATCATGAAGTGAAGTTTTCCGAAACGGAAATTTTATCTACAATGACGAACTATTATCAACGACTGTACAGAGAAGCAATCGAAATATACAAACATGGGGATAATTTTAATAGAAGGGAAGAAGCAATGAAACGTAATGACATGTGGCTCTTCAGAATAGGTAGTTACGCTTTTATCTTTGATCATCGACTATCGAAAGTTATGCTTTATTTTTGACAAGTCTTATCTCTGCTGAGGACGTGAAGACTTGACCACGCCCCCTTTTGGACAGTATTTATACAGCTCTCCGACACCCGACTCGTCAGTCGGCAAGACTCAGCGCTACCAGTAGCACCTCTGAGGATTTCCAGCGCAGCTCTGGACGAAACGTCAGGAGCAGATACGTTTCTTCGACCACGACCACATAACCCGGAAGATTCAACAGCAATTATTTCAGCCGGTCGTGAAAGCCTTCACTGCATAAATATGATCAGTGTTTAGAGTGACTATTACTGAACTATACGATACCGCATTCAGGAAAATAAGGAAACCTTTAGAGACAAGAAGAACAGCTGTATGAATAGCAAGAATTCACATATGCTCACACCACACTTCTACGTCCTATTTCGACGTATTTCTTGCGCATTTCGGGATCCCCACGCAGTGGCACTGACAGACGATTTAGAGGAAGTTCTGAGAAGGTCAGCTCGATTCGTATCCCCCCTCGGGCATGGATATTTGTGCCGTCCTTAGTGTTAGCTAGTTCTTAAGTAGTTTGTAAGTTTACGGGCTGATGACCCCGTAGTTAAGTCCTATAAGCTATACAAACATTTGAACATTTTATGGGACCAAACTATGTCGGCCGGCGCGGTGGGCGAGGGGACTGAGGCGCGCCAGTCACGGTCTGCACGGCCACTACGGTCGGGGGTTTGAATCCCCCTCAGACATGGATATTTGTGCCATTCTTAGTGTTTGATAGTTCTTAAGTAGTTTGTAAGTTTAGGGACTGATGACCCCGTAGTTAAGTCCCATAAGCTATACAAACATTTGACCATTTCAAACTATGTTGTTCATCAGTCCCTAGTCTCACAAACTACTTACACTAAGTTAAACTAACCTAAAGACAACACACAGATCCATGCCCGAGGGAGGATTCGAACTTCCGACGAGGGAGGCCGCGAGATCCGTAACGTGGTGCTCCAGACCGCTCGGCTACTATCGCGCGGATTAGGTGTTCCTTTTCCCGCGAAGTATTAGAGAATCGAACTGTAGAGAAATACCAAAAATTTTATGTAAACGAAGGCTTCCGCGGACGTTGTCATTGTTGATAAAACTCTTCTGGGTATTGGACCTCACGTTTAAGAAGAAGGCCGCTTGCAATAGTGGCCGAAACGTCGGTGATACGTTTGATACATTGACGATGCGGTCCAATACCCATTAGAATTTTATCACCATAAAATTGGTTTGATGAAGTTCCTGCCCTGCACTTTACTGTGACTGGCAGAGTATTTATGTAGATGTAGATGGAAAAGCAATTCTGAGCAAAGAACAGAAAGCTCAGACGTGGAAAGACTATACAGAGTGGCTCTACGAATAAAATGAAACAATATTGTAGGAAGCGAAGATGAATACTACACTGAGACAAGAATTTGACATAGCACTGAAAGATCTAAGTCTCTGATAGAGCCAGCCATGGTATGCGTTCAGGTGAAATACTCCCAGTCTAAAAAAAAAAAAAAAAAAAAAAAAAAAAAAAAAAAAAAGCCCAGATAGGTGTGAAAATTTTAACACAAGGGAGGGGAATACGACTTATCTTAAATAGATTAAATGTTGAAATGTTTGTAAAGTTAATGGACTTAACTTACACTAAGAACAACCTACACACCCTAACCCGAGGAGGACTCGAACAGAAACTCCCCTCTAGACCATAGCATGACGTCTTAGACCACGCGGCCACTCCGCGCGACATAAGACAGATTAAGGAAAGGCAGACGAACATTTTTATCCTTTATAGATTTGGAGGGAGCTTTTGACACATTGGAATACACTCTTCCAAATTATGTAGTTAGTAGGGGTAAACTACAAAGAACTGGAGGTTATTTATAACTTGGACAAAAATCAGAAAGCAGATTGGGATGGGAGTAAGACAGGATTGTAGCCTGTCTCCAGTGTTATTCAACTGAGCGAGCTGCGGAGAAAAGTAAGGAGAAATTTGGAGAAGTAATTACTGTTCAGGGTAAATAAATGAAATCATTGCGGTTTGCTGATGACATAGTTATTCTGTCAGAGACAGCAAATGACCTGGAAGAGCAATAGAAAGGAATAGACAGCGTCTTCAGAGGAAAGTGTAAGATGAACATTAACATGAGCAAACCAGAAGTAATGGAATGCAGCCTAAGAAAATCAGGCAATACTGAATGAATCAGATTATTTTACGAAACAATAAAGGTAGTACTTACGGAATGTTACTTACGCAGTAAAATAACGAATGATAGTCACAGTCCAGTTGATATAAAATGCAGAACGGCAATGGAAAGAAGAGAGTTTTTGTAAAACTGTAATTTTTTAATTTAGAATATTAATTTGTCAGGAATTCGTTTCTGAATGCATTTGTTGAAGTGTTTACTCGCATGGGAGTGGAACATGGACGATAAGTAGTTAAGGTAAGAAGTGGATAGTAGATTTTTAAATGTGGTGCTACAGAAGAATGCTGAAAATAAGGTGGGTAGATGGTGTAAATAACAGGAGCTACTGAACAGAATTGGGGAGTAAAGAAGTTTCTGACATACCTTGATTAAAAGAAAGAATCGGTTGGTAGGACACATCCTTAGACATGAAAAAATCGTGATTTTAGCTTTGGAGGGAAGTGTGTGTAGTAAAACTCTCATGGGAAGACCAAGAGACACATACAGTCATGAAATTTAAATACATGTGATTTGCTGTTCTTATGAGGTGATAAAGATGCATGCTCAGGATAGAGTACGATCGTGAGATGCATCAAACCCGTCTCCTCACTGAAGACCACAACAACAATATGCAGGAAAATATCAATTAAATACAAAACTACGGCGTGCACACACTTTATTCAGGATGTAAACGTCACTACGGATATTAAGGTTTAGTTTGTGTCATGTTCGCTATGCCTGTCTTCCGTGGCGATGTTGTCAGGCAGACGAATAGCGATATTAAGCCTGACCCGGTGAAGTGTTGCAGCATCGATGTCATCCATGATCTTCTAAAAGCAGGAGACACATCTTTTCAGATCCGGACATTTATCGGCCTGGCAGAAAATGCTAGTGAGGAGAAATCGAGAATTAAAGCAGAATTTACTAACCAGGCGTGTAACAAAACTTGCTGAAGAAACAGCAAGGGCGACTACCTGAAACAAATTTTATGGTCTCCTTGAACCCGTAAGGTCTGAATGGAAAGCCATATCCACGCGTAAACTCGAAGACTTGAAAGATCTGTTGCACCTGATTCACAGTGATATCACCTTTGTCATTTCTCACTAGAGATGACCAAGTTTCCTATGACAACATAGACTTTAATAGTATAATCGATTTTGAAGCATATACACAATGACGGTAAAAAGGTTGCACGATGGGCAAAAACATTAAACCTGGCTCCACTGGAGTGGTCGTGCGCTCTAAGGCACCTTGTTGCGGAGTGCCCATCGGAGCTTGAAGTCCTCGCTCGGGCATGGATGCGCTAGTTAGTTGAAGTAGTTTGTTGATCTAAGGATAGATGACCACTGCAGTTTGGAACCAGAGTTTAACAAACACTTCAATATTTGAACAGCATAGGGCCAGAAAACTATTTTCATATTAACGCCGTGTGTATTGTATTTTGTATTTCCATTAGTATCAAATAATTAAATACTGGTAAAAATGTATAGGTCATATGTGCGTGTGTTAGAAATATCAAAATCTTCATAATTTAGAGAGTGATTTAATATTGCTGAACCCAGATTATTAGTTTTCCAATCAAGAGGAAACGATACAAGTGAAATATCACAAGACATTTTCTATTTATGGGTAATTTCAATAGTTTGCACTGCCCCTCCAGCAAATACGTTTAATCATGAAATTTAAAATGCTGAATGCTAGAACAGGTACTCACTGGTTCAAATCGGTGCGGTGCGCATACAAAGCTACGGATTACAATTCTACATTTTAAAAATCCAATGTGTGCTTCATAACAATGTAAAGAAAATTTTATCTAAGACGTATTAATTTAATTCAGTTTATGCACACGCTACGATATCTGTAGCGACGCGAAGCTGGTAGTTCAAATTATCAAATGTTCAAAACTTTTAAAGCTAAAGGCAGCTGAGGTCATTTGTTCCTAGGCATACAAACTACTTGAATTTACACGAAGGACAATGCACATACCCATGCCCGAGGGGTGACTGCAAATCCGACTGTGCCCAGCAGCTCATTCCGTTTCTTGGAGCCTTAGACTACGCCGCCACACCTCAAAGCGTCATTTTTACAGTCAGTCATTATTAAATATTGGTGCAGTGTCTGTTCTTTCGGATATCGTCCAAAAGATTAGCAGAACACAGTAATAAAAGAGTATATATACGCGAAGATAGCGTCAGATCTAATTTCTTTAACACAAATGCGGAAAAATCGTCCAACCTCACGCGGGAATCCTGACGGACAACTAAGAGGAGTGTGAACGATACAGAACGGTTCGTGAGAACCAGACGTGGTAAGGAGCGAGGTCAGGATAGCCCAGAGGTTAAGGCGTCCTCTGATAGTGGGAATCACGAGTTAAGAACCCGAGCCAGCACAAATTTTCGCTCTTGATCAAGGGTGTGGTCAGGAGTGCCGCAGGAAAGTGCGATAGGTCAGTTATTGTCATCTACCTAGGTAAATGATCTGACGAACAGAGGGAGTAACAATCTACGGCTGATGAACTGTGGTATATGCAGAGGTGTCGATATTGAATCACTGAGGAGGATGCAGGATGACTTAGACAAAAATTTCTTAGTTCGCATGAAATGTAGAAAAATATAAGTTGAGGCAGATGATTAGCAAAAACAATCTCTTTATTCAGGGAACAGCCAAGATCGCTAATTATTTTTATTTAGATTACCGGTTTCGGCAGATTAATTTGCCATCTTCCGAACTGTGGGCATACATGTAAAATCGTACTCAACTTGCTGCAATAGAAAAGTCAGAGAAATACATATCTTGAAATACATACACTTTGCAAACCCACCTTTTATTTCCTTCACTAAATCACAAATAAAAACTTTTAGAAACATATATATTCATATATATGAATACAAATACAATATCAAAAGCCTCATGCTTCAATGTGATGTGGTCACACTAAGTCACAAAAAAAGAAAAAAAATGACGAAATTAGCTGCGCAACTCGCAATATGGTACCAGATGGCACTACATGCATGAGATTTGAGCATCACAGTTTCATGATGTCAAGAGAAACAAACTTGTATATATATGCAACGACATAAAAATTTAAAGTATGGAAATTAACACTCAATCGACAATTTGACAATGAAATTTGAAAAAGTAAACTACTTGTTACATAATACAGGTGATACAATTAAAATTATAAAAGGTGAACATCTAAAATCATTGTGTTCCCGATGTAGAACGTCTGTGGCTAGTAAGCCGTACACACGCTTTACGTGATTGGGGTAGTATCAGTTGTCATGAAGGCTCACACAATATAAACTTTTTTTGTGTCCCAGCCTCGTCGTAGGTGTCGGTGGCCGAGTGGAATGAGACCGACACAGGAATATAGATAGCACGCTGGTGCAGGTACGGAGGGGAGCAGCCAGAAACTATAAACACTAGAGTAAATTAGAAAGAGATATATATTGCAGAGAATGTAACAATACTTAACTTTTACATAGTACTGCAGAATGTGGATACATAGTTGTTAGAGGCCTGCCTAGTGCCTGTACGATAGCAAAGTCTTCACTGGTGCCTATCTGATTACGAAGGTCCTAACTGGTTGCTAACTCAGTCCCAAGTGAACGATGTCGTTCACTGGTGGCCACGAGCGGAGTTGCCGCAGAGGGCACTCGTGGCTGTCGTCGTAAGAACGCCGCGCCGTGCGTGCATGGCGGCGCGCGGCGAAAGTAGGTGGCGCGCACTTTGGACTTGTGCGACACCACAACTTTCACGTCCGGCATTAACCTCACTTTAAATTACCTAGTGATAGGCCTCAGCCGAGGACGAAACTTTAGGGAAATATTTTACTATTCGACCATGGCCTGTCAGCCCCGACTTTGTAAGAGAGATCATCGAGAATTGGAGTATGGTGGACCAAATTTACCGATGGTGTGAAGAATGGCGGATAGCTTTAAATATAGAAAAAAGGCAACGTGAAGCAGATGACTAGGAGAAACAAACCCGTAATGTTCGAATACAGCATTAGTAGTGGGCTGATTGATAGAGTCGCGTCAATTAAATATCTAGGCGCAACGCTGCACAGCGACATGGAGTGGAACGAGGGAAAAGGACAGTCTTGGGTAAGGCGCACGGTCGACTTCCATTTATTGGGGGAGGAGACCGCATATAAAACGCTTCTGCGTATCCGCTCTTGTGTATTGCTCTAGTACTTGGAATCCCCACCAGATCGGTTTAAAGAAAGATAAAGAGGAAATTGATAGGCGGGCGGCTAGGTTTGTTACTGGCAGGTTCGATGAATGCGCGGGTGTTTCTGAGATGCTTCGGAACTGAAAGGGAAGGTCCCTGGAAAGAAGGTGAAGTTCTTTCCGAGAAACACTGTTGAAGAAATTTAGAGGACCGGAATTTCGACTGCAGAAAGATTCTGCTGCCTCCAACCTATATTTTCCGCAAAGATCACACGATCAGAGAGATTAAGGCTCGTACAGATGAATACAGTTACTCGTTTCTTCGATTGTTGTATACGGGAATGGAACATGAAATCAAGTAATAGTGGTACTAGGTGGATTGCGGATTAAGTATGTATTTGAAGTAGGTATGACTATTTCATAAAAATATCTGGTATCAAACTGAGTTTTCTGGGTGTTGTAATGCGCCATAATGTAAGATGGATATTACTTTAATAACCGACGTACCCTTCTTCTGGGTATACTGATGTGAGCTGGCAAGGTCATTGTTCACCAATGTTCCAGTTGTCGAAATTGTTCCTGTCCTATCCTGCCACATGTATGCGACCCGGTTCAGATGTGTAGTACTAACTTCAAGTGAGAAGAAAGATACTGCGAACAAACTGATGGCGTAGCAATCCCCGTTAGCAGCCAACATATTCATAGAGGCCTTAGAAGCAATGGCTCCTCGTCCCCCACCTTTATGCCCACGATGCTGGTTCAGATACGTGAACGACACTTTGGCAATATGACCACACAGTAAAGCTACGCACATTTCTTGATCTGAAGAAATTGCAAAAGAAGATACAGTTTACATTAGAAGTAGATAAGGAAGGCGCTATTCCATTCCTAGTTGTGGAAGTTTATAGAACCGGGCATGGCACACTTGGGCACAGGGTATATTGGAACCCCACAAATACTGTCAGGTTTCTGCACGCACGCCCAATTCAATCACCACCCAACACAGATCTCCGTGATCCGCTAACTGGAATCTGCGTGCGGGGCCTAATTGGGAAAAAAAAGAACTCAAAAACCTACGAACAACATTTCCGGCCAATGGCTACAATCACAAAGTGATCCACACCGCCATGCATACGAATAAAAGGAGCTGCGATATGCAGGAAATCGATAAAAAGGAGCTACCAGCATGCTTACCGTAAGTAAAATACGACACAGATCGGATTGCTAAACAATGGTGTCCAGCCTGTCTTCCATAGCAGTCACAAGATCCAAGATGTATTTGACTCCACAAAGGAAAAGACAGAGGCACTACACGCTGCTGGAGTATACAACGTGGAATGCGAGTTTTGGGGTGGAATACATGGGTGAGACAGGGAGGGCAATGGCAACTCGTATACGCCCACATTCGATTAGGAAAAGAAAATGTTTGTAAGGCTTATGGGACTTAACCGAGGGATCTTATGTCCCTAAACTTACAATATACTTATGAACTAACTTATACTAAAGACAACACAAACATCCATGCCGGAGGGAGGATTCGAACTCCAACGCGGGAGGCCGTGCGACCCGGAACGTGGCGCTCCAGCCCAATTTGTTTCGATTAGGACAACACAATAAATCTGCAGTCACCGAATACCAGCAAGATTGCAGGAAAAAGATAAAATATAACGATGACAGAATACTCTCTAAGCAACCAGGGATGGTTAAACGCAGGATAAGGAAAGCCATCGAAATTTTAAAATATCATAATCTGATTAACAGATAAGATGGACTCAGGCTTGCCCTATCCTGGCTACCAGCCATCACCGCGGAATAGGCCACACTGACAACACAACACGCGAGCGTCACCAATAAGCAACTGCCGCCGCGCGGCCCACGGCCAGCAGGAGAGAAACGGAAGCCCTCACCTCATTCGCCAATGACCACCAATCATGACTCGCTGTGCAAGAAGCAACAGACAACGGCTGATCCCCTCGCCTTCTGACTCATTATACCACAAAGTTTCCACTCTTCCGCATATAAAAATAAAAGCATACCTTTTTGTGATTCCTTGACATCAACAGGATGTATGTGAGTATTTTTCCTTGAGACATCACGCTCATTTGTGAAGTGTCTTGTCCTTTCCATTTTTATTTTACTTAACCCTGTTATTTCGGGTCAGTTGCCCAGCGGAATCGGCTTGGGCATTTTTATTCAGTTACACGTTCTCCTTGTGTTTTGACGTAGATTCTCAACGTTTTGTACTTCATATTTTCTTCGTCTTTTCTTTCAGTTATATTCGCCCAATGAAGGATGGGTTGTATATTGCCCTTTCTCCTTTTCATAGGAGGACGCTTTGTTTTTATCTTCATAACTGGTTATTTGTCAGACGTCAGCCGACTGAAACTCTTAAACATAGGGTACGGCAGGAACTGCCTTTAAGTTTCCCCATTTATTCCCTTCTATCTTTCTGTGCCCCTGGATTAGGTGATCTGGTGTCACGAACGTACATCACCTTCTTTTTTCTTCAGTTCCCTTCTTTAGAACTTCTGTTGCTGGTCGTGATATGAATCGGTAACGTGGAAGGTATGCATGAGGGATTCTTCCTATTTCCTTTACCTAGTTGGGACGAGTTTGTAGTGCTGCGGATTGTGTTGCTTACGTTTTGTTTTACGCTTCGCAACTGGAATTCGGTTCTTCGTGGAAGACGCTTGTCTTGGATTGGTTGAAGGGGAGGTAGGAACCCCTCCATCCCTAAAAAAAATCGATGAATGTAAAATTATGACGTAATGTCACAGTTAACAGTAATGACAAAATATATTGACACACACAACAACCAGCGGACCTCAGTAGCCGCGCGGGACTTGCCAAGCGGTCTGGCGCGCCACGTTACGAATCGCGCGGCCTCCACGCGTTTGAGGTTCGAATTCTCTCTCTGGCATGGATGTGTGTGTTGTCCTTAGGTTGGTTTAACTTAGGTTGAGTAGTTTGGAAGTCTAGGGACTGATGACCAACGTAGTTTGGTCCCATAAGAATTACAAACATTTGAACATTTTGGACATCAATATATACAGAAGAAAGACACTGTAACGTTGGCCGAAAAGTCGTTTATTAAAGTAATAGCCGTCTAACATTTTGACACAGTAAACAGCCAGAAAACTTTTATGTCAACTGACTCCGGCTGAGTAAGCCGAACTGTTTAATTCAGCTTGGTGGTATCAGACTGGTTGCTCTTCAATCCTGTCAACGAGGCAGGAGCTAAAGTAAAGGCTCGACGCTTATATGTCTGTATATTGGGGATTTTGCTCGTTCGTACTCGCTCGAGCACGCCGCGCTCGGCTTTGCCTCTTTCGAGTATGAGTGCTCGGTGCGAGCTGTCACTCGACCGGGATTCTGTCGCGTCGGTCGAGTGGGGCACACGCGGTTTCGCCTAGCACGCCCGCCACAGACACAGAAAAATGCGATCATGTGAAAGTCTAACAGCTGACGTTAGCTGTTTAATAAAACCTTGATACTAGTTCTCTGTTGCCTGCGATTTTAGGCAACATCAGTATCAAACATCTCCAAACTTCTGCAGGCATCCATTCATGCATTGCAACCTGCAGGAAGAAAGGAAATGCAATGGAACGGATATGGGGCGATTGGATTAGCCAGTAATAAAACTACACAGTCACTTGCTATACCACGAAGATGACGTGCTACAGAAGCGAAATTTAACCAACAAGAATAAGATGCTGTGATATGCAAACGATTAGCTTTTCAGAGAATTCACACAAGGTTGACGCCGGTGGCGACACCTACAACGTGCTGACATGAAAAAAGTTTCCAACCGATTTCTCATACACAAACAGCAGTTGACCGGCGTTGCCTGGTGAAACGTTGTTGTGATGCCTCGTGTAAGGAGGGGAAATGCGTAACATCACGTTTCCGACTTTGATAAAGGCCGGATTGTAGCCTATCGCGATTGCGGTTTATCGTATCACGACATTGTTGCTCTCGTTGGTAGGGATCCAATGCCTGTTAGCGGAATATGTATTCGGTGGATTCAGGAGGACAGTACGGAACGCAATGCTGGATCCCAACGGCGTCGTATCACTAGCAGTCGAGATGACAGGCACCATACCTGCATGGCTGTAACGGATCGTGCAGCCACGTCACGATCCCCGAGTCAGCTGATTGGGACGCTTGCAAGACAACAACTAATTGCACGAACAGTTCGACGACGTTTGCTGCAGCATGGACTATCAGCTCGGAGACCATGGCTGCGGTTACTCTTGACGCTGCATCACAGACGGGAGCGCCTGCTATGATGTACCAAACGAACCTGGGTGCACGAATGGCAAAACGTCATTTTTTCTGATGAATCCAGGTTCTGTTTACAGCATCATGATGGTCGCATTCGTGCTTGGCGACATCGCGGTAAACGCACATTGGAAGCGTGTATTCGTCATCGCCATACTGGCGCATCATCCTGCGTGATGGTATGGGGTGTCATAGGTTACACGTCTCGGTCGCCTCTTGCTCGCATCGACGGCACTTTGCCGTTACATTTCAGATGTTTTACGACCCGTGGCTCTACCCTTCAATTGATCCCTGCGAAACCTACATTTCAGAGGGTTAATGCATAACCGCATGTTGCAGGCCCTGTACGGGCCTTTCTTGATACGGAAAATGTTAGACTGCTGCCCTGGCAAGCACTTTCTCCGGATCTCTCTCTAATTGAAGACGTCTGGTCAATGGTGGCCGAGCAACTAGGTCGTCACAATACGGCAGTCACTGCTCTTGATGAACTGTGGTATCGTGTTGAGGTTGCATGTGCATATGTTCCTGTACACGCCATCCAAGTTCTGTTTGTGGACGGACCGTGAAGCGTACCAGGATAGCTCAGATGGTAGAATGCTCGCCAGAGAAAGGCGAAGGTCCCAGGTTCGCATCACATTTCTGACCCACAATTTTAATCTGTCAGGAAGTTTCAAATGTCATTTGGTTGATCGCGAAAGCTTTCTTGTTGAAAACTTATCTGTTTTGCATAGCTACTTTACAAAGAATGAAAAAGAAATTGATTCACTACAACGCAGAAACAGGAAATAGGATTTTGGGTTTTGAGGGAATATCAAACTTAGCATGACATACTCGTTTTTACTGGCAGTTTGTTCCTAATGTAATTGGGCGACCTTTTAGGATAAGCTGTTTGCATTGTTTGGTAACGACACAGCTACTCCGGTTACTGTACTGTTCATTCACGATTCGTGCGCTGGCCGTTGGCAGCGGCAGGACGCGTGTTCTATGGCTGCTGTGGCGAGAGGGAGTGAGGGGGGGGAGGGGCGAGCATCAGCGAGCAGAAGGCAGCGTCGCAGTGTTGGAAACTTTACCCGTAAAAATGTATGCAGTATTATTTCGCATCTAGGAGCAGCTAACGTTGACAGCATTCCGAAATAAATAGATGTCCTTAAAGTATTTCAGATGTTTTTGCTGCTGGCATCACCAGGTAAAATCGTCTTGTCAAATTAATATACTTCCAAATGTTCAAATGTTTTAATTCCATGGAACCAAACTAATGCACTACTAGTTTCGAAGGACTAAAAATATTACAATGATTCTACCACATTAAACAGTGAAAAGTTTAGTAATTTATCAAACCATGTGTGCCGCACGGAAATGGTCGAGTGATCCGGGGCGCAATGTCGTGGAGTACGCGGCCACTCCCACCAGAGGTTCGGATCCTCTATCGTGCATGGGTCCTTAGAATAAGTTAAAGTAGATTGTAATACCAGGGATTGATGAGCGTAGCAGTGTGGTCCCTTCGGATTCCAAATATTTGAACTTTCTTGAAACAATATGTCATACAATTTTGTACAGTCACCATTAAGTTATTTGGCTCTTTTAATATGTACAAAATATTTTTCGAACATATTGTACAATTGGTAGATTTTCAAGTGGTCAGTCTTATTCACTTTTATAGTCCAATTGTTCCGAAGTTGTAAATATGTATAGAAACCTGTGTCAATTTCGCATGGCTTCCTCTGTATAGGGATACCCATCTGGCGAAGCTCAGAAGCAGTTTTCATACTGAATTAAATTCAGAGCCTGAATGCCCAGTGTTCAGCTGTTAGCAAGTGTTTCATCCTTTATGGTGATGAAGGACGAAACAAATGTGCTACGCAGCTGAACACAAATATTAACATTCTTACTTTTTTTTTTTTTTTTTTTTTTTTTTTTGTAAATTTAGATAGTGTATGTTGTTTAATTCGATTGAATCATTGCAATATTTTTGTGATCATAGGCTTTTGAGAATGACACCATAGTGCGCAGAAACTAATAGTTCAAAATCAAAATGTTCAAATGTTTGTAAATCTATCGGGCCAAACTGCGTGGTCATCAGTCCATAGCTTACAAACTACTTAAACCTAGGTAAACTAACCTAAGGACCAACACACACACCCATGCCCCAGGGAGGACTCGAACTTCCACGGCGAGCAACCGCGCGCTCCGCAGCGAGACGCTTTAGACCGCTCGGCTACTCCACCGCGGCAAACTAATAGTTCATTGGAAGTTAAAATCTAATAATGGAAAGTCCAGTTTGGAATTAATAATATAGTGATAAGGACAGTTTACAACTCACAGCAAAGTCGTGGCAACGAGCTGCGACTGTCACATACAACACTTTCAGGTGATGGTTGTATGACTGTGTGGTGTGCCTGTATCTTTGCGTGAATGTTGTATTTCCTGAAGAAGGCCATGGCCGAAAGCTGAAAGTGTTGTTTGTGTGTTTCTGTACGTGCCTGTCGTAGCTCGTCGCCACGTCTTTGCGGTCAGTTGTAAATTGGATGGATAGTTAGAAGGCCGGCCGCGGTGGCCGAGGGGACTGAGGCGCGTCAGTCACGGTCTGCACGGCCACTACGGTCGGGGGTTCGAATTCCCCCCCCCCCCACGGGATGGATATTTTTGCCGTTCTTAGTGTAAGTTAGTTCGTAAGTAGTTTGTAAGTTAAGGACTGATGACCCCGTAGTTAAGTCCCATAAGCTATGCAAACATTTGAAACATTTTTTGGTAGTTAGATGGAAGTAAATTGGAACGTATTTTGTGTGTTTCCTATAGCATTTTTAAGTGAAAATAACCGTAATCAATTTCTTTAAAATTAGTCTCACAGAGCCCTCAAAGAGATATTCCCCCTCTTCAGGCTTGTGTTCTTTATCCACCAGTGTCTGAAGCTTCACTGTTGGGACAGCCAAGGTCCATCTGTCAGGAATTTTGTTTGAGTGAAGACAGACTGATATCAAACAAGGCAAAACATTTGGTGTTATTGGACGAAGTATTGTTCATTTATCACTTCAATTTGTGCATTTAAATTCTGAACACACTTTCGGCATATTTGAACGGTAAAAATTGTATAGGCAATACACACTAAATACGATATAAACTAAGTACAACAACATCGACACACTTACTCCTCTCAAGTGTACTGACCACCAAAAATATGTCGTCCGAGATTACAGAAGTTGCCGCAAAGACCCCTGTAACTCGTGTGTTATCCGCTCTATGGAATTTAAGCTCGTTGGCCAGTCTCTCCCCTATAGGTGATAAGCAAAGAGATAGAATATACAAGTGGGGCGGTAAAACGATCTTTAGCGCTCCCTGCGGTGCCAAGCTGTACTACTAGCCGCCATATTTTCGGAAGTCAGGCAGTGGATGCCTGAAATCGAGATAGCACGCGTGCGAACAAGTGAGATAAGCAGTTCTTTTACAAATCGTGCCTAATGTTTGTGTAAGATATTACTATACCAGCAAAAACAGTGGGAATATTTCTTTTTTCGAAAGAGTACTGTTTAAAATACCATATATTATATGTTAATTGTTTTGCGCATTTGAGTTATGTGTTTAACTTTGTTAACATTTATTATTTTATGCAAGGCTTCCGTTGAAAGATCGTGTCACCGCTCCACTTGTATATTCTAGCTCTTTCCGTTGAAAACAAGCTCTGACTTAGAAATGGGTTGTTGCAACGAGAAGAGAGAATTGGTTTCCGACACGAAGAACTAGTAATTGACCTTCAAGTCTTGAAACAAAATGTATGTTTGAAGTGAAGGAAGTAAGGGTAAAGATATTTAAGGCACTTTTCATCATAAAAGCTGAAACGGCAAGGTAAATTCCGAATAAGGGCATTCGCTAATGGTAGTTTGCTTGTATTTTGATTGAGAGTATTGTATTCTCTTTCATGAGAAATACAGTCATAATATTGACCACTACTTCATTAAACCTCCGGAAAACTACAAACTTCATTGGATATCCTACTGACTGGGTGGCTTATGTATAAAGCTCCAGTGTAGGATTGTATTTTCTTAGCCCCTGTTTCTAATATTAAATTAATTGAAATTAACGTAATGTTACTGCGAATAGTTAGTCACTGAAAGGTTTACCATTCTTCGAAAATTTTCTGTTGGAAACGGCGCACAAAACTAAACGTCGATTGTTCTTAAACACCCAAGTTATATCGTTTAGTTGGAAATACAGATGATCGTCGGGGGTACTGTACTTAAAGCAGCTAACACTTTAGAGAAATGATGTTCATAAAGCGTTTATGCACTATAAACGACAGGAAAATTGTTCTGGCTACAACTGAAAGACGCATAAAGTTATATTTTAATAATATTCTAACCTTCTGTCATGTTACTCGCCCCTCCAGACTTCCGATAACATGGCCGACGGTTGTTCAATGACGGCCGCGGTGGCCGAGCTTACTGCGGCGCATCAGTCACGCTCTGCACGGCCACTACGGTCGGGGGTTTGAATCCCCCCTCGGGCATGGATATTTGTGCCGTCCTTAGTAGTAGCTAGTTCATAAGTAGTTTGTATGTTTAGGGACTGATGACCCCGTAGTTAAGTTCCATAAGCTCTACAAACATTTGAACATTTTTTGGTTGTTCAATTTGCTTCACTCTGGTCGCGGTGTTGGCTCTCTTTGGTACTAAGCGACGACATTGACATCTACCGGACTGCCAGGGAACTCAGTGAATTCTCCAGTTCGAGAGAGCATAAATAGAGAGCTTATATAGGGAGAAAGTGGTCAACCGGCCGGTGTCCGCCATGTTTTACCAGACTGCGCGCGGTACGTGCGCTTACATAGCGACCCTGGCAGAAGTGCAGCCACTTCAAATAAGGCATCAGTTACACCCATGAGACCAAAGCACATCTTCTAGCTTACTAATCAGTACGTGTTTAAAGAAATGCCATTCATCGATGTTCATACAGGCCTAATAAATTTGTAAGCAAATAAGTCTCGTGAAACATTTCTCATGACTCTCCAATATTAATACCATATCTTACTATCTTCTGTTAACATCGACAGTCGGCAGTTGATTAATTAGAACCAGAGGTATTTCATGTTATGAATCTCAAAGAAAATAATGCTATTTCAGAATTTTCTGTCTGCATATCCACCGCTGACATTAGTACAATATTATTGCTTTCCGCCCAGATATAATGCATTTTAAGGTTGCTGTTGATCTTATAACATTTTTCTACACCTGGAAATATCAAAAACGTCATTCTGTAAATACTTTTAGGGACACTGTATCACAGATACTATGTCTAGAGAAACAGTAGAGACTCAAAATAGGTAGCAAAATATCTACAATGTGTCACCCCTTCCCTTTCTGAAGTTACATTCCGTGACCAAATATAGGGTTATAATAGCCAACAATGCACAGCCAAGGGCGTGGTGTCGTAGCCATGTTTAAACACACCCTGTAGCACGGCATGTCAAAAATCAGAACCATGAACTAACAAAAAGACAGAAAATACTGTTAAAAATTTACCGCTTATCGGATCCGAACTCACATCCTGCACATTATGAATTCAGTACACCACGCGGGATTTTCAGACGCAATAATTCTATTACTGAATTTCATTAACGCCTTTCTTGCTTTGGGCGGGTGGGGCAGGAGGCAGAAAATATTTACTTCACACAGGCAGCCATAATTCGTTGGTTTCCATAAGTCGCCTTTACGGTTCCCGCTTTCTCGGTTAATTTTCACCACCGACTTTTCCCGTATTTCCTTATTCCTTGCGAAAACAATGAACATATAAGAATCTTTACTTCGTTTTTCACAGCTAACAAAGGAACAACGAGGCATTTCTCTTCACTGTGCTTAATGATTATGTAATACCGATTATTAAATCACTAGAACATATTATGTTAAAAATTGCAGTGAGGTTCTAAGGACATCGTCAACGAACAACGCGTTAATTTACGTAAATAGAACCGACAAAAGACGTGAAAAAGTGGAGCAGTGCGTACCGTAATGCAACCTGTGTATACCTGTACAGTGAATTCGCTGTCAGAAGCTCTTAAGACATCCACAGTACAGAAACGTTCACTGTAGCTATTGACAGACATGTGAAGCCCACCAAGTCTAGAAAAACATGGCGTCGTGGGCTGTCAGCCATTGAGGAACGGTCTCACGCATGGCCACTCTCTCCTCATACAGGCTCTCTAAAGCCGTCGGCACACGGAGCGTGTGTTTGAACGTGTGCGGTCAAGGAGCAGACTTCAACGTGTGGCTGAACGCTCTGAGACGGCGCGACTTGCGCATACGAGATGTGTGCCTCAACAAGCTACACACGACCGCAGCGCGCTCCAGTGTCAGTTATCGGCAGCATGAGGTTATGGAATTACGCTGTTTACGAAATCCAAAGGCTTTACCTCTTTTAACCCTCCTCTATAAACGTTGCTGGTGACCACACAAATATAAACATTGGGTCGCATCCGACCCCTTGCCTCATAATTACAATTTCTGAGTACGGGAATTAATAATGCACATAGTTTTATATATAATATAGTTTATTTAACATTCAATTACATATATTCAAAGTAATGAATGACTAAGGCAGCGCCGCGGTGGAGTAGCAGAGCGGTCTAAAGCACCTCGCTGCGGAGGTTCGAGTCCTCCCTGGAGCATGGGTGTGTGTGTTTGTTCGTAGGTTAGTTTAAGTAGTTTGTAAGCTACGGACTGATGAACACGCAGTTTGGTCCCATAGATTTACAGACATTAGAACATTAGACTAAGGCACCTGAAAGAAATGTTTCAGTCTTTTCTAATATAGTAAGACATTATAAAAAAAGAAAAAAAAAGAAGTAACACAAATGAAATAAAATAACTCAAAAACAATTGTTTTAGTATTATATTCAAGACATTTCTAAACATATACTTAGATTAGAGACTAAAGAAAACTCATATCACGTAAAATTTGTGACTTAGGAAGGTATATCACATAAAATTCATGAATTGAGAAACTTTTTCATCACAGATCTGGAACTTAGATATCAAATATTCGTACCTTGTTTATAACACATCAGGCAATTATATATCTCATACAAGGACTTTATATCACATATCAGGAAATTATATATCACATGTCAGGAAATCTGGAAGTATAATATATAACAATATAATATTACAATACTATACATAATAATGAATATAAGACTGCAACACAATAATAAACACTGGGTCACATCCGACCCAGCGAGGAGGGACAATACTATAAACAATGGGTCGGATCCGACCCTGGATCGGGGAATCTATCGTTGTACAGCAACAAACAATTGTGGCGCTCACATAAGTCTGATGTTGTCTGGACGGAGCGTGCGTCATGACTGCCTGGGAGGGTACCTGGGTCCACATAACCCTGGTGGAAGGGCGGGGCGGAGGGGGGTGGGGGGAAGAGACATGCGCACTTTTCTAACTGGCGGGTCGGATCCAACCCGAACGTTTATATACGAGGGTTAAATCGCTTATTTCCGCGCTTGTGCGTATGTTTGTTACCTACATAAGTAACAACAAAATACCTATGAACATAAGACTTAAAAAAGGTGCATGTTATGTCAATAAGTGCAGCGAATTATATAAGTTTCATGACAAACTGTGCGATATAAAATTAGAAACGGCCTTCATATGAGGCAAAAATTATTGCAACAGTCTCGCTTTCTAGTAAAACTTAGTCATTCTTCCACGGTCAACGTTACTTTTCAGTAGAAGAGTGTTAAGAACGTGAAAAACGTAATATGTGAAACGATAAAGTGCGTGTTTTACTTTGACTGTTCTGTTTAACTGTTCTGTTCATAAAACGAATCCAATAAACTCACTCCTCAGAGGATATGCACTTCTGTGTACATAGCATCAAATATTTAAAAGAGGTTAAGTAGTCAACAATCCGAATATTGGTTTGAACACCACAGTGCTTTACTAGGCATGGTCCTTTTTGGAGGTGGTATGTTGTTGCCTCCCTTTGACATTCGAACTTACCCAGCCAGTTATAGGGGGAACTACAGTCAACGTGGGTTCCGAACCACGGTGCTACTCGTTTTTTTTTTTGTTTTTTTTTTCGCATGAGCAATACTGCCAGAAGAGAAAGAAGTGGAAAGTGACAGATAAAAGTCCAAGGACCTGGCGGGGATCGAACCCGCGACTTTCGGATTTGTGTCTGGCACTCTACCACTGTGCTACGGTAGAGGTCTGCAAATAGCCGGTTTCGCTCGCTCGTACTCGGTCGAGTGCGCAACGCTCGGCGGTCGCGCGCCGAGTATACGCTCGCAGTGAGCGTGTTGACACTCGAACGAGGCTGCGTGGGGCGTGGCGGGCAGAGGCCGCACAGCGTAGTGCTGCCGCTGTACTCACAAGGAAACCTACCCAAGTCACTCTCCGATTTTTATGAAATTTGCATATTTTATAATACATGAAAAACTAAGGGACACGTAATTTTTTAGCGGAGGAAAAACATATTTAAGGTGTGAAACGGTCCCTCCAAATTGGGGCTAAAATAGAAAAAAGGCGATTTTAATGATTTTTGGTATGAAAGACAAATTTCATAGATTCAACTTGGATTAAATCAAAACAATTTTTTGAGCACAAGAAATTGGTCACTTTAAGGGTAGCTGCCCCCCCCCCTAATTATCACTTCCCCTGCAATGTACCTAGGCCGATCTCTTATCAAAAGATAATTTCACACCAATAATCATTAAGACCGCTTCATTAATCTCTAAGTTATCACGAATTTTCAAAAAAAAAAAAAAAAAAAAAAAAAAAAAAAAAAAAAAAAAAAAAAAAAACCGTTCCCACAGTTTTTTCATGTATCATAATATGTCCAAATTTCATAAAAATCGGAGGGTGACACTTGGGTAGGTTTCCTTTGTCAGTCGCTACGGCAGCGGCTCTGTGTCTCTGAGGTGTGGGCTGCTGTTGCGTCTGACGAACCCCCACTAACTACAATCAGTTATGCTACAGACGTGTATTTCTGTATAGTAGCATGTGACCGCAATATCATTATACCGCAAACGAGCCGAAAGGTTGTTTCCAGTAACTACAACATTTGGAAGTAATGTAAAGGATGCAAAGAGAAACTACGGAACGAACCACGTTTTTATTGCAATGTACAAAAGTGAATGTTGCCGTACAACAAAGTATACATCGAAAAGTAACAACATTATCCCCAAACTATTCATTAGTGGCATTGTAATTGCAATGTATTGTTAAAATATCATTGACACGTTGTAGATCGAGTCGAGTCCTTCAATCAGAGGACAGATTCCCTGCCGCACTGAAAGTGCATTCACTAGGTGCATTGAGGCGGGCACACAATATACTCTGTTTGCCAATACAGCTAGCGTAGTACTGTTGCATTTCTGCCATTTAAGCAGAAAACTGTCTTGAGCAGTTAAACCGGCAACCCACGCGCAATGGAAATATTTTAGACCTTATAGCCACAAACAGGCCTGACCTTATTAACGATGTCTGTGTAGAGACAGGAATTAGTGATCATGATATCGTCATAGCGTCGATGGTGACCAAAGTTCATAAACCAGTCAAGAAGGCTAGGAGCGTGTTTTTGTTGGGAAAAGCCGACAAGCAAATGGTACGATCGCACTTAGAAAATGAATGGGCATCTTTTAATTCTGGGACTATGGATGTAGAGGACTTGTGGACTAAATTTAAATGCATTGTTAATGAAGGGTTAGAGAAATATGTGCCAGTAAAGACGATTAAGGATGGAAAAGATCCACCGTGGTATAATAATAATGTTAGAAAGCTGCTGAGAAAGCAAAGGCTGTTGCACTCTCGATTCAAAAAAGAACACGCAAATGATGACAGGCAAAAGTTAGTAGAGATTCGTGCGTCTATAAAAAGATCGATGCGTGAAGCATACAATAATTATCACAGCCATACCTTAGCAAAAGATCTTTCCGAGAACCCGAAAAAATTCTGGTCCTATGTAAAATCGATAAGCGGGTCAAAGCCCACTGTCCAGTCACTAGTTGACCATTCCGGGGCAGTAATAGAAGAAAGCAAACGGAAAGCTGAAGTTCTAAATTTAACCTTTAAGAAATCTTTCACGCAGGAGGACCGCACAATTATACCATCATTTGATCAACGTACTAATTCCGAAATGGGGGACATAGCAATAGGTATTTCCGGTGTAGAGAAGCAGCTGAGAGAGCTAAATACGAAAAAGTCTGCTGGTCCGGATGGAATACCAGTTCGGTTTTACAAAGACTATTCTGCGGTATTGGCTCCCTACTTAGCTTGCATTTATAGCGAATCTTTAATTCAGCGCAAAGTTCCTAGTGATTGGGAAAAAGCGCAGGTGACTCCGTGTATAAGAAAGGAAAGAGAACTGACCCATACAATTACAGGCCAATATCGTTGACATCGGTTTCATGTAGAATTTTGGAGCATATTCTCAGTTCGAATATAGTAAATTTCCTTGAAACGGAAAAGCTTCTTTCCATGAATCAGCACGGGTTTAGGAAACATCTTTCATGTGAAACTCAGCTTGCCCTTTTCTCACATGACATCTTGCGAGCCATGGATGAAGGGCGACAGGCGGATTGTGTTTTTCTCGACTTCAAAAAGGCGTTCGACACGGTGCCACACTGCAGACTGCTAACGAAGATACGAGCTTATGGAATAGGTTCACAGATTTGTGACTGGCTGGAAGACTTCCTAAGTAATAGAACGCAGTACGTTGTTCTCGACGGCGAGTGTTCATCAGAGACGAGTGTATCGTCAGGCGTGCCCCAGGGGAGTGTGATAGGACCGCTATTATTTTCTATCTATATAAATGATCTGATGGACAGAGTAAGTTGTAATTTGCGGCTGTTTGCTGATGATGCTGTGGTGTATGGGAGGTTGTCGTCTGTAACTGACTGTAATAGCATACAGGTTGACTTAGACAAAATTTCTAGTTGGTGCGAAGAATGGCAGCTAGCTCTCAATGTAGAAAAATGTAAGGTGATGCGCATGAGTAGAAAAAACAATCCTATAATGTTCGAATACAGCATCAGTAGTGAGCTTCTTGATGCGGTCGCGTCGTTCAAATATCTAGGCGTAACATTGCAGAGCGATATGAAATGGAACGAGCATGTAAGGACAGTTGTGAGTAAGGCGGACAGCCGACTTCGGTTTATTGGGAGAATTTTGGAAAGATGTTCTTCACCTGTAAAGGAGACCGCGTATAAAACGCTTGTACGACCACGTCTTGAGTATTGCTCAAGTATTTGGGACCCGCAGCAGATCGGTTTGAAGGAAGACATAGAGGCGGTTCAGAGGCGAGCAGCTAGATTTGTTACCGGTAGGTTCGACCAATGCGCGAGTGTCACGGAAATGCTCCGGCAACTCAATTGGGAATCGCTGGAAGAAAGACGACGTTCTTTTCGTGAATTTCTGTTAAGTAAATTTAGAGGGCCGGAATTTGAAGCTGAGTGTAGTACGATCCTGCTGCCGCCTACTTACATTTCGCGTAAAGATCACAAAGACAAGATAAGAGAAGTTAGGGCTCGTACGGAGGCATATAGGCATTCTTTTTTTCCTCGTTCAATTTGGGAGTGGAATAGGAAAGGAAATGCCTAGTAGTGGTACAGTGTACCCTCCGCCACGCACCTTACGGTGAATTGCGGAGTATGTATGTAGATGTAGATCCTTGTCATCACCATCAATTCGTGCTAAATAAAGGTCCACCTCAGTGGTGGATTACGCCTCCCGCATTTTACAGTCCAGCCATTCCGAAAACATGCACTTCATTCTTTAGGCTGGTGCAGCCGGGTGACATTCTTTAGACGGCCCTAAATAAATACAACACAGATATCACTGAAACAACATGAGCACCATAAATTCGTACAGCTGTGCACAGTAAACAGTTGGAATAAGAGGATTTATAACAGGTACAAGATATATGAGCATCAGACCGGCATATGACCCTAGCGACGGAAGAAAGCGCGGATCCTATATATTGCACAACAATATATTCCAACAAATAGTACCTATAAATAGGTTTCGAGAGATTCTCAGTTACTCAGTTACTTCCACTTGCTTTGAAATGTCATACATTCATAATATCTGTTATACACATAAAACCATGAAATACGACGGCCAATATGGCGTCTTCATCTCTCTCTCTCTAGCGAAAAGAGTTGCCCCTACTCCGGATAGCCACATAGTGTGACGTCAGTGACATTGTCCCACGTTATTGGTGGTCGTTCAGACGCACGTTGAGATTATCTGGCAAGCTTGATACCTCCTGACACGTTGGGAAAGCCTCGCCAACGTGCTGTTCGCTCGATGTGACGTCAGAAACTCGCAACGTTGATACTCGATCAGATGCACGCTCCTTGTGCCGACGGCTTTAGCATAGACACCAGGTGCGGACCTGTAACGGCGGTCGCCCCGCTTACAAGTCAGCGGACCTCCGCTCCCCGGCCCGGCTGCGCGTTGTCGCTGCGGGGACACCGCAAGGAGGCGGCCGCAAGTTCCTGCGGCGCGGCGCAGCGCTCGAGTAATTGCACGCCCCGTGGCCGGCGGAGGGCGGCGGAGGGCACTTCATCAGGCGGCCGAGTCGCCGTTTGATCCCCTCTCAGCGCCGGCCAACTTGCCCTGAGCACCGACCGCTCTTCAGGTCCTCCAGTTTCCACCTGCGCGCTGGTGCCCCGTGAGAGGACAACGATACCTTTCAGGAAGTGTAACTCTACCCAAAGTGGGCCAACGATCTATTGTCTTAATGAAATCTTCTCGGGTTACAAGCCGCGTCAATTGTTTTTCTGACCACCAGCTGCCACTGTCAAATGTGTCATTTCAAGGCCGCTGCCGCGCTTTTACAGGGTGATCAAAAAGTCAGTATAAATTTGAAAACTTAATAATTCACGGACTAATGTAGATAGGTAAAAATTGACACACATGCTTGGAATGAAATGGGGTTTTATTAGAAACAAAGAAAAACAAAGTTGAAAAAAATCGCACTGTCGCGTTTTACGGCCCACTTTAGATTTGTAGTTTTATAAGTTTTTGCAGACATTTTGGACCAAAATAATAATAAATTAATTAATAAGAGCGTCTGAAACGGTTTTAGGAAAAAAAATTAGGTTGTGGCGGGTTTCGAACCACCGACTTTTCGCGTCACAGTCAAGCACCTTGCACACTACGCTACGGTTATAAAATATTCACAGAATATATGACATCAACTGCGACTGGGCAAAGCTGAAAATGTGCACCCAGCCGGGATTCGAACCGAGGTCTCCTGCTTTCTAGGCAGTTGCGCTGACCCCAGACCCCTTGCACCTGCAAGGACTACCTAACCACGCCTCGCGTCAGATCCATTTCCCAGCTTCGCCCTGCCCACAGTACTCAAACTCCTTAGGTAGTCCTTGCAGAGGCGGTGATCACTGTGTCGCCAGTGGTGTAGGGGTCAGCGCAACTGCCTAGAAAGCAGGAGACCCGGGTTCGAATCCCGGCTGGGTACTCATTTTCAGCTTTGCCTAATCGCAGTTGATGTCATATATTCTGTGAATATTAAATAATAACAACTGCAGGATCAGAAATGACGTCTTTTCTTTCGGAACAGACGCCACATGTATATCTGCGGTTATAAATCGAAACAGGAGCTCTTTAGTTTCTTACTTTAGATGGCCGTTGTTAACTGACGTTAATATGGCATTTGTAGACATTAGATTATCATTTATCGTACGAAGAACGATGTGTGTTTGTTAATTCCTCAGTGTGCCGTTGCTTTGAAATGACAACGTGTAAGTTACAATAAGAAAATCATCAAATACGCGAGGAATATCACGTGACATATCCGAACGGCTGGTTTTGATTAATTCAATGAGGGTGTCGAATCTCCGTTATTTTTGCCACAAAAAAAACCATAATGGCACTAAGTTGCAGAGAATTTTCTCCTCTACAAATTAGGTTATTCAATTTTCGTGTCAGATGAACGGTTCGTTTGCAATCATAATTATATTACAAACGGCCTTTTTTTGTTTTACTACTATATCTTTTATCCGGAAAATTTGAAAAAGGAAGGGTTCTGGTCTCTGGCGGCCTACAATCATGTCTGTGAAATTTGTCGCTGATCGGTTGAACGGTTCGTCTTAAAAACAGGTAACACGTTACGGACAGACAGACGGAAAGACATACATCCCTAAATCACCGTTATTTTTGCAAATATCTTTGAAACGCTACGAGATATGAAAAAAACATAAGAGAGCAAAGTTGTAGAGAAGTTTCTCCTCTACAAATTCGGTTTCTTATTTTTTCGTGTCAGATGAATAGTTAAGCCGTTATTTTCATTTAAATTTCGAGCTGTCAAAAGACGATCGCAAAGGCCCACTTTTAGTGTTACTACTGTAACCTAAAGTGGGCCAAAAAAGAGATCTCTTGCGCACGTCGTTTGGTGATGATCGTGTGCTCACCCGCCACTTTCGTCATGTCTGGCCTTCCTGGTCCCCAGACTTCGGTCCGTGCGATTATTGGCCTTGGGGTTACCAGAAATCGCAAGTGCATCGTCATCGACCGACATCTCTAGAGATGCTGAAAGACAACATCCGACGCCAATGCCTCACCATAACTCCGGACATGCTTTACAGTGCTCTTCATAACCTTATTCCTCGACTACAGCTATTATTGAGGAATGATGGTGAACATATTGAGCATTTTTGTTATGTTAATTATTGCCTTTCTGAACAGATGAAGCGCCATCTGTGGGACTTTTTTGAACTTTATTTATTTATTCGGTTCTAATAAAACCCCATGTCATTCCAAGCTTGTGTGTCAATTTTTACTTCCCTAACTACATTATTCCGTGATTTCTTACATTTTCAAATTTATACTAATTTTTTGATGACCCGGTGTAACCGCACCGCCGCCTGGGGCACCTGTATACAGACGGGCGAGCGCATCAACTCCTGTTGTAGCAGCAGCTTCCACCGCCATTTTTGTTCCAAGTGGCGACAGCGTGAGTTTCTCAAAGGCAGAGTTATTTACTCTTATTCCTTTTAAATAACGCTTGATTCACTCCTAATGCAAATATTAACAAGTAAATAAATATTTCGATTAAAAATTGATCTGTTCGTAAAAAAAAAAAAAAAAAAAAAAAAAAAATCGTTAAATAAATGCTTCTTCGGAATTTGCTCACCTGGGTGTGCATCCGGAGCAATTCGCGAAGACTACGTTTTCAGATGTAATGTGATAAATTTGATCAGAATACAATACCAGATCTGTGTTTTTCTCAAGGAATGTTTTTCAAAATTCATGTAAAATGCTTTTTCAACAGTCAAGCTATTAAAATATATAACCATGATAAACTAGGATGCAATAAAATATTTACGAATAAGAGAGGAATGGATCGGTGGAAATAATAGTTATTGTTGTCAAATAGTTTCCAACCATTAACTTTTTGTCGTGTACGAGCTAAAAATAACGTTATGTTAAGTTCAACACGTTAGGCAAAACCTTTGTTTATCTTGTAGCTGAAGCCAATATAATAGTTCGGCTTCGTACATTACTCGAAAATGACAACACTTAGCTATTTCGAAAAAAACTTCACATAAATGTCAAACCTGTTGGCAATTTTTCTTGATAACTAAATGCATGGCCTAAATTACATCGTTGTGGGGCAGATATTACTTGATAAGGCATTTTGGCGCCTCGAAACCAGCTTCCACTCACATCGGTATGCAGTAAAACGCATCAATCAGCTTTATTACTTCTTTGTGGTTTGCGGACATTATCCATATACGTCACTGAATGTAGTTTCAAAATTACATAATGGTGCGTCACTTAGATAAGACGCCATAAACACTGAGATACGTGAAAAACTTGATTATGCCTAGAATGGAGCGCAGATTAACCTGTATTCATCCAGTGTTTGATAATAATAGCATTTATGACTTCACACACACACGTTTAACACAGTTTCAAACTATTTTTACACGTTTAGTCGTTTACGAGCTAAAATTAATTTAGCAGCTGGAGTCCATTTTAAGGTAATTAAACTCTAGTGCTTTACATTAACGAGAATTAGATGATTTTTATAATTGAGGTTATACTACTTTGTAACTAAGTGGTGATTGAAAGGAAGCCGGCCGCGGTGGCTGAGGTGGCTGAGGCGCTCCAGTCACGGCCAGCACGGCCACTACGGTCGGGGGTTCGAATCCCCCCTCGGGCATGGATATTTGTGCCGTCCTTAGTTGTAGGTAGTTCATAAGTAGTTTGTAAGTTTAGGGACTGATGACCCCGTAGTTAAGTCCCATAAGCTTAACAAACATTTGAACATTTGAATTGAAAGGAAATATAGTTCAACTAAAAATGCTTATCTAAGCATTTATTCGTTACGTTACCAGGAATGATCTTCTGGAGTTGGTCGTTGTTCCAAATCACCTGTACGTTGGTACCTCTACGCTCGCACCACCATACAAACCTGTAATACAAAAAAAATATTAGTAGCTGTGAATATGACTCAGTATCAGCTGTAAAATTTATGGTGACATTTGAAAGCTTGTTCCGCACTGGGACTCAAACCTGATAAATATGCACTCTTCACACCACATTTAAATAAGATTGAACGTTTACATATACTTATTTATTCTGCAAATAACATATAGAATCCGGCAGAAAAATGTATACACTAACGAACGACAAGTATTACTTATGTGTTGCCGCGGTGGAGTAGCCGAGCGGTCTAAAGCACCTCGCTGCGGAGCGCGCGGTTGTTCGCAGTGGAGGTTAGAGTCTTCCCTGGGGCATGGGTGTGTGTGTTTGTCCGTAGGTTAGTTTACCTAGGTTCAAGTAGTTTGTAAGCTACGGACTGATGACCACGCAGTTTGGTCCGATAGATTTACAGATATTTGAATTTGAACTTATGTGTTTATGTTTATTTTACATTTAATAATTGATGACACACGTTATAAAACCTTCAGTTTAACACATGATTACTTTAAGTGTTTGAAATGTTGACGTTGGAGGCTATAAACAGAGCGGAAAGATGAGCAATCGCCGCAACTACGTCAGTCAATGTCTCAATGGAGATCGCTGCACATGTCGGTGTAATCTCCTCCAGCGTCAGTGGCGTACGACGATACATGTTTTTTTCACAGTTCCCCTCAAGTATATATCCATAGATGTCAGATCTGCGCTGACCGCGGAGGAAACTCGATGGGCCCTCTTCGTCCTATCCAATGTCCCAAAAATTGTCATCCAGGTAAGCTCGTACGGCTAGGTGGCATTGTGGTGGCACACCGTTCTGTTGGTAGCAGACCTCTTCATCAGCTGCCTAAAGCACACGTATACCTGGCAAAAGTGATGTGCGTAACATTTCCAGATACATTTAGCTAGTGACAGTAGCATAAAGAAAAAGGGCCTACTAAGCCCCTAAGATCGTAGTCCACACTTCACCCATGAATCCTGGTAGATTAGCCGTCTTATCCACATAAGCGTGTTGATATTCACGTGCGCAGTACACACTGTTATGTCGATTTATGGTTCCATTAACATCGTTATCAGTTACCATTTGCTAATACCATAAAGTACATTCGACGATCAGGATCGTCGTCATTAATCGCATGCAGTAATCGTGGAATGTAAACTTTCCACTTTGCAGCTCGTACGTCTGTACTGCTAACTCCACGTGTACATTGCGTAGCAGACTTCTGTGGAAGAGTAACAAACGTTTCCGATACGAGAGCCAACGAAGCAGAACTTGTAGCTGTACGCTATCGTTGTCAATATCACAAATCATTTCGTGTCATTCAAACTTGTCAATAATGCGTTTAGTTATCGTTAGATGGGTTGTTGGTTTTATTTCAAACTCCAGCCTCCACCGACATTCAACGCCATTATCGAACTTGTAAAACCTCTTCGTTGCTCGACCGTAAAGTGTACTACAGCCTCGTATTTTCGCAACAGCGAGATGATAGTACTAAAATCTGTTGAGCTGAACACACTCGTAACTCAAATCAAACGACATTATCTATATCTCGATGGAGCCTCACAAAGTTTGCATAGCTACATTTTTCTGGCGAACTCTGCACTGGTGTGTGGCAGAGGATTCAGTGAACAGCTTTCCTAATATTTCTCTACATTTGTCTTCTCTAATAAGGAGCACCTACATCTTTCCGTTTTCATTCTGTTTTATTTTATTATAATGTTAATGTATCTCTATGTAGTTGTTTGGTAACAGAATGCATTCAGAGGAGAAAGATGGCGAAACAAATATCGGAAATGTATCTTGATATGAAGATTGATACCGTAAAGGCTTACGATAATTTAATAAACGTCTCTATTCCTCACATGCTAGCAATAAAAAAATGTCACTTACAAAATTTTGTACTACGCATATTTCCAGTAATAAACGGACGTCGAAGATTGAGATAGGTGTGTGTCCCATACTCCAGCATGTTTCAGAATTACACTACTACACCAACAGATTTCTAGGGAATGCGGGAGGTGTCTTGAGGAACAAAGTGAGCATACAAATCCATGCCAGAAACGTCATCTAAAGATTCTACAGAGCGTTGAAGTTGCTAGAGGGCATGTCTAGTGACATGAGTCGGTGCCTGTAACTTAGACTCTCCGTAGCGTCGATAAATGGCGTTTCCGGGTATGGGTTTCCATGCTAATTCTTTTCCTCAAGACGCCTAATATATCCCTTACAAGTTTGTGTAATGATGAAACACACTGACTTATGGAACACACAGCCATCTCAGTCTTTGATGTCCATTTACTGACGGAAATATGCGCAGGATGAAATTTTGTGGGAGACATTTTTCATTGTTGGCAGGTGAGGAATCGTGCTGCGAAGCCCGAGTGCACGAATTTAGATTCACCCGTCCGAAAGGCTCTGTGCAGGAAGTCGAGTCGGTCAGTCGTGCCCTGGCTACTTGAGTGACTGCAGTTATCGCGTAAGTCACCTCGGCTACAGCGTTTATTCCGGGTCGTATCCGAACCGACCGTACCGGTAATGTTATTGATTTCACTACGCATGTTTTACACAGTTTTCATACCAAAATGCCTTGGAAGCAAATATCACACGCAGCCGACGATGTTCTAGCTGTGTTGGGTCGCCAGGAAGATCCTTCGAACCAAGAGAACTAAGACCATGACCTTAAAGAATTTCTCAGAATCCGACGATCTAAAGTATTATGAACAGTGATATAGACGAAGATGTTTTCGACTGTGATGACTTGCGTGAGAGGTGTAGGAGTGAAAAAGAAGCAACAGACGATAGGAAATTCGAGTTACGTGGGGACGAGCAAACAATCCGGACCGTGAAGCATTCACGCTCAAAATATTCACGAACCACTTCTTCATATGTTATGAGTTTCCGTGGTCGATGTACCTAACTTTAGTCTAAAAATAGTTTCATTTCAGGAATTCCATATCTTGGAAAAGAGCTACTCAGTATGTTCTTAGACTTACTGACTCAGTGACAGGAAGTAATCACAGACAACTGATGACTGGTTCACTTCGAATGAGCTGACAGAAACTGTCTGAAGGAAAACTTACGTAAAAACAAGTGGGAGATACCTCTATCCACGCTGTCAACAGCCCCAGCTAGAACGGTAAAGTTCCTCTATCAAGACAACAACATATAGCTTTCTTTCACCCCTGCAAAGAATAAAATAGTTAACGTAATATCAACAATGCACCACAGTGGAACAATAAGTGGTTCACGAGTCAATCAAGCCAGAAATTGTTGATTTCTACAAACTAACGAAAGGTTGAGTAGACGTATTGGACAAACTTTCCAATTACGAGACTCCCAAACGGAAATCACGAGGGTGACCATTGAGCTATTTCTTCAGAATGTTAGACATCGCAACTGTGAACAGCTGAAAAAATTATGAAAATATAATACGACCCAAGATTCATTCCCCGTACGTTCCCAAAAAATTTCGCGTTCGGTTTGACCCAATATGTGATGAAAAAATCAATGTATTTCGAGATCTATTAGCGTGATAATTGAAAAGGTGACAGGAAAAGGACTACTACACTGCCACACACAATCAGAATTTGCGGAAAAATCGAAGAAGATTTAAATTGTTCGATCCTTCGAAAGAGAGAAAGGGAAATGAATTTAGTGTCAAATGCAACTGACGTGTATGTGGTGAGCACAAAACAGTGTTGTATATTAAGTGTACGACTGGTGATTCTAGTGAGGAAACAGATATATAATATTCCTTTCTACTTCTTTGAACATGCCATTTTTACTTTATGTTATACTAGCTGAAAACCCGGCTTTCCTCGGGTATTTATTTATTTATTCCTGCCTTCAATTAATACTTCTCCTATCGCTTCTCTCTCTGTCCATCTCCTTTAAAAAACACATGGTATATTCATTGTAGAATAAATAAGAAATAAGGCTGTCTCGCATAATGTACAAAATTATAAGTGCAGTACCCAAACAAAGAAAGAGTAACCAAAACACAAATGACATATAAAATGCGTATGATCTTATATTTATTGAGCTATATGTTGTACAATTGTATAATTTTTCAGTTATGAATTCATTTGTATACAATTAGTAGTAGAGAAGTAATCTATTAAAACTTGGTGCGTGATGGGGCAATTTTCCATATACGTTACTGTTTATGTACTCATATTTCATGAACTACGTGTCGTACTGTAATTCAATTTCGAAGGTACATTCATCTGCGTGTGTGTATACAGTCTCTAAAATTTGCTAAGACTACAATTTGTAGTGTAGAAATTATAAATTGTAACGTCATACCGAATGCTGTAGTTTTTAGTCCATGAACAGCGGAAAAGTAGTAAGCGAGAAACTTTTTTTATTTTGATGTGGTTGTCAGAGAGAAAAAGTTTAATAAATATTTGAATTATGTTTAAAGTTTATTGCAAGTCCCTAAGGACTGTCAGTTTCATACAGTGTATTTATAAAGTTTCGTCGCATTATGTGGCAGTTTCTTGCATATCTTATTGTTTATGGCGTTATATCTCCTGAACCATGTGTCGTATGTGGTTCTTACTCCTACAGCAATTGTTATCTCTTGTAATGAATATATTTAGCAAATGTTTTAGGAGAAAAGGAGCAGCATTGTCGCTTAATACATCAGCTTTCCGCGCATCTCATGGTTTATGACGTCATATGTGTTGTACGTAATTCCTACTCTTACGGCGACCGTCCTCATAGATTGAAGCTTACGTGTACAAAATGTGAGAAAAGATTGGAACAAAGTTGTAGATATGTAAGCAATACGTACACACAAACATGCGGACACATTGCTTTATATGTAAACATTGTTTTTCGTTAAAAGAGACAGGACTTGTGTTTTATACTGTGTAGGTCCTTCGATGTGGATTTGACGACCAATAGGGGATAACGGACATATGTTACACCTACAAAAAATTATTGTTGTCATGTAACATACTATCCCTAAACTGTATTATTAAATAATAATATTTACTGTGTACATACATGCACACTAACCGCATCGAAGAGGGAGCGGCTCGGATACGATCCGACCGACCACTTTACCGCACGAGGGTTAATTGTTTTCTTCGCTGACGTCACAAATCGGAGAATAGTTTTGAATAAAATCATGTTCGGTACTATACTCGGTCGTAACAGACGATCTACTTTCAACGGAACTCTTCCGCCCCCACAATGATTTCATTCCAACAGCCCGCATCAATTTCAGATCGACTCCTCCTGCGGCAGCTAACGCGCACGAACTCAATAACGTCACTGTGCGAGGCGGATTCCCCCTGAGTCTGATCTTTTCCTTTTATATTCAGTTCGCAGTAAATTCAGTTTGCCCAGCACGCCGAAACAATCTCCTACTTTGGCAGTAAATGAGGCTTCCCGGGACGTGTCTTTTGTTTATGTTTACAGACGCTAGTTTTCTTTCAATCGGAATGGTTATAAAAGGGCGCCCCCGGGGGAACTTTACGACGGGACAACGGAGAGATGAAATTCTTTAAAAGCCGTAAAACGTTATAAAGGCCCGGCGGGCGCGGCGCACAGTAAAAGCTGGGCGGCGAGGGCTCTTCATTACGACTGGCAGTCAGGGTCCCGGTGTTCTCGTTAAACGCGCTCCTCTGTCTGCATGCCGTCTTAAAGCCGGGCACGAGGTGGGCCACTCTCGGCAACCGAGTGGGGCGCCACTCCGCTCAAAAGCCGGCGGACGCATGAAAGCTGCGCTGTATGCGCCTTTTCTGCGGAGCGGGCGGTCACGAAACCCGAGTGTAGTGCACAGCTACTCAGCCGCGCAAATGCGATTTACGATAAATTTGGGAGTAGGCGGAAAGCAGGTACGACGAGTCCGTGATGTTTGTAAGTGTCGCTTGTTATAGAATAAATGAAAAAAAAAAAAAAAAAAAAAAAAAAAAAGGAACGCACACATTTCTAATACATGCTTTCTGAACGGTTATTAGAGATACACCCTGCAATCCGTGTTCCCTTTTTTTATTTTTTTTTGCCCTCTCTGCCCCCCTCCCCACTTCTTCTTCCCCTCCCTCTTTCCCTCTTTGTTCATGTCCGCCACTGTGCATATCATCCTCACCCCTTAACCTGTCCATTTCCTACTCCCCCCCCCCCACCATATACAACTCTCTGTCCATCCGACCTCTTCCCCCTTTGTGCTTCTTCATCAATTTCCTACCCCCTGCCCCCCTCACTACTTCTACAAGCACAGTTTGCATTCTGCATGTTTGAAAGATTTACAGTGTGTAGATACATCCTTTCCGCTTGTTTTCAAACTTACAAGAAAAGTACTTGGGCTCGAACAAACATATCTATATGAACGTTTGGTTACAGTACCTCCGCCGCTGTGGAGTAGCCGAGCGGTCGTCAGTCTGCTCGTGGTCGTGCTAGGGGCAGGACGCTCCGTGACGTGCGCTGTGACAGCTTGTCTTCGCGTGGTAAGTGTCGGCGCTTGCAGCAGCAAATAGCCTTCGTTATTGAACTGTGGAGAAGGTATGAACCGATTGTAATGATGGAACAAGAAATGGAACGACCGACTAGGAAGGATACTTTGAAATTGACATTTGAGAATCGATCTACTAGACCGAAATCTTATGAGATAAAAAACTGGTTAGAGCAGGATGTAAAACTATCATGCAACGACATTATTGGTATTCATCTGTCGATTATAGCGAGTGTGGTATTTGTCAAGTTGAGTAGTGCGGAGCTATGCTCGAAGGTAGTTGAATCCTGTGGAGGTACTATGAAATTTAGGTATTCAGACGGACGTGTTGGGGAGGTTGCTATCACTCATGCTGGGTTTGGAATACGCACTATCCGAATTTTTGAGTTGCCTTTTGAAATTACTGCGGAACAGATAAATGCTGTAATTTCTCCGTTCGGTACAGTGCTTAGCAATTTTGCTGAAAAGTGGTCGAGCGCGCATAAATTTCCCGTTCTAAACGGTGTACGACAACTCCGAGTAGATCTACGGAAACATATTCCTTCGTATGCAAACGTCTGCGGATATAGAGGAATTGTTATTTATGACGATCAACCCAGAACTTGTTCGGTCTGTAACAAGCCTGGTCACGTGCGCGTCAATTGTATACAGAGGCGCGTGGCGCAGCTACCCGCCGGCGAGCCCGCCAGGCCACTAGCCATGACGTCACTGCCTGGAACTTACGCCGCTGCAGGTCGAGCGCAACCGGCTACATTTTTGGTCCCTGATCCAACTGCAGGAGCAATCGTTGCAGAGCCTGAAATCCCAATGGATGTCAGCACACTTATAGCTGACGATATACTCGATTCCCGACCGCCAACAGCAACAGACGAAGTTCGGCCGACACAGGAAACCGAACCTGTAAATGGTGCAGATCCTTCGGCAAATGAAGAGCTTACCACTCCGCAGGAACCAGAAAGTGGGTCTGAAACCACAGATGGTTCACCAAAAAGAAAGTCCGGAAGGAGAAACAAGAACCGCAGGATTGCATCCGAAGGCGCAGAGGAGGCCGCTGCACCTCTGCGACAAAAGGCAAAAGAAATAGCAGCCAGCTTAAGTCAAAAGTCCTCTTCCGATAAGAAAGCGACACCAGCACCCGAAAAACCCCCTGTCTCTGCACTGAGGAAAAAAGGCGCTGAAGGACGGTTACCAAAGGAACCACCCACACAGAAACCAGAAAGAATTCCCTCTCCGGAGGCTCCCCATGACCCACCCCAGACGCCTACGCACACCAACTGGGCGGACGAAGTGGCAGATGACCCAGCGGATGAAGAAATGAGCGAAATTCACGAATCTGAGATAGTTAAGGCACAGCTCCAAAAATATGACGACACCCGGAAAGAAGACACTTCCATGACAGATCTCTTAAAGCGACAAGATTATGTTCCGGATCCTTTTGATACTGATGAGTATTATTAAGCTGTTTTTTTTACTATACGACTTTTAGAGAAGGAACGAAGAACTGAAGAACGAATTCATGATTGAACAGCCAGACCGACCGATGACAGAAGTACAAACGTACAAGATAGCCACAGTAAATCTCAATAAGGCTCATAGCTCATTCAAATTACAAAACCTCAAAGATTTTATATATGCCGCTGACGTAGACATTCTCCTTTTGCAAGAAGTCACAGATATTGACCTTGAACATATACTGGGATTCAAGGCTTTCACAAATCCAGGGATTGGAACGGAAATGGGTACAGCTATCCTCACGAAAGAGGGCATAATAGTCCAAGATGTTGTAAAATTAACCACCAGTAAAGGCATAGCAGGTACAATCAATAACGTACGAATCATTAATGTCTATCCCCCATCGGGATCTAGCAATAGACAACGCAGGGCGGAATTTTTTAAAGAAGAAGTTGTCCCTCTGTTCGGATCCCGACAGGAGCACATCATCCTCGGAGGTGATTTTAATTGCGTATTGCATGCCAAAGACCAAACTCCCAATCTCAATAAGTCTATCGAACTTGAACGGATAGTCACGCAACTACGTCTAGTAGACTCTTGGGAGCACTTGCACGGTGCAGCCCCCGGATTCACTCATGTGACCAGCCACTCGGCGAGTCGTTTAGACAGAGTGTATGTCTCACATAATTTAAAGCGCAACATCCTGCAATCGGAAATATGGCCTGTCGTTTTCTCGGATCATGCAGCGTACATCTGCGCAATCAATATGGCCAAACAGGGGACTTACAGAGGTAGAGGGACCTGGAAGCTGAACGTGTCTCACCTAGAAGACCAGGCGTGCCAGGAGGCGTTCCACGCACTATGGAGGGAGTGTGAGAACAGGTTCGCCTCGTACAACACTGCTACCGACTGGTGGCTGAAACATGTCAAGCCGAAAATACGAAGATTTTTCCTAAACTACTCCAGGGAAAAAAGCTTCTGGTACAAAAGTACTATGGAATTTTACTTTCAATGCCTAAGAGATTTATTCAAATCAGATGCCACGATTGTTGAAAACTATGAAAGAATTAAAAAGATCAAGGCGAAAATCTTGGCCCTTCGACGTAAACAACTGGAAGGTTACAAAATACGGTAACGAGTGCAGGATACGGCGCCGAATGAGATACCTTCCGTATATCACGTTATCCGTGAGCACAAAAGAGCGTCGCGCAAAATATTCACTGCAATACAACTGAATGACGGAAGGAAGCTAACGAAAAACTCTGAGATTAAGGAGGCGATCGAACAACACTTTGCTTCCTTCATGTCCTCTCAACCAGTTAACGAACGCCTTCAAGACGAGTTTCTGTCCACCCTACAAAGGAGAATAAACCACGCGGAAGCACAATCCCTCATCTCAGAAGTGACTGCAGAAGACGTCGAAGAAGCAATAGCAGAAAGCAAAACGAACAAATCTCCGGGATCGGACGGTATTCCAGCCGAATTTTATAAAACATTCAGTTTCCTCATAAAAGACAAGTTCACTCTCATTTGCAATGAACTGTTAAACCCTGAAAACGATATCCCAAAAGAGCTTCGGGAAGGCTTCGTAGTGCTAGTGCCCAAAACATCAGGCACTAAGACTATAAGCGGTCTTAGGCCAATAACATTGTTGAACAGCGATTATAAGATTTTTGGTCGAGTACTAGCGCGAAGATTAAACAGCACAATGACCACTGTCACCGGTCCTTACCAAACGAGTGTCGGTAAAGATAGAAAGATTTTGAAGACCCTCTGTGATTACAGGGATATAATTGCCACGGCCGACGTTTGCAAAATAAAATGTGCCCTGGTGTCCCTTGACCTTGACAAAGCTTTTGACACGGTCAACCACCAGTTCCTACTCCGGACTATGAGCGCAATGGGATACCCACCTCGCTTTATTGCCGTCATCGGCAATACGCTAACGAACAACGCAGCGAGATTTGTAATTAATGGACAGATTAGCCAACCGATAGAAGTTACCGGCTCCATCCGCAAAGGGTGCCCCATGTCCATGGCACTCTTTGCCATTGCTATCGAACCACTCCTCGCTTCCCTCACACAACATCTCCAGGGATTACAAATTAGGAGAGAAAAGATCGTATGCAATGCGTACGCTGATGATGTCGGATTTCTCGCCACGAGTGGCAATGAAGTCATGACTGCGCTGGAGATAGTCAGGAAATACGAACAAGCTTCAGGCGCAAAACTTAATGAAGCGAAGTCCGGGATATTTCATATTGGACGTGGCATCAGGTTACAAACCCAAAGCTTGCTACCAGAACTCGCAACAATGAAATGCCTTGGCATTGATTTTAAACGGTCCATCCAGAAAACTATTGCAGTTAATTATCGGAAACTACTGAACAGCATGCGAGCCTGTGTACAAGAACATAGTATAAGGAAACTCGACGAACTCCAAAAGGTCGCAGTTGCAAATGTTTACATTACATCTAAAGTAAACTATGTAGCACAAGTCTTGCCCCTTCCTGCAACCTTGGCCAAAAGCATGATATCTGCTCTAGGACATTTCGTGACCGGCGGACGAATCTTCAAAGTGAAATACCATACGCTGACGCTTCCCACGATACTTGGGGGTTTAAACCTCACAGATGTCAGTCAAAAAGCGAAAGCTCTGTACCTCTCCAACACGTACAAGGAATGGAAAAAGCAAGGTGGTAGCCTTACTGCACACTTGGTAAACGAAACAGCTCCTGTCGACCTCAAAGCACCTGTCAGTGTCCGACACATCCCTAACGGATTGCACCACTTAAAATATTTTTTCGTGGAATAGAGTTACATACACGGCAAGATACCAGAAAAAGAAATCGTAAAGGTTAAAGATCTTTACAAACACCTGATGAAAAACAAACTCGGAAATAATATAGAACAGAAATATCCGTCGAATAACTGGAACATAATCTGGAAAAACATTCACAGCAGGAACTTACCAACGTCCGTGAAAGCGACCTGGTATTTCGCGGTCAACAGGAAAACTGCAACGAACTCTAGACTACATGCAATTCGGCTGGCACCTTCACCGCTGTGTCCACTCTGCAACGTAGTAGACGATGAAGAACATAGACTCTTGTGTAAAAAGGTTGAAGACATATGGCTTTATGTTAGACAAAAGTTAGCTAGCATCAGCAGAACGACACCCACTGCCTTCACAGCTGCTGACTTCCTAACACCGGATAGCATTCCATATCCAAGAACTAAAAGAAATGCTGTCAACTGGTTGAAAGGGCAAACTCTTCAGTACATCCTAACCAAAGAATCAAGCAATGTGGAGGATTTCTGGGTGTATCTTACGACTGAACACCACATGCTGATGCATAATAAAAAAATACAAGGAAATTTTTGCAAATTTTTTGTCTAGAACAATAATGTAAAGTATTACAAGAATTTTACATTTAGAAGAATTTAATTGTTTTGACTTTTCTGTTACACGCAACAAGAGAAGGTTTTTAGGGAAACAAAGAGAAGACCGCCATGTATCATTTAAATTCAGATACGTTACTGCGTTGACGACTCTATATAACCCAGTGACGAAACTGGACGTTCTGTTGCAATTACAAATTTAGTTTAATTAGTATAACAAGAAGAAGAAATCTAATTTACTCAAGACTAACATCAACACAGTTTTAAATCATTGGTAAATCAGAAGAAAAAACTCAAGTATGTTACCACATTACATCTACGAGGAAACGAACTTATGTATTCATACAAATGATTCTTGATTTCCTACAAGACATACCGGAAAAGAGATTTTCTTTTCATTACAGTTTTTAATTCTTTACAATTTATTTTCTTATTTATCTTATTCTATTTTGACATTACGCCACACGCAACGTTAAAACACCCTACTAATTCATGTACTTGTACGACGAAGAAGAACAAACATTCACTTCCTTTACCGAATATTTCCGACACAATACGGAAATATAAAAATATATATTTCAGTTATATATGGCCCAAAGAAGCCCACGCCGAAGAAGGCGAACTATGGCGGGCAAACAAAAAAAAAAAAAAAAAAAAAAAAAAAAAAAAAAGGTGGCAAGCACTATAAAAAAAAAAGAAAAAGAAAAAAAAAGCGGTCTAAAGCGTCTCGCTGCGGAGCGCGTGGTTGCTCGCCGTGGAGGTTCGAGTCTTCCCTGGGGCATGGGTGTGTGTGTTGTACTTAGGTTAGTTTAGCTAGGTTTAAGTAGCTTGAAAGCTACGGACTGATGATCACGCAATTTGGACCGATAGATTTACAAACATTTGAACAGTATCTCTACGTACACCTCAATGTGCTGGTGGGTGTCGTTTTTATACAAAACTTTGCAATCATGCTCTAGATAACACTGTAGAAGTAATTGTAGACCCCATACGTAATGCAGATATCTGAACTATAACTTATGTAATAATCGTCGTACATGTTCTCTAGCGTATTGTCATCAAAAGCCGTGATGATACTTGCAACTTTAACCTTCTTCTCGGAAAAGTGTTGGTATTCACTGCCACTGCTTCCATCGTCTCTTCCCGCACCGTAGCACTACCGCTAGCAATGAGTTCTTCGTCATTATCATCCCTATTATCATCATTATGTGTTAGTGTTACAACAGTATCCAACGTTGCTCATATTTCTGTACCATAACAGATACGAGAAAGCATACGAATGATTCATCTTCTACACTAATACCATCTTCACGAAGAATGGTTCTTCGTAACTTCATCTCAACCAGTCGCTATACTTTAGCAGGATTGATTATCAATCGCCGCTCCATCTGACGCTTCACCACACAAATAACATCACAAAACGCAACTTCGGAGGCAAACACTGCACCGTCCCTACTGGCGAACCGACAGGTCAAAGTGCAATGTGGCACGCAGAGGCCTCTAACGGACGACTGCAGAGTTTTCAGATGCGGAAGTGTCACTAGTGCAATAAGGGATCTTTACATTATCCCTCGTACGATATATATATATATATATATATATATATATATATATATATATATATATATATATATATATATATATATATGAGCCCAAGTACTTTCTTTGTTAGTTCAATCTGTTCCCGTGAGTCGCGCCGTCACAGTATGTCTTCAAGACGGTGGCTACACGTGACGTTCGTCAGAAGCAACGTGCTGTCACTGAATTCCTGTACTGTGAAAACGAGACAGGGGTAAACAGCCAGAAAAAGTTGAAAGAGGTGTTCGGAGATGCTCCAGTCGAACGCAGTGCAGTTAGTCGGTAGGCAAGCAGGTTACGTGATGAAAGCGGGCACGGCAATATTGAGGACCGTTCTCGCAGCGGCAGGACTCATACTGCACACACGTACTAGATTGGAGTCATGTTCGAAGATAGTGCAGTTGAGAGCGATGGGGATCGTGTGGAAAAATGAAAATATTGTTGTAAACAACTGTAAAACTTTCAAACCTGTAGAATAAAAATTGTATTTAAAAATAGCGTGCATTTCCTTTGGATTGACCCTCGTATTTCTACCATATCCCATATCCAGCGGCGCAGCCACGACGGGGTGGGGGGTTGGGGCGGGGTGTAATGGGACTGAGGCATCGCCACCCAACGCTACCCAACGACTTTTTAATTTTATTATATTTTGTTGTTTTCATTTTTATTTCTTTAAACTGGCCGGGAACGGAAATTTGAAATAAATCACAACATAGCTATAATTTACAACAAGAATAAAAACCGTCTAGATCGCTAAAATTATAATGATTGATTACGACGTTTCGGCATCTGCCATCATCAGATCTAAAAACTCGACGGTTTTTATGCTCGTTTAGAAAATTAAGATCTCGGACTCATACAAATAATTAGTTTCCTTTATAAAAAGAAAAAAAAAGGTAACTATAATTTGCCAAGCACAAGTGAACGTGGCCGGCCGCGGTGGCCGAGGGGACTGAGGAGCTCCAGTCACGGTCTGCACGGCCACTACGGTCGGGGGTTCGAACCCCCCCCCCCCTTCGGGCGTGGATATTTGTGCCGTCCTAGTTCGTAAGTAGTTCATAAGCGGTTTGTAAGTTTAGGGACTGATGACCCCGTAGTTAAGTCCCATACACTATACAAACATTTGAACTTTTGAAGTGAACGTGACACTGGGTCGCCAAAGTGATGCCGTCACTGAGAATGTGTGTTTCTGTTACTGTGAGTGATTTGAATGCCGCGGCGACCAGCTTTGACGATGACGCTATTGTTACTACTATGCTGAAGTTACCACCCGATCGTTCATATGCGGCGACGCGCTGCTTAGCAGGTCAGAGGGGCCACCGAGTGGAATCGTATGAACGCCGCCAAAAACTACGAACTACAATAGTGTTATTCTAGTTCAATTTTTACACTGTAAAGACCTTTTTCTTTGGCTATTAACATAGAAGCCACTTAATTATTTTACGAGCTGATTATATTCACTCCATTTCCAACACGTTACTCCTCTCCACTTTCAAATTAATGCGACAACGTAGCTATAATTTACAACAAGAATAAAAACCGTCTAGATCGCTAAAATTATAATGATTGATTACGACGTTTCGGCATCTGCCATGCAGTTGTTTTCGTAGTGGGTTAAATTATAAATGTGTAAAAATACGTCATAGATTAATAAATTCAATTCACATTATTTTTTAAAAAATGTGCCCCTCCCCTGTCTGCGCCACTGCTTACCCTAGCGCCTTGTATAGTGTTGCTTTATAGGGTTGGAACTTTATTAGTAGCAACTATTTATTCACAACCGATACAAAACCGTTACATGTTTGCACCTGTAACTGTCCTTCAAAGTGGCCACCAGCGTTGTGTAGAACACGTGCCCAGCAATGCGGATGGCGTAGTATACCGTTATCAGAGCCTGTTCTGTTGATAGTGCGAATGGAGCGGTGTACTGCCTGTCAAATCTCTATAACAGTTCTGAAGCGAATGCCACGAAGTGCCTGCTTCATAATCGAAATCAAATCAACTTCACAAGGACTTAAGTCCCGGGACAATGGTACTTGCCGGTCCCATCGACCGAACAGACCAACCGCAGATTGCGCTTTATGCGTCCGCGCATTGTCGTGCAAATGATGTGTGGGTTGAGCAGAAAGTGTTGCTGCTTCTTTTGCAAAGCTGGCCGCAGGAGATGCTCCAAAAGTGAACAGTAATACTGTACATTGATGATCTGCCATGTAGGAACGTGATAGGATAACATCATCACAGTCGTACACGATAATCTCCATAAATTACACCGCAGGGGAGCACTGGCGCACTTTCGACTTTCGCGGTGACCCATGACGCAATTCGTTGGATTAGCGTTTCAATTTTGGCTAGGACGACCTACCCTAAGCATGCCTGGCACAGTTTGCCACCTTCCTTGAGGCTTATAACCAACGTATATGGCAATTCCGATTCCGCGCACGCCTCTTGAAGACCTTTGGTGACTCATTTCTGATGCAACTCCGTTGTTCTTGATGAAGAGTTCTCGGGCTTCCAGCCAGGTGGCGGTTTCATCAAACTGCGACGTTTCGACGAGTGACATACCCGTCATCTTCTGGCGAAGTGCTAAGACTGGGGAGATGCAGCGCTACTTATACCTGCGTATGCGGAACGAACGCACGGCAGCGCAGCAGCAGTATTCGTCTCGCAACCGACTTCTCCAGCAGCCATGTCCGGACGCGGAAGTGGAGGCGCGGGAAGGTCAAAGGGTGGCCTTCTTTCGGCCATTATGAAGCATCTCGCTTGCGAAATGTTGCATATGGCTGGACACAACGACAAGAGGAAGCGGAAGAAGAAGAAGAAGAAGAAGAAGCAGATGACGGTGCAGTGTTTCCACTGCCAGAAACTTGGCCACCTGGCCAAGAACTGCAAATACGCAGCTGCTTGTATAAAGTGCGCTGAGGCGCACGACACACGCGACTGCAAGAAGACGTGGGAAGCCGCCATAATGTGTGCCAACTGTGGTGGCCCACACGCCGCCAACTTTCGCCGCTGCAGCTACATCTGTAGCTGGAACGGCGGGGAAAGCAGGCACACAGAAAAGGGCTCCATTGAGGGGACGGAGTACCGAGAAGAACCCGCTGCAAAACCGCCCCTTCTGCAAGAGGGGACAGCGGACCAAGCAACGAAGAAACGTCTGCGGCCATCGACGCGATTCGCGCCCTCAAATCCACCATGGCGGAGGAGAGAGCGCTGCTTCGCGCCGAACTCGACTCGACGCGGCGCCAAGTTGAGGAACTGCTGTCGGAACTTCGCGCCGCGAAAGAAGAGGCGAGCGCACTTGTTGCCAACCCACAAGCGGGGAGGAAAGCAGAGCTGGACGCAGCGACGCAGACGGGAGAAGAAGTCACACCGACAGGCGTTTCCACGGTCCCTGTAGCAATGCAGGAGGCCGAGGGGACGCACATGTAGGTGGACACATCTCCTCCTGGACATGAAGAGTCCGAAGAAGAAGAGGACGTTTGGATCTGGAGCACGACGACCACAGAAACTGTGATCATGGAGGACGAGCTTCCGGAAACGGACGAGTGCTTGCCCATGCCGGACAAGCATAGTGTCAAGAAGGTTCTTGACAAGCTCGTCTCCTCCATCCGAGACAGGACATAACCTCACCTAGATAATCCCTATCCTTTCCTTCCGTCCCATCTTAAACCCAGTCTCCCTCACAAACCTGTCCGTCTCTCTCAGCATCTATCACCTCTCCAACAAGGAGTTCAAACTCCTTAATTCCCAACCCATCTTCTCCCATAATCAGTGGGAAACCATCTGCCGCGAGGCAGATGAGTACACTAGATGGGAGAGAAGAGACCCGCGCCCTAGTGGACCACGCGGGAAAGGACACCGCTAGCTGTTGCTAGCACCCAGGATCCAATAATTTTTCTGTTGCAGGACCAACAAGCTTAACACGAATCAAGAAGTCAGGAAACATCAATACCATCAAGATATGGAAAAAGAGGAACAGCAAGCATTTGCTTCCACTCTGATACATCGGGCCAAGGTCGAGGCCCGTTCATAAGGCGTCAGCGTCAGCCAGTCTCAGTACTTCGCCAGCCAGAAGATGACGGGTATGTCACTCGTTGAAACGTCGCAGTTTGAACGAACCGCCACCCGGCTGGAAGCCCGAGAACTCTTCATCAGCAATATACACCAGGAACGATTACATTCTCTTCTATCGTTCCTGTTTCGAAAGAATAGTGAAACCGCTGACTCAGAAGTGGCTGTTTCCCTGGATTGTTCGCATGCCGTTGACGTGGGACGGGCTAATCCAATGTCAGCAACGTCTGCTATCAATTAAAAATAGTAGATTCCACTGCATAGTGTCTCCACAGCAACGTTGCTACTATACAACCATACAACCACACAAGCTTGCATTGTTACATATAGACAGTAGGAAAACTTGCATTTTCTGTGGGTTTTCATTTTTCTGTTACAGAAAAATCTTTGTAAAACTCTCCACAGTGATATGCAAATGCTCTAGGTAGTTTGTTTTAGGAGCGAAAGCCACATTATTTTTATAAAATCACACCATTATGACATTCATAGCTTGGAAACTATTCAAATATTCAAATAAATTACAAAATAAAGGCACTATTGTATAGATTGCTGTGATATTTATGCGGTATTTTCAAAATTTTAATTTCATGTACTTTTATCATTTGACATGTATTTTTTTCTCTATAAAAAACGTATTTTTAAATGGAATAACATGCATGTCATATTGTTCGGCATATGGTTTAAAACAGTTTTATGGTATCTTCAATAGAAGATTGTAGAAAAAAAAGAAATGTATCTAGAAACTGCGCCAACTTTGCCGGCTGTGGTACATCGTATTACGCCTGCCGCGCTACATCGTACTGCATACAACCAGTAAGTCCCTACGGACGCTGTTGACCGTGTCCAGCTGAGAGGTGAGGCGTCTTCCCCTTTTGAGAGAGAGACTGCTGCCCGCCGCAGTCTAGCTTGTAAGTACTTAATTACTTTGAAGTTCAATTCTACGTAAGTTTTATCATTATGAAAACTACATTTATTTTAATAAATGAGGAAAGGAGGTTTTGAAAATTGAATTAATTGCTGTCAAGTCATTGTTATATATCTACATCAGCTTTAGATATTCAGCCTCAAAATGAACTGTCTTTCACTGAAATCCGCTATAAGGTTCTTCTTGCACCGCACACAAAACAACGCTAACTTAGCAGAATTTTAACTCGAGAAAGAGAAATTATTTAAGGCTTCATGACAGTTGTTTTCTTTTACATTAATTGGAGCATGTAGAAATGATTAATTATTTTAAAAACTACCGGTTCAATTTTCTCAATTTTTTTGGTTTGACATCAAATGGGATAGTTCATATACGTGTTTCTTTACAACTAATTTATGATATACTAGCCAAAAATCTGTTGTTGCCCTGGTATTTATTTATATATTCCTCCCATGAGTTAGTACTTCTCCTATCCCCTCTCTCTGTCCACCTCCTTTTTTCTAAAATAATTTTATATTTATCGGAGAATATATGAAAGATAACGCAGTGTTGCATAATGTAGAAATTATAATTGCAGTATCCAAGCAAAGAAATACAGTAGTAATATTAAAAAAGTCATATAAAATTCGTACGATGTCATATTTATTGAATTATATGTTGTACAATTTTTCAGGTATTTATTCATTTGTATAAGTGCTGTATGCTGTAAAATCTCTTGGGAATAAAATTACTACTAAAGACGTAATACATTAAACCTTGGTGCGTTATGGGGCCGTTTTCCATTAACGTTTCTGTTATGTGCTTATATCTCATGAACTACGTGTCGTACTGTGATACAATTTAGAAGGTACAAATGTTCAAGTGTTTGTAAGGCTTATGGGTCTTAACTGCGGGGTCATCAGTCCCTAAACTTCAAACTATTTATGAACTAGCTTATACTAAAGAAGGCACAAACACACATGCCTGAGGGAGGATTCGAACCCCCGACGGAGAACGATCTCGCGCATCGTAGAAGGTACATTCAACTATATGTGTGTGTACTGTTTGTAAAATTTCCTGAGGCTACAATTTGTAGCGCAGAAATTATAAATTGTAATGTCATACCTAATGCCGTACTTTTGGTCCATGAACAGCGGAAAAGTAGTAAGAGCGAAACTTCTTTCCTTTCATTATTTTGCTATGGTTGTCAGTGAGAAATAGTTCCATAAAGGTTTGAAATTATGTTTAAAGTTTGTTTCAATTCACTAAGTAACCTCGTTCTCATGTACTGTATTCATAAAGTCTCGTCGCATTGTGTGGCAGTTATTTGTAACCCAAATTGTTTATGACATATCTCTTGAATCACGTGCCGTACGTAGTTCTGACCATCACAGAATTGGTAACTCACAGTAAGGAAGATGTGTACCAAATTTGGTTGAAATCGGTCGAGTGGTTTAGGAGGAAATGTGCAACATTGTCGCGTAATGCACCAGTTTTTGTTGCATCTCGTTGTTTATGACGTCATATCTCGTGAACTATGTGTTGTACGTGATCCTTAAACATACGGTGAACGTCCTCATGGATTGAAGCTTACGTGTGCAAAATTTACAGAAGATTGGAACAGAACTGTAGATTTTTATGCAACACGTACACACACACGCAAAAATACGGACACACTGCTTATTATGTATAAAGAAATAGTGTATCAAGTTATGCATATTATACAATGGGGTAACATTAATACGAAAATCGCAAAAGGTTACCTAATTATATCTCAAATGTCATATATTTAAGAACCATGTAAAATTCTTCGTGTATTAGAATGCAGCGTCAAATAAATTTTTCAAAACGTTTGATCAAGAATTTTCGAAGATTTTCAGATTTGCATAAACGAACACTTACATTGTTATCAAAGTAGATGACCGGATTCAGATCATCATACCTTATGACACCAGTATCATGTCGCATTTCCGAAGCATATTTTAGGTATTGTGATATTCCAGATGACAGAATGTATTTTGATAGATTTATTTCTTATTGCAAATCGATTTCGACTATGGGATTGTCATCCGCAGTGCAATATGCACAATCGAAACGATACATATCTGGCGTTACATGTCAAGCCGTAAGGCGTAGCTACAAGGTGTTCCAGAGTGTCAAATCACGGCTGTATCAGTCCGATTGTGCATGTTGCTCTGTGGATGACTATTCCATAGTCTAAATCGATTTGCAACAACAAATAAAAGTTAATTTACCACCAATGCTGAAATTTCTGTTGATAGTTATACGGTCGTGGTGCGCTCCGCTCCTAATGTAGTCTACATTTTGTAAATTATTTATTGTGATTAGTTTCGACCAACTTGTTGTCATTTTCGAACATAATACAAAATATTTAAAATCATAGTGAAAGATGGATACGTACATCATGGATAGTATAGTAATTAAAGTGCAACCTGTTCACAATTTAGTACATAAGGTTTTTTTTAATTACCATCAGCACACAGAACCCCAGATGGTAGGTTATAATGTGGCATATAACACTTTACATAAGCAAAAAGGACCTTGAATTCCAATAAATGGTGTTTGTCTGAAATAAAGTATAATATAAATTACGATAATATCTACCACGTTAAGAAATGTCAACGAAATGTATGTAAAGGGTGATAGATATCAACATGTTATCCAAGAATCATATAGTCAATGTTAAAAATATCATTACATAATAAAGAAAATATAAGTAATCTGTTATAGAAAGTGACCTACGGACATCACAGAGTGATGATATCTTGAATTTACCCCCCTACTTATATCGAGAAGTGGCGAAAGGAGAGGGAAGTAGAAAGCAGAAATAGGGGTGTCGGAAACGAGGATGGAGGAGGGAAGGAAGCAAGTCTAATTACATACGTACATGACATTAGTATAACATTAAAACATAAATTGATACATCCTCACAGGTCTTAAGATGTACGACGGATGTACAACAGGAGAAGAGCAAAAACATTTCTATTACAATCGTAGTAGGGCCCTGTTACACGTACACAACAAACAACCAAAATGTACCATTGTGCAACATAAAATGAGACGTAAAGAATATTTCAGATAAAAGCAGGATAGACAGCTCGACAAATCTAGATCATTGTCAGGGGCGTTTGCAAGAGTATGATTAAAGTTCGTTATGACTGGTGGCTATAGTCTGTAATAAAATAAGATTGAAGTAGTGTCGAAGGGTATAGACACCATACATTCTGCAGGGCTGTCCATAAATTCGTAAGGGTACGAGGACGTGGTGATCATTCCTGAACAGTACGTTGCAAGGCATCCAAGATATGATCCGTAAAGTTGATGTCTAGGGAGTTAGAAACGTTTTGATGGAGCAATCATGGTTATGTGGGGTGTCGCATTCTGCTGCTGGAATTGCCCAACTTATGGTCTTCACCTGTGATCCTATAGTTAAAAACATTCTATGCATAGGCTGTAGTTTTCAGGACAAATAAGAAATATTACATAAAATAACTGGTGCATTAATAGAATTGGTTTGATCTAACGTTTTCAAATGATGTACACAAAGGTAGAGATTTAGTTTACTGTGGATTATTCAAACAAATTGGTTTCTTATTGGAAGTGGTCAGATGAATTATTAATCATATTAAATTGAATAAAATGGTTAAACAGTTGCATTGTTCCGATAAGAAGTAGGTAGCACTCCTCTGTATGTAATCGTAACTTTAAGAAGCACAGAAAGTGTTAGCTACCACTCAACATGACATTGTGTACAGTTAAACATTGCTATTCTCGTAAGTTATTGTGTAAATAAATAAACACATTTGAGCAGCACTGGCGTACACTTGTTCTCTCCAAATTTAGAGTCCCGAGAAGCGACCGTTCGCTGGACAAATCTTAAACACTCGTACCACCCAGGAGAGCCCTCCAACTGTCAGTATCTGACATGGAGTTAGTTTTCATGCACTTCTTCGCACATCTCCCTTCTCTGAAACACACACTTCCCACCATTTCTGTCCCTTGTTGCTTCCTCATTGGTCGATCTCCATCCCTTCCAAAACCGGATATACCTTAACATGAAATATTTCTTTAAGTTAAATCTGATCCTCTGAGACCACTTCCTTACTGATACAACACTATTTAAATACAAAACGGACTGTTAATTAGTATTACATGTAGTCTGAAATCAATACATAGACGAACCAGCTTTCATGACCTTGACCGCTCATGTCACACAATATTTTCCTAAATTATTGGCATATTGTACAATAATTCGACACACTAAATTAAATAAACGAAAGGTTAATTATGCTATTCGCATTTTATTGTTACTGTGGAGATTATGATGATCTTTGTTTCGATTGTCAATTTATATCAGTTGAAGTAAATGTATACAATTGTGAGGCTTTCAAGACGGTAGCTAGAAACAACAAGCTGTCGTCTAAATCAGAGTTTGTTAAAATAACATGACATTCAAAAGTTGGTTATTTTAAGCTTCATTTTTCTATATTTTAATATAGTAGTCATAGTAACATTTTTAATTTTTGAGATATTGAAATTATTTTTAGAATCATGAGATGCGCATAATTATTCCAATATCGTAGATGTTGACGGTAAATAATCCTATAGATCATTTTATTTCATTCTGAATTATTGGAGTGAGGAACTCACAGATGTCGTACAGACATACACAAAGCGCTCGGCTAACAGCCCGCATTAGTTTTGAGTTCAAAGCATTGACCTTCCCAGGTTTCCGCCGATTTGGACAAACCCCGACCAGACGCTCGGTTTAATCCGATAACTGGTCTTTGTGGCAGCTGCCCTCACTGCTTGCAGCAGTCCACTGTTGGCCCTTTATCTTTCCATACAATGCCACTATTTAAAACTACCTTAAACCCGCGGCTTCGCGGCTTCGGTTGATTATGATAGATAAGCTATCTTTCAGTAGTGTGCTATGAGACTGGCTTTCAAGGATGAAATGAAATACAATACCTTTCTTAGAAACATACATTTTTAATCAACATTCGAATAAAAAAAATATATGTGAAGTGCTTAATGATTTACAAAAAATAATACATACATTATTCCTTATAGCCTGTGTTGCAAAATCTCACCACGTATTCTGAGAGAAATGTCCAAATTCATTTTAGGGCATTCTAGTAAACTACGTTATTTTTAGTATTGTTTGGAGCGTGAATGTAGAGACTTTTTGGGTTGCCCACCCTTGAGCAAGTGACGTATAATTGACCATGTGAAAATATGAGGGCTGTAAATGGATTCCTGCGACGTTTAATGCTTGTCCTTGAGTTTTGATAATTGTCATGGCAAAAGCTAGACGAACTGGAGATTGAAGTCTTTTGAACTGAATTGTCATATCTGAAGGGATTAAAGAAAATGCAACAAAAATGATTGTAATAATATGTAATGCGCGAAACGTCAAATCGATTTTTTAAGATATGTATTAAAAAGAAATTTCTTTTTTATGCTTTATTTATTTATTCTTATATTTCCGTACAGAGAAAGAGCTGAGGACATTGTAGCACGCATATACCAAAGATATGGTCTGTGGCATCACGTTTCGCTGTATATAGCCTCCTTGGTATAGAGTCGCAAACGTCATCTCTGGCCTTCAGTCAGATTTTTTTTTTTATAATTTGACGACTTTCAACCACCATATCTTCCACCCCCTTATAGCTATCCTCATGGAACTGCTACGGTGTACAAAAGGAGACTTCGGACAACAATTACACACAGACCATTCGTTTGCGTTCTGTAGTCTTCGCTGTAGAACGAAATATTAACACACACACACACACACCACACACACACACACACACACCACACACACACACACACACACACATACACACACACATAGAATTTTATATACACCGATAACTTTCCATCCCAGTATACTACACCCTTTTATCATTATCAACCCTCAAGCAACAATGCAACCAATAAAACCATTTTCAAAGAGTAAATATAATTTTCAAAGAGTAATTATTGTTCCGTATTTCGCGTTATATTCTTCAAATTACTAAATATCTATCAAATCATTATAAAACCATGCCTAAAACCTTCCTCAGGTATAAATTAGTAACTGTAAAAATATTCAAGTCTCTGCGTCTTGTCGTTTGGACATGATAAGCGTACACCCACCAGACATTCACATTAATATATGTAAATAAATAGTTATCCGATCGCCATAAAACCGTGCCTAAAGCCTTCCCCGGGTAGACATTAGTAACTGTAGAAATTTTTAGCTCATTATGTCTTGTGGTTCAAACGTGATAAACGTTCACCGAACAGAGATTCACATTTATAGATATAGGCAATTGCGCGGCTCTGACATTACACCCGTAAAATCACAAGGCTTACAAGCATTTGATCATTTTTGAAATGCTGCTTCTTATTTTTATTTATTTATTTATTTTATTTTATTTTTTATTTATTTATTTTTGGTGGGGGGAGGGTGATTAACATGACGAGAGCGGAATGGTAATAAATTCAGCTGGTGGAATTTTCGTTAACGGAATAAGCTCAAATGCAAAATACGATTAAGTACAGAGATAGTAGTAACGGTAACGTGAAAGTAAAACTAGTTAAACAGAAACTTAGTGCACTGATCGAACTGCACTCTGATTTCTTCCACAAGGCCGCGGCGGAGTGGCCGAGCGCATTGAGGCGCTATGATCCGATGCGCGAGGCCGTTCCCCGTAGGGGGTTCGAATCCTCCCTCGGGCATGGATGTTTGTGTTGTCTTTAAGTTAGTTCATAAGTAGTTTGTAAGTTTAGGGACTGATGATCCCGTAATTAAGTTTCATAAGCTTAACAAACATTTGAACATTTGTTTGACAAAAACACATATACCAGTAGTACGAGTCGTCAGTCGTAGTGTGCTGACAACGTGTTAAGGAATTCCACATTTTCGGCCTGTTCACCGATAGTCTTAATGCATATTCAGGCGATGGTTTATTCAAGAGGGCTTTTAGCTGGGCCAGGGTCTGATGTGTTTGTTATTGACCTGGGAAGCAAACTTCTGTTATCCATTTCGCAGACCTAGCCATGATGAGATGTAGCAGTATGGTATAAATTCCGTCTCTGAAGGCAGAAGCAGCGCTTGTGCAGATGTTGTGCCCGTGTGGCCTATTCCCACGCTATGCATGCATCAGCTGGTCTAACGCAATGTGAGAGTGGCTCTGTAAACTAACATGTAATTCTACTCCCATGTATTTCGATGAAATGTACACAAAGATATTAAATGTGAAGGAAAATTCTAAAGTTCACGGATTTATCAACAGATGTCAGTGCTAACGGAACGATATACAAATACTTAAAGGTCATCCTTTATGAGTAAACACGTGACATGTCTGTGGTGCGGACGTCTCTCTGATATTTCCCAGTAGTGACTTCTAAAGACTGAACATCGAGATTATAGCGATGGTTAATTGTTTCAAAGAAAACTACTGACACACATTTCCACAACACGGAGCCGGACTGTGCTGCTTCATATTCAACTGTTTCGGTTTCCACAAACGAGTTTGTTTGGTCGGGACAGCTTAGTCCATGCAAAGCGTAGTGGTGGCCTTAGATATACCACTATTCCAGAAATTACTGCAAAGGAGCGTAAAATTCCTATGGAGGATCTCAAATTAAAGTTTGTAGCCGTACGAAAGTCCTCTAAACGAGCATATCTCATGACTGCCGCGACATTTAACAAAGGATCAGAAACTCGTCAGAATAGAAAATTTCGAAATCAATTTGACCCGTTTTTAGGGTAGCTCATGTGCTGGCCTTCGAGAGAGAAAGCAAATTGCTTCAGCCGGCCGCGGTGGCCGAGGGGACTGATGCGCTCCAGTCACGGTCTGCACAACCACTACGTTCGGGGCTTCGAATTCCCCCTCGGGCATGGATATTTGTGCCGTCCTTAGTATTAGTTAGTTCACAAGTAGTTTGTAAGCTTAGGGACTGATGACCCCGTAGTTAAGTCCCATAAGCTATACAAACATTTGAATAAATTGCTTAAGAAAATAGCATTGTTTGTTTAAGAAAATTTTGATTCGTCTCACACAGTGCTCTATTGATTTCAGACCTTCCCTTTCTTCACAGCCTCCCCCTCACCCCGATCAAAATCCTGGACTGTGAAAAGGACTTAAATGTATTCTTATGTTGGGCACAAATACATCATGATTCTATGCAATCCAAGCGGGCCCGGTGGTGTTGGGGTAATCCGCTCGACTGCAAACTGTAGGGTCGCGGGTTCGAAACCCAGCCACACCTCGGATTTGCACTTTAACTCATTCTTCACCTCTCAACGATGTGAGGAGTCACCATAAACGACACGTGGTTCGGATTCCAAGTTAAGCTGTAGGTCCCTTTCCCCAGTTGGATAACTAAAGTAGGCTGGACACCCAAGTGGCGTCCAATTGAAAGACTTGCACCAGGCCAATGAGCCATACGAAATTATTATTAGCGGGACGTAAAAACTTGCATTTCTGTTAAACGTAATTTCTTACTATACTTTCTCTTCTATTGATTTTAGTGAAATTGCAGGCTATTGTGTCATGGATTTCACATTTAGTTCAAACATCTCTGCCCCGTCTGCAGAGGAGCTGCTTCACTTTTGACTACGGGAAAATACCGGTTCTGTGCGCTTCTGCGTGGTAGCGAGACATGTTTTGAGTACACTAGCACAAAATTAACTTCTTGGATGGAGCAGTTACAGTGTAAATAAATATTTGAATCAAATCTGTAGTACTGAAAAAAGGAAACATAAACACCCCACATAGAGAAACAGTGCAAACATAAATTCTTACAACATGACTATAGTGAACAAAAATAAAATTAAACAATAATCTGATGTTTTAAGGGTTGTTAAAACCACAAAAACCTCAGATTTTTGTTTAATTTTATTTTTATTCAATGTAGTCGTGTTGTAAGAATTTGATTGCACCGTTTCTCTATGTATGGTATTTATGTTTCCTTTTCTTCAGTACTACTAATTTACAGATTTCAATCAAATAATATTTAAACTGCTCCATCAAAGGAGTTACTTTACTTTTCTGTATGTAACACGTCTTCTGTTTTACTGAGGACACAAGTTCTTTGACTTAACTTCAATAAATTTCTGATGGTGGCCCAATAAGCAGAAAATCGATTCACAAAATAAACAAAACCATAGATCAAACACAAAATTGTGTATTTCAATCTTCATAAGTATATTCCGTTTTTTAGAGCAAAGGACAAGAAATTTAGCACCCGATTGTGGCTGCAAACTTGGGTTCAATACTACTTTCCATACACAAAAGACAGTCAAAGCAGTGAAATCATGTAGATTCAACACCAGCAGTGAAAGCAAAAACAATATAACCTGTAGAAAAGGTAATAGTAAGAATTGTCGGGGATGGCAAAGAGATTCAGCCGTCAGTTCATCTTCTAACTGCTCCAGACATTACATGGCTTTACAACGCAAGAGACAAGACCAACTATAGCTGAAGATACGCGAAGGAAATGCGAGATTTGGGAAGGAAGAATGATGTCATTCGGGAAAACAATACGCATCCACACGAAAGTTACAAGACAGAAATTCTTATACTTTAAATTTCTTTAAACCTGCTAATATTTACCTAGCATGTACTGTTATGAACAAACATAACGTTATTTTATATGACATGGGAGTAATATGCTCTAAGTTTTAACGTCTCAGGTGAGTCACTATTTTATTTTGATGAAGAAGACATCCAAGGATGCTGTTGAAATCTAAATAAAGGGCAACCGCAATGTAGTGGCCGAGCGTTCGAAGGCACCTTGCTGCGGAACGCGCAGTTGCTCGCCGTCGGAGGTCCGAGTCCTCCCTCGCTCATGGGTGTGTGTGTGTGTGTGTTGTCCTTAGCATATGTTAGTTTAAGTAGTTTGTAAGGTTAGACAAGCGATGCTGAAAATCGTACGATAGAAATATATCAATTCTTGCCAAACACACACACACACACACACACACACACACACACACACACACACACACAGCTTATACGCTTTATTTGGCTCCATTCCTTCTCCAACCTCTTTTTCTCTCTCTTCCTCCCTTTTCATCATACGAAAAACTCCACAATCAGACATGCAAAATTGATTTTCGAGGCGGGTTCAAGGAATTGGCACATTACCGGGGCAAATGCTTAGTTGCGGAGAGAGAGACTATACTGAAAAATAAAACAGTTTACTGAAAATTTAACATTTTAAATGAGGGAAGCCGTTACCCTATATTATATTCTAAGAAAGTTTCAAACCACTGTCGTATGAATAATAGCTCACCGTTTACGTTACTGTACGGTTCGTCTGCGTCTGCGTCTATCATCATATGATGTCACCGTTGTAGCACAGATTTCTCATATGAACACTAACAACAGTTGCAAGAATGTCTCCTAGGTGGCAGTGTTCCTTGAGCAGGGGAACCTCTGATTCGTTACTCCATTCTTGGAATACGCAAGAAACCTTCACTTGAAAGCCCTTTTTGTCCAAACATCGAAGAAAGCCTGTCATTTGGTACCCAACGAATTACTGTTCGATGGTGGCTCACATTGGCCAGCCAAAATAGGTGGCCGTATGTGTCATGATGGGGACTACCTCCGAAAAAAGGTACGGCGCTGAGATATTACAATTTATACTCACCTTTGGCGGGGCCTATTTCGTATTTCCTGTCGCTCCACTGCTAGCAGGTTATGTTGCTGCCTCTGCCAAATTTTGTGAACTGTAGTTTGCGGAACCATGAATCAGACTCAAAATTTTACGATTTTTTTATAATGAAGTTAAAACAATCACCATATTTAGAGCCGCTGAAATAATTTTTTACTGTAATTATATATTTCAGAGTGCGATTTCCTTCCTTTGTGAAACTGCATTCACACGGGAGAATATACGCTAAACAGCATACAACATATAAAATTAAAGTTCTAGCAGAATTCAGACTTGCAAATAACACATAACACTGTATACATGTCACTTTCTACGACTAAAGGAAATACGCGTTTTGAAAAGACCGAAACCTAGCACTTCCTCTTCCGTTGAATATCACTGTCACAAAGCAACAAACTCGGCCCAAATTACTCAGTGGAGGACTGACAATATATTCTGACTTCTCTTCATTCAGTGCTGTTTAACTGCTCGTAGTATTAGAACGAAAAGTTGTGTGAAAATTTCGAAGTTGTCGTGCAAGAACTTTGGAGATTCACGATTTTACACAAACAATCATTTACGTTTTCATTAATATAGATTTATTAAAGCATATTGCATAAACAACACTAGCAATTGCTGTTCAGAACTGGTAGAACGTGTCTCAAAAAAAATCCTTAGTACTTCTTTGAAATGCTGACACGAATAAGTAGAGAAACTAATTCGAGGTGTAGAAAAACCTGTTAACAAATTAAAAATAAACACATTATTCTTTGGACAAGCATGGACAAGCACGCAGTGCACTTAGTTGCTTATCAGATTCACTTGCCATAAATACTTTGCACTTCACCCTGTTTCAGTCGGAGGCACGTAGGGAATTTACTGAGGTAAGTGAAACAAATTTGCAGGGATATTTTGTGACAATAACGCTATCGAGCAATCTCGTTCTTCAAAAAGGCTTTTGTGCGGATAATTGTGGCGCCACCTCTATGATGAAATGAAATTCGGAGTAATCCGGCTCTTTCGAGACGAGATGAGATCGCGCCTCTCACGTGTAGGGGCTTAGCGTGTATCACGCCCGGACTGGGGACAAAGGCGTGAGGGCAGACGGGCAACCTGTTGTCCTGGCCGTGGGACATTGTGCTCCTGACACGACACCGTGGCCGCATATTACGGCACCCAATACAGCGCCGCCACTCCTGATGAGAATTCTGGCTGTAATTAAATCTACACCGACGTTGTCCCAGCTCGCCAAATTGCACGAACCAGACCCTAATGAACAGCCCAGGCGACAGTGTGGCATCCGCGAATACTTTCAGCCCTTACAAAAAGGCTCACATCCGCAAAACTTCCAACAGTCGATGCAAAGATTATTTCCAATACTGCAATGCTCAAGATGCTTAAATTTCATGGAGTGGCCAACACACGAGTTACTATGCTCTTTGTGGCAACCCATGTAAATATATCCATGTATATACTTCGCAAATCGCGAAATTTCCCGACGTCTGCTCTTCCTGTAAGATGGACAAACCATCTGCAACACATGAACATTTATGCCAAACCGGGACTCGAACCCGAGTCCTCCGCTTTTCGCGAGCGGTCTCCTTAATCACTTTTCTAATTTTTTTCTCGTGGTACTGCCACTGTATACAAAACTCAAAATTGTATCTTCTGGTTGGATAGAGTAAGGTGCTTAAATTGGCGTCACAGCCAATCTTCAAGGATAAAAAGAGAGAAAAAAAGGCATCTTCTGCTGCCTATTGAAGTGACTCGAACACTGGAGCTTCAAGTAAGTTGTAGCGATGCCTGTCAACTAATTCTTGTATAAAAGGTACTGATATAAATAAACAAAACTTTTCTTCTTCAAAATAAAATATGTTTGGGCCAACAATAAAGAAATTCAAATTGATGAGCACATCCATAAGAGTGTGCGAAGGTAATTAAGTGGTAATGTTGTAGATAAAGGACTAATCTTTTTCTTTTCTCTTCCTATGTGCAGAATTTCTAATCTTTCAGTGAGTCGTTTCTGAGTTGTTTAAAGTAATATCGTCTTATCTAAGGAATTTGCGAAGTATTCTTTATACTTCTTGTTACGTCGGAGCTCGTGTAGCTGTCCTGTCAAATATACTAAAAAGTCTTCTTTGCATTTGTCAGGTGATGTTAAAAGGTAGTACGTCGTTTGTCCTTTCAACCAATTCGTCGCGTTCCGTTTGGTTGCAGGATATGGTTTGTCATCCGGAGTCAGTACGTTTGCGGGTGTGATATACTAGGGAGTAGTTCGATTCATAATCGCCACTTTCTGTGCCATGTAGTCCCATATCTCCTTGCCATTTACACATACGAACCGATGTTCATCGCTATCGACTAAGCCGCATGTGGTGCACGTGGGATGCGCTGCCAGGTGAAGTGCATGAAGTTTATAGTTGTCGGCCACCCATGCACACTCCCCGGTCAGACCCAAACTGCCATGTGTTGCGCCGGCCGCGGTGGTCGAGGGGACTGAGGCGCTCCAGTCACGGTCTGTACGACCAGTACGGTAGGGGGTTCGAATCCCCCCTCGGGCATGGATATTTGTGCCGTCCTTAGTCTTAGCTAGTTCATAAGTAGTTTGTAAGCTTAGGGACTGATGACCCCGTGGTTAAGTCCCATAATTTCTACAAACATTTGAACATTTGAACATTTCCATGTGTTACACTTGTCTCTTTCCCTCACATGCTCGCACACGTTATAGTGTGAGTCCCGCAAGAGGGAGAAACACAATTCTATCACCGTAGGCGGGTAGCCGAGTGGTTAAGGCGACCGCTTGCGAATAGCGTGAGACCCGGGTTTTGAGTCCCGGTCAGACACAAATTTCATGTGTTGCAGATCGTTTGTCGATCTTACAGGAGCAGCAGACGTCGGGAAATTATGCGATTTGCGAAGTATATAATGGTTATATTTATCTCTGCTGCGGATCACCGCCAACGTCTGTTCCCTTGAAAAAGATATAAGAATAAACTTATGTAAAGTTGGCCGTCATATTTACGGTGTTTCAGTAGCTCGTGCAAGAATCGTAGCCCCTTATTGACTTGGACGCTGGGCGAGTCCATTCCCTTGTTTGGGAGGGGAGGCATCCTCAGTACTGTGTTGCCTACAGGGTAGTTGACAGCCTACTGACAGACAACACGTATGGCTCACTAGGCAATGTACAACTGTGCCGGCCGCCCCTTCGAAACAAATGAATGGACTTGCCCTGCGTCGGAATGCGTTTCTGCGCAAAGGCCACGTCTTCTTACGCGAGCTATACACTTGAGAGGAGTCTTGTCTATCGTATGTTATTGTTGACCTTGAAGTGATGTATTTAGTATGTGTTATGTTTAGAGTGTATTGTCTGAAACATGCCCAAAGTGTGTTCACCATTTAAATGCACAAATTGAAGTGAGAAAACGACAAGTACTTTGTGCAATAGCACAGACATTTTGCCCTGTATGAGCTTATTTTGTTTATACTCTAACAAAATTCCTGGCTAATACAACCTAGCTGCCCTAAGAGTGAACCTTCAGATGACCTCTCCTGCAATTCCCTTGAAGTATATACAATAAAATAGTGCTCAGTTTCTTGCGTACTTGGTGTGTTTTTGAGATTTTTCTTTTTCTGTTTCTCCTCTGGTTGGCAAAATGACGCTTTTGAGTGTGTATACTTTCTTTAAAAATATATTTTCATTTGCTGTTGACAATACTTGATCGAGCACAATTGACTTGTAACCAGTGCAAATTGTGGAATCAGAAGTTATTTATGTACTTATTTCAGCGTGGGAACAACGAAAGGTATTAATGATACGTTATTTCGGTGTGGAATTCTGTTGTTGCAGCTGTGTACTAAAATTTCGTCCACCAAAGCTCACAATCAAACCTTTTAATAGCAATTTCGCACGTTTGTAGACGTTTAGTAAATACCAGAAAACGTATGTTAGACTGTATGAAAGCAATTGTTGCAGCAAATTAACAACATATGCAAATACAAGATCATGAGTGTTCGTCACAACAGTTACTGTTCGTTTCGAAGCTTGTTTAGAACATGTACTTCATTATAATCAACACAAATATTTTCACAGTGGCACTGTCACTGTTATTGCAAATCTCAGATAACTGTTATACTTCCACTGGGACTGTATTACTGACAGATTTTCTTTCCACATTATAAGAGAACATACTACCCGGCTTATTCATAAGCAGATTCGATTAAGTCTGATGGAACTTGATGCACATCCGTATTCAATAGTCAATCTTTATTTAAAACGTGTAACTATAAATACGTAAAATTCTCTAATGAGTTTGGCATGCGAGCTGTCAGTCGATACCCGAAGTATTTGGCGGAGGGCAGTTCAGTTTGCTTCAGACATGGAGGAACTATCGACTCCCTATGAAATTTATGACGTTGGCGTAACTTATGAGATTTTCATATCAGTTACAGCAGCTGCACAAATCAGTCCTCGTATTTGGTAGTAAACACGAATTGCATGAAAAATACTGTATAACGTGTGTCCACTGTCAAGAGAATTATTTTCAGTCTGCCGTATCTTCGTTTGGACACCTAAAGGGTGACACAGAAAAATGGAAACATTTCCACAATCCATTAAAACTAGAAGTGACGAAGGAAAGAAATTTAATTAATAGTAATTGAAATTTTACAACTTTGCTATTTACGAAACACTGATGTCATTTATCTTTTTTTTAATTATGTCCTCCTGTACGAATATATTAGTGACATCTGCTGTGGAGATACCTCATTGACCGCTGCCCTTTACATGCTGGTAAAGTGACGGTATGGTGTGGTGTTTCATCGAAGATTAGATTAGATACATGAATACTTGTTCCATAGATCATATGTACGACATTTCATAATGATGTGGAACGTGTCAGTTTAGTAAATGGTGTCTACACATGACAATATTTTAAGGATTTCTAAATTCTATTTAATATTTTATTTTTATTTTTAATTTATTTCATTGTTAAAGATTTATCTAAAGAGTCATTGAAAGTGCGGAAGGTATTGCCATAAAGAAATTCCTTTAATTTCCTTTTAAATACCAGTTGGCTATCAGAGTTTTGATGCTACTTGGTAAGTCACCAAAGACTCTTGTTGGAGCATAATTCACCCGTGCCAAAGTTAGATTTAACATTGAATAGTGAATATCACCCTTTCTCCTAGTGTTGTAGCTATGCACACTGCTATTACTTTTCAGTTAGGTCAGATTGTTAACAACAAATACCATGAGTGAATATATATATTGTGAAGCTACTGTGAAGATCCCTAGATCCTTAAATAACTGTCTGCAGGGTGATCTTGCTTGGGCTCCAGCAATTATTCTGATTACACGCTTTTGTCCAATGAATACTTTTTTACTCAATGTTGAATTACCCCAGAATATGATCCCATATGAAAGTAGAATTAAAATAGGATCAGTAAGCTAAACTACTGAGATGTATATCAACATCTTTTACAATGACTTTCAATGTGTTTCTTCCCTCGTCAATGCAAACACCTAAAAATTTTGAGTATTCCCTACCTTAGCTACATACCTATGTTGAAAGTCTAAATTTATTAATGGTGAAATGCCTTTTACTGTATGAAACTGGATATACAGGGTTTATCAAAGTTTAATGAGAGTCCATTTGTAGAGAACTACTTAATAATTTCCTGAAAGACATCATTTACAATTTCATCAGTAATTCCTGTTTGTCAGGCGTGATAGCCACACGTATATCATCAGCAAAAAGAACTAGCTTAGCATCTTCGTGAATGTGGAAAGGCAAGTATTTAATATATATTAAGAATAGCAAAGGACCCAAGACCGAAACTTGTGGGGCTTTTCTGGATACGGAAAATGTTCGACTGCTGCCCTGGCCAGCACACACTCCAGATCTCTCACCAATTGAAAACGACTCGTCAATGGTGGCCGAGCATTTGACTCGTTACCATATGCTAGTCACTTCTCTTGATGAACTGTGGTATCGTGTTGAAGATGCATGGGCATCTGTATCTGTACACGCCATCCAAGCTCTGCGTGACTGAATGCCCAGGCATATGAAGACCGTTATTACGGCCAGAGGTGGTCGTTATGGGTACCGATTTCTCAGCATCTATGCACCCAAATTGTGTGAAAATGTAATCACATGTCAGTTCTTGTTTAATATATTTGTCCAATGAATACCTGTTTATCATCTGCATTTCTTCTTGGTGTAGCAGTTTTAATGGCCAATAATGTATTTCATTAGGATAAAGCTGTCAGAAGTGAGATGGGGCGGTAGTTGTTTAGATCAGACGTATCCACTTTTTTATGCAAAGGTTTAACGATAGCATATTTCAGTCTATCCTGGAAATAACCCTACTTTAAGAGCTATTACATGTATGAATAAGAATCCTAGTTATCTCTTTGGAACAAGCTTTTAATACCTTCCGGGAAATGCCATCAATTCCATTTGACCTTTTGCTGTTAAGAGAGTTTACTTTTTTCCTAATTTCTGAAAAAGAGGTGAGTGGACTTTCGATTGTATCAAATTGTGTACGTATGTCCTCTTCCATTATTTGCCTTCCTACTTGTAATAAAATTTAGATCATATTCTCTATACAAAAGTAATCATTAAAATGTTTTCAACTTCTGACTTTATGTTACGAAAGTATGCATTTGTTTTGATGGTAATATTCTCTTCCTGTGCTTTTGGTTGCCTTGTCTCCCTTTTGATAATATTTCAAATTGGTTTTAATTTCATTATCAGAGTAACTAATTTCAGACATGATGAACATGATTTTGGATTTTGTAATAACTTTTCTTAATGTAGCACAGTAAGTTTTGTAATATTTGATTGTTTCTGGGTGTCTTGCAGGTAGATATAGTTCCCTTAAAATGTTAAAATATATTTTTAATCGTTCAGTAAGGCACCGTTTTTTGGAAAGTTTCTTACAATTATATTTAACTATTTTCTTGGGGAAACAGTATTCAAATACCCTTACAAATATATCATAAAATAAGTTATATTTTAAATTGGCAATTAGGTTCCCTATAAACCTCATTCCAGTCTAACTGCTGTAGGCTTTCTTTGAAGTTTCGAGTTGTTAGGTCATTAATCGAGGGCACAACTTTGGACGACTGTTTATAATTACTGACTGGAGCTATGACATATATAGTGTTACTAGCTGTGCACCATGATCAGAAAGGCCGTTCTCAATAGGACAAGCATTTACCTTGTTAACCTTATCGTGGTCTATAACAAAGTTATCCATCAATGTACTGCTGTCCTCTACGACCCGAGTAGGAAAATCAATTACGGATGTCAGATTTAACGACCCATGTAAGACTTCCAGGTCATTCTTGCTATTACACTCTTTCAATGAATCAACAATGAAATCATCAAAAATAATAATTTGCTTCCCCCCTATACGACAGATATCACAACAAGGCATCCACGTTGTCCAGAAATAACTGGAAGTCAGCAATATCCAGCGTGAAGGGCACTAATCTTCCCTTCCCGTTCAACTATTTTTCTGTCCCTTGAACACACTTTGCAAAACAAAGGAAGAAACTCATTTTCTTCCCCCTGTCCCACACCGCAACAACCGACCCCCGCCCCCCCCCCCTCCCCCGGTTCACGAAACCACTTGTCACAAGAGCTGCATGGAACCCCAGCACGAACATACCTACTGCAGCTCAAACACTTTGCATTCATGATTGTTACGAGATTTAATTACGTGATATCGACAGTATATATTAACTACAGATACAAAGGATTACTAGATATGTTTAGGACACCAAAATATGTGTAAGCTGTTTGTAAATGAACATAAAATTGTAGTATAACGCTATATCTGAACACTCGCGAATTTGGGCTATAAATATGCACAAAAAACGTATTGCGGTTATTGAGACAATAAGTGAAAAAAGAAAAAATCCTTTAATGGTGAGCTTGAAGCGCACACTAATACATGTTTTTAGCTACTTAACAAACTACGTTTTATTTCTATCTAAATTACTTATCTTTATCGATCGCACTGACACCTTACGACTGGCCTTGTGCAGGGCTGCCAACCATGGGTTTATCGGACCATATTTTTTCGTAAATCAACAGGAAAACACGACATTTCAAAATGATCAAATATTTGTAAATCTATGGGACCCAACTGCTTGGTTATCACCCTCTAGCTTAAAAACAACTAAGTTAAAATAACCTAAGGACAACACAAACACCCATGCCCGAGAGAGGACTTGAGTTCTCGATGGAGAATGGCCGCGCTCACCGAAGCACGGCGCCTTAGTGCGCACGGCTATTCTGCCGCGGCAACAAGAGAACTGTCAATGCTGATCGTTAGGTGGAGGTGTTACATACTTTCGTTACCCCTACGCTGAACAACTTTCCAAACGTTCAAGAAGGCTTGTTTCAACAGGACACATCACACACCGCACGGCAGTTAATGGCAAATGTGCGAGAATTGATAGGTAACCGTGTGACCTCACGATTCGGTAACTGCGCCCAGGGCACGTTTGTGATTGTTTTCCTTGTGGGGCTACCTCAAGAACAAAGTCTACACCACTCGACCAAGAATCATGTATCAGTTAAAACAAAGTATTCATGATGACATTCACATTATCCCAGCTGTTGCAACGGTCAGTGAGGAACCACAAAAGCAGATTTCACGAATGTATTCGTACAGGACGACGCCGTCTAAAGGAGGTATTTAAAAAAAAATCTGAATGACATCGATGTTTCGTAAATGGCAAAGTTGTAATATTACAAATACTATGAGTTAAATTTCTTTCCTTCAACACTTTTAATTATACTGAATTGTGGAAACGTTCCCGTTTCTCTGCGTCACCCTGAATTTACTTGATAAAGCAATAAAATCCAAGGCTTCGCTGCTTCTGACAGCGGCTGACGTCTCATTTACGTAGCGAGTCGCCTCACTCGCTACGCTCAGAATCCAAGGTCGACACGGAAAAATATTCACTCATGTTTCGTCCCATGTGTTCGAGACATCTTGAGAGATAAACTGGCAACCGTACAAAAAGCTCAAAAAGACCTTAAATTATGTGTCTTACACAGCTCAGAATGTCGTCAAGGCATCGTTTATCGTTTTCACATTATGAGGCGTCGAATACGTTTCTTTTCTTCCCGTACACACAGTTTTCCCGCGGCCAAAGCGGTTTGAGATTAAAGGAAGGAAAAGAGCTATTCAGCCTATGAGAACAAACTCTGTCTGCGCAGTATTATACTTATGGCAGATGGCAGATGAAGGAGCACCTAATAATAGAGAGCATGCTGGACATATGAGTACTGATGGTGTATTATACCTGCTGTCTCATCAATTTCATATTACTGCTCCATCAGGCGATGGCGATGAAATGGTCTCAGTGAAATGTGAGCGGGAAATTTGTTACTAATATAACATCGCAAGTTCAAGGGATGCGACAGTAGCATTAGCTATGATGCATTATCGACCCCTGAAAACTGAGTTTGTATTACTGAGAACTGAGATCATCCTTAATGTATATGTGTATTTTCGCGCAGCCAAAGCAGTTTGCGATTAAAGGAAGGAGAAAAGCTATTCAGCCTATGAGAACTGAATTTAACTCTATTTGTTCAGTATTATACTTACGGCAGATGAAGGAGTACCTGGTAATAGAGAGCATTCTGGACATATGACTACTATGATCTGAGATCGTCCTGAATGTATATGAGAATTTTAGCACTTTGTTTCACTAAGAGAATGTAGCTTCCATTGCCGCGGTGGAGCAGCCGAGCGGTCTAAAGCGTCTCGCTGCGGAGCGCGCGGTTGCTCGCCGTGGAGGTTCGAGTCCTCTCTGGGGCATGGGTATGTGTGTTTGTCCTTAGGTTAGTTTACCTAGGTTTAAGTAGTTTGTAAGCTACGGACTGATGACTACGCAGATTGGTCCGATAGATTTACAAACATTTGAACATTTGACCATTTGTAGCTTCCATTCAGTCTTTTGCTAAAACACATTAGTATAGTTGCAGTGTAAATTGGAGAAATGATACCTGTTATTTTTTTATTTTAATGAAAAATAAAGGTTTCTCCAGCTTTGAACAGATAAACAGGATTAATCCTAAAGATTTTCAGAACATATAGTAAATCTTGTGTAGAGACAATCAAGTCGACTGCCATTCTATGACGTTGGGCGTAATTTATTGAGGGATTCAAGGAGTATTAGTTGATGCAGTCACGTCGCTCAAATATCGAGGCGTAACCTTGCAGAGCGATATGAAATGGAACGAACATGTAAGGACACTTGTAAGGCGGACAACCGACTTCGGTTTACTGGGAGAATTTTGGGGAGATGTACTTCATCTGTGAATGAGACCGCTTATAAAACACTTGTACGACGAAGTCTTGAGTATTGGTCAAGTGTTTGGAACCCGCAGCAGATCAGTTTAAAAGGAAGACATAGAAGCAGTTCAGAGGCGAGCAGCTAGGTTTGTTACTGGTAGGAAATGCTCTGGGAACTCAATTGGGGACCGCTGGAGGATAGAGTAAATTTAGAGGGCCGGAATTTGAAGCTGAGAGTAGTACGATCTTCCTGCCGCCTACTTAGACTTTGCGTAGTCATCACAAGGTAAGACAAATTAGGGCTCGTATGTAGGCATAAAGGCATTCTTTTTATCCTCGTTCTATTTGGGAGTGGAATTGGAAAGGAAATGCCTAGTAGTGGTACAGTGTACCCTCCGCCTCGCATCTAGAGGTGGATTGCGGAGTATGTATGTAGATGTAGTTTACATAGTAATGGAAACTATGAATACCAAAACGAGCCATTAGGAAAATGAACGTCAAAATTTACGTCAATCTGCGGTATTTCGGTCATCATGCAGTAGTATTGCAACAACATATGGAGGTACTTACACTGTAAGTTAAGTTTCGGGGTTTGGGAGACGTATTATGTAGCAGATTCACAACTGAATATAGTTCAGTCATAAGCAGTTTCTTTAACTTTGCTGTTTCGGTCACTCAGAGTTGTTCGGTCATAGTCAGCAACCTGTTCGAAGAGCAGACATCATGATCTCCATATTCTCGTCGAGTACGAACCCGCAATACTGTCGTGTTAACTGCCGCTCCACGTGAAAGCCAACCTCTCTTTTACCTGTATTTCAAATTCATAGTTATTTAACAGTCTAAGCTCGTGACAGACGCTCGTCTAGTGATAAGATTTTTTGATTCTCGACAGCTAGCAGTTCTAAATCACTAGTTTCACTGGTAATTGTACTATTTCTATCTCCTTCCGTTTGTCTCCCACTATACTATTATGAAAAAGATGTACAATGGTGGAAGCAGAGTGGGCAATACACATCCTTGGTTTCAAAGACGAATAAACCACTGATCAGAGACATCATAAGCAAGTTTATTTCTGCCTTTACAGGATGGTACAAGATAACGAAGCTGGTTATTAGTAAAGGTAAGATTGGTGGTGTGTGGGGACACTGCATGGGAAATATACTTGCGGATTCTGTATGGGGGATAGTGTCGTTGGGTGAAGGCCTTTGTGAGACCTCAGCAAGGTTCTCGTAATTACAGATACACATTCAAGGGGACGACATGTTGTATGGGAGTGGATGTTTTGGTGTGGAAGTAATGAAAACTTTGAAATGAACGTATTGCTGGGATTGGTGAGTTTTATGCGGACGAAGTGTGGATTTTGTGTGGTGGGGTAAATGCCTAGAGAGGTAGCACGCTGAGTTGATGAATACCACGTGAAATAACGAATTGAGGTTTTGATGGAAGAAGGATGATTCAGCTAGCCAGAGTTCTAATTATGGAAATATCATCAGAGACGCGCGCGCGCGTGTGTGTGTGTGTGTACGTGTCTGTGTGTTTCGGTGTGTGTTAGTCAACCACGTTTTATTATCTAACGATGCATCCATTTTTATATGACTAGGTTCCAACCATTTGGTTGTTATACAAAGTTATCCGAAGTGACCGTTATTAGATTTTGTAATAATGGTATGTAATAAATGGTATGGGTATTAACACGTAATTTGGAAATTTCTGCCAAAAATATATAGATGTTTGTTACACTTGGGGGCGATATGTTAAATTAGATTATTATGTAAAACAACCAATATTGCAAATTATCTTTATTAAGAAGTCCGGTTTCAGTATATTAAACTGCCATCATAGGATCTTTCGCTTCAAGCACCACATCACAAAGGAAACCATTTAAAAATGTAATTGTTCACCAACATTATAGATGGCCTGTTAGAATACAAATAAAATACCAAACACCATGCTTCAATGTGATGTGTTCAATGTTTTATTTATATTGTGACATGCTAACTATAATGTTGGTGAACAATTACATTTTTAAGTGGTTTCCTCTGCATTCTGGTGCATGAAATGAAACATCATATCACGGCAGTTTGATATACTGAAACCGGTCATCTTAATAAAGACTGAAAAGTGGTAACACACAATTTCCCCACTGTCAGTGGACAGAGATATTTGTTGCCAGAGACTACGAGACGGCGGGGACTGGCGTCTGTTGCAGCAGTCAGAAGATAGTACCTGTAGTCAGTAGCAGTAGGCAGTTCTTAGGCGGAAGACGGAGAGTCGAGTTCTGTTTGTTGAAGAAAAAAAAAAGAAAAAAAAAAAACCTTATTCTTTTCATTCTCCACTCCGAGGAGCGGAGCGGGCTGTTTGAGATCCGGCCCATAAAGAGTCTCGGTTCTATTCAGCCAATTATCAGACAAGCTGATAGTGGGGCAAAGGGGGGATCCCAAATCCCAATTTGGGAGGGGCTTACCAGTTCCGGCATACGCCTTACAACCAAGCAAAACCTCCCGAAAACCTTGGTCGGAACTTGGGGATTGGGACCAATTTAATTTATCTCTGGGACGTTGCCCCAGACTACAAATGGATTATCGGGAGAGCGCGAGTGCACTCACGACAATCAAGGATCGGACGCCCGAGTTACTCTCGTAAACTCGTAGAGATCAGCTTGATGAACAGTTGTCAAGCATCCCCCTTAGGGAACCGCACCCGTAAGCACGGTATCCCCTGCGTCGAAATGGGTATCATGACTTTTTTTAGTATAATGTATTTATTCTAGATTACGACTGTGAGAATGAAATCATTAACACTTAACGTGGACTTTCTCTTAAGGTAATTTCGTTATTTTATTTTTCATTGTAATATTGTCACCGGATCAGATAAATTTGTAATATTCAAGATAAAAATATGCATTTTATGTCTTTTCAGTTCTATTAATAAAGATCATTTTAACAGTTATTTCTAAACGACACCTTCATTTCCTGTTTTTAAACTGTAAGCCAGTAACTTCTATAATTGTTCACTCAGATAAACGTCAGTGTCAGTAAAGGATTTTTACAGATTCAGCATTTTAATAGGTTCTATAGATTCTTGTATAATATTCATGAACAGCGTAATTAATCTTACCAACATTATAAGTGAGCAATCTCATGTTGTGAACTTTAACAATAACAGTAGTGTAGATACAAGTTTTGACTACACTGAATATAATCCATGTTTAGGTACGATACCCAATGTATACATGCACTACACGAAGATTGGCTGCTGTCAACATAAAAAAGTGAGTGAAATAAAATTTATTTATAATTAGTATTCCAAATAGGGAAACAGATTGTTATGTGTCTGTTAATCAGTATTCCCGCTTGTTATGCTCTTACATTCTTTAACAAAAAATCATACCAACTAGTAGGTCAGTATTTCTTGGCAATCGTGGAAAGTGTTTGAAACACTAAAGTTTTTGATATGATGTCTGTTCTTTTCGGGCATGTCCGAAAAGAAGAGACTCCATATCAGTAACTGTAAATTACAATTTCAATGCGGACACATTAATACGCTCGATCCCTTGCGGGAATCCAGTATAGGCTGCGAGCAAGTGTAATCAATGGACAGGAGGGCTAGAAGTTGAGAATTTGGGTAGAAAGGGAAGTGTGCCTGGATAGCCGAACTGGTTAAGGCAACCGCTGGCGTCGTTGAACACTAAAGTTAATTACACCACTTGATTACACCATAGTGATATGCTCGTTAGTGAAATTTAAAAAAAAGATCAATTGTTTGTTAAGCTTAAGGGACTTAACTGCGGGGTGTTCAGTCTCTAAACATACAAACTACTTATGAACTACCTTATACTAAAGACGGCGCACACATCCATGCCCGAGGGGGGATTCGAACCCCCGACCGTAGCGGCCGTGCAGACTGTGAATGGCTCGCATCAGACCGCTCGGCGACTGTGGCTGGCCGTGAAATTTGATCCTTGCGGCACAACAATCGCCTGTCTTGTCAGCTAAGTACAGATTCATATTTGCTCATACTCGAATTGACTTATTTTTTTTTACTATTCTGTTGCTGTCAGTCACTGTAAGAAATTGTCTGTCGTTCCACCCGTGATCACATTTATATTCTCGATTTAATTAACTACTGAATTGTCATATTAACAAATCCCTACTTGTAATTGAATGACATTGTTATTTATGATGGCAGACTGAGTAATAACAATGTTCATTCTTACTTTAATCAGACATTCAGATCAGTTTTTATATTCACAGTACAGAACCAGTCTAAACACGCTGTCAAATTCATACAGATTCACACACTGAGCCATAGTCTAGCTCCAATTTTATTTAAATTTTATTTACTTTATTTAAACAGATATCTTTCAAGATTATTTGTACTCTTGGCTTTTTTACAGTATTAATCAAGACAAAAAAGTGATTGTTTATGACCTTATAGAACTAGTCATAAGACGTAGAAAAGTTGGTAATTAGGGTCGTTTATTTCCATCATTTACCTGCACCATTTAGATGTAATCATCCCACTTTCGCTGTAATTCGACCAGTAACTACTACGAAAAGAAAATTATTAATAATTTCACGTCTTACTACGCCTTAAAAGGCGAAGATTTTGTTCAGTAGTGTCGAAATATATGATAAAAAACGTACAAGCAGCTTTAAAATCTTTGATGAAGTATTTTCTTCCTCAAACTGTCAGTTTCTATATGAAAAGAGCACTCTACGAGGGAGGAGCAGCCGAAAAATATCCTTGGTTGTCGTAAATGGGAGGTCTTTGGAACTTACTGGACCATGTAACGACAGAGATCAAAGAGAGCGAAGGAGAACACAAACACGGCGCCATTTTACGTAATTATGCCCCACTCTTTATTAAAACTAAATGAGAGGAAACTTCGCAAGATATGACAGTCAATAATAGATTTAAGACTGAAATTCACTTCGTCAAAAGTTTTCTTCCAGTTTAGACATAGTACAAAGCGTGGTTGGAGTATTATGTAGCCACTTTTGGAATTTAACGCAGATCGTAAAAGAGAAGAGTAGAGTTCAAAAAGAAAGTACTGTATCATGTTGTCTCCACTTTGAATCGCCAAACGACATTGTTGCTAAGCAAGAAAGCCTAATAGAAATCTTAGCAATTGTACACAATTAAGATGTACGTAAATATACAAGGAAAATTTTTCGTCCATTCTCTTCCTTATGCAGATCCTAATAAAATCTTGTTCATTCACTTCATTTGAGGCTATAAATGTAAAATAGTGTGATGTAATCGGTAATGCTAGTGTTTCAAAATAGGTTCACTGTTAGGTTAGCTGAAGAACATTGACTTCTTACATAGCAGCTTTTTATTTTACTTTATTTTATTTTTATTTGTTACTAAGATTACCTCGAAGAGACGAACGGTGTAATACGAAAGACTAAATGTATCGCTGACGAACACTGAGGGTGGTCTGTGCTATGCCCTTTTGAACGTATGAGTATCTGTTTTGCGCGATAATTAATTAATAAGTTAATTATGTAAAATTTGCTGCAGCCAATTAGCAAGCAAATTTAATGAATTTATCAGGCCATTAGGACTTTTACTCTCGTGTGTCCACTACGTTCGAAAGTTCCAATTACGATTAAATGTCAATAATCTCCTAAACATTTTGTAGGCTTACTTCGTTAGCAACGTACGACGAATCCTGCTAAGATATTGGTATTGCTGCCACTCACCATGCAGGTATTGATTTCAGTTGTTATAACAAAGATTTTAAAAGGAGAGTACTAGGCTCGAACAAACACAAATACACCAAAACCGTGTGAGAGGTGATGTGAAGGTCCCTTGTTGCACTGGTGATACTGCATATGCAAAACTCTGCAGTAGTCCGTTAGAAGCCTCAGCGTGTGCCAAGCCGCGCTGGACATTGACCTGTCGGTACTCCAATCGGGACCACTTGGGACGGTGCAGAGTGCGTCTGAAGCTGCGATTTGTGACGTTATTTGTGTAGTGAGCGTCAGATGGATCGGTGATTGCTAATGAACCCTGCTAATGTATTGAAATTGGTTGAGATGAAGTTCCGAAGAACGTGTTCAAAATGTTTGTAGAGTCTATGGGACTTAACTACGGGGTCATCAGTCCCTAAACTTACAAACTACTTATGAACTACTTACGAACTAGGACGGCACAAATGTCCATGCCCGAGGGGGGATTCGAACCCCCGACCGCGAAGAACGTGTCTTCTTGAAGACTGTATTGATGTAGAACATGAATCGTTCCCATGTTTTCTGACATCTATTATAGTGCAAATAGAAGTTCTCAAAGAGCGTGCGGAAAAAGTAGGGCTATATATCTCCTTTCGAAAACCTGACTTCTGCACGAAACTAATCATACGAAATTTGAAGTAAGATCAACAGGGTGTCACAGTTTAAGTACCAAGGCGAAGTGAAAAGGACAAAATCGCACAGAACACTTGAGTATTGAAATTGAAGACAGCTGCAAAATGCAAAGGAATCGACAATAAAAAATGTCTTTCCACCTTCACCAAAATTCGGCACTACAGTAACGTAATCAAACCAGAGGAGCTATACGACAGTGAGACACTGATGTTAAACACAAAAACCGACCTTGAGAACATCCTCACAGGGAATAGAAACATCATTGGGAAAATTATTGGAGTAAAACTTAGGCTATAGACTTCACTCCAGGGATACCAGAGAGAAATTCTCCAGCATCGCAGAGGACATTAGAAAGATGCGATTAAAATTTTATGGACACATCAGCCGACCTTCACAGTCCAGACTTAGCAACGGAATGCTCAGGTACATCCGGGGTCTCAAGACCACTACAACCTTGATGATACAAGTCAAAACTGATCTGGAAAGGGCACATATAGATTTAGCAGACAACATCGGCAAAGTCGTCTTTAGGCACAAATATACAAGTGGGAAGTGATGTCAGGGGAAACAGCACCTAAAGACCACAAACCAAATCTGACTGAAGAAAGGAAGAGAGCCTTTAGTGAATGAAGGAATACTGCAAGAACAGGAAGAACAAGCAGTTATCAATACTTCACGTGGTCTGAAGGAAGGCCTGTAACGTCGTAATAAATAATCTAGTACAGAAATATGAGCATAATTTAGAAACAGATATTTCGTAATTAACAATGCTACAAGAACGCTTTAAAAAATATGAAGGCCACATGTGGTGATGCGGCTGTTATTTATTGACGCGTTTAGACCTTGTCATCGCTTTAATTTAAATATGGGGTAAAGTTTCGTACAATTGTATGACATGGCACAATTGAACGAAACTTATGTTTTAGATTCTGGCGATGACAAGGTCGAAAAGAGTCAATAAATAACAGCCGCATCACCACCTATGGCCTTTAATAATTTTTTTAAAGCGTCCCTTATAGCATTGTTAATCACGAAATTGAAAATAGGCGCATACCTCATTGGTGACTTCGAGTCAAATTTGGAATTGAGAAACAGATAACGTTGTAAGGTTAACACATAATGAGGATGATAGGTATGATAATAACGAACAACTCATTGACTATGGCGTATCAAAGTATGATAACACAGTATGAGGATGCAAGTTATTTAGTACTGCAAATTGTAACCTCTTTGGTGGACTACAGTCGATCAGTAGTTATCGCTGGCATGCCGCAATAGCTTCTGGTCGCCAATGATTGTGTTTGAATGTTTTTGTTTGTTGCTGTGCGCCGAGGCAGTCGTTCGTTTGCAGCTGAGCGAGTTGCACACGTTTTTGGCAGCAGCTCTGTCCATCAGTCGAGTAAATGCATTTAGGTTGCGATAGCGAACAGAAAATGTTTCAGTGTGAAAGTGCTCATTTATTATCGTAGTGGCACGCAGTAATGCGTGACTGTATTTTAATGTAAGTAATGTTTATCGGTCGGAATATATATCAATGTTCGTTACAATGCATCGGTAATTGTTATTAATCGTTCATTATTCACATCCCAGAAAAGGCTGAGCGTTGGTCCATTCTGGTGAGTAATTACATGGAGACAGACGAATAATCAACAGTTATAAAGGAATCGATACCAATCAGGCAAAGGGAACATTATAACGGTTTTGCAGAAAAACGACACCAACCAGCACATTCAGGGATACGTAATGGTCCTATAATCAAACGTTCATATAGATATGTTTGTTCGAACCCAAGTGCTTTCCTTGTGAGTGGTAAAACATTCGATAGCCAACAAATCATAATATCCCTAAATATATTGAACTCATAAGAAATATTAATAAACTCATCTTAATTCTTGCAGCAGCTTAGAGTACACATACGTACTACAATGTGCCCTCACCGTTATGGATTTTATGTTGAGAAATCTCATTTGGACAAACGAAAGACGCCACACGATGCTATGTAAAAATATCAAAAAGCAAGTTCTTTTTTAAACTTGATTAAAAGAATGGCCTTGCTTTTTTGCGCACATGCGTCCAAGGCATGGCACAGACATTTATAGAAATAACGTTTATAAATTAGACAACTCTCGAAACACCAAGCTGGGTCGTAGATAAAAACCATGGAAATACGAACTCATTTTACATAGCGCATATTAATATGAATGAGGCTACATAATTCCTACAGTAAAATTCAAAAATTTACATGATTTATTAATTGTTTGTAAGCTATTGTCATAATATACTTTTTAAGGATGTACTGATGTGATAGTAGGAATCTCTAAATAGGTGTCAACATACTCATAGCAACACATACAGAGTGATTAATGTGTATTACCAAAAGACAAACAACTTACTACCAACACACACAAAATTCGTAATACGTCACTTGACATTAAGATTTGATGAAAAAAAAAATATATATATAAAAAAGCCTTAATGTCAAGTTACGTTTAAGAAGGTTTATTGATTGACATGGGTAAGGTAGCAGAAAATGTATCATCGTAATCAGTATTTTTAGTTTACTTTTCTGAAAACGGGTTAAAAACGAAACCATTAATGTTATAACTACAATAAACTATAATAAAAAATACGCATTTTTTCAAATGTTATGCAATTATTACCTAGTACACTCCAAATGCAATTATGTTTAATGGGTAGTCTTGGCAGACTACATTGGAATGAGTTACCAATACAGAAGACGAAGGGAGCAGCATCTTCTGTACCGATGAATGATGTACGATATTACAGTTTTGGTCTCTGAGCGATTAGGGACAAATAGAATAATTCACGAGTTCTCTTCAAGGCTATTTGAATGTAAAACGTGAAAGTTCTGGGATTGTTCTGGGCCTAGTTCCAAAAAGGACTTATTTTGCGACATTTCACATGAAATAATGTAAAATACAATAATTTCTGCAGTCACAGGAACAACACTGTAGTGTTTTATTGTAGCATCCAAGCAACAAATTATATTTTGAAAATATTCAGCCGGCCGCGGTGGCCGAGGGGACTGCGGCGCGCCAGTCACGGTCTGCATGGCCACTACGGTCAGGGGTTCGAATCCCCCCTCGGGCATGGATATTTGTGCCGTCCTTAGTGTAAGTAGTTTGTAAGTTTAGCGGCTGATGACCCCGTTGTTAAGTTCCATAAGCTTTACAAACATTTTTGAAAATATTCAGTTAAAATTGTTTACATGACCATACATGTCTAATTTAAGTAACGTAATGGAGTTTCTAAACATGATTTCTGAATATGCCAAAAAGGGTTGAAATGTACGAACGTGTAAGCCAGAGACTTGAAGACAAGCAGGTCTGTAAGTAAATACACACTGATATATGTTGTGTCGGGCGTGTCAGAAACGACAGACACCAATATTTCTGAAGGACGACGGTGGAAGGTTCATTACTAGATTATTCTAGATAAACTTAAGTATTGTGATAAGACAGGCACAGTGAACAAATGGTTTAAATCATACTTAACTGGAAGAGTGCAGAAATTTAAAATAAGCAGTTGATATAATAACCAAGAAACAGTTATTACCTCCAACTGGGGAGCTATCAGAAATGGGTTCCCCACAAGATTCGGTCATGGATCTCTTGCTGTTCTTAATATATATTAATGACTTACTATTCTATATTCATGAAGTGATAAGATAGTTAATTTTTTGTTGACAATACAAGTATATATATATCACGTCTGGATAACAGGAATTCATTGATGTAATTGTAAATGTCTTTCAGAAAATTATTAAGTGGTACTCTACAAATGAACTGTCATTAGACTTTGATAAAAACCAGTATATACAGTTCCTTACAATAAATGGCATGACACCATTAATAAATACAGGCCTTGAACGGATATATAGTGAAGCTACAGTGAAGAATGGAGATCCCTAGATCCTTAAATAACTATCTGCAGTACGATCTTTGGTGGGCTCCAGCAATTATTCTGATTACACGCTTTTGTGCAATCAATACTTATTTACTCAGTGTTGAATTACCCCCAGAATACGATCCCATACGAAAACAGTGAATGGAAATAGACGTAGTAAGGTAATTTACTGAGATGTGCATCACCAATTTTTGCAGTGTCCCTGATAGCATAAGTAACTGAACTCAAACGTTTCAGCAGATCTTCAATGTGTTTCTTCCAATTCAATCCCTCATCAATGCAAGCGCCTGAAAATTTTGAATATTCTACCGTAGCTATATATATTTACTTATGAGATTTGCTATTACCAATCCCACCCAATTCGAAAGTAATAGCAGTTTTCATAGCTGCAACACTAGGAGAAAGGGTGATCTTAACCATTCAAGGTTAAATCTAACTTTGGCACAGGAAGGGGTTAATTATGCTGCCACAAAAGTCTTCAGTCACTTAACAAGTAGTATCAAAAGTCTGACAGATAGCTAAACAGTATTTAAAAATAAATTAAAAGAGTTCCTGAATGCCAGCCAACTCCTTATACACTTTAGATCAGCTTTTAGATAAAACCTAGTAATTACGCTGAAACAATATAAAAAAATAAAAAAGAAATGAGTGTCATGTGTAGATACCATTTACTAAACTGATACGTTCCACATCATTACGAAATGTCGTACATATGATCTATGGATGAAGTATTAATGTAATCTTATTTTGCGACATTTCACATGAAATAATGTGAAATACGATAATTTTTACAGCCACAGGACTAACACTGTAGTGTTTATATTTTAGCACCCAAACAGTAAATTATATTTTTCAAATATTCAGGTAAAATTGTCCACATGACCATACATGTCAAATTTAAGTAACTTAATGGATTTTCTTAACATGATTTATGAATATGCCATAAAATGGTTAAAACGTAAGAACGCATAAGCCAGAGACTTGTAGTTTTTCAAAATGTTCAAATGTTTGTATAGCTTATGGGACGTAACCAAGACGTCATCTGTCCCTAAACTTACAAGCGAGGCATTGAAAACAACAGGGTAGGTTAATGCCTCGCTATTTTCATTCTCTCTGCGAGTTCTAAGGGATGAATGCAGTTGACTCACATGTGCAGTCAGTGTAGCATATAGAAATCGGTCCTGGAGTCGTGTTCGGGTAGCCTAGTGGTTAAGTCGACCGCTCGTGAAAAGCGGGAAACCCGGTTTCGAGTCCCGTCTCGGCACAGATTTTCATATGTCACCATTTGGTAGAACATTCATGCCTTATACAGTGACGCTAAAAGAAATTCGCTATTGCGAGAAAATATTGATAAAATTATCATCACTGTAATTCGTCACCATACAGTTACTTACAAACTACTTATGAACTAGGTAATATTAAAGACGGCACAAATATCCATGCCCGAGGGGAGATTTGAACCCCCGACCATAGTGGCCGTGCGAACGTGACTGACGCGCCGCAGACCGCTCGGTCACTGTGGCCGTCCTAGAAGTCGTGTGAATAAAGATATACTCATATAGTTTGTAGAGGGGTGGGGTATGTATCGGACATGTCAGAAAGGACAGACAACTATATTTCTGCGGGACGACGGCAGAAGATTGACTACTTCACAGCTGATAGGTTTAAATGATCGACCTCGTGCGGGAATTCGAAGTGACGAGCATAACAGCGCATGGACGATACGGGCACTTGTGGGAATTTGAAGAGCACGGCGAGCGAACGCGGGTTGATAAAGCTAAGGAAACCGCTAGCCTGAAAAGAGGACCTGCGTTCGAATACCGGCCTGGCTGAAATTTTTACTTGTTATCATTATATCGATTTCTATTTTTTTCCTTGAAAGCAAATACCATAATCCACTATTGGTTTGCTGGGCATATCGTAGCTTCACCAGAGCCCCGTTAGCCGTATCGTTTCAGGGTTCCTGTAGGACCTTCACAGCTACCGTAGCGGCCTCGGGGCATGCACAATCCCCACTGCACCTCACTCCTACAGGCAATCCCCTGCTTCATGCCGTTGCCCGTCTCCCACGACTTGCACGAGATGAAACTGGAAGGAAAGAGACCAAGAGGAAGACAGAGAGACAGATGGCTGAACGGAGTGGAGGATGGTGTAAAGAAAAGAGGAGAAGACTGGACCAAGGTGAAGACGGTGGGAACACAGAAGACGATGGAGAGGCTTATGTTCGAAGCAGACCCGGCCAGAGGCTGGAAACTCTCCATGACGATGATGATGATCATCATCATTATCATTATATCGATGCCTAACGGACGCCATAGCCATTCTTTTCTTCCGTTTCTCGTGTTGCGACAAGAAAATCTGAGAGAAACTGGAAGGAGAGAGACCAAGAGGAAGATCGAGAGACAGATGGCTGACGGAGTGGAGGATGGTGTAAAGAAAAGAGAAGAAGACTGTACCAAGGTGAAGACGAAGTGATGGTGGGAACGCAGAAGACGATGGAGAGGCTTATGTTCGAAGCAGACCCGGCCAGAGTCTGGAAACTCTCCAAGATGATGATGATGATGATGATCATCATCATTATATCGATGCCTAACGGACGTCATAGCCATTCTTTTCTTCCGTTTCTCGTGTTGCGACAAGAAAATCTGAGGGAAACTGGAAGGAAAGAGACCAAGATGAAGACCGAGAGACAGATGGCTGAACGGAGTGGAGGATGGTGTAAACAAAAGAGAAGAAGACTAGACCAAGGTGAAGACGAAGTGCTGGTGGGAACACAGAAGACGATGGAGAGGCTTATGTTCGAAGCAGACCCGCCCAGAGGCTGGAAACTCTCCAAGATGACGATGATGATCATCATCATCATTATATCGATGCCTAACGGACGCCATAGCCATTCTTTTCTCCCGTTTCTCGTGTTGCAAGAAGAAAATCCCGCAAGAAAACTTCCGGTGAACGCTGACTTCTCCGCAAACATCTCAGCGGTAGGTGGTAAGCACGTGGCTAGCGGTGTAGGGGTGGTCTGTAAGCAAGGGCCGTCGGCAGCGCAGAAGGGTGGCGCGGCCGCGTCGTTTACGGGCCACGGCCGGGGGTGGCGGCAGTGGCGGCCTACCCCCTACCCCCTACTACCTACCCCCTACCCCCGCAATGAATATAAACGAGCCGGGCGCGCGGCGCGCTGCTTTTGTGGCGGCTCCATGAATCTGGCGGCTACTTGCCACGCTGCCCCCCCTCCCCCTCCTGCCGGCGATAAATGGCCAGGCCTCCCAATCTGTTGGCCCCCCCTCACCCCCTCATCAAAATACTGCCGCGCCGCCCTGGCTGCAGCAGTTGATCGTTCCACCGGCAATACTGACGCAAACAGTAAACAGGCAGGGGTGATGTGTCTCTGTTACCGACCTAGCAATCTATACACAATAGGGCCCCCTGTCCGAGGACACAGTTTTCGCCGCAATATTCCCGGATAAAATTTTCAACTATTTCCTGATGATTCACTTTTACACTCAGTCCAGTCAATGAGTGCTCAAAAGAGGGGTGTAGAGTGCATGGAATATGCGAGAATTTTTGACTTCAGGGCGTTGTTATGGATAGTTAGTAGGTGAACATACTATAAGTCCCCGCCCCTAGGGAGTGAGCTAAAGCGGGGAAGGGGGTGGAAAGGTACCATTTTTTGGTTTTCCGCTTATATCTCAAAAACGGTCGGCTTTAGGAAAAACTGTCCCAAATAAAAATGAAAGATAATTGAATTTTCTATAAAATTGTTTCTATACATATACGTGGAATTCCCAACAGTTTTCGAGATATACTTTATTGAAAATTGACAATTTCCGAAAAAAATCATTTTTACCTCACTAATTTTGTCAAACATTTACTTCTAGTGACTCACTCGATAGTTTCACAGAAAATTTGTCAAGAAGAAAGTTGTAGAGCATTAAAGTTCCTTCAATTTGATATGCATATTTGCTATCTTATCTTCAGCCAATCAGAAGTTACATCATTTATAAGATGTGCGCTCAGTTTCGATGTCCCTCCTGAAATGAGTGTTTTGAGGGGATGTAACGTTTTTACCTTATGAAACTTGCTAGTATGGTAAATAAAACAGTTTAGCTCATCCCCTAGGGGGGGGGGGACTTTTAGTATGTTCACCTCCTAACTATCCCTAACAAAGCCCTGAAGACAAAAATTCTCGTATATTCCATGCACTCTACAATGCATTCATTGACTGGACTAAACGACTAAAGCAAAATAAATTCTAATGATATTTTGGTTATTATGAAAACAACTACCGTAAGCGGGGGTCACTTTGGGACACTTTTTTTAATTATTTTCCATGTAAACCAGAAAAAAATAATTCAATTTCGGATATATTTACTACCATGTGTAACTACACTCTTTCGTTAAACGAGGCGCGTACAGAAAGTAAGTTCCGTTTGGTAATAAAATGAAATTGTACACAGATACAGAAGAAATTTTTATTGCACAAAATTCAACAACTCTTAAACTACGTTTCCACATAACTGCCGAAATTTTGCAGGCATTTTTCATAGCGTGGCACCAGCTTTTGTATACCTTCTTCATAGAAATCTGCAGCCTGTGTCTTCAACCATTTAGAAACAGTTTCTTTCAGCTCGTCGTCATTGGCCCATTGGGAGAGCACTAATTGTAAACCTACGGTTTTCCTGGATCTCGTCATCAATCGCGTGAACCAGTTCTTCTGTAACCAAAGGTGGACTTCTTCATCGTACACATCACTACGCCCACCATTAAACTGTCGGACCCATCTTTTCACCATCGAATCACTCATCGCATTTGGTCCGTAAACATCGCAAATTTGCCGATAAATTTCATTTGGTTTCACTTTCCTCGCATTCAGAAACCGAATCACCGACCTGGTTTCATAGGCGGCGGAATTTTCAATCAACGCCGACATTTCAAACAAGCACAATAAAGCGTACGTAACTGACAGCCGTCACCAAATGGCGCACGTTCTTCTCCTTCATACACATCGTCTACAGCGCATGTGCGGAACTGCAGTCGCAGCGCTGCAGCAGAGATAAATTGAAACGGTACTTACTTTCTGGACGCTCCTCGTATAACAACAAACAAGCATAAACTAAATACTAAAGTATGACCTAATTACAGTTAAAAATAACTGTCACAATGTCACCCAACAATGTGGGGTGACTTTCTGACAGTCTGATTTTTCTACTAAAACTAACAGGGAAATAATAGTCACAATGTAACCCCATAAAACTTTAATTCAAAATCCGGAACATGTAAAAAAAATCATAAAAATGAGTTTTAAATGCTAGGCAATGCTGCGAAGATCGAAACTGGTAATTGGAAATCCATATGTAGACATGGAAACCGCATGTATTGCAAATCCCATTTCTTCATTGTCTGTAAAAACTCGTTGGAGACCTAGTTTTCTCAATGGTACTGGTGTTGCAACTGGAACATTTTGGGTCTCTTTTGGTTTCAGCCACAGTGTGTTTTTATGAATGTTGTACATGAGAAGAACAGATAAATTAATATTATGCATTGTAATAACATCTTTTCATGGTAATTGCATTTATCAGTATGTTACTGATCTGCAGGAAGCTTCTCTCATAAGTTTCCTCAGTATAATTGCGAAAAGAACGACTTCCAGTCCTTCTCACATATGTCCTCGGCATGCTGGACTGTTAATATAGTTGGCTGAACTGACAATAAATCGAATTTTTTTCAGTGACTTTGTGACAACTGTGTCTGTCACTTAGTCACTCCATCAACCTTTGAAATTTTGGTTATAACTTTACACCAAAAGAATATATTTAAGTTCTTTAAACATTATACCAATGCAAATAAACATGGTTCGTAGAAACACAAGTAAGTAAATTGAACGTTGTACAATACAAAGTTTGCAGCCTTGCAGGTTTTCTCCTGGGAAGAAAAAAACACTTTTTAACTAAACTACTGTAGCAGCCACGACAGTTTGCGTAGAAGTGTAAGTGATGACTAACAGATAGCAGCACTTGTTAGGCATATGACAGTACCGCCCATATCCCTGTGGCAAGCGCAGGAATGGCACAGTATTTAAACTCCTCAAAAAAGTTCACATGTCACAATGTCACCCCAGTAGTCACAAAGTCACCCCCGCTTACGGTAATTCATATCTATTAAAGTGGATCTACACAAGAAAAAATTATGTGCAGCACTGCTAGAGTATTTTGTAGAAACTTTAGGTAAATGAACGAAATAGTCGCAGTCTGAAAGAAGCAGGCAGTGAGGCGCTGGTTAAGAGCCAGTGATTGAGGCAAGAGTTGCATTCCTGTTACTGCAACCACTTTGTGTATGAAATGTGTGACTCTTGGGCTGCAGCCGGCCAGAACTGCAAACAAGGCAGTAGCCGCAAGTGAATAACAACTGGGGACAATACACCAGGCGTGTGTCGAAGTTGTTGATTTGTACGTGACTTGAAACGACATTTTTGGAGGAACACGGCCAAGCAGAGTGAAATAAACAGCATGTGTTTCAGAGCAGTCGACAGTTCGCAGTCCGCAGCTGATTTCGGAGTGCACCAGAACGGCAGCGAGTAGGCAACTAGCAGTGTAAGCTCGGAGGTCGTCGTCAGCGGTTCGCGGTTCTTCTCCCGAGTCCAGACAACGGGCCACTCGAGAGGTCAGACTGACGCCATGTCGCAGTAAGGGGCTCTAGTCATCTGATCAGCCATCGGCAGCAATATCGACGCGACGAGATGGGGACAAGTTGCTGACCGGAGGACAGCGCCAGTGATCGAACCACTCTCCCTGGGCACGGCAGCAACACTGAGGGGCCTTCATCACCGCTCATCCGGCAAGGCGAGGCTCGAGGAGGACGAGCGGGCGGAGCGGTGTGACTGCGCCATCGACCTTGGAAGGCAGCTGGCCTAGCAGCAACGCCAATACCAAGGCGGCAGTGACAGCGGGGAGTGGAATGCCGCCGAAGCAAAAAGCCACATCGCCTTCCTCAAGAAGCAGAAGACCAGCGTCCAGAACTAACGTCGGCACATCCTGACAATATACAGAGTGGTCCATTGATAGTGACTGGGCCAAATATCTCACGAAATTAGCTTCAAACAAAAAACCTACAAAGAAAAAACTTTTCTAGCTTGAAGGGGGGAAACAGATGGCGCTATAGTCCGCCCGCTAGATGGCGCTGCCATAGGTCAAACGGATTTCAACTGCATTTTCATTACATATTCGTCAAGTGCGTAAATAAATATGAATGTTTTATTTCTAACATTTTTTTCTCTTTGATGGCGCTGTAATAGTCACAAACGTGTAACTACGTGGTATCGCGTAACATTTCGCCAGTACGGACTGTATTACTCGTGTTAAAATGGACCGTTTACCAATTGCAGAAAAGGTCGATATGGTATTTATGTATGCCTATTGTAATCAAAATGCCCAACGGGCTTGTGTTATTATGTTGATCATTATCCTGGAAGACATCATCCAAGTTCAAAATGTTCAAATGTTTGCTAAGCTTAAGGGACGTAACTACGGGGTCATCAGTCCCTAAACTTACAAACTACTTATGAACTACCTACAACTAAGGACGGCACAAATATCCATGCCCGAGGGGGGATTCGAACCCGCGACCGTAGTGACCGTGCAGACTGTGACTGAAGCGCCTCAGTCCCCTCGGCCACCGCGGCCGGCCATCATCCAAGTATCCGGACGTTTCGTCGGATAGTTACAGGAAGTGTTCATTCACAAGTGAAATGTCAACCACGCCCTGCAACAAATGATGATGCCCAAGCAAGTGTTTTAGCTGCAGTTTCGGCTAATCCGCACATCAATAGCACACAAATTGAGCGAGAATCGGGAATCTCAAAAACGTCGGTGTTGAGAATTCTACATCAACATTAATTTCATCCTTATCATATCTCTATGAACCAGGATTTGCATGGCGAAGTCTTTGAACGTCGTGTACAGTCTTTCGACTGGGCACGAAATAAATTACGGGACTATAACAGATTTTTTTCACACGTTCTGTTTAGTGACGAAGCGTCATTCACAAACAGAAGTAACGTAAACCGGCATAATATGCTCTATTGGGTAACGGAAAAGCCACGATCGCTGCGACTAGTGGAACATCAGCGACCTTGGCTGGTTAATGCATGGTGCGGCATTATGGGAGAAAGGATAATTGTCTGATTTCTTACGTAAGCTTCTACCGCTTTTACCACAAGATGTATCACTGCATGGCGATGTACTTTCAACATGATGGATGTCCAGCACGTGGCTAGCGTTTAGGTGAAGCGGTTTTAAATGGAATATTTGGCAGGAGGATTTGTCGTAGAAGCACGATACCGTGTCCCGCACGTTCACCGGATCTTACATCCTCGGATTTCTTTCTGTGGGGAATACTGAAGGATATCTGTTGTCGTGATTCACCGCCAACGGCTGAAAACATGCGTCAGTGCATTGTCAATACATGTGAGAACATTACTGAAGGCGATACCTCGCTGTTGAGAGGAATTTCGTTACGCGCATTGAAGTTGCAGGACATCATTTTGAGCATTTACTGTAGTCCTGAGGTAATTACAGGTAATCACGCAGTAACAGCATGTGTTCTCATAATGTATGATAATTTCAAAAAAGTACATGAATCACATTGGAACAACCCAAATAAAGTTCTACGTTTTAATAATAATAATAAAAAATTGTGACCAATATGTTTGTGAATATTACAGCGCCATCTGTCACAAAGCGAAAAAAAGTGTGCCAAACAAAAAAATAAAACACTCATATTTATTTGAGTACTAAACGAAAATGTAATGAAAAATGGGGGTACCCATTTATAAAAATGCAGTTTGATAGATGGCAGCGCCATCTAGCGGGCCAACCATAGCGCTATCTGTTTTGCCTCTTCATTCAAGCTAGAAAAGTTTTGTTATTTGTAGTTTTTTCGTTTGATGCTTATTTCGTGAGATGTTTGACCCAGTCACTAACAACGGACCACCCTGTTTCTTTGAGAAGCAATAAAACCAGTTAACACATACCCGGACTATTACTACTGCCACAATATATCCTGCAGCCGGCCGCAGTGGCCGAGCGGTTTGCGGCGCGCCAGTGACAGTCTGCACGGACACTACGGTCGGGCATGGATGTTTGGGTCTTCTTTAGTGTAAGGTAGTTCATAAGTAGTTCGTAAGTAGTTCACCCCGCAGTTAAGTCCCTTGAGGTGGCCGAGGGGACTGCGGCGCGTCAGTCACGGTCTGCACGGCCACTACGGTCGGGGGTTCGAATCCCCCCTCGGGCATTTGTACCGTCCTTAGTGTTAGCTAGTTCATAAGTAGTTTGTAAGTTTAGGGACTGATGACCCCGCAGTTAAGTCCCATAAGCTATACAAACATTTTAACATTTGATTTGAAGTGAGACGATCATATGGCTTTTAGTGGCCAGGATATCACATCAGAAGGTTTCGGCCGCCGACTACAAGTCTTTCTAGTAACGCCACTATGGCGACTTGCGTGTCGATGATGATGACAAACACACAACACCCAGTCTCCTTCCAGGAATCGAAACCAGGCTCCTTGCAACGGCGGTAGGGGACGTCTCTTTTTTTTTCCTCTCTCTCGCTCTCTATGAGAGTTCCCTTTCCTTGCGGTCACTGATGGTGTTTTTTCGTTGTTTGTCGTGTTCCACGCTTAGCCTTTTTTATTACAGACGGCGTTGAGCCCTCTGCTCGGGCGCAAAGGCACTGCACCCGGATATTGAGCTACGGAGGCGGACAGTTCATCTGTGCATGTTTATGTCTGTGTATGTTTTCTATAGACTGCAAGACGACTGAAGCAATTCTGAAGAAATCCTCAAGAAATCTCAGATTAGTCCAGCGGTTGATAATGACAATTTTGCTAGCGATCGGAGCAAGGTATTTACCGACTTATAAGTTTACGTCTAGCGTTTGAAACGACAGTAGCGGAGAAGGAGCCAATAGCCATTCTTCTGTAATTACAGTGTTGTCGCTTCGAGCGTTACCGTCGCTTCCGTGACTGTTCGTAATGAATATTTGATGTATCTACTTACGTGTTGCAATTTTTCTCCCTTATCAACAGTTACCTTTACTTCGTCGGTCATAAAAGATAATTAGGAGGACACTACGATACTATAACACACCATTCCGTTATTCATACGCACTGTCAGGTTTCAGAGCATTCTAGGTTACTGTTGAACAGAATTATTTCGTGTGATTGTTTTCGAATATGCAGGGCTTGCCGAAAGATGAAATGTATCGTAAAAATTGTAAAGAGAATCTAAAAAATAATATCTCTTCAAGTGCGAGTGCTTTCATGCTCCTTTTCTTAATATTTTTATTACACAGTTTCAGACTCTTGAAGTCACGATTTGTTCCGATATTGTGCAAATTAAAACAAACAAACTTCTTTTCATTCACGTACTTTCTATACCGTAGTAACTATATCCAGTTTTTCCCTTTCTATTGTTTCCTTGTATCACCCCAAACATATTTCTAGAAGGCAATCTTTCTCATGTTGTGAGGAGTTTCAATAAAGCTGTTTTCCTGTTTACTTCTTTCCAACATAAAAGCTTCAGTTATAAATATTTTATATCCATTAATATGTGTTGCCGATTTTAGCGATGTTGTCAAGAATCTTCCGTGCTGACTCAGATCAACGTTGAACCAGTTTCGGCGCATCTAGGTTTACAGTTAATACAGTACATTGGAGCACTGAACAGGGTTTAACACTAGAACCTCCAGGGCTGACAAAATGACCGCTATACATTTTCAAAACGTTATTGTGACTGTAGTTTTTGAAATAATGTTCCGAGCTTCAGTGTCTTTACCGGGTTACCAGTCAGAATGACCCATACCAAAGCTAATTGATGTTTGACAATTAGATACGTCGTTGTTAATGAGTAGATCTAAAACCGCCAGTGCGGCATAAGGACCGCTGTATTGAATATCGTCTTAAAATGTGTTTTGCGTCTCCTGTTTCCTAATTGTTGTGAGATTAAATAGGCTATTATTACTCTCTGAACTTCAGTAATCACAACAATGAAACTTCAATGCCTTATTTACGTCCATTGTTTCCCACTGCACCTCCAGTAGTGTTGTCATTCGTCAGCGCTGCACAGCACGGCAGTCATGGCTCGCAGATCCCCACCACTTACCGATACACAAGTGTTCGCTTTGTTGCCTGATATTCCAGATGACATGTCTCAAGCAGAATGTGATCTAGATGAAGAGGACCTAGAGGAAGAAGCTGCAGACGAATACTATTGCGAACCAAATGACCATTTTCAAAGCAGCGATTTAGATGATGATGATGGCGATGATTCAAATATCGTTCATCCAGGTTAGTTGGAATAATAATAGCCATTATTTTAATTTCATCATTCAACTGTCATATAAAATTCATTATTTATATTCGAAATATTCTGTTGTTCTCTTACAGTAGCAGAAAATATAAAACGTAAAGCAAGATAACAGCGGGGTACAAATCAAATCAAGTCTCCCAAGACAACGAAATTTGCTACTTGGCACAGATGGGATAACAGAGTGGACTGTAGCGGAGTTTGGGAAGACCACACCAGGCAGTTTGGCACGCCAAACCACCTTGAAAGAAAATGCAGGACCTACTGCATACGCAAAGTGGTACATTTCTGATGACAGTGTAGCGAGTGTACGGCACATTTTTATTGTAGAATCAATATTGAAACATATAAAACTCTGTACTGAAATGAATGCTAGACGAATTCTAACAAATGAATTGTGGAGTTTACGTTTGGAAAAACTGGAGGCCTTCATTGCCTTATTGTATGATAGTGGTGTTCTTGGAGCCAACAGTACCGAACTTGATGAACTGTGGTCCAAAAAGTGGAGGATACCATTCTTCAGTGACACAATGGGGACGAATTCTTTTCGAGATATTCTTAGATTTTTGAGGTTTGACACGACAACATGTCCAAATACTCTAAATGAAAAATAAGGCAGTGTTTTACAACTGTGTTGTGGTGTGTAGGTTTGGCAAAGTCACTCCTGACTCTGATTCCACTAAATAAGTTGTTACAGAAATGATTTTATGATCATGTGAAATTGAAGACTATATCACCTTCAGTGATGAAATACTCTAAATAAAAGGTATGTTTAATAGTTCGATAACTTCGTTTCTAAAAAAATCTCATTTTTAATCAATATGAAAAATAATAAATTTCTGATAAAATTATGTAATTTTCCCCATTTCAGTGGTAGATCCCAAAGTTAATGTTCCTTAACGTAGAAATACATATCTGAAATCATGATAACGAGACTGAAAAAAAATCGAATACGGCGGACGAAATGATCGCAACGGCGGTTCTATGTATAGTGTGTGTTTCGGCGGTTCCAGTGTTAATATCTCAACTAACGTCAGATTTGATCTCCAGTCACCGAGCCGGCCGAGGTGTCTGAGGCGCTCCAGTCACGGTAAGCACGGCCAATACGGTCGGGGGTTCGAATCCCCCCTCGGGCATGGATATTTGTGCCGTCGTAGTTTGTAAGTAGTTCATAAGCAGTTGTAATTTTAGGGACTGATGACCCCGTAGTTAAGTCCCATAAGACTTACAAACATTTGAAGATTTGAACATTTGAGGGATTGTCGCCGTTCATCATTCGGGGCTCGCCATAAATCAGTAAGAGTATGAAGGTGTGGAGATCTCATCTGAACAGCACGAACAGCACTTACATCCGAGGTTTGCTCAACAATATTTATGTCTGGGCCGTTCGGTCGCCAACGGTGGTTTTTAAACTCAGAAGTGTGTTCCTGGAGCCACTTTCTAGCAATTATGGGCATATGTCCATTTTCAGCATTTCACGGCGTAATGTATAGTCCATTAAATTTCGGTATTGTAGCCGCGCAAAATCCACTTCTTCCGCTGAAATTTCGGCCCCGTACCGTCCGGCCAACTTCAGAGTGAGTCGAAGACTGTCGAAGAGGTGCCGGCCTTATAAGCTTGATCGCGAGAATTGAGAACCTCATACATTTTTGAAGTCGGTCAACTATAAGATGGACAGAGGGAGAAGGGATAGGAGAAGTACTAACTCAAAGATTGATTAAATAAATAAATACCATGGCAAGGTCGGGGTTTCAGCCAGTATGGAATATAAATTGCACCTGTGCGAAGCCAGGGGGTGTCGCTAGTAGGCTAAATAAAATTCTAAGTAGGCCTTCAGACTGAAGAAAATTATGCTTCCTGATTGTGTTGCTCGCTGTTACAACGGAAGGTGTACCGTATATAAGGCATTTCAGTTCTGAGACGCAGAGGATACCGTGCTCACCGGTGCAGTTCCTCTAGGGAGACGCTTGGCCACTGTTGGTCGAGCTGATCTCTCTAAGTTTACGAGAGTAGCTTGGGCGCCCGATCCTTGATTGTCGTGAGTGCACTCGTGGTCTCACGGTAATCCATTTGTAGTCTGGGGTCCCAATCACCCGGTTACGACCAAGGTTTTCGGGAGGTTTTCCTTGGTTGTAAGGAGTATGCCGGAACTGGTAAGCCTCTCCCAGTTATTCCCAATTTGGCTCCCCTCTTTCCCCCACTATCAGCTTGTCTGATAATTGGCTAAAAATAACCGCGACTCTTTATGGGCCAGATCTCAAACAGCCCGCTCCACTGTGGTTGACTTTCCCGGCGTAATAACTGATAACATTCATCTCGGGTATGCAGCCGAACTAGTCACGATATTTCGGCAGACCAACTTGGCTGCCATCTTCAGGCGAGAGCGCTAATACACTAACTCGCCGGAGTTAGTGTATTACCGCTCTCACCTGAAGATGGCAGCCAGTTGGTCTGCCGAAATATCGTGTCTATTTGACGACGGTATCCGGCTGCATACCCGAGATGAATATTATTAGCCCACTCCACTCCTCGGAGTGGAGAATGAAAAAAGATTGTGTCCTTTCACTGTGTGGCCTGGTTTGTGGCTCGTTTTGGGGTGTGGGTCGACCACACAACTCCGGAGGCCGTGTGTCCGCCTCTTCCCCGAAGGGCTGGGCCCGGCTGGACGTGTCGTCGCTCTTCCTACATGAGTAGCGCGGGCGGACCCTGTGTCGGGGACAGCACCTGCTCCGGACTCCTCAAGGCGATGGGCGGTCGCGGCGGCCGGCACGTGGGCGGCTGAAAGCACAGAAGGCGGGAGTGGGGGATGGCAGGGAGTGGGGATGGGGACCCAAAGCAGCGGGCTCTTCCCCCTCCGCTCCCTCCCCTCCCCCCCAGTCGCCATAAAACCCGTGGCCAGCTGGCGCTGCTCGCGGCTTTCCTTCCGGGAGGCGGCTGTAAAGAACGCCACGCCCGCCGGCGCTTGCCCGTGTGTGCCTGGGCGGTTTCTCACACGGCGCTTCGCGGCACTCCGCCCGGCTGGACGTCGCGATATGAGGCGCGTCTTGAAGCCGACCTGCTGGTCGCCCGCACTGACAACTGGAACGAGGATGGATCCGAGATGACGACTGATTCTGACGTACCCATCAAACAACGTTTTGCATTACCTGCCCTTCTCATAAAGACTTGACACCGTAACTCACAAACGGCTTTTAATCAAATTGTTTGGTTATGTTATATAGCCCCAAATTTACGACTGGATAGGAGATTTCCTGTCAGAAAGGACACAGGTCGTAGTAGCAGATGGAAAGTCAGCGACTAAAACAGAGGTGATATCGGGCGTTCCACAGGGTAGTGTTATTGGTTCACTGCTGTTCCTTATTTACATAAACGATTTAGGGGAAAACCTAAGTAGCTCTCTTAGGTGGTTTGCAGATGACGCCTCATTTACCGTCTAGTAAAATCATCTGAAGATCAAAACCAACTGCAGAACGATCTGAATAAGATATCACTATGCTATAAAAATTGGCAATTGTGTCTAAATAATGAGCAGTGTGAAGTCGTCCACATGAGTACGAAAATAAATCCGTTAAACTTTGTTTACGAGATAAATCAGTCAAAAATGAAGGCGGTAAACTCCACTAAATACCTATGAATTACTATTACTTCAGACTTAAACTGGAAAGAACACGCAGATAATGTCGTGGGAAAGACGAACCAAAGACTGCGTTTTATTGTCAGAACCCTTAAAAGATGCAACAGAACTATTGAAGAGGCTGCATACTCTCCGCTTGTCCGTTCTTTCTTGGAGTATTGCTGCCCAGTGTGGGATCCTTATCGTGTGGGTTTGACGGAGGACATCGAAAGAGTCCAAAGAAGGGCAGCTCGTTTCGTATTGTAACAATACAGGGGAGACAGCGTTACGAAAATGTTGAAATGTTTGTAAATCTATCGGACCAAACTGCGTGGTCATCAGGCCGTTGCTCACAAACTACTTAAACTAAGATAAACTAACCTAAGGAAAACACAAACACCCATTCCCTAAAGGGGAACCCCCGACGGCGAGCAACCGCGCGCTAAGCTGCGAGGCGCCTTTAGACCGCGTTACGGAAATGATACAGGATCTGGAATGGGAATCATTACAACAACTGCGCTTATCGCTGCGGGGTAGGCTACTTACGAAACTCCTATTGCCAACACTCTCCTCCGAATGCGAAAATATATTGTTGACTCCCACTTACATAGGTGGAAATGATCATCAGAATAAAATACGAGAAATCAGAGCTCGAACTGAGAGATTCAGATATTCTTTCTTCCCGCGCACTATTCGAAAGTGGAATGGTAGATAAATAGTACAACGGTGTTTCGATGAATCCTCTGGCAGGCACTTAAATGTGATTTGCAGAGTATCCCATGTAGATGTAGACTTTTCCTGGATCAACGGTCGAAATGAAATGAATTCTTCACAGGGAAGACAGCCTTATTTATGAACTACAGTGTGTACATAAAGTCCGGGAACACTTTTATAGTTCAAGAACCAAACATTATGCAGGTACCATACATATGTCATTTTTAAGAGAACCTATGCAACGTATATATATAGCGCCACAGCGTAGTTTGGTAACTTGTCTTGTTAGCGCTAGTCGCAAACATGACGAGTTCAGCTCCGAGGCGAGATTTCTGTGTGTTGGAGTTCGCCAAAAACGAGTATGCTACAGCTGTTCAGCGGGTGTTTACAACTAAGTACGGTAAGAAGACCCAACAAGGAAGGCCATTTCACTGGAGCTACAAATTCATTACAACGGATTGCTTATGCCCGGCAACGAGAAGCAGGCGTCACAGAGTGAAGTGATTGTAGAGTGCGTACGAGAGACATTCGTAAATTTTGACATGTAGTTTTAACATATTCATCTTCGTCTGAAGAAGGTGCCCATAGCGGCATTGAAACCTGGTTACGATTATATTTGTACTTTGCGACTGAGGACTGCCCCTTATAAATGTAATTATTCGTAAGGAGTCCAAAGAATTCGGTGCGTCGAGCATCCTGTGCACTTGATGTGGAAAGTCCTGCGACAGAATCTTGCAAGAAGGGAGTAGAGCTCACCATCTGAAACATTCACGTAGTCCTCCACGAATCCAGAGAGATTCGTGAGGCACGATTACGGCCACGAAGCATCGTTCACTGGTTGCACAATCTCTTCATGAAGATCATATTTGCCTACAGCAGCGACATTTCTTCAACAGAATAACATGCAATTCCTCAAGGCTAGGAGTACGATGCAGTGGCTCCAGCAAACAGACGAGTTTCAATTGACGTGTTTCCCTCCCTAACTTGTTTGATATGAACCTGATCGAACACAACTTCTATGTTGCTGAACGTGTCGTTGGAGTTCATCGCTTTCCCTCGCCGGATTTTACGGAAGTAAATTGACTTATGAATAATGATGTCGTGCGATGCCACATCCCGTTCCTAAACGACCGACAATCGTCAAAAGTTCGTAAAGTTATGGGACTGAACTGCAGTGGTCATCAGTCCCTAGACTTACAAACTACTTCAATTAACGTGTAGTAAGGACGACACATGCTCCCATACCTGGGGAGGACCCGAACCTCCGACGGGGAGAATATCCGCACTCGTCAGCAAGGCGCCTTAGACGCACTGGCACACGACCGCGGTCCAGCGACCTACCACGAGTTCATTGAATCCATTCAAAAACGCGTATCCGCAGACATTTGTGCCAAGTTTGGGCTGCGTTCAGAATTCGTTTGTATAGTCTATGGGACTTAACTACGGGGTCATCAGTCCGTAAACTTACAAACTACTTATGAACTACTTACGAACTAGGACGGCACAAATATCCATGCCCGAGGGGGGATTCGAACCCCCGACCGTAGTGGCCGTGCAGACCGTGACTGGAGCGCCTCAGTCTCCTCGGCCACCGCGGATGGCTTCAAAATTCGTATCAATAACAGCTGCCAGCATACGCAGTTTAGAAGATACCCCAGGAGTATTAAAGCAATTTAAATCACTTAACAAAGTAAGTTTCCCGGTCGCGGTTAGGCTCCTTTCAGGGTGCTGATGCAATACCTCCATGTACAGCCGAGCGCTCAGAGAAAGATTCGTACATAAAGACTGGAAAGTTGCATAGGTCATTCCAATATGCAAGAATGGCAGTAGGACTAAACAGCTGAATTACTAGCCTATATCACTGACGACGGATTTCAGCACGATTTTGGAACATATACTTTCCTCATATATTATGTACTACCTTGAATAGAACAAACTATTGACCCATAGTGAACTTGGATTAAGAAAGTATCGTTCTCGTGAAACCCAGCTGACTCTTACTTACATGATGTGGTGAGTGGTATTGACAAGGAATGTCAATAGATTCTGTTTTTCTAGATTTCCGGAAAGCTTTTAACACTATACCTCACAAGTGTCTTCTAATAAAATTGAGTGCTAATGGAATATCACCACAGTTGTGCGACTGGATTCATGATTTCTTGTTAGAAAGAACACAGTACGTTGTAACTGACGATAAGTCGTCGAGCAGAACAGAACTGATATCTGGAATTCCCCAGGAAACTGTTATAATCTTCCTTATTTTTATAAACGATTTGGTGGACACTTAAACTATTCACGGTTGATGCTGTCATTTACAGGTTAGTAAAGTAAAGAAAATCAAAACCAACTACAAAATGATTTAAATAAGATATCTGCATGGATATGACCACTAAAAGAAATCCGTTAAATTTCATTCACAAGATAAATCAGTGAAATCTACAGGCCGTCAATTGAACGAAATACCAATAACGCACAAATTAAATTGGAAAGAACACATAGAAATTTCTGTAGGGAAGGCCAACCGAAGGCTACGTTTCACTGTGAGAACACTTGGAAGATGAAATAGTTTAATTAAAGAAAGTGTGGAAACTGCCTACAATGCACATGTGCGTCCTATTTTGGGGAGTTATTACGCATTGTGTGATCTACTATACGTGGGACTGACGGACGATTTAGGGAAAGATCTGAGAAGAGCAACGTTTTGTATTATCACGATATCGAATGGAGAGTGTCACGGAAATGATGCACGAGATGGGATGGAAAATCATTAAAACAAAAGCGTTATTCGTTGCGGCGAAATCTATTTGCGAAATTTATTTCACCAACTTTCCTCTTTCGAATGCAAACGTATTTTGTTAGCAAACACCTACGAAGGGAGACTTTATCATCATAAGAAAATAAAAGAAATTAGATAGAAAAAATGTTTTAGGTGTTCCTATTTCCTGCGAGCTATTAGAGAATGGAACTAGAGAATTATCAGGAAAGCGGTTCGATTAACCCTCCGCCATGCACTTCATTGTGACTTGCAGAGTTTTTATGTAGATTTAGATGTAGACGTAGGTGCTAGAGGTTAGGTAGACATGTTCGACCTGACTAGTGTAAAGCTGCCTCTCTGCTGTGTCCTTAAAATATCATTCAAAACTGAAGAGGGCCGGCCGCGGTGGCCGAGGAGACTGAGGCGCTTCAGTCACGGTCTGCACGGCCACTACGGTCGGGGGTTCGAATCCCCCCTCGGGCATGGATATTTGTGCCGTCTTTAGTATAAGGTAGTTCATAAGTAGTTTGTAAGTTTAGGGACTGATGATCCCGTAGTTAAGTCCCATAAGCTTAACAAACATTACATTCAAAACTGAAGAACGGACATTAACATATATAAATAGCGGGTCTGAACTCAGAAGACAGACACCTAAAAACCACCGGCTTCTCCTCTGCAACTGTAACGCCTTATACGAAGGCAGCTTATAACAAAACCACGTCGTGGTAACAAACGTTAGTAAATGTTGTAAGAAGCAGTGAAATATTTTCCAGGAACTACTGCATTAGTTTCACATGTACCAAATAAATTACGTGTTCGCCTTTGTGGAAGGAAAAATCAGTAAGTAAACGAAGTAAAATAAACACGGAAAAATCGTTTTTATTTTTATTACAAGGCCTCGAGAAAAGGAAGTGGTTATTTACCTCTGAATCGACAGTATTTGCTCAGATACTCGTTTTCACACACCTTCAATGCAGTCAACAATCCGAAGATTGGTTTGAACACCACAGTGCTTTACTAGGCATGGTCCTATTTGGAGGTGGTATCCCATTGCCTTCCTCCGACCTTTTAACTGACTTACCCAGCCAGTTATAGGGGGACCTACAGCTTAACGTGGGTTTTTCACATGAGCAATACTGCCAGAGGTGAAAGAAGTGGAAAGTGACAGATAAAAATCCTAGGACCTGGCGGGGATCGAACCCGCGACCTTTGAATTTGTAGTCTCGCACTCTACCACTGTGCAACCGAGGCGCACACCTTCAATGTATACCTCCGTTATTTAACACCTTTCGTATACTATGGGCCATCTATTTCCGTCGATGTCCCACATAGGCAGCCCTATGACATGGATAATATCGTACAGCAGTACGTACAGTTATTTATTTATTTATTGTTCCAATTTGGCCAAGTTATTGTACTCACAATGACTCTTACCAAATGAATATAGTGGATGTTCCAGAATCTCAAATTTTCAGCCCCTCAAGAGGCCCCGGACAGCAGCAGCGATGTCGCAATTTGCATGACAGTGAAGAAAGATCCAACGTAATTACTCGCCAAATTGCTTGTGATTACAACTTCTCTGCCAGACTGAAAGAACCATTACTAGGGACCCGGTACAGCACCAGAGACATTACCCGTGTCATTAATACGGGACATCACGAGAAACAGAGGTGCAGAGAGTAATCGACACCTTTGGAAAATTGTCATAGATAAGGGGCGATTACATTGAAGGTGCTTAACTATGAGTAACTTTTTCCCTAAAGTCAGGGAAGAATAATAGTTCACATTACTGTTTACCCAGATCTTATATTTGCTGAATACCGTTTCAATAAAACCACAAGGCGAACATTTATTCTCAAGCCTATACATCTCAATACAACTCCATAATCTCTATAAAATGTGTTAATCGTAAGAGGTCAGTCCAAGAACAGCTTGAAATGTAAATGTGTAAATAATAATAATAATAATCTAGAGGAATTAATTGTAACACATATTTGATAGAGTGCACGAGCTGATATTAAGATAACAAACACCTAACACATTTCCCATAGAAGGTTCCCTTCACTTTCCACGAATCACATACTACAAACAATAATATGATTATTAAGAGATATCGGAAGGGTGCAGAGCAATCTGCAGGGAAATAAAAGCAGGCCACGAGCTATTAAGGAATTTGCCTACAATTGCAATCTAGGCTCTTATTTCCAACAATTGTGCATTTAAGTCTTCGACATTGACGAGATGCGACAAAACACGTATCTGTCATTTCCAATCCTAAGAGAAATACAGCATTCGCAAATAAATTTGTTTGTACTACGAATGAAAAAACGTAACTGGTGCTGTATATTATTTAAATTATTACTGATACGGTTACATGCTTTCCAAAAACTTTTTTTTCTAATGAATGAAATTAAGTAAAACATTAATTGCAATTAGCAGTGACAGAGGCAGTTCAAAAGGGCAGTTAATCTGTAAGTTTTTAATTCCATATAACATACTGTCAATAATGATTCATTTTCATATGATAATATAAAAAAAATAAAAAAATATTAGGAAAAGGAGGGGTACAAAATTAATATTGGCACAGCAGCAGGGACTAAATTAATTTCAATAAATTCAGAACCGACTAGCAAGATAAAAGAATATCAGCTTTGTTAAAATGTAACAGCAGTATATTTAAAGCAGCATTTATTTGTGGGAGAAAAGAGTCACCGCAGAACATGCAGTGCTACAAAAAAGGGAAATTTAAAGCAACAAAGACTGCCAGCGACAGTGCCACTCGAGTGCTCGGCAATCAAAACTCAAATATACACTCCCGCACGTACAAACAAAATTGCATGAGAAACAACGTACGTAAAGTATGTAACAAACTGGGAATAATAAGGGGTGAAGCTGAAATGACCAAAGGTCGATTTTAAAGCTATGAACTCGGCAGTGCAAAATCAATTTTCAGAGAAGACAGCAAAATTGTGAGTCTCGCATTATCAGAGAGAGAAGTACTTCGGTAAACAGGGAAGCGCAGGAGCGTTACAGCTATGCTAGCCTACCGTTCAGATCTGCCACAAAGAAGTGAGGCATCTTGACATTCATTGACAACTAAATGTGTAATGAGAGGCACAATGGGAACCACCTTACATCCATAAAAGTTGTACGAAATCAAAAGGAAATACGCTATTTCCTTCACAGGTGATAGTCTTCTGAATTAGTTAATTCTTGTGCCCAGAGCTGTATAATATTTTTATTCGCTACAGTCGACCAGTTTCGGCAGCTGCCGTCATCAACAAGAGATTAACAATTATACATGTGTTCATGGCAGTAACTGCCAAATCCGGATAAAAATATTATACAGCCCTGGGCACAAGAATTAACTTTTTTTTTCCGAAATACTTCGTAGCTGTAGACTGCCATCTAAAAATAAAAATTCATTGACAGTCTTCTGCAATAGTTAATCCCAATACTTGAGAAGTGTCTCAATTTCTTTCGTAACTGTGTCGAAAAATAGAGCATACATTACTGTACATCAAAAATGAAATTTTCAATCTGCAGCGGAGTGTGCATTGATATGAGATATCCTGGCAGATTAAAACCGTGTGGCGAAACCGGGATTCGAAACTAAGACTTTAGCCGATCGCGGGTAAAGATCCCAGGATCGAATCTCTGTCGGGCAGACAGTTTAACTTTGCCAGGAAGTTTTATTACTGCACATGTTGCCAATAAAGTTTTTCGTACAAATATGTTGTCTTTATAAAAAAAATAATTAATTAAATTCACTCATGGATGCGCCATTTAGCACGTCCGCGGTGAAGTGACCGAGCGTTCCAAGGCGCCTAGCTGCGAAGCGCGCCACTGCTCGCCGTCGGAGGTTCGAGTCCTCCCTCGGGCATGGGTGTATTTGTTGTCCTTAGCGTAAGTTAGTTTAAGTATTTTGTAAGCCTAGGGACTGATGATCAGCGTAGTTATTTACAAACACCTGAGCATCTGATCGTTTAGCACGAATAAAAGAACATGACCATTAATTGATTATTGTCTTCAGTTGGCTAAAGCACTATTCAAGGTATTTAGACTTAAACAAACGTAATGAAACTTTTGTGAAAGGCGCTAACCCGTAAGGCAGTGAGTGTAGTGACATGCTTCCATATCGTGCTCAAATAGAAAGAAATATTTCGTATTGTGATAATTAGATATAGTTTAAAATAAGAAAAGAAGGTTTCCACTGCATATGTAGAAATAATAATACGACAGGGAGCTGATGGCGTGCTATCGTTACCTCAGCTAACTAACTACTTTCAACTACAGCTACAGGGGAAAACAGAAAAAAACCATCGATATTCAAATAAAAGACTATGTATGTTACGAAATAGTGACATTTCCTTAAAATTGGTAGGAGCCTACCTCAGGGAATACCACTTTGGATTTAGTTGAAAATTTGGACAACACGAGGCAATACTTAAGCTACTACTTATCTTGTATGTCAGGTTAAGCAAAGGCATACCTGAATTCATAGATTTTGTAGATAATACAGCGACATGCATACTCTTCGTACTCTTCAAATCATATTTAAGTGCCAGTTGGAGGGTAATAACTCTCATAATATTGCTCTACCTTTCGATTATCTAATAGGGCGGGGAAAAATGAACACCTAAATACTTCCGTTTAGATCTGATTTCTGTTTTGCTATTATTATGATTGCCTTCCTATGTAGGTTGTATTGTATAGTCCATAGGACTTAACTTCGGCGTCATCAGTCCCTAAACTTACAAACTACTTACGAACTAGGACGGCACAAATATCCATGCCCGAGGGGGGATTCGAACCCCCGACCGTAGTGGCCGTGCAGACCGTGACTGGAGCGCCTCAGTCTCCTCGGCCACCGCGGCCGGCTCCTTTGTAGGTGCGTACTAACAAATAATGTTCGAATTCCAGATAGATGGTGTAAAAATTTCGCAAATAGATCTCGCCGCACGAAAAAGCCTTTATTTTAAATATATCCAGCTCAACTACAGCATGATTTCTGTGACACTCTCCCCTGTACGTGAAAATACGAAACGACCTGCCCTGATGTGAAACGTTCCTGTGTCGTCCGTCAGTCCCAGATGGTGAGGATCCCATAATGTGAAGCAATACTCCAAAATGGGACGGATGAATTATTTTAGACATTTTCTTTAGTAGAACTATTGCATCCTTTAAGCGTTCTGCCAATGAAACGTAGTCTTTGGTTCGCCTTACCCATGCTCTCTCCAGTTAACTTACTTTGTAACTGAAACTCAAGGTATTTAGTTGAATTTACGGCATGTTTGACTGATTTATCGTGTGAATGCAGTTTTACTGAGTTTCTCATGTAGATGACTTCACACATTCAGTTATTTAAGGTCAACTGTCAATTTCTGTATCGTGCAAATATCTAAATCATTTTGCAGCTGATCTTCGGCTGATATTACTATCCGATATGCGACATCATCATCCTCTGACACTCTACGAGAGCTGCTCAGATTGTCTTCTGAGCCGCTGATGATGATTTCGTGTGGCACTTTTGGCCTCTAGGCCCCAGCTGGGATCTTGTTCGGCCTGCCTGTTGCAAGTCATTAGGTGACGTCCCATGGGTGACTTGCGCGTCGATGATGCTTATGAAATGATGATGAGGCGACACAACATCGAGTCCCCTACTGGAGAGAATCTCCAGCCCCTTTGAATTACCTCTTTTATTGCCAATGCAAATTAACGTTTTGCTTAATTTTAGTAATCAGAAAAAATATTTTCGTAAGGTATATAACTGTATCAGTAATAATTTAAATAATAAATGTACAGCAGTTACGTTGTGGATTTGCTGCTTCAATTCGAAGATAAAGTGTCTGTCGTAGTATAGGGTACGGAATTTGACTGCAGTACGATTCTATTGTCGCTGACTCAGGCGAAGACCACAAGATCTGAGAAATTAGGACTCGTACAGAGACATCCAACCATTGATTTCCCTCGTTCTGTATGGGAGTACAACAGGAACAAGCAACTAGGGGTACTGAGTACCCTCCGCGGAATATGTATGTAGATGTAGATGTGTATGTGTATTTGACTGCGCAGTGTCAAAAACATTTATCTAAATTTCTACAGGCTTCTAGCCAAGATCGCATTTTTATCTTTAGGATGACCGGTTTCGACGTTACTCAGAAGTCATCTTCTGATCTCCTATATCCAACAATATCATATCTCATGTGGCTTTAGCGATATCTTGACATTACAACTATCATGGAACAGTTGTATTCAGTAATACACACGTAAAATATAAGATAGATGGTGAAGTTGAACACATTGTAGATATAGTAATGTGTTCAACTTCACCATTAGCGCTTATTTTCACGTTTGTACTACTGAATTCAACTGTGCCATGAAATTTGTAATGAGAGGATGTAGCTAAAGTCATAGGGGATATGGCTTTTGGGATAGAGAAGGTCAGAAGATGACGTCTGAGTAACCCTAAAAATAAAAACGCGATCTCTGCTGGAAACCTGTACAAATTTATTTAGATCGTTCCCAACGAACCATGAGTGCCGAGCATCACATTTATGTAAAACTACAACCTGTATTATTAGGTTGTGATTTTTCTTATAAAAAATGGAATGATAGACGTGGTATGCACCTGCAGATACTACCTCTCACAATTGCGCGAGTCGCGTTCTGATGCGCTTGGGGAGAACTGGTCGACATTTTTGCGGGTCACCGTATCGGCCAAGTTAGATTGCGCAGGCGTCTGCCGATGCGCGCACTTGCAGGCGATGCCGTCCGCGACGGCTCTCCATGAATATTTCGGTGCACTGGGGTTTCTTCCAGCTGCGGCCAGGCCTCCAGTGCCGGTCTCAGCCGATAAATACAGCCGCCCGCGGGCACGGAAAGTTTTAACGAGCGGCAGGCGAAACCCGGGGTGTCCCGCGACCGGCCGGAACAGCCGCATCCTGCCATTGGCTTCGTTATCCGAATGTGCTGAAGGGGCTGAAGAGACAGTGAGCAGGTTACCTCTCTAAATGACTGAGATTGTGTAAGGAGAACCGACAGGAGATTAAAGGTGGCGGTAATTCGCAACAGACTTTTTGTGCAATAATTGTGATCTAAAAAAATGTTCAAATGTTTGTTAAGTTTATGGGACTTAACTACGCGGTCATCAGTCCCTAAACTTACAAACTACTTATGAACTACTTACGAACTAGGACGGCACAAATATCCATGCCCGAGGGGGGATTCGAACCCCTGACCGTAGTGGCCGTGCAGACCGTGACTGAAGCGCCTCATTCACCTCGGCCACTGCGGCCGGCAATTGTGATCTATTGTACAGTATCGCCCAAACTATGTTCAACATCAGCGATTTAGAAGAAAAAGCCAAACTGGAAACAATAATGTTAGAAATCCTAATAAGGCCGATTTCGAATAATGTTTCATTGATATTCACGGAATTTGCGACATCGAATTAAAATGCGTTCCCAGTCTGGATTCGAACTCGGGTCTCCTGCTTGCTTGTCAATTCCGCCGACCCCAAAAGCACTGGGGACACAGCGATCACCACAACTACATGCACTACTCAAGCACACCTCAAAGAAAAGTTGAGAATTTGACAGGAGGGTGCTTGAGCAGTACGAGCAGTTGTGGTGATCTTTGTGTCCCCAGTGGAATAGGAGTTATCGGAACTGACTAGCAAGCAGGAGACGCGGGAAATATTCAAATGTTTGTAAAGACATGGCACTAAACTTCAGTCCCTAGACTTACAAACTACTTAAACTAATTATTTAATGGTGTTTGGTCATTTCGGACATGTCCGAAAGAACAGACACCATTTGCTGACATTAATAGCCGTAATTTTATGAATTCGAAATATTTTAACATTTCAACCGTTTCAAGGCATTGAAATAAATTCAGTGGCAAAGATGGAAGGGAAGTGTGCCTCGATAGCCTAATTGGTTAAGGCGACCGCCGGCCCAAAGCGGGGAAATTCGGCTTCGAATCCCGGTCAGGCACAAATTTTCATTGGATTTATTTCAGTGCCCTGAAACGGTCGGAATGTTCAAATTCGTACTTAAACTAATTTACGATAAGGACAAGACACATACCCATGCTCGAGTTTGGACTAGAACCTACGCATCTGAATAATTTGGTAGATAATACTGTAATTATCGCCACACATGCGCGAGATCAAATGTGAAGCGAGATTTTGTGTATTTTAGATGTATGAATTCAGTATGTTGAGGGACTTGCAGTTGTAAATGACTCTGAACGTGGCATGAGACATCAGCTTGAGGCCTTAAAATTAAATTTACGGGTCAGGAAATTGAATCAGCAAGTGCGTGTGTTTCTTATTCAGAATACTTTACTATGCCCCTGTTAGATTTTCCTTTATTCTCTGAACGAGCAGGCTGCATTCCTGCGTTTTCCACTCTTCAATAATTCTGAGTCCACAATGTCCCGTAGTTGCATATAATCAGTTTTAGTGAGCTTTCATAACGTTTCCGCTGCAATGTGCCTAAATTTCTTTTCCGATATTTTTTTTTTTTCTTTTTCTTTTTTTCTTTTTTGCGCCCATTCTTGGTACGTAATGTTGACCGCAACGGTTTTTTGAGAGCTCCACGGCTCAGCAGCTAAATATACTGATAAACAGCGATGAACATTCCCCTACAATAAAGTGAGTTCGAAAGTGTAAAACGATGTTTGATGCACGAGAAATCTGTGGATTTTTCGTGACTACTCTCATGATTGACGAGTGTTCCCGCAATTAACTGTTTACATTCTTTCTGCGCTTAGTAGGAAAAATATCCCCAGTACTCACCTTCAGTGAATCAGTATTGAGGTTGCATACCGGTGTGCCTAATTTTTCTCTCTACATTTTCAATATTTTTGGCAGTTACTATGTAAGAGGTATCGTCTATGTGTTTCCACGTGGCTTGGCTAGCACTCACTGTGCTGACCTTGTATTATTTACTGGGTTTTATTTTTTATTTTTTATTTATATTTTTTTTAACGGAAGGGAATATTTTTTCCTCCCTTCTGCTACCTTTTGTAAATTTTAATTATGTTGTGGTTTGTGGTATCACTGGGAGGTACGGCACTTGTGTTTAGTTTTTTGGCTGAGATAAAGAACCTCTATGCTGATTCTCTTAGGAGGACCATTATGTTCATGCCTTGCTATGCAAATATTACTTTAAATCGTAGTATTGACTTTTGTAGAGGGTGAATGAACGGTGTTTGATTGGAGCGTCTTTTTCCTTTATATCCGCTCACACAAACTAGAGCGGTTACCACGGAACGGAAGAACTCAAATTACGAGACCATCAGGATTTAACTTATAATTCAGCCAGACGGCAAGGTAATAACTTGCTGTTCATTCAATTTATTGAATATTTCATTGTGTTGGAATTAATAAATTGTGTAAGATTTGTGTGAAGATTAATTCCCCCCTATCTTCGTAGTTATTCTTATCACGCCCAATCCTTATTGCCCCCTACAACAAGTGTATATTTGCTCAAATAACCAGTAACTCCAATGGATAGGGGTTTCGCAGCAATGAATATGTGGAAGAGATTAAAATATGAATTACGACGGTCCCGATCAAGTTCAAAGCAGTAGCTACGTTTCATGACCTGCATTATCCGTTGCGCAGTATCTTATATTTCATCAGTGGACAATTAGAGGCCACATTATAGTTTTGGGTCATACAAGATATTATTTCAAGGGATCTGAATCGTAACTACCGGCCAGGGAAGATCAGTGTTAACGCCCTGGGTTTCTAGTGGAGAGAATGTATGAATAAATTAGTTGATTTCGCACTCGAGTGTTAAGAAATAGGGGCGGTCGGCTTTCGAGGGAAATAACAACGAAATAACGAACAGAGTTTGAGAAATATGTTTTAAAATACCAAAGTTATCATATGAAGCAATAACAGAAAACCCGTTACAAATATATTTTTTTTAAAAATTACTACTCCTGTAATTCCCCTATAATTTCGCAATGTTGCCCTTAGCAACATCAAAATTGCTAGTGGTTTTCTGAAACATGTTTCAGGTTTCATCCTCGGATGGGCAACAGTGCTTGAAACTAACATTTAAGCTCTCCAATAAAGTGATGTTTCGTTGTCTTTTGCGAAAAGTTTAACAATAAACTGAATCTTTAGCGGACACTCAAAGAATAAGTTACCGAGGTACATGTTTGTTTCAATTTTTTAACGATATTTTTCGGGATACATGGAAAACTGCTTATAAAAGCCAAAGAGGAGGCCTTGAAGTTATTTATTATGGAAAATCGTTGACGAGTTCTTATGTGGGAGACTGAAAATGGTCTTATATTTATTGGGAAGAGGAGGCCTAGTAGACCACAACAAAGTGAACAATAATTCCAAAAGAAGAACGAAACAGCGTCTCCTGTACCAGTCAATGATGTACGGTATGGCAGATATCACAATATTTTGTCACCTGATATATTACGGATCGAAAGGAATTTGCAAGTTTTGTCTTCAGAGGTACTTGACAGTAAAATGTGGATATCATAGGATTTTCTGAACTATTCACCAAAAACTACTTGTTTTCACACGTTTCACATGAAATAGTCCAAGATACAATAATTTCTGCAGTCATATGAACAACATTGTAGTTCTGATACTGTATCACCATGCGAAGATTTTGGGCAATGTTACTTACAAATCAGAAACTATATTTTGAAAAAAAAAAAAAAAAAATCGTAGAAATCTGTTCACATGGCCCTATACGTTTACTTTAAGTAATATAATACTTTTTCTTCTCGTGATTTCTGTGTGTGCCAAATAAAGGGTTAAAATGCTACTTGCAATTACCAAATTACAAGAAATGAACATCAACTCGTTCTTAAAATGAAACAGATTAAGGAGACACCCATAAACAAACATACGGTTGTTTCAAAACATGTACATGGACACAATTTTTCTTTTATTTTTTTACAGTTATCGATGTATTTACACATTTCTGCAGAACGCAGTCAGAAAACACGATAGTCACATACTGGTGAGGTAGAACTCTCCAACACACTGGCGGAACAGAAGAGAGGATAAAAATCCAACCATTACTTCACGCACGGACTCAAATGAAATCGCAGGTGCAGTCTGCTTCGCATTCATCCCGTGCTCACCTCAAACCACGTTCGTTAATTACAGTCGCTCTGCGTAAGCCGTGCGCATGGGCTCAACCAATCTGTGCAGCATTCGTGTGTTTGGTGTTGGAAGGCAAAAGCTATTAGGAGAGCATGCGATCGCATTACAGCAGAAAGAATAATGGCCACAATTTCAGCCCCAATGTTGGTCCCGATCCTGTGCTGGCATTCTGTGCTACAACATGGATTCGCCCCGGGGCCTTCTGTTTTCCAATCACGGGCGTTAACTGCTAATTCGAATCCTCTGTTACTGCCTACACGAGGCTGTACATAGCCCGCGAAAGCTTTTCGCGTGATTGCTCGTGTTGTTTACTTGATGCTAAGAACGTAACGTGCGACGGGAGGCACGGGAAATGCTCAATATTACAAAGGCCGGTATTACACGGTCAAATTTTTGGACAAATCTTTGACGTAAAAAATATCATCAAAAGTTCGTAAATATTCGACCTGACGCTAAAGGGGGGTATTACACTGTCATATTTTTGATCATATTTGAAGATGGCGAACAGTAAACACATGTTATCATCCGCTGTCATTGCTACTACGAAAACTGTATTTTGAAGACGAAAAGAAGGGCTTACTTGGGTGGAACCGTGAAAATCATTTCGTATTACGGGAGCTGCAAGCGGAGGACGCCAAGTTGTATATGAATTACTGGAGATACAACGTATCTGTATTTACTCAGTAATGTATACGCATGTGAAAAAATTATATCGGCAGAATGTAGGTTTACAGTGACAAAACAATTTATTTCTACTGGGGTTATATTTTACTTACGGCGCGGCTGCGTAACGTGCTGATATTGGCAACGAAATGTTCGCTATACGAGGATTAACTTACTGGCCGAACAAGAGCACGTACAAGAATCTGTCAACAACAGAGCAGGAACAGCATCGATTATTATTTGAGAAGAGAGGAGGGCCTATAAGAATTTGCTTCATATGTTTCTATTAATTTTGTGGCTGATGCAACACACGAGGCCATTATCTTCTTAATATCCTCGACTGTACACCTAGGCCATATTTCTCTGTTGAGTACCTCCGCCATTATCTTGTAACTTTAAAGTGTTCTTATATTCAGGGTGCCTGCGATTATACAGTGCTTCGTCTGCTTCATAAAGTTCGATTAATTTTGTCGTTTACGGCACTCACCAACTAAATGTCGACATTATGTTTTCAAACAAAGAGGTTAGTTTTCAAATAAGTGCGGTCCAAGAGCTACAGCGATTCTAGGGATCGAAAAACAAAAGACAAAGGACTTTTATGTTCAAATCTACTTCGAGGCACTAGATCTTATCATATTTTTTGACAAAAGCAGAGAAATATCAAAGGTCCCTATTACACCAACAAATTTTAATGATGTAAATTTTTGACAAAGAAAAGTGACCGTGTAATACCAGCCAAATCGGCAAGTACTGTGTTTTATAAAAATGTTCACATGTTTGTAAAGCTTATGGGACTTAACTACGGGGTCATCAGTCCCTAAACTTACAAACTACTTATGAACTATCTTATACTAAAGACGACACAAACATCCATGCCTGAGGGAGGGATTCGAACCCCCGACGTGGAACGGCCTAATGCATCGTAGCATAGCGCCTCAATGCGCTCGGTCGCTCCGCCGCGGCTGTACTTTATAACAACCCGTGTCAAAGTAAGGTCATCCAAGAGGAACAAAGAATAAAGTAGAAAACTGAATGATATGTGTTCCCTGTCCGTACTGTTTACACCGGGATCATGGCAATGGTATTACCATATTTTAGCTGTTATAAACCTTTTTCGGCGAGGCAGAGTTAACTTTATTAATTAATTTTCAAAATCAGATAGAAAATTACCTCTAAAGTACAATAAAAAGTCAAAGGGTGAATAAATACGAATATCAGATAGGTCTCTGCCTCTATTCATAGCTCTGACCTGTTCATGACTCTGTTCTGTTCATGGATCTGTTCATTTCGTAGCTTATTTCTGTTCGAGTCAGTTTTCGTTGTTAGGATATTTTAATAAAACATTTTCAGACAGAATGGAAAGAGATATTTAATCAATGGGGAACATTAGTAGCCTACAGGAATTGTGAATATGACGATCTGTGAATAGAATTTTATTGTTGTGTTACAAGTGAATGCGAGGAATTTATTTCAAGCTTATGAAATACCATAATGTTTGTCTGAACTGAATAACTTTGAAAATAAAGTAACTTTTCCCATGTAATGAGTTAAAACTTCGTGTAACAGATAGGATCTAAAAGTGATCTTTGGCGTATCCAAACTGTTAGGAAGTGTTATCTGTGAAGTAGGCCTAACAATCGGTGAACTTTTACTTACGATGTATTTGATCAAGGACCATTTGAAAAGGAATATCGGAAACATTTAATATACAGTGTGGTAAAAGTCTACACCCACTTGTAACAGGCTTGGCATCAGATTAGAACTAACCGGGAATAAATAACATCTACTCGGGTTGCATAAAAATTGTTATATCAGAAACATAAGCCCCTGGAAAAACGACGTCAAAATCAGACTATTGCCATCTCTGGGGCATGAATTACGAAACAAAAAATACACTCCTGGAAAATGCAAAAAGAACACCATTAATTCGTCAACCCAGCAGAGCGATATTCTATTGACACATTCTTGAGGATGTATACAACACACGATCACGCAGTCAGACCTACACGCACGTCAGTGCAGTCACCAGAGCGTGCACAATGACGACGCTAGTATCGTTTATACCCTCATTTTTCAGCAATGCAGGGTGCAACATTCTCATGTAGATGATGCTAGATGTACCGAATTAAGTCTTACGGTATCCCCTACCATGAAATTTCCATCTGATGCCTCAGTTGGACCAGATCTCGTGTTGGTTGTGTAGACCGAGCCAAGATAACGATTCATCTGGTCCCAGATATCCTCAATGGGGGACAAATCTAGGGATAATGATGGGCAGTGTAGTTGACGTACACCTAGAAAAGTACGTTGGGTTGTACGGGCCACTTGTGGTCGTGCATTGTCCTGTTGGGAAAGGACATCGCCTTGTTGGTGCATGAACGGTGGCAAGACGGTTTGAATGATGGTTTCAATGTACCGTCTACTGTTCAATTTTCCCTCAAAGAACATCAGAGGAGAACGGCCATGATGCCGGTTGTCGGCCCCGTTTGCCTCTGTCACGTTCACTCCAGATTTTCGCGCTCTTCTACACGACACCACACACGCGTACGCCCATCATTGGCACCGAGGCAGCAACGACTCTTATCTCTGAAAACGATACGTCTCCATTCGCCCCTTCATAAGCGCCTACCATGACACCATTGGTGGTGGATTGAACAATGTTGGGAAGTAAGCGGAGGACACTCTAACGGCACACATGATCGTTCATCATTGTGAGGGGAGCGATATTCTACACCCACTAGTCTAGTGATCGTCTAGAGAACGTTGAACAGTGCACGGTACACTGAAATTGTCATTTAAACCGTCTTGCTACCACTTATGCACCATACAGATGATATGCTTTTCCAACAGGACAATGCAGATCCATATGTATCCTGTACCACCTAACGTGTTCTTCAAGGTGTACGTCAACTACCCTGGCCAGCACGATCCCGGATCTTTCCACCATTGAGCATGTTTGAGACCGCATGAAACGTTATGTTTGGCGGTCTGCATAAACGACACGAAATCTGGCCCAACTGAGACACCAGGTGGAATTTTGCATGGCACGCCATTCCACATAAACACATAGGGAACCTTTACGATCGTTTCCATGAAGGAAATTAATGCTTGCAATGCTGCCAAAGGAGGGCATACACGATATTAACGGCAACATTCCGGACGCTCTGGTCACTGTACTCACGTGCGTACGGCTCTGCCTGTGTGATCGCGTGTAGTATACAAACTCAAGAATGTGTCAACAAAATTTCCCTCTGCTCGTTCGACGAATTCATTGTGTTCTTTTTTCATTTTCCAGGAGTGTAGAAGAACCATAAACTGTTAGTTATAATAATACGTTGAAACACAGCTGTTAGAGACTGCAGTAATGTTCTATATAATAAAGCAGCAGTACCAATCTACCACTCCAATAGGCAAGGCAATCCAACTGAAATTCAGAGCCCATTCATTCTATGCGGACTAATTTCATAAAATAATGACAAAGCCTATTACATATTATCGATGTAGACGGATGATTTTTATCGATTTTAGTAAGAACTGTAGAATCTCTTAAATAAAAACACTTATCCAAAAGTCCCGATGAAGGTGTGTAACGTACGTATGCTCTAAACTTATTTGGTAGATAACAGGATGAAAGGAGTTAATCGTACAAATGTGATATGACTACGAAAGATGGCGCTTTCATAGAAGAAAGGGAAGAAGGAGGAAGATAGCAGTTTCAGAAATATAGGAGGGAGGAGGTCAGTGAATGTTGAAATCTAATAAATATGTAAATGTAGGCCTGTCGCTGTTCACTTCAATCTTCAAAACTATTGGACGAATATTCATGCGTTTTTCACAGGAAACATGAGAAAATTGTGGGTCAATATAAAGGCATAATTTTATCAAAATCAGATCACAGAAAAAAAGATATCATAATTTTAAGTGTTTTCAGTAACCTTCGTGTCTGTTCAACTATTAAAAACTTCTTATCTCCAAAACTATTTCACGAATTTGCATCGGGTTTTCACAGGTAACTTGAGCGTAACTCTGGACAACATACAGACTTAGTTTCATAAAAATCGGATCACAGAAAAAAAAGAATACCGTAATTTGAAATTTTTTATCTACTACCATCATGTATGTCTGTCTCATTGAACACGTTTATCTCCAAAACTCCGAGACAAATTCTCATGGGGTTTTCACACGTGACTTAAGCATATCGCGCGGTCACACAAAGGCTTCAAGAATTAAAATCGGATCAGAGAAAACAAAAATATCGTAATTTAATCATTTGTTCAATGCCACCGTGTATGTCTATTTGTTGAGGGTAATCTCCAAAAGTACTACACGAACTTTCATGGGTTTTCACAGGTAAGTTGTGAATAGTTGAGTAACCGCATTCGTGATAGTCTACTATCCGACCTTTATTGAAGTCGGAAACATGATGGTACGCATTTCTCCTTTTTACACGAGGCATCACAACAACGTTTCACCAGGCAACGCCGGCCAACTGCTAGTTGTGTATGAGTAATCGGTTGGTAACTTTCCTCATGTCAGCACGTTGTAGGTGTCACCACCGGCGCCAACCTTTTGTGAATGCTCTGAATAGCTAATCATTTGCATATCACAGCATCTTCCTCCTGTCCGTTAAATTACGCGTCTGTAGCACGTCATCTCCGTGGTGTAGCAATTTTAATGGCCAGCAGTGTATTTGAATATCGGCCACCGGTCGTGGTGGAAGCCAGAACATGTTATTTCCTTCATGCGCGTGCTGGAACGTAACAGAAGTGTGACAACAAGCCAACCTTGAGCAATGTGGCACGGTTATAAACCCATGGAGGAATTTCCAACGGAGGCAGCCCATCCAGACTGATACGCGGGGGAAAGTGTGAGCTCGACAGTTCAGTAACATATCCATACACGGCTCGATTGCCGAGCAGTGCATTTAGAGACCAGGTTGGATTTGGCAGCGTACAGCCCTGACAGTCATCGTCAAAGGGCAACGCTATTAACTGTACATAGAGCCGAGCCAGTCTAGAAAGTTGTCAGCCGGGTCCCCAGATAACACATATCCGCTCACCAGTGAGAAGTTCCGGAGGGATACGACGCAACGCGAAAGGACAACAACAAACTATTTACCTAGGGTCACGGTATGGACGAAGGGAGAGACTGCGTTACCGTAACTTTTGTGTCCAAGCTTCGTCGCCGCTTTTGTGTCTCGTTTCCGTCGTAGGTGTCGAGTAAGAAGACACACACAGGAATAAAGGTAGCACGCTTGTGCAGGTACGGAGGGGAGCAGCCAGTGCGTCAGCAGAAACTAGAAACACTAGAGTAAATTAGAACGAGATATATATTGCACAGAATTTTTAATACTTAACTTTTACATAGATCAGTACTGCAGAATGCTGATACATAGCTGAGTTAGAAGCCTGCCTAGTGCCTGTCCGATAGCCAAGTCTTCACTGGTGCCTATCTGATTCCGAAGTGTTAACTGGTTCCTATCTCAGTCCCAAGTGAACGATACCGTTCAGTGGTGGCCACGAGCGAAGTTGTAGCAGAGGGCGCTCGTAGCTGACGTCGAAAGAACGCCGCGCCGTGCGTGCATGGCGGCGCGCGGCGAAAGTAGGTGGCGCGCACTTTGGACTTGTGCGACACCACAGTAACCAACTTCTGTAAGTGTGCAGCCAAACGTCAGTCGAACCCGTAGTTCAAGCATTCTGTGACGGAGGGATGTTAAATTTGCATAAATAATTATAGACGAAAAACCATTACTCTAGGTCGATCCCCTGACCAACTATATCCATTTTTCAAGGAGGTCTTCTTTTATTATTTATTTATTTATTTTTTAATCGATATGTTTTTACAAATACTGAATATTTTAAAATTTTTCGAAGAAGTACTTTTTTTGTCTTACTTCGTCATATACTTAAGATAAATAACACGATTGGAAACGAATGTTGACGCGTTATAGGGAATTTATAATTTAAAGACTTTCAAGTATTTTCGATATATCTCGAAACGTATGAAAGCAATCGAAGATACAAAACAGCAATCGATATGTTTCTGCTGTAACATTCTCCCATAGGAGTTATCGTTTTATATCTGTTTTCAGAAAAACAGTTTATTGTAATTTTTCGACTTGTTTTGTAAATTTTGCCATCTCGGCTCGAGTTTCATTAAACACAATCTCTATCTGAAATTTAACTTCCTAATGCTTGGACTATCAGACAGCGAAGACGGAGGTCTCGGATCGCTATTAAAAGCCACACACAGATGGCGTCCGGCAGCTATGTCGATATGCTAGCTGTTGGCGGACAACGTTGAAGCCATTATCCAGCATCCCCCAGGCAGCGAAGGCCATCATGGGATCAAAAGTGACGTCGTCTTTCCAGGCGTTCTAATTTGTTTCCCCGCCGTGTCAGAGAACGACAGCTGCGGAAATTACAACGGAAGTTAATGTCGCCATTGAGAGCCCTGTGCAGCACCGAAACAACACGAAAGGAGATCCATGATCCGTCATTTACAAAGCGAGCTGGAAAATCTAAAACCAGTTTTGTAAAAGGCCATGGAGGAATAGAAGGATGTCGTTGGGTGGTATGTCTAGTGCCCATTATTAGCAACATCCAGCAAGTTAACATCCCAAGAGTGAAAAACGGTTTCAGCGATGATTTGGGGAACCACATCGTGGTGATCAGTGGGCCCTATTGATAATCTGCCAGGTTTTGTGAATATTATAGCTAACAAGGCCATGGCAGGCCTTGCGCTACCCAGGGCCATGGCCAAGGAATCATGGCAAAGGCAGTATAGTGATAGTTCCCAAATTTTAGTGCCGTTTTCCAAGAATAGTTCACATAGATGATATCGTCACGGAGTGGATCATTCAGCATGGGGATGCATCGCATTGTCACTTTTTTTTTTTTTTTTTTTTTTTTTTTTTTTTATTTTTTTTTTTTTTGCAACTGACAAGCAAGCCTGCAGACGCACCTGGTATGACCCCTGTTCACCAGTATCATCGTGACCTCGTGTTTCATCTCGTTTTGCAGGAAGAATGGTAAAAAATTTGCTTATTACATATACGAAACTGTACCGACCCATTGCGAAACGACTGAAAGCAATACCATTTTGAGCACGCTAATGTGTTCTGCTATTTGGTGTTACCATTCTTCTGTCTATCCCGTAAACAGAGAAACAAACACTCCAAATACACAGATTTCTTACCTAAAGATATATGAAGCATACCTTAATTTAATTAGTCTGATAAACCAATACACAGCCGCGGTGGAGTAGCCGAGCGGTCTAAAGCGTCTCGCTGCGGAGCGCGCGGTTGCTCGCCGTGGAGGTTCGATTCCTCCCTGGGGCATGGGTGTGTGTGTGGTTCTTAGGTTAGTTTACCTAGGTTTAACTAGTTTGTAAGCTACGGACTGATGACCACGCAGTTTGGTCCGATAGATTTACAAACATTTGAACTTTGAAACGAATACAACTGTAAATAGCGGCATACTGTGTAATTGCAATATCTGGAAATTGCCATCGTGTGAGAGATTCCTAAGTACAAAGTCTATGTGATGGAATGTAAATCACTAGTTCAGTGACGCCAGAATGGGCAAACAAATCTTAATTGGTATTATCGTACCAGCCGAAGACACAATATGGTCTCATCATTCAACGAATATATGTTTCCACGTCTAACAAAAATATTTGATAAATTCTTAATGAACATGCTGGAGTGATAAATGAAGAGCATGAACATTCAATCGTAGGATCATTTCATATACTGGAAGAAAATTAATGTTCTGTGTTTCTGAAACAGGTGGGCAACAAATCTCGGAAAAAAGTGTGACATAGTGTCGGGGCCGGTGATGTTGGGGTAAAGTTCTCGACTGGAAACCGAAGCGTCGTGGGTTCAAAACCCGGTCGGACCTTGGATTTTTTCAGTATGCACTGTAACCCATCCTTCACATCTCAACGATGTTAGGAGTCCACGTTAAGCTGTATGTCCCCTGTGTCCGGTTGAATAACTGGGGGTAGGCTAGGGACACACAAGTCGCCGAAGTGGCGTCCAATTGAAGGACTTGCACCAGACCAATGAGCCACACGAAATTATTATATTGTGACATAGTGTGAACGCTTAACGATGAGAACACGGAGTTTAGGAAAGCAAACTGGTTTGTGTCGACGATCACAAAATACGTACTTTGACATCTCCAGAAAGGAAAATATCGGCCTTGGTATTACTTATCCCTATGATATCGTAATTGTACAAAAACCAGACAGCGGTTCTCAGAGTTGAAGGGCATGAAAGGGATGCAGTGGTTGGAAAGGGAGTAAGACAGGGTTGTAGCCTTTCTCCATTGTTATTAAATTTGTACATTGAGCAAGCTATAAAGGAAAGCAAGGAGAAATTTGGAAAAGGAATTAAAGTTCAGGGTGAAGAATTAAAAACATTGGGTTTGCCGACGACATAGTAATTCTGTCAGATACAGCAAAGGACCTGGAAGAGCAATTGAACGGAATGGACAGTGTGCTGAAAGGTGCATATAAGATGAACGTTAACAAGAGCAAAACTAGGGTAATGGAGTGCAGTGTAAGAAAATCAGGTGATGCTGAAGGAATTAGATTGGGTAACGAAGCAATAAAGGAGGTAGATGAGTTTTGTTACTTGGGCAGTATAGAGGATATAAAATGCAGAATGGCAATAGGTAGAAAAGCGTTCTTGAAAAAGAGAAATTTGTTAACATCGAATATTGATTTAAGCATAAGGAAGTCGTTTTTGAAGGCATTTGTATGGCGTGTTGCCTTGTATGGGAGTGAGACATGGACGATAAACGGTCCGGACAGGAAGAGGATTGAGGCTTTTGAAATATGGTGCTACAGAAGAATGCTGAAGATTGGGTGGATCGCGTAATTAATGAGGAGGTACTGAACAGAAATGTGGAGAAAAGAAATTTCTGGCATACCTTGACTAAAAGAAGGGATAGATTGGTAGGACACATTCTTAGACACCAAGGAATTGTGAATTTAGTGTTGGAGGGAAGTGTGTGGGGTAAAAACCGCAGAGGAAGATCAAGAGATGGATACAGTACGCAGATTCAGACAGATGTAGGTTGCCGTTCTTATGTGGAGATGAAGAGGCTAGCTCAGGAGAGCTGCATCAAACCAGTCTCCGGACTGAAGACCACAACAACAACAACAACAACAACGATATCGTAAAAAATAATTTCCATGCATATTAAGAGCTTCGCGGTTCTGTATCCATGTATATGTTCTGCAACCATCTTTGATGCTATAATATGTTTTAGTATATTTTTGAGTAATTACAGTTTATTCTACCGATACTCAGCTTTTCAATATTTCGTTGTTTGGGTGTTCTGCTCGCTGCAACATTATTCTCCTGGGGCGTCGAGGTAGAAATAAATACTCGTAGATACAATTTTTCACTTCTTCTTTAATTTGAAAGCAAACTTTTTCTTCACCAAAACATTTCAACTTTAATAACATAAACAAAAGATCAGAACGGTAGTACTTCCATTTCAAAACACAGAGTGACATAGATTCCAGTGCACTTCAGAAAAGCCAAAACTTGAACTCCCCACGCAAGGCGGTGAGGCAAATATATAACATCGGCAATAATGACGTTACATTATCCATTGTTCATAACAATTGAATATAGTAATTTACAATTAACAAACACAACAGTAAAACATTTCATGTATACAAAAATAATCACAATATAAACTGAAAACTATGTATACAATAATTTTAGATGGCACATGTATTTATAAGACGAAATTTCCTATCTTTCTGTTGACAACAAAGCAAAATGTAAAATGTCAATTAATTAGTTAATGAGTCCATCCTACATGTTCCTAACATATATTGAACTATTAAATCTCTTAGCAATTCTCAAAATATACTCAAAAATCTCTCTTCAGTCAATATATACAAAGAATAACAATACTGATAATTAATGTAATAGTTGAAATAACATAATTAGCTGGTCCACACAACTTGTTTATGACCCTGACATATATACAATGCTATTTATTTTAATGTATTTATGTGGATACAAAAGTTTTTACCATTCGTCTGTCTGTCTATTGAAATAACATACAATGACAAAACTATTGTTTATAGAACTGTCTGGAAAGCATCTAAACAAATCTCTTAATTAATGAAATCTATCACTTGTTTTAATCGCAGTATCACGACTCACTGTCCTACACTGATTCCTAGGCTGGCTATTACGTTTTTAACTTCACACGCAACATATATCACAACTGAACCACACGTTTCCGGATCAGACGGAGACGGTATCGTAGGATGACATTGAGATGAGAGGACCAAGCAGACGGTATCGTACGATAACATTGAGATGAGGGGGTCAGCAGTATCGTTACAATGAGTACGCGAGAAGAAATGCTCGGTTTGTGAAGTTTATGAAGCAAATAAAAACATTCCTTGCTCTGGATTTTTTTTTCTAAAGAACACTTCGCAGACCGTATCTCAGCATGTCTGAGCATATTCAACACTCTGAAGTTGTGATTTCCACCACACTGGGGATTTAAGGAGATGAAACTTTCGCTGCATAAAGTAATCCCATAACCGGTTGTTGCAATCGATGTAATCAGCTTTACTTGCTTCACAAGCTTTCACGGCTTACCTGCGGAATTACTCTTGAGCCTCGAAGGAGATGAGTTTCTAGCAAAATTCCGCACTGTCGGAGCACGGCGGAGCGGGTGGGGAGCGCTGGTCGCTCGCCGCTGGTGTGGAACACCTCGCGCGCGGGAGGGTCCCTTTGGCTGCCACGTACGGACCGGCAGGCGGTACGCGGGGACGGAGATGTTCCGCCGAAATGCAAACAAAGGAGCAGGCAGGGAGCGCGCGTCCCGAGAGCAAACATTCGCCGACTCCCGCCGCCGAGTCCGCGCTACCGGGAGCAGACGGACAATAGCCGGACCGGAGGACGTGGGTGCTGGTTTTCCACGACACGGAAATCACAACACCACCTCCAACGCCATCTCAATCACATTACCACATAGTGTAATCAACGGCTCGCTCAAGATGTATCTTTGAAAAGATAATAATATCTTTGAAAAGATAATAATTGTACGACAAACCATACCTCCACTTCTCCCTCCAGTAATTCTACGCAACCAATTATGAGCAAATAATGCGCTAACCACCAACTAGTAACTTAAATGAAAATCTCACCAACTAATTATTTTAAAAAATGCACACAATAGTCTAAAACTAAATTTACTAACTGCCCAGTAAGGCAAAGCAGTCAACAATCCGAAGATTGGTTTGAACACCACTAGGCACGGTCCTGTTTGGAGGTGGTATGCCGTTGCCTTCCTCCGACCTTCGAAATGACTTACCCAGCCAGTTATAGGGCAACCTACAGTTTAACGTAGGTTCCGAACCACGGTGCTACTCGGTATTTTACACATGAGCAATACTGCCAAAGGTGAAAGAAGTGGAAAGTGACAGATAAAAATACCAGGACCTGGCGGGAACCGAACCCACGACCTCTGGATTTGTAGTCTGGCACTCTACCACTGTGAAACCGATGACCAATTTTTTTTAATGATTCTAAAATTCCTAATAGGTTAAACACAAAAATCAAATGTTTGTAAATCTATCGGACCAAACTGCGTGGTCATCAGTCCGTAGCTTACAAACTACTTGGACCTAGGTAAAGTAACCTACGGTCCTCAGGGAGGACTCGAACCTGCACAGCGAGCAACCGCGCGCTCCGCAGCGAGACGCCTTAGACTGCTCGGCTACTCCACCGCGGCTAAACACATATAAGGTACGTGTACCAAATAATGCCCGGTTCCTAATAAGGCCCACTCTCACTTTCTAGCACAGAAAGTTTGAAAACAGCACTAAATTACCTTAGAAATGATAGCTTGTGACATCTAATGGACAAGGCAACAACTACTTCCGCATCCCCTGTCGTGCCGGCCATTTTACTTTCAATAGTGCTACGACGTTCAACGATGTCGGGCTGTTTCTTATTTTCACGGTATGTTTCATCTAATACAATCGCTTCGGTCATGAAACATTTGTACTGGTAAATATGTATATGTGTACAGAAAATTGTACTGTGTTAAGATAGTGGCGTTTCTTTTTAAACAATAAACACACACGCGTTTAAACTAGTTGTTCCCAATAGGGCCCATCATAGAAAATTTAATGATTAGAATTATGTTCCTATTAAGTTACGATAAGGAAACTTACTGCTGTCAGAAAAATGTTGGTTGCAGATTAAATTTAATAATCCAAAGAGTTAATAACCAGTAAGTAATTTACAAACAGTACTGTATGAAGCGTTTGTAAAAAAGTGTAAATAAAAAAGTCTATGTATCATCTCATTCCACTTATGAATAAAACAAAATTACATTACAACTCTTCCAGTGTATTCCAAAACTTTTCCTGCTATTTACGTGCCCCAGAATGTTCATATGAACTAGATGTGGCTACGGGCCATATTAGGAACAGGGTCTCTTGACAAGGCCCTCTTGCAGGGATTAAACATTTTCTTTAAAGTAATATTAATTACATAAACTTTTCAGTTCAATTTATTTTTGAACTGACTATAGTTGTAGGATGTTACACGTACGATATCGGAATATTACCACTTACACATACTGCATACGACATTCCTAAACGTTAGATGGGCCTTATTTGGTTCACGTATCTTACTTGTTGGTTGTATATGTGTTTTACTGACAGGTCACCTGATGATCGGCTAAGCCCGAAACATGTTGTGTATTTAAAATAAATAAATGAAGACTCCATTAGGAGCAGAGTGCACCACGACCATAAAATGATAAATATCCAAAGAAAATTCAGCATTGGTCGTAAATTTGTTTATTTATGATTACAGATCTATGTCGGCTACTGAATAGCCATCTTCAGTGCAACTTGCACAATCGACTAAAAACGTTACTGATCTTACTAATCCAGCCACAAGGCATAGCTACAAGCAGATACAAAATGATGTTATCAGATTCAAAATCAGCGATTTCAATACAGTCATACTCAAAGCAAAAACTAAAATTCAGTTACCGTAAAAGTTATTTTGTAGAGTCAAATGTTTCAGTTGTATTTTCTAAGGTAAAATAAAAATAGGGAAAACAAATAAGGGTCGAAGAAATAGAGATAGTAAACCATGGCACCTATACCATAACTTTACTGCTACTTTTGAATAAGGCCATACACTTTACCAACAGAGAATATAATGGAGTCTTAGGAAAATTAATAATTTCTTGAGTAATAAGGAGTTCGGATAAAATATAAATGTACACAAATAAACTACAACTATCACATTCAAAACGAAATAGTAGCTCCGATTAGACTCAAATGAGTCACAAAAGGTTCAAACAATATGCGACGGCCTCTCAAAGAGAATTCATTTCCCGTAAATTCTTTCTCACACTTTCGAAAACCTATCTTTATTGAATTGTAAAAGATGCGTTGTTGAAAACCGAAGTTTTGTACCGTCAGTTAATAAACCACTGTATAGATCAAATACATATTTAAGTGTGTTATTTCCATTCACGAGGTGTTTTTTCCCGAAGAGATAAAAGTCTAGTTGTTTGTATCCCACATGTTCGTCAAGTGAATAATGGTTTCCACTTACATTATGAATGCACTGTCCAAGTTCAGCAATTAAGCAAGGTTAATTGAAGCATTTTACGTTACAAATGAAAACTCCCATGTTACCAATCCAGTATTCATGTAGTGTTAAATGGAATCCTTTCAATTAATGCAACTAGCTAAATCAATTAAAAACAGTGACATAAAATTGAGTACACAGTGAAGGCGCTTACGTACCTAACCGATATGAGATTTAAAAAAAAAAGCCACGATGTTTCTGTGCGGGATGGACGTCAGCAGATACAAGGGGGGGGGGGGGGGAATACACAAAATACCGCGCTCGGTCAGCGTGCCATTCACAATGCAGTTTCGACAAAAATTTTCAAGACAACAGTTTATCTAATAAATCACATCCGGTGTGTTGCGAGAACCCGGAGCTTCTATCATATTCTCCCGCTTTCTCGGCCCATGTCTTCTCCTGTCCATCTAGTCGTTCTGTCTCTGTTCGTCTCCTCAAATCCTCTCATGCTCCCCTTTTCTTTTTTTGTCTCCGTGAGCATTTTTCCGCTTCTGCGGTGTCGGCAAGATTGATTGTGGGAATTGCATGGTTAGTTGTAAGGGGTGGGCAGATCCACTTCCTACGATCTCTTCCTCCGCCTCTCTAATCACATGTTAACATTACCTGACAGCGTAGATTGTGGAGGCGATCTAGTCAAATTTTGTATACTTGGCCTTGAACAGGCTTCCGCTTGCAGCACTGCAGAGGGTTGGTTGCAATAAGTTGACACTAGCTCACTATTTACCACGAGAGTTGATTGATACATGTGATTAGTTATGTTCAAAAGTGAAGAGTCAAGATCGCAATATAATTATTTGTGATGACGGGTTTCAATGTGCTATACAAGCAGTTAATGATTTAACATATGAATTTTATATTTCCTCTAAGTGCTACGTTGCACGTACCATTTGCCCTCCATTTTTTAAATAACGTAATATGACCACAGTGCATAATTTTATATGTCCAGATGATGGTGGTATAGCACATTGAATCTAGTCATCACAAATGATTATATTGCGATCTTGACTCTCTACTTTTGAACATAACTAATCACATGTATCAATCACCTCTCGTAGTGAATAGTGAGCTAGTGTCAACTTATTGCAACCAACCCTCTGCAGTGCTGCATGCGGAAGCCTGTTCAAGGTCAAGTATATAAAATTTGATCAATCGTATCTATAAAAATGGATGTGTGTATGCATGTATATCGCTATAGAATCCAAGACGGCTGCAACAATTTAGTTGAATCTTCAGGAAATCTACAGATTAGCTCAGCAGGTGATCCTGCGAAGCTTGGTAGCGATCGCAACGAGGTGTTTATTGAAATTTACGTAGAACCTTACGTCTAGAATTTAGAACGACAGTAGCCCCCCTACCGGAGAAAGAGCTAACCGCAATTCTTCTGTAGCTATAGCGCTGCCGCTTGCAGCGTTAGCGTCGCTTCGTGATCTTAATGAGTATTTTAAGTGAAAAAGTAACTTTATAAATCAGGGCAGCACCCAATAACGGTCCAAACTCTCATACGTGCTGTCTATCAGTTGGTGAAGCAGTAACTGTGCAGTTCCTCTTAATTTTTTTCACTAGTGAACACAGCATGTAATGACAACTGATTGCACATACACTACGTTTACATGCAACTCATGTTCCGGAAGACGAAAACCGATTTTCGTAAACCGTTTTTCGCTGTCGTGTTTACATGGCACAGCATGAATCGGATTTCCTAGCTCACTTAACATGGCGGCTGGAAAACAGCTAATTAAGTTCCTTATTTAGTTTGCACAATCGCTTATTTTTCTTTATTTAAATACACAGATTTATGTTCACTCTAATATTTATACTTTTATTTCACATTAGAATATATCACTCTTTCCACGTGTGCCGAAAATTCTTAACAAGAGAACACAATCTGACAAGTCAAGAACGCTTCAAAAACGGCTGCGTTTACATGGGCACGAAAATCGGTTGTGGAACTGGAAAACCACTTTGGATTTGGGAAATCGGTTTACGAAATCCGGTTTTGGGAGCGCTTGTAAACGGGGTGAAGATGATTAAAACACAACTACGCTTTTATGGCTATACTGTTAAGGAGGACGCAAAAGACAGGCAGAACTGTGGCTAAGTGGTTGCATCATAGACTCTGATATAAAGGTTTTCGTGTTCTAATCTCCATTTTTCTCCGTTATCGATAATTGAGTCTAATATGCCGGTCATAAAAAATAATTAGAAGAACACTACCATACCATAACACTAGTGGTGGATGAAGGGAGGGAGGGGGCAGACCGCCACAAGCCCCTCGTCTTGGGGGGCTTCCAATACCTCGAAAGTATTTTTCCCCCCTAGTTCTTTTGGGGCCTCCAAATTTTCAAAGACTGTTCCGGTCATCTCGTTCTGGATGGCGGGGGGGGGGGGGGGGGCTTCAAATCTCAAAATGTACTTTTTATAGCAATACATGAATTGCTAAGTGGACGGAGGCCTCATTTTGTTTTGCCGTCGCCCACGGCCTCCGATAGCCTTGGTCCATCACTGAATAACACACCGTTGCATTACTTAAGCTTACTGTCAGTTTTCAGAGTATTCTGGACTATTATTGGGCAACAGAACTCATAATTTTTATATTTTCTTTTTTATTATTTTTAATATGTGGGGCTTAGTGAAAGATGAAATGTACCGCAATAATTGTTCATGTGCATGTGTTTTTGAGGTCCTTTTCTGTTACGAACTCCATTCGTTCCGATACTGCGCAAATTCAAATCGATAGGAATTCAAATGTTTGTCGAGGAGGAAGGAAGGCATCTTGGAGTTAAACGTCCCGTCCTGTTTGTAGAGCTTACGGGACTTAACTACGGGGTCATCAGTCCTTAAACTTACGAATTACTTACGAACTAAGTTATACTAAAGACGGCACAAACATCCATGTCCGAGGGGCATTCGAATACCCGACCGCAGCTGCCATGCAGACCATGACTGACACGCCGCAGACCGTTCGTCCATTGCGACCAGCGCAAATATTCTTTTCATGCCTTTACTTCTAGGCTGTAGTACCTTAATGCGTTTTTCATTCCTCTTGTGTCCTTATATCGCCCCAAAACAATTTTTAGATGCAAACATTTTTCGTGTAGGGAGAAGTTTCAATGTAATTCTATTTACTATTTAATTCCTTCCATCTTTACAACATGAAAGCTTCTGAACAAATATTGCTTATGGATTCATATCTGCGATCGAGACGCAATAATCATCTCGATAGCCGATTTTAGCAGTATTGCCAAGCATCTTCCAAACTAACTCAGATACACATTGAACCGGCCACAACGAATATAGGTTTACTGTTATACAATCGGGCGGAGCCGTCAACAGAGTTTAATTCCTGATCTGAAGGGAGTTTTCGTTACCAATCAGCGATGTTTATACCTTTCAGATATACGTTATACTTTGATATTACTATGTAAATATGGATTAAACCAACACCGCCTAGAAGACAAGGCCTCACAACAGGCCGTGCCTTCGTCACACCGAGGGGCCGAGAATGCAAGCTGATTGGCCGGCCGCTACGAGGCAGTGTGCGTGACCCAGAGGCCGGCCAGTCAGCTAGCGCCCACGGTCTCTCGGTGTGACGTAGGCACGGCCTGTTGTGAACCCTTGTCGGGGAGGGGGGGGGGTTCGAATCCCCCCTCTGGCATGGATATTTGTGCCGTCCTTAGTGTAAGCTAGTTCCTAAGTAGTTTGTAAGTTTAGGGACTGATGACCCCGTACTTAAGTCCCATAAGCTATACAAACATTTTTTTTGGTACCCTTGTCTTCTAGGCGGCGTTGATTAAACACGATGAGGACCTTATAAGCATAGTACACTACGTGTTGTTGGGTGGAACAGAAAAACGTATAAAATACATACACATCAATTTATATGTTTGTTTCTTTGTTTGTCTTTTTGTGCGTATTTTATGCACGGCCATACCGAACATCCAATTGCGATAAAAATTTGTCAACTCATTGCTTGCACAAGTGCGAAGGTTATAGGCATACTAAAATTAACTCCGTGTGATGCAAGTCGGAGGGTGCTGTACAGTTAGTTAATTCGTATCTCACGCCTTCACGTTGAAATGGCTGGGCGGATATGAATTAAATTGGAACAGAGATAGCTTATACCCTGAATAATACATGGGATACCTTTAGTAGGCGGAGGGTACCTCACAATGGATTAATAAGTTTGTTTCTCTTCACGCTGAAACAGTTGGATGGATTTGAATGAAAATTGAAATCCAGATAGCATATGCCATCAATTAACTCATGAGCTTCCTTTAGGAAGCCAAATTATGGTGCATGGCGAAGGGTACGTTTCAGTGTGTCAACACTTCTGGTACTCTTGACGTTGAAACGGCTGGACGGAAGTGAATGAAATGTGGAATGAAGCTTGCTTATACCCCGAATTAATAATTCCGCTACCTTTCGTAAGCCTCCGTAGTAGCATGGCGGAGGATGGATTACCACAAACATCCAAATTGTTTGACTGGTAACCATGAAAGTTAGCACATAAATATACAGGGTGTTTCACTAAGTGTGTTTGCCTCTGTAACTTATAAAATAATAGGTGACGGGAAATTTTAATGCGGTAGGTCAACACAAGAAATGTTACACTTTTTGCGGAGCTATGAACATAGTTCATTGTATCATTTTCCAAGGAGTTACACCACAAAGATATAATTTTTAAAATGGAACAATAGTTTTTTTCTATCATGTATTGGATTCGTTTAAACCAGCTGCGTCCAAATCAATTTAAACTACATTCCTATCACTGTTAGTTTGGGAGCTACAACCCTTCAAAGTTTAGGGGGCGGAGTCTACGACAGCGTAGCTGACTGGCTGGTGGTCTTGAGACATTGGGCCGTGCCCCAGGGGATAGCCACTCGGCCAGTTAGCTACGGTATCGCAGCCTCCAACCCCGGAACTTTGAAGGGTTGTAGCTCCCAAACTAACAGTGATAGGATTTTAGTTTAAATTGATTTGGACGCAGCTGGTTTAAACGAATCCAATACATGATAAAAAAACTATTGTTCCATTAAAAAAAGTATATCTTTGCGGTGTAATTCCTTGGAAAAAGATACAATAAACTATGTTCATTGCTCCGGAAAAAGTGTAACATTTCTTGTGTTGACCTTCCGCTTTAAAATTTCCCGTCACCTATTATTTTATAAGTTACAGAGGCAAACACACTTAGTGAAACACCCTGTATATAGACTTCACACAGAAGAACGTCTAGAGCACATATTTTACTCATACTTTATTACGTGACTAGTTTCGACAATAAGTTCTCATTTTCAAACCGAATGCATGTGCCAGATTTATAATTTTATGCCGGCCGCGGTGGCCGAGGTGGCTGAGGCGCTCCAGTCACGGTCAGCACGGCCACTACAGTCGGGGGTTCGAATCCCCCCTCGGGCATGGATATTTGTGCCGTCCTAGTTCGTAAGTAGTTCATAAGTAGTTTGTAAGTTTAGGGACTGATGACCCCCTAGTTAAGTCCCATAGGACTATACAAACATTTGAACATTTTTTTATAATTTTAAGTTGTCGAAACTAGTTACGTAATAAAGTATGAAGTAAAATATGCGATCTATGCGTTCTTCTTCGGGAAGTCTATATAACATTCACTGATCGCTCCTCCTACTCGACTATGTCGAATGTAGATAAATATATGTTTTCATGAAGAAGATTTTTATAACCTGCTGGCCAGGGAATTTGGAATGGTGGAGGGTACCTTGCGACTCTGGCACCGTTTAACCAGTCACCGTGAAACTTGTCAGTGGAAATATACAGAGAAAGGTACAGGAGGAAACTGATGGGGGGGGGGGGGGGGGGGGGCTGCGGCTGAACGGAAAGGAGGGAATGGAGGAGGTGGGCTAATGGAAGATTGGAAACCTCATGAATATTTATTTTTGGCTCTCGTAATTAAACAAGCAAGCACTTTCAAATTTCAAACGTTATTTGCACAATCATTTCTTCTGCGGCAGCAACGCACCGGCTACCAGCTAGTAGGATTTAAATCTCGCCCGTGCGAAGCTGCGTGGGTCGCCCGTACTGGAACTCCCACGGCAAAGTCTGTGAGTAAAGTACCCACCAAGAATCGCCATACAAAATTTTGTGAAGACAGCGACCTTCATTTTCTTTAGGTCTAGTATGCAAAACTGCAACAAGACTGAAGCAACACCGAAGATTTGTAAGCAATCCAAACTGATGAACACACGGATATTGTGCTGTAAAGATAAATAATATACATGAAAGAAATGACTGTTTTAAAAACCTCCATGTGTTAGAGTGCAACGTTGTGCCGAAATTTCAAAACAATCTTTCAAGAACTTTCGGAGATTAACGGTTTTGAAAATAAAATTTACACCTCTGTTAATATGGATAAAACGTACACTTCAGTTTACACTAAGGTTGGTTAAGCGAATCTGTCATCTCTCCAGAAAACATAATATTTTACGCCCCTACCGACATCCTCCGCCCCTCCTGAATGGCGAATTTAAGGGGGGGGGGGTTCATGTAGCTCATGACCTCCGCCCCCCCTCCCGAAAAAAGTACTTTTTACTTTGAATCTTCCTGGCAGATTAAAATTGTGTGCCGGAACCGCGACTCGAACCTGGGACCTTTGCCTTTCGCGGGCAAGCGCACTAACCGACTGTGCTATCCCGACACTACTCACGATGCCGCTTCACAACTTTACTTCCGCCAGTACCTCGCCTCCTACTTTCCAGCGCACACTCCGCTGCAGAGTGAAAGATTCATTCATTTTTTATTTTATTTTGCTGTAACATTTCTGATTTTACACACAAAGTGTGTACAAAAAATTACAAACAGTAATTTCATTTATTTTTCCTACATTCCATTAACCTCTACAAATACCGTCAGTACATATTATTCGCTTATGATAATGCCTTTCTTTTCGAATGTCCCCCTCCCCCCGCACCGCCATTCCCACATAGGCGACTGAAATAATCAGCATTATTTTCCCTAATAAAATCCTACAGCCACAGTTAGCACACCAAATTCCAGTCGTGGTGCTAATTGAAATCGATTTCACACTATACAAATTATGTCGCTATCAAAGATGCTGTTATAGTTCTTAAATTAACTATAGGACAGTTTTGTTTGCAAAGATTTGGACATATATTTTACAAAAATAGTTTTTTACAGAATTTCAATCTTATATATTAAAAGAATCTACGAAAACTAAAGTCAGTTGGCCGGACAAAACTATCCGGCCGATTTCCTTCATTTTTCAAAAATGTTCAAATGTTTGTATAGTCTATGGGACTTAACTACGGGGTCATTAGTCCCTAAACTTACAAACTACTTATCAACTACCTTATACTAAGGACGGCACAAATATCCATGCCCGAGATTCGAACCCCCGACCGTAGTGGCCGTGCAGACCGTGACTGAAGCGCCTCAGTCCTCTCGGCCACCGCGGCCGGCAGCAAAGATTTCTCTACCTTTTCTTCATATATCTTCCCACTATAGTTCTTAAAAGGCGATTGGCATCTCTTGCTCCTTTTCCACTTCTAAATACGAACTGCTCCACTGCAATCCCTCTATCCATTTTGCCATATAGCCTTCTATTCAACAATCTCAGCAACACTTCAGCTGCATGAGAAATTAGACTGATAGTGCTCTGCTCTTTAAATTTTTTAGTGTTTCTCTTTTTCTCTATTGTTTTCATAACTGTTGCAAGGACGTCCTCAGGCCATTCCCCTTTGTCATATTTGGAAAGAGCATCGAAAGTACAATAATTTCCCAACTTTGTTTTTATGACCAGAACCATCAGGATAAAAGGAAAGATTCCGTTTTTCCGGTTTAAATATAAACTGTGCCTACAATGACTGTAAATACTATCAATAAAATTCTTCGGGTATGAGACCGCGTCGTCATTTTATAAACTCTACTGACTTTCCGGCCGCTGTTGCAGGCGGCCTCATCAGGGTCTGTGACAACAACCGCGGAAGCCTACGTTTGCACTGCAAATACTGTTCTCCTTTATCGAGATGCCAATAAGGATATTGTTTAGTACGAAAAGAAAATCTATTTCATCGTGACTAAACCGTTGACTAAAGAAGGTATACGTCTTATGAGTAAATTCTGCAGGATTCAAATGTCCCTGAGATGGGTTCCGCAGTCTGAAGACGTCTAGAGTAAGCATTGTATTCATTGTATCCAATCGTATTACTACAGTCTAACATATACACTCAAGACACTCTCGCAGATTTTTATTATACAGGGCGACAGCAGCGCTCCAAGTGGACAGCAAGCTACATTTCTGAAAAGGATATTGGATGAGTGCTTCTAGTATCGTTTATATTGATTTCAACATACTTTTTACATTAGGGAACGTGTTTCGTGCCATAAATTAGGTAATAAAAAAAACCTTTGTCTTTCTTAGGTTTCCTAAAATCCCTGACAAGGTACGAAAAGGTACAGTGCAGCACAGTTTATTTACAATTATCTTGTAAACTACAGGCTTTTACTGAATAATTTCATGTACCATTAAAATAGATATGGCTAGGAAAGACTCGCTTTCTACTCAAGAACGTTAACGTATCTTCACTACAATTCCAGTAAAATCGGTGAGGGTAGGAAACGATTATAGAATGCAATAACTACAGTATTTAACATAACAAATCAGCTACTACAACTGCAGCTGAAGGAAAAATGTCAGACGTGGCAATAAAATAGAAAAAGGAATCAAACTGATGTCAACAAAGAAAAACCCAATTCAACAATTGTTGCTACAGTTGAATCACAAACGTCATAATCTTCAAGACATTGTCTTCTTATACTAATTACATTCACAAGATTGTGCGCGTATAAGAAAGAAGAGTGAAGCCTAAAAATCAGCGAATCATTAGATTCCAACTTGATACATGTCAAGAAAAACTCTTTGTCATAGTAAGAACAGACAATAATATATATTTATGTTTCTCTTATGTTTAATCTACTTACTTTCACCGGAATAAGCTGCAAATATTCAAATTTGTTCCTACGAAATTGTTCTTTATACAACTGAATCAGTTAAATTCGGCTGTTTTAACAATAATTTCTCCATTAATTATGACTCTTGAGATTTTAATAATGCTTTTAACTAAGGATTATAGTAACTATTTCGTTAATCATGTGCAAAAATAATTATAAACAAAATTTACTCCTTCGGCGGCTTGCCCACCGCTAGGAGCGCTAGTGCCGTTGCAACTGTCAGTTTGTAGCGAGTTTCACGGCAGTGAGTGTTAGACTACGGTATTACGTACAAAATATCAATCATTAAAGGTATTTTAATAAATTTCAAATTCAAAGAATATAGCTTTTCCTAGTCTTCAAGAATCTAAGAAATTTTAAGCCAAAATTTGATGCTCAGCAGTTCCATATTTGAGTTACATAATAAAGAGAAACAAGTGAGAGTCTAGAGCCAACAAACCGGTGACAGGAGGGTAATATCGTGGCTTATGTAACGAGGTGTGGTCCCGACCAGAGCGTGTGAGTTCACAGCCCATCGCTAGTTGGCACGCGTGCACTGTACGTGACTATACGCTGCAGATACTTCGAATTGCGCCAAAGGGTGGTGATTTTTCGGTTTCCGCTGACAGGTCAGGAGTCCACTACACGCAGGACGCAGGTACACGGGTAGCGGGGGCTGTGCGGCGTAGACTCAGCGTTTTTTTTTTTTTTTTTTTTTTTTTTTTTTTTTTTTTTTTTTTTTAGGACAGAGGGCTCCGAGGAAGACAAAATGGGCAGACTCAAAGGGAGCAAGTGGATAACAGGAGAAATAGAACTCTAGGAACTATTGGTATAACAGTTGTAAATTGTTGTAGCTGTGTTGGCAAAGTACAAGAACTCTGGAAATATATGTTTTTATTATTATACTAGCTTAAACCCGCCGCTCCGCTCGCGTGATGGATGATTATGATAGATAATGCATGAAACATGAAGTGGATTTTTTTAAAGAGATGTATGAAACGAAATTTCTTTTTCACGGTTTTATTTATTTTTTCTTATATTTCCTTATTCGTATGCTTATCCTTAGAAAGAAAGAGCTGAAGACATTGTAGCACGCATAGACGAAAGATACGGTCTGTGGCATCAAAAATGTTCAAATGTTTGTATAGCTTATGGGACTTAACTACGGGGTCATCAGTCCCTAAACTTACAAACTACTTATCAACTACCTTATACTATATACTACCTTATACTATATCCATGCCCGAGAGGGGATTCGAACCCCCGACCGTAGTGACCGTGCAGACCGTGACTGGAGTACCTCAGTCTCCTCGGCCACCGCGGCCGGCAATGCGGGACACATGGAGATCACCGCTACGGAGAGACTTTACGGTCACACTATGTAACGCTAAACCTAGAACTTCCGAAGCTGGTTCAACATTGTTGTGAGTCAGAACAGGAAGATGCTTGGAAACACGGCTCGGCCTCGGTCGCAGATATTAATCGGCACACAATGTATTCTAACGAAGCTTTCATGTTGCAAAGATGGAAGGAAATAAACAGGAAAAAGGGCTATATTGAAACTTCTTCCTACACGAAAACATTTACATTTAGAAATCGTTTTGGGGCGATACCAGGAGACAACAGACATGGAAAGAAGATTCAGTTGATTATAATTCGAACTCTCTCGGAACAGAAAGAGTGGCTCTTATCAAAATATTAAGAACAGGACCAGAAAAGCCCTTGCACATGAATATATCGGGTGAAGTCAGTATAAATTTGAGAACTTAAAAATCACGGAATAATGTATATAGAGAGGTCAATATTGACACGCATGCTTGGAATGACTTGGGGTTTTATTAGAAACACATCTACCGTAATCGGGCCTTTTTTTCTCCGAGGAACTGCGTGATTCTGGTTTTGTAACTGCTGCCGTGACGGGTGAGAGGTACGCCGATGTGTTACAGAAAGGCATCATCCCTAGCCAGGCTGATAAACACCTGCTGGAACGTGCGATTTTTATGCAGGATGGCGCTCCACCCCATATTGCTAGACACGTGAAAGACTCTTGCGCGCGTCATTTGGTGATGATCGTGTGCTCAGCCGCCACTTTCGTCATGCTTGGTCTCCCAGGTCCCCAGATCTCAGTCCGTGCGATTATTGGCTTTGGGGTGTGTATCGTGATCGACCGACATCTCTAGGGATGCTGAAAGACAGCATCCGACGCCAATGCCTCACCATAACTCCGGACATGCTTTACTCATGTGTGTTAATTTTTGCTCTCTATCTACATTATTCCGTGATTCGTTAAGTATTCAAATTTATACTGACTTTTGATCACCCGGTACATTATTTTTAGACTATCTTTTCAATTACTACGGCACATTTCATCTACCAGTATTATTAAGAAAAGACCCAGGAAAACCCATGCACATGGACAGATTACTTTTAGACTCCCTTTTCAATTATCACGGTAGATTTCATCTTTCAGTAATTCCAGCATATTCAGAAACAACAATGTGAAATAGTTCTGTCGGTCAACAATACCCTGGAATACTCTGAAATTTGACAGTATGCTTAAATAATGGAATGGTGTGTTATGGCATGCTACTGTTCTTTTTCTTTTATTACCGTTGCAGTGAAGATAACGCTTACTAAGGGAGAATAAAATGCAGCATATAAGTAGATTCAAACAAAAAAGCTTTATATCAGAGTCACCGATGCAACCGCTTACCCACCACATCATCTGCCTGCTGTGTACGCGTTAATGGTGTATCCATAAAAAAGCAGTTGTGTTTTAATAATCAATGTCCATGCAATGGAGACCCGCGACGTGATTAGTAGTAAAACTATTATTATGAACTGCTACTCCAAAAGTTCAAATGTTTGTAAATCTATCGGACCAAACTGCGTGGTCATCAGTCCGTAGCTTACAAACTACTTAAATCTAGGTAAACTAACCTAAGGACAAACACACACACCCATGCCCCAGGGAGGACTCGAACCTCCACGGCGAGCAACCGCGCGCTCCGCAGCGAGACGCTTTAGACCGCTCGGCTACTCCACCGCGGCTACTCCAACAGAGACAACACATATTAGAATTTTGGATCGTTATTTGGTGCTGTCGTAAAATTCATAAACTAATCTGTTCACTACAAATATCCATTACGAACAGTCACAGAAGCGACGCTAGCACTTCAATCAGCTGCACAATAGCTACAGAAGAACGGCGGTTGGCTCTTTCTTTGTTATGCAGGCTAGTGTTCCAATACAGACGTAAACTTTTACATATATTTCCAATAAATAGCTTGATCCGATCGGTATCAAACTTCTTAGGATTATCCGAATGGCTAATCTGAAGATTTCATGAAAATTTCCTCAACATTGCTCCAGTCGTCTTGGACTCTGCAGGCAATATACATACATACGTACACACATCCGTTTTTATAGATCACCCGGTCCTCTGCCACACCGTCACTCCCCCTACCTCCACACTCTCCACATCCTTTCCGAGACTTCCGTCAGTTTCTCTCCCGGATGACGCCCTCCATCACAACATCTATCCTTCCTATCAAACTTAATCCTTCTCCGTATATGAGCGCCCACTCTCCCTCCCTCTCTGCCCCTCCTTCCGTCGCTTGGATCTGCCTTCCTCGGGAGTCCTCACACTCTTACGCCTCCCACCTCCCCCTCCCTTTCCCGCCCTCCGCTCCACCCTCCTTCCCCTATCCCCTGCAGGGTCTCAAAGTTGAAGTTTTAACTGTGTGCTGTTCAGTGTTGTCTAGTCATGTTCTTCGTGTAGCTTTAAGATTTTACCAAACGGCAAACAGGCAGAACAGAGTGTTGCCGTGTGTTTTACTCGTGTCTCCGTCACCGTCGTGTTTTTCTGTGTACCTTCCGTGTATTATTGGACATTGTCGCGATTCTAAGTGTATTTTAAAATCATCGCTTTCATGAATTATCCGCGAGAATTATCACCATTGTATTTTAAATTCTGCGTTTATTTTCTCACTTCTGTTTTTATTCCTCATTGCCAACTTCATGTAACTTTCTGGCTGAAGACTGGCCTACTAAGCTGCTGCCATCCTCCCCTTGAGAACACTGAAATAACAATAAAGGAAAAGAAAATATAGATTAGACACTTTCTGCAGTGGCCTATGGTCTTCTTCAGCGTTCAATCTATCTCCGTAGATAACGTAAACCAACAGTTGAGCATCTGTACCAAACACTCTATGCAAACATATACGCAGTTTATGAAAATCGATTGTAGAAATAAACGATAAAACATATAAACATATACAATTCTTTCGAAAATCGATTATAGAAATTAACGGTAAAACGTAAAATTTTAAGTATACAACATGTACTTAAAAATGAGCATATAATAGCATCTATAATTTATTAACACAGATATCAACTACGCCAAAATATATATCAAAGCATAACAACATAAATAACTGTTGTACGTCTTTTCTAAACATATGACATCTTAACTGTAACTGTCAAAATTCTCAGTATTATCAATATCTTTTTGACAGTTATTATGAATATGCTTGTGTATGTCTGAACATCTAGACACATACGTAAGTAGTTGTTAAGTTCATTACTGTAATATTATAACATACCAGTGTTTTAATCTTAATGTACCAATTGATAACGCAGTTCACTTGACAATGGCATTAGAAGCCGAAACGGATCTGCCGTGAAAATAAAAATAAAATAAAATAAAATAAAATAAAAATACTATATAGCAGTGATTTGGTTTATTTATAATAAAATCTCCATACCAATTTACTCAAAATCGTTTAAGCGGTTTAGTTGTGAAAGCGTAACACACAGAAACTCTTTCGCATTTGTAATGTTAGTATAGCTTACAGATAATCAAAATAGTCCGAATAGTTGGTTTGAGAGCTACCTCTGAACAATAATTACTGACCTAAATAACAAATACGACTTTATTGCAGTCTTTCAGTACACCTCGTTCTACTGTCTCAAAATCAAGCACAAAAATTCTTTCCTCGAATGTTTTCTGTTTTTCTACGCAAAAAAAAAAAAAAAAAAAAAAAAAAAAAAAAAAAAAAAAAAAAAAAAAAAAACTGACAGTAGATAGTGCCAAGAAACAACCAAACATGAAAAGTTGCAGTCATCCAAGTGTCAAGCTTTCTCTGAGGAGGAAAGGGAAAAATCTAGACCTTTATGTATGCCCCTACCCTACATTTTAAGGAAATGGTTGAAAGTTACGTTATAGACGCGACCATGAGTGAAGTAGATGAGATATAAAAACTTACAAATACTATTAAGAAAGTTGCTAATATTCTGTCTTCTCCCTGATAAAAAGTACGAAGAAATAAACTCATATGCTTGTTGTCTGTAGAAAGTGCGCATTACAAAGAACGTAATATTTGTGCGTCGTAAGCTACGAAATATGCGAGGGCTATAAAATTGAAATTACAGGGGATGGACGCTACAGAAATTGCGCGAGGAAGCAGTAGCCACCGCGCGGAATTGGCCGTGCGTTCTGGAGCACCTTCGAGCATGGGTATGACTGTTGTCCTTAGAGTATGTTATGAAAGTAGTTTGTAATTCTAGGCACCAAAGTAGTTTCTTGGCTAGGTCTATAAACATTTCAACATTCGATATTGATAAGATAAAATGTTTCAGTTTGGTGGGTAATGTGAAATAATTAATATACAATATTAAAAAAAAAAAAAACAAAAAACAAAAAATAAATAAATAAAAAGAAAAAAATGAAACCTCACTGTTTTCCTTGTTGCTCATTAATTTTAGATGACTACTTTTAATACCAACCTGCATGATCTGTATTTTTATGTTTGGACGAGCTGTAAAGGATAAACAAAGTCGACCAGCAAAATATTGTTAGAAAACAATTCCAGATGGCGTGTACTGCTTTCTCTCTCACAAAAGTATTTTATTAAAATTGTTTACCTTTTATGTTCTTTTCAATTTTGTATCTAATATTCTGACGACGCTAAAGACTGTTTATTTCCCTGCTGAATCTTTCTGATTTTCGTTTTTAAACTCAACTTCACCTTGTATTGTCATGTACGCCTTCTTATACATTTAATTTTATCTATCTTTTTAAAAAAATGTAAAATGTATTGAACTGTTTACATAAAGAGGGTGCCAGGCACCAACTGCCTTCAGGTTAAGTTGCTTAGGTGTATGCTAGCGACTACCTCATCGTAAGCTTGTGACGTGTACCAGAAAGACATTTTAGCTGCTTTATGCATGTGACCAGTGATTGTTTTAAGCAGAGCACATGAGTCATCATGACTTACAATTCTGGTGTGCAATTTGTTATACAATTGTAACATTATTGATGTATATATTTTTATGTTGTTTTAATGTCTGACTGAAAATTGAATTTACAGCACTGATGATGTTCTAACATAAGAAAGAAATCGATAACTGAGTTTTGTATAGTAAATATTTCTCACCGCCCACCAAGGTGAAACATTTTTTTTCTTTTTTTTTATTAAATATTGTGATGGGCTGGCACAATTTCCGTAATGGAATTAATTTACAATTTGATATTGAATTTGAACCAATAGGTCAAAGGATAAAGTCAGTTTGAAACATACTGAGAACGAAAGAGCGAAGTGAAGAAAACGGAAAACTGCATACTAAGCTGGAACTGTAACAGAGTCGGCCGCGGTGGTCGAGGGGACTGAGGCGCTTCAGTCACGGTCTGCACGGCCACTACGGTCGGGGGTTTGAATCCCCCCTCGGGCATGGATATTTGTGTCGTCCTTAGTGTTAGCTAGTTCATAAGTAGTTTGTAAGTTTAGGGACTGATGACCCCGTAGTTAAGTCCCATAAGCTATACAAACATTTGGATTTTGGATTTTTTTACGGCCATTGGAGTGAACGGTGAACTACAGTTCCTTATATGTAGTTCCTTGGTCCTTCCGTTAACTTTGATTCAAAATTTTCTAATGTTTCTTAATGTAAGGGAAGAAACTGGTGCTGTCACCGGTCCTTAGACCGAGGACAGTACAGTAATCCATATACGAGTGAAGACTCGAACCTCCGATGGGAGGGATCGTGCAGTCCCCGACTTGGCGACTCGGCTGATGGAACTACACCTACATCACTTTAGGTGAAATAAACACGAATATTCGTGTGTAGTAGTGTGTAATTCTGTAGAAAAATAAAATTAAAAAAAATGAAATAGAACCATTAGTAAGTTCCAAAGATGAAATTAGTTGTTGAGTAAAACCTCGAGGCGTGTTTTCTTGTTGCATGCGATTTTAGGCACATCAACTCAAAGATTGGCAATTTTCAGCAGGCACGCACTCATCCAGAATAACCTACAGGGAGAAAAGAAGAAACAGGGTGAAACAAATAAGAAATGCGGCTATTCCATTAGTTAGATATCAAGCTTTATACTCACTGATGTTGTTGTTGTTGTTGTTTCGATGTTTCAGGGGGACAAAACTGCAGAGGTTATCAGTACCGCATACAGTCACTGAATTACACAAAAATATTTTACATGTATTGATCGCCATTACAGGCTTTTAGGAAACTTGAAATTTCTTCATCATGGAAAATTCACGAAAATTGTGAGCTTTTAGGTGGTCTTATTTTCACAGTTTCGTAAGAAGTAGCTGAGGAATAAATTTCTGTCTCGAAATGACCAAATGTTTGTAAACCCACTGGAACAAACTGCTGTGTTCATCAGTCCCTAAACTCACAAACTAATTCAACTTACACTAAGGACAAACAAACACACTCATCCCCCAGGGAAGACTCCAACCTCCGGCGAGAAAGGTTGCCCAGCACACAACATGTCGCATCAGTCCAAGCGACCATTCCATGCGGCTACGTTTTATGGTATTTCGGTATGTGCTACTCTAAAGAGATACTTGCACTTTGCAATCAATAGTCGCCGATGGGGAAAATGTCTCTTTTTGTAGACTTTCCTGGACCTGGTAGGTTAAAATCACATGAGACTGAATACCGGAGTTTCCAAATCCACGATAAGAAAAAGTATGTTCATTCAATAAAGCAAATAAAATATCGATTATCGCTTTCCTGCGTGAGAATATCCAGTCTTTAGAAACTAACAATGTGAGTGTACATCAGATGTGGCTTATATTCAAAGAAATAATATGGGAAGTCATTGACAGATGTAAAGCAAACTTCTTCTCATTTCAGTGTTATGTGCCATCGTTCTCCTTTCAGTATCGTATGATTGTTCCTGATTCATAAAATTTTACTAACCATATTCTGTCAATTCTACATTTCCGCTGCAACTGTCGAGTCTTCTTCTGCACTTTGGAAATAACATTTGCTTAAACGTACGATGTACTGTTCCTATACCACTGCATATATCTGTCTGCAAGCTTAAATACATCATCTTATTATCAGTGACTGTCATTTTGTAAACTTGGACGATACCAGAGATTATTGATCATTTTTTCTTTCTCTTTATCCACGTCTCCGCACGGCAGGGTCGACTTTGTTAATCCGGATTTGGCGTGTTAATATTTACGAGTTGGCCGGATGCCATTTCTGTCTGGACGCAATGCCCCTGGGAGGAAAGGTGTACTCCAAATTTTGCGTAAAGTGTTATATGCGTTAAAGTGTAGTGTTACGATATATTTGCGAATCATGTAACTGAGGCGGGACCAGACTGATATTCACCTAGGGAGACGTGGAAAACTGCCTAAAAACCACATCCAGGCTGGCCGGCACTGCGGCCCCCTTCGTGCCGTGGTTGGTATGCCTCCCTGTCTTGGAAAACGGTGCGCTAGACCACAGGACTAGCCGAGCGAGTCATCAGAGATTACTTGATAATGATCTAAATGTAACAAAAAATAACAGCGACTGAAAGGAATGACATTAGAGATAGAAAACGAGATCTCACATTACAAACGAAAAGCGCATTGTTACTGTTGCGATAAGTGATTTTTCACTGTGGAGTAATGAGTAAGTATTATCGGAACAATTTCAAATCCATAACGGAGACTGCTGACACACAAATTACAAAAAAAAAAAATTTTTTTCATACTCATTAGTTCCTTATAACGTCTCTATATAAGAGTACAGTATCGTTATTTCGGCTCACACTACTGTAAGTATAACCTCCAGCTCTGAAAATGCTTCGAGGCACGCACATTCTTTGAAGATTGCGCTCGGGTGATTTTAATTAAAACTTTGCGAGAGATCGTTGCATCTGATGGGCAGCGCAGTACAATTAAAATTACGGCGTACTATACATTCTTACTCAAGACGGAGACTATGTCGACACTTGTGACACAAAACAGATTGTCGTCTTTTTTTAGGGGATTAAACCATCCGGTCGTATTAAATACCAGAGCATTACGTCACATTAATGTACGATGAGAGTTACTGATATTGATGTGTTCTAGGTTCTGATGAAATGGAAGCCGAGGATGGCAAAACATTAAGGGCAAAAATACGGAATCACGGACTATAAAGCGTTCTCACTATTACAGAAATTGGTTCCACACACCATTTCCAGTTGTCGGGCCGTATAGCGTGCGACTGTCTGGTTGGTACCCATCACTGTCTAGGACGTCCCCAGGTACGACTTCGCCGGTCATCGGGGCTCATTTCGCAGTGAAATTCATCACTGGAATTGTAGACAGAATATGTCTGACACCACTAAAATTAAGTTCTTAACATACAGCGGTCAACGGTAATCTGTACAAAACTGAAAATCAGTTCAGATCTGCGAGACAACTATTAAATGGCCTTCTGCACAATAAAAGACGCAATTCACGTCGGATTGATCGTAATGATCAATCCGGGCGTCTGAGCGCCTCTCTGTACCAGGAGGTTTCTTGCGAGGGTTTCGACAGCTGTGTGGTGGGAGGGGTTTGGGAGGGTGGGGGGACTTCTGGTCTTGCACAATGCCAGTTTATGTTTACATTTCAATTATTATTTTCCTCTGACGAAGTAGAGCAACTTGTTGTATAAGATAACTTTCAGAAAGTGTTACTCAGGCACTGCACACGATTTTGCTAACTAATTTATTTATATCTTTCTTGAGACGTGAAATCTGATGCCACACGCAATATTTGGATGCCTTCAAAATCTATGTCAGCAAATGAGAAAATCATGAATGTTTCTTTACCATTGTAAAATTCACGAATGCTTGCAGGATTTATTCCCTGTTGGGGGAACTAACAGAATTTCGGCAGCTGCCTCTGCGTATGGCGATAATATTTTGTACGTATCGTCGAAGTAATTATACATAATGATGTATGTGTTTACAAGCTCAGAAATGTACAGTCGCCGTCTTCAACGATGGCCTTAATAACAGGGAAAGGTAGAGGTGGTCTTCAGTAAGCGAAACTTAAAATCGACACGTAACTGACAAGGTAAAACGGGCAACTAATGAGGCACTTGAATCAATCACAGGCCAGCCAAAAGTCCCGTGCACGATGTTACGTACGGTAGGCGTTAACACCGCGTTAAATTGCGGTAAGGATTCTCATGCGGAGCTCCTGAGCAAATAATTATTGCGAAAATATCTGCGATGCTACTAACGCTTCTCAGCTCAAAGATGCCATATGACATCATCATCCTAATCATTTGTCCAAAAATTATATAGAAGACTGCAGGACTTTACAAAATTGATGTCGGGAGCTTGGCTACCTTTACTTCCAGGAAATGAAGGCGCATTAGGCAACAACACGTTGACAAAATATGTATTGTCGCTTAATGTCCAAGTTAGACTACAAACAGTAAGACTTTCTAGATATTATATCAAGGTAAAGGTAACAAAATGATTTGAATATTTCATTACAAAATTACTGTAGGATCTCTATATTAATAGTAAACAGTTTGAAAAAGGTGCCAGGTACGCAAAGGAAACATAGCCTGTCCATTGATGCCATATATCGCAAATTTCCCTCCAAAATCTAAGAAATCTCTGAAGATAATATGTATAAATTCCAATCTCTATGAATATAAATATGCAAAGAAATAAATTGTTCACAAATTAATAAAATTATGGCTGCAAAGAGCAAACTAATTTAAAAGAGCGACATGAAAGGCCAGGTTTGCATAAAATATTTTGTAAAAGGAAATAAAACTTAAAAGGAAAATTCTATAAGACAATCCGCATAACTCTTCCTATCAATACGTAATTTTAGGAAGTATCATGGAGAGAAAAACAGTGTTCTTGAGCTAGTGCTTAAGAATAAAATTAAAAACAGGCATGTCCGCTCATGAAATAATCAATTAGGCCTAAAACGTAGTGGACGCACTTCGTCCCTTAATTACAATAGAGAATACTAAGAAACAATCGATTTTATCGTTGTTAATACACAGTAAGATAAATTGTTCTCGACATCAGTGACCAAAAGGGGATGTTATGCTATTCGGTTTCCGTAAGACTCGACGTGGAAAGAGGTTGCATTGAGGCGCCAAGCTGTGGTGGAGTGGTCAAGCAGTCTAAGGTGTCTTGCTGCGGAGCGCGCAGTTGCTCGCCGTCGGAGGTTCGAAGCCTCCTTGGGGCACACGTGTGTGTGTGTGTGTGTGTGTGTGTGTGTGTGTGTGTGTGTGTGTGTGTGTGTGTGTGTCCTTAGATTACTTTAACTTAGTTTAAGTAGATTGTAAGGGTAGAGACAACCAAAGAAATTAAGTCCCATAGATTTACAAACTTTTGTACATTTGTGGCACCAACAGCAGAATAAGTTTGAATCGCAGTGGCGACACTGCTCATTGGAGGTAATATGCTAGTGGATAGGCTTTATATTATTTGTTCCCTAAGGTCTGATAGACGGAGACCTAATGACTACTCAATAGCTACATCAGACGCCAAGCACTGCCGTCTCTCTGGTAAGCAATATCGCTGACCAAAACCAGTGACAATACCAAAGTGACATGTTGACATCTTTCGAGAGGAACATAGCCGCGGCATGTGAAGCCGTCGACACACGGAGCGTGTATCTGAACGTGTGTGGTCAACGTGCTGAGTCCAACATGCGGCTGAACGCTCCGAGACGATGCGACTTCCGCATACGAGACGTGTGGCTCAACGAACTACACGCGACCGCAGCGCGCTCCAGCGGCAGTTGTCACTAGCATTAGGGAATCACACTGTTTACGAAATCAAAAGAGTGGAATTCCTGCTTTGCCTCTATTAAATCGCTTATTCCCGCGCTTGTGCATATGTTCATTATATTGTGTGATAATAGGCCTTCATAAGTAACAACAAAATATCTAAGAAGGTAAGACTCTTATAAAAGTTGCATGTTCTGTCAATAAGTGCTGCGAATTGTAAAAGTGTCACCATAAACTGTGCGATATGAAAATTAGAAAAAGCTTTCAGATGAGGCAAACTTATTGCAACAGTCTAGCTTACTTAAAATTTAAAGGTTATTCTTCCACGATCAATGTTACTATTCAGCAGAAGAACGTATAAAATGCAATACGCCGCGGTGGAGTAGCCGAGCGGTCTAAAGCGTCTCGCTGCGGAGCGCGCGGTTGCTCGCCGTGGAGGTTCGAGTCCTCCGTGGGTGTGTGTTTTTGTCCTTAGGTTAGTTTACCTAGGTTTAAGTAGTTTGTAGGCTACGGACTGATGACCACGCAGTTTGGTCCGATAGATTTACAAACATTTGAACATTTAAAATGCAATACATGAAAGAATAAATTGGGTATTTTACTCTAAGTAAGGTGCAAACTGTCCTGCTCATAAAACGATTCCAGCAATCTCACTCATTAGAGGATGCGCAATAACGTTTACATAGTATGGAATATTATGTAGTATATCTCTATGAAATTTATAGGAGTATCAGAAAACCGAATATATAAAAGAAAAAACAATTTTTTTCCGAAAAGCCTTGCACCAGCGCCTTGTGACAGCTTCCATTTTGCAGTCCACATCTTTGCTGCCTAGGCTACGGCCACTAACGTCATCGGCGAAAAGATTAGCAGTACTTTATACACTGCTGGTAGGTATGTCGGTTGCTGACATGTAATTACAACATATAATGTAAGGAACAATTAGTGTTGATAAATCATCATTCCGCCTTGCCTTGAAGCGGCCGATTGCTGTAACGCCGAATTTTGCTAACCACAGTTTCCAGTCATTTATTCCAAATAATAGTACCGGTATTAGAGACATACTCAATTTACTCAGTTACTTACTTTGAAATGTCATAATTTATATAAGACCTAAGTTACATCTCTCTACGCAATAGAGCTGCCTCCTCCTCCCACCCCGGATAGCCATATGGTGTGACGTCGCTGACGTCGTGGGGAGATATTGTTGTTGTTGTTGTTGTGGTCTTCAGTCCGGTGACTGGTTTGATGCAGCTCTCCACAATACCCTATCCTGAGCAAGCCTCTTCATCTCCGCATAAGAACGGCAACCTACATCTGTCTGAATCTGTTTACTGTATCCCTCTCTTGGTCTTCCTCTGCGATTTTTACCCCACACACTTCCCTCTAATGCTAAATTCACAATTCCTTGATGTCTAAGAATGTGTCCCACCAATCTATCCCTTCTTTTAGTCAAGGTATGCCAGAAATTTCTTTTCTCCCCAATTCTGTTCAGTACCTCCTCATTAGTTACGCAATCCACCCACCTAATCTTCAGCATTCTTCTGTAGCACCATATTTCAAAAGCCTCAATCTTCTTCCTGTCCGCACTGTTTATCGTCCATGTCTCACTCCCATACAAGGCAACACTCCATACAAATGCCCTCAGAAAGGACTTCCTTAGGCTTAAATCAATATTCGATGTTAACAAATTTCTCTTTTTCAAAAACGCTTTTCTACCCATTGCCATTCTGCATTTTATATCCTCTGTACTGCGACCATCATTTGTTATTTTACTGCCCAAGTAACAAAACTCATCTACCTCCTTTATTGCTTCGTTTTCCAATCTAATTCCTTCAGCATCACCTGATTTTATTACACTGCACTCCATTACCCTAGTTTTGCTCTTGTTAATGTTCCTCTTGTATGCACCTTTCAGCACACTGTCCATTCCGTTCAATTGCTCTTCCAGGTCCTTTGCTGTATCTGACAGAATTACTATGTCGTCGGCAAAACGCAATGTTTTTAATTCTTCCCCCTGAACTTTTATTCCTTCACCAAATTTCTCCTTGCTTTCCTTTACAGCTTGTTCAATGTACAAATTGAATAACATTGGAGAAAGGCTACAACCCTGTCTCACTCCCTTCCCAACCACTGCATCCCTTCCATGCCCTTCAACTCTGACAACCGCTGTCTGGTTTTTGTACAAGTTGTAAATAATCTTACGCTCCCTATATTTTACTCCTGCTTGCTTCAGAACTTGAAAGAGTTTATTCCAATCAACATTGTCAAAAGCCTTCTCCAAATCTACAAAAGCTAGAAATGTAGGTTTCCCTTTTCTTAATCTATCTTCTAGGATAAGCCGTAAAGTGAGTATTGCCTCCCGAGTTCCTACATTTCTCCTGAATCCAAACTGATCTTCCCCGAGGTCGGCTTCTACCAGTTTTTCCATCCTTCTGTATATAATTCGTGTTAATATTTTGCAACCATGACTTATTAAACTGATGGTTCTGTAGTTTTCACACCTGTCTGCACCTGCTTTCTTTGGTATGGGGATTATAACATTTTTCTTAAAGTCTAAGGGTACTTCGCCTGTCTCATACATCTTACACACCAGGTGAAACAATTTTGTCATAGCTGGTTCTCCCATAGACTTCAGTAGCTCTGAGGGAATATCATCTACTCCAGGGGCCTTGTTTCGACTTAGGTCTTTCAGGGCTCTGTCAAATTCTTCTCTCAGTACAGTATCTCCTATTTCATCTTCATCTACATCCTCTTCCCTTCCTACAATATTGTCGCTGAGTTCATTTCCTTTGTAGAGCCCCTCTATATACTCTTTCCACCTTTCAGCTTTCCCTTCTTTGCTGAGAACTGGTTTTCCATCCGTGTCCTTGATATTCATAGAGCTGTTTTTCTCATCTCCAAATGTTTCTTTTATTTTCCTGTAGGCTGTATCTATTTTTCCCCTATTTATACATTCTTCTACATCCTTGCATTTGCCTTCTAGCCACTCCTGCTTAGCCATTTTGCACTTCCTGTCGATCTCATTTCTTAGTCGTCTGTACTCCATTTTGCCTGTTTCATTTACTGCATTTTTATATTTTCTCCTTTCATCAATTAAATTTAGTATCTCCTGAGATATCCAAGGATTTTTTGTAGGTTTTGTCTTTCTACCTATTTTTTCCTCTGCTGCCTTCACTATTTCATCTCTCAATGCTACCCATTCCTCTTCTACTGTTTTATTTTCCCCTGTTTCTGTCAATTGGTGCCTAAAGCTCCCTCTGAAATTCTTAAGAACTTCAGGTTCCTTCAATTTATCCAGGTCCCATCTCCTTATTTTCCTACCTTTTTGTAGTTTCTTCAGTTTCAGCCTACAGTTCATAACCAGCAAGTTATGGTCAGAGTCTATATCTGCCCCTGGGTATGTTTTACAGTTTAAAACCTGGTTCCGAAATCTATGTCTTACCATTATAAAATCTATCTGGTATCTCCCGGTGTCTCCTGGTCTCTTCCACGTATACAACCTTCTTTTGTGATTCTTGAACCAGGTGTTTGTTATAACTAAATTATGTTCCGTGCAAAATTCTATCAGGCGGCTTCCTCTTTCATTCCTTTTGCCCAGACCATATTCACCTACTATCTTTCCTTCCCTTCCTTGTCCTACTACCGAATTCCAGTCTCCCATAACAATTAAGTTTTCCTCTCCCTTAATTGTCTGAATAATTTCCTTTAGCTCCTCATATATTTCTTCGATTTCCTCATCATCGGCAGAGCTAGTTGGCATATAAACCTGTACTACTGTGGTCTTTGTTGGCTTCGTATCTATCTTGACAATGATATTGCGATCACTGTGCTGGTAATAGTAGTTTACCCGCATTCCTATCTTCTTATTCATTATCAGTCCTACTCCTGTGATACCCCCAATTGATTTTGTATTTATAATCCTGTACTCACCTGACCAGAAATCCTGTTCATCCTGCCACCGAACTTCATTAATCCCCACTATATCTAACTTCAATCTATCCATTTCCCTTTTTAAATTTTCTAATTTTCCTACTCTATTAAGGGATCTAACATTCCACGCTCCGACCCGTAGAATGCCAGTATTGTCTTTCCTGATGATCACATCCTCCTGAGTAGTCCCCGCCCGGAGATCCGAATGGGGGACTATTTTACCTCCGGAATATTTTACCCAAGAGGATGCCATCATCATATGTTCATACAGTAGAGCTGCATGTCCTCGGGAAAGGTAACGGCTGTAGTTTCCCCTTGCTTTCAGCCGTTCGCAGTAGCTGTGTGGCAAAGCCACATTAGCTGATGTTACAAGGCCAGCTCAGTCAATCATCCAGACTGTTGTCCCTGTAACTACTGAAAAGGCTGCTGCCCCTCTTCAGGAACCACACGTTTGTCTGGCCTCTCCACAGATACCCCTCCGCTGTGGTTGCACCTACGGTACGGCTATCTGTATCGTTGAGGCACGCAAGCCACCCCACCTCGGCAATGTCTGTGGTTCATGGGAGTGGGGGGAGAAATTATTAATTTATATTTTATGTCGCTTGCAGGTAGTGGAAGGGAGATTGTCAATTAGTACTGAATCAGGGCCATATTCTATCAATCAAATAATTTTTAATACCATGATTTATTATTACAGTTATTAATTCAAGGTCAGCCGCTCCTGTCTCTCATTAAAATTTAATTCACATCCCCACCTTATACATTTAGCATCCCCTGCCAGTGTCCATTCCCTTGTTGATTTGTTTTTTATTTATTTATTTTTTTATTTTCAAAACCCCACTCACCCGTCACACTTCACAACTTTGCTGCCTACGCTACGGCCACTAACGACATCGGCAAAATATTAGCCTTCCTTTATACACTACTGGTAGGTATGTAGGTTGCTGACATGTAATTACAACAAATGATGTAAAGAACAATTCCTGTTGATAAATCATCTGTCCGCCTTGCCTTGAAACGGCAGATTGCTCTAATATTGAATTTTTTTAAAACACATTTAATACGTTTCCAGTCATTTATTCCAACTAATAGTACCGGTTCTCGAGATGTACTCAATTTACTCAGTTACTTTTACTTATTTAATGGAAAAAAAAGAAACACACACACAATTGCCTCACAGGCAAAGACCATAGGTATTAGATAATCTATTGTACATGTAACATCTCTGTATATGATTTCCCGCCTAATAGTCAATATTGTGCTTCACTTAAGTCTGTACTGAGCTTGATTCTGAAGTGCCTCTAACGTAAACCTTGAGAAGGATGGATTCTATCATTTTATTATTGACATATCAATTTTAATTGCATGACACATCACTATGGATGTATACCAATGTGCTATATTGAAAATTGTGGTTATAGCAGTAATTTAAAAAATTACGACAGGCATGTAAAAATGTTTAAATGTCTGTAAATCTATCGGACCAAACTGCGTGGTCATCAGTCCGTAGCTTACAAACTACTTAAACCTAGGTAAACTAACCTGCGGACCATTACACACACCTCCACGGCGAGCAACCGCGCGCTCCGCAGCGAGGTGCTTTAGACCGCTCGGCTACTCCTCCGCGGCGACGGGTATGTAATTATGTAATTGTAGATAGATAAGATTTTTTGCTATATATAATTCAGCTCATATTGTAAAAAACTCGATGTATTAGGTCTGAAGATGGCGTCTAGCACGCCTTATATTAAACTTTTACTTGCTTTGAAATGTCATAAACAATATAAGACCTAACATATATACATAAAACCTTTGAAATACGATGCCTAATCTCTTCATCTCTCTATCGAATAACGCTGCCGCCGCCCCCCCCCCCTCCCTCTCTCCTACCCGGATAGCCACATGGTGTGACGTCGCTGGCGTCCTCCCATCTTATTGGTGATCCTTCGGACGCACGTTGAAACCATCTGGCGTGCCTGATACTGCCGGACGCGTTGGGAAAGCCTCCCCAACGTGTGGAACACACGTTGTGATATCAGAAACTTTCTACGTTCAGATACACGCTCCGTGTGCCTGCGACTTAACGTTAATCGCGTGAGACGGTATTTTTTCTCCAGTATTTCCACAATGTGCATTGGAGGGACTTAACTGAACAGAAGAGGAAGGGGTGCGGAGGGTGAAAAAGGTGTAAAAGTGCGCGGGACTACTAACGGGTCCACATCAGCGTGAATCAGGGTTGTCAGATCTCCGGGCGCCGCCCGGAGTGCCCGGGTTCGGAATGAATTCTCCGTGTCTACGAGCCAATGACTCATCTCCGGGCTTGAATGTAACCTTCATCTTAACATGTTTTTTTTCTTTTTTTTTACGTTGCTTTTTAAGTACTATGCTTATGTAGCGACGATCTACATCGAACTTAACGTAACTTAAACTAAGGACGAACACAACGTCCATGCCCTAGGGGCGGATTCGAACCTCTGGCGGGAGCAGCCTCGCGCACTGTGGCAAGACGCCTCAGTGCGCTCGGCCATTCCCGGCCGACTCCTCTCTAGTAATTATGAATAACTTTATATAAATGTCAAATTCTTATTGCAACAAAACGCTGCTTTTCTATTCTTCCTCTGAAAACTTTTCATTGTTGCGTCGGTAGTAATCGGCTAGCGCATTATTAAGCAAACACTGTTGCGGCAACGTGTCAGCTGGCGACGTCTATTATTTGTGTTCGTTCCTTCACTGATTATCAGTTTACCGGCAATTTTTTGTATACTCGGATCGTGTGTAAACAGACAAGCTTACATTAACTCAGATTAGTGAGTAATAACAGTGAAATGAAGAGACGATATGGAAGGAAGGAAGCTTGGAGTTAAAGAGACGATATCTAAGTTCGTTCCGTGAAGAATGTTGCCAGGAAGAAAATTACAAAGGGTGGCTACAAAAAGTCGATACTGATGAGTATATGTGTAAGTGCAGAGTATGCAATATCTCATTTACTGTTAAGTACGACGGGGTGAAAGCTGTGAATAAACATTTACTATCAGAAAGACACAAAGCGAATATTACCACACAAAAGAAGAATCAGTCGCTTTTTAATTTCTTGCCGAAACATTTTTCTGCAGAAGACGACAATCCTGGTATGGGGGGGGGGGGGTTATAATCTGGCAACCATAGCGTGAATACGCCTGTTGCCACCAGAGAGCTGTGTGTAGCAGGAAGAGGGGAGCTCTCAGCCCTCGGCTGTTATGAAATGCCCCGGCGTCCAGCCCTGCGGGACCATTAACAAAAGCGCTGACAGCGCCGACTGGCTCATTAATAGAAATTTAACGCTAATGCAGGCCCCGGACCACGGAGGCGGCTAATTGTACCGACGCGACGGCCAGGCCGCCTCGCTGCAGCACGGCGCTAAACTCGCCACAACGCGCAATCACTGCAACACGCCACGCTGACTGCTGGAGCAATTCATTTAATTTCATATCTGTACGCATTTTACTACACATATACCCTCTTCACTGTGTTTTTGTTTTGTCGAATGCAACAATTCTTTTGTGTAAAATACATTTAATAACAGTATATTTAGCTTTTCAAATTGTACCGTGCAAATATTCTTGCGTTTCCTGATTCGTTCGCTTCTCTTTACAAAAAAGCAACTGTATATTGCGCATCACATTTCATTTTATGCAGTGGCGGCTGGTGCTTCAGATGAGTGGGGGTTCACTTCTTTCAGTGCCGGATCTACAATATTTCTGAACCAGGGCCGAAACTTGATACTGGTGCCCCCTCCTAACCTTACGAATGCGCAAAGGCTGCTCTTTTCAAACAAATATTTGTTACACATAGTTGTGACATAAAGTCACGGAGAAGGCAGACAGACGACCATGATTAATAGTAAATGAAATCTGCAATTGGCTGTATCGGTCGCTGTATTAATTAAAGTCATAAAATGGATAAAATTTGACTTTATTTTCCGCGTTTCGGCCTGGGCCATCATCAGAATCCTGCATACATAGATTACAAGTATGTCAGTACAGATGGATACATGTTGTTCTTGTAACATTATGGATCAGACTTACTTCACGACGAGCTTTTTTTTTTTCTGGTGGTTCACTAAACCAGTGAATACTGAGGACGCGCCGCCATTGGTTGTGTGTAACCTCCTTGCTAGTGAGGTCTCGCTGGCCTTCAGTATGAATTTTTCAGTGACTTCAAATATACTCACGATATATAACTATAGTGCTTGGATATGTGAAAATCGTGACGGTCTTTTACTGTTTGTTTGGTAATTCCGTACGTAAAGGTCGTGTCAGTGACAGTGAGCTCAAAGATAATCTGGAGTTACAGCTGTGTATTACGAGGGCGTGGCGCTCGACTCACATCGGTGATCGTATATATGTCACACTCTACCCAGTTGTCAGTATTATGTGCTTTAAAATAATTTAACATTCTGAAATTTCTAATCATTTCTGCTAGTTACTTTCGCAGAAACAAAGTAGTTCTCTTAGGCTGTTTACAGATGACGCCGTCATTTACCGACTAGTAAAATCATCTGAAAATTAAAACCAACTGCAGAACGATCTAAATATCACTATGGTGTTAAAATGTGCAGATGACTCTAAATAATTAGAAGTGTCAAGGCGTCCACGTGAATACGAAAAGAAATCCGTTATTGTTTACAAGATAAATCAATCAAAAGTGAAGATTTAAACTGGAAAAAACACGTAGATAATGTCGTGCGAAAGGCGAACCAGAGACTGTGTGTTATTGGCAGAACCCTTTAAAGATTCAACAGAACTACTAAAGGAACTGCATACATTACGCTTGACCGTCCTTTTATGGAGTATTACTGCTCAGTGTGGGATCCTTATCAGGTGGGTTTGACGGAGGACATCGAAAGAGTCCAAAGAAGGGCAGCTCGTTTCGTATTGTCACGATACAGGGAAGACAGCGTTACGGAAATGATACAGGATCTGGGATGGGAATCATTACAACAACGGCGCTTAAGGCTGCGGCGTGGGCTACTTACGAAACTCCAATTGCCAACATTCTCCTCCTCCGAACAAATATATTGTTGACTCCCACTTACTTAGGTAGAAACGATCATCGGAATAAAATACGAGAAATCGGAGCTCCAACGGAGAGATTCAGGTGTTGTTTCTTCCCCTCACGCTATTCGAGAATGGAATTGGTGATAAATAGTATAAAGGTGGTTCGACGAACCCTCTGCCAGACACTTAAAGATGATTTGCAGTGTTCACTTGTAGATAATACTTAGGGAGTATCGGAAATGAAAAAAAATGAGAGGGCTTCTAGAGTGGATCGTAACAAGAATATTTCACATAGCAATCCATGTCCGCATCCCTCAGCGTACGGCGCAAGGTGTCGTTGAATAGCTTAGCGCGCCGCCAAGTGGATAGGCACAACATGCCATCAGAAAAAAATGTTCAAATATTTGTAAAGCTTACGGGCTTAACTGCGAGGTCATCAGTCCCTAAACTTAGAAACTACTTATGAACTAGCTTGTACAAAGACGACACAAAGATCCATCCCCGACGGAGGATTAGAATCGTCGACGGGAACGGCCTCGCGCATCGCAGCATGGCGCCTCAATGCGCTCGACCGCTCCGCCGCGGCTGCCATCAGAGTAGTCGCAATAGCTGGACTGCGGGCAACGTCTTCATTGTGTTTGTGACACCAAGGTAAAAGAGACGTCGTGTTGAAAAAGAGAACCACCGTCATGCACATTTCTGGCTGAGCATCTACATAAAACTGATTAGCCGCGTGGCAAATACAGTAATCGTGGTTCTGTTTTTATATCTATTTCATTGTTTTAATTTTGACCAGCTATCAATTTTATATCTGACTATGCACCAGTGCAAGGTTTTATATTTCATTATAAACCAGAACATTTTCCAAATTATACGTGGAGTGCTTTAATGAGCTATTAAATGCCAATTGTAGGAGAGCAGAAGATGACACAACTGAGTGTTGAAACTGATCGTCTTAAATACGTAAAATATAAAAATTGCGATATTAGCATTTCTTTTCATATTAATCCAATATGATAGCTTCCGGTGATAAATCAAAGGGCAAGAAGACGGGAAGAGAGAGGGGAAAAGGGATGTAATGTGTGTAAGCAATTCCATACTTATTTAGTATGAAATGAAAATTAGTCAGCTGGAAAAGTTTTATTAGTTGTTCATATTCTCGAAAGTAGTTGCCATATTTATTAATACATTATTTCACTTGTGAGATATGACAATCTGTTACGCTTGTGGTTGCCAACTAAACTATGAATTGTATCCAGGAAGTAAGTTTCCTTACTCTTTTTTCGCCAAAAAAGACAATACACTTACAAGAAAAACTTTATTAAAGGGAGCTACATCAATAATTGAGCTTTTTTCGGCATAGTCTCCAAAAGAATTGAGACACTTGTCATATGAACGTTTCAATTTTTATGGTGTAGAACTCTGCCTCCTTTGAATGAAAGCAGAATGTGACAGTCGTCTTCCGGTCTTCTCATTGGCAGGACGGTTTGAATTCATTGAGGTGTTAGGAGAGATGGGAATGGATGGAAGAAAAATCAGGCTTAAAGGCATGCATGTGTGTGTGTGTGTGTGTGTGTGTGTGTGTGTGTGTGTGTGTGTTTGTGGTTACATGTATCAAACAGCAATTATAGCATCATTCTATCAGCGACAAATACCGCTAATCGAATTTCAGTATCACATATTTTTACAAGCAAAAGTAATTGCCTGCTCCCCTAGACATTCTCAACGGATGTTACCATATGTATCAGAATCATATATTTAGGAATTCATATTGACATTACAACTAAGGAAATCTCCATCTTCAGGTATATTATGCTTTAACATTCGACAGGCAACGCATTGTCCCTGTTCGTAGAACCAGTGAGCTTTCAGAACTGCCGAAAGTAGCTATGGGGAATAGTTGGTGAAAGAAATCTGTCTGCCTTTGTAGCAGGATCAAATTGAAATTCTCTCTTCGACATTCTCTCTTTTGCGCTACTGTGTAAGCAGCGCACTTGGCTCTGGTGTTCAGCCGCAATAGTTCGCATGCACAAAGGCGTCAACCAGTACGTATTCTCTGTCTCTAAAAAGACAGTCAACGACAACGGAGTGGTGCTCTGCATCTGTTATTTCAAGCACTCGTAGGAATGCTGGTTCCCCTCTTCGCCAATGGTATTGGCTGACGGACGACTTTTTTCAATCTATATAAGGCGTTTAAAAATTATTTTACAAGTTTGAAAATTCATATAAATTAATTCATATTATAGAGGCAATTGTTGTGTCAATTTGCAGGGAAATACATCAAGTTTTGATTCGCGTAGTTCGCTAGCGCCGAAGCGCAGCATTAGGAGCGTTATCGTCAGTAGCGTTAAAGATAGCTGCTTTCACTGGATCCGAGCGTGTTAAATGTGTGTTTTATATTGGAGACTTGAACTCGGAGAAAAAGTTCAGCTTAATTTCCGTACCAGGTACGCTATAGATCCTCCTTATAGGCCTACATGAGTGGTATAAATATTTGGTAGAAACAGGGTTCTCTGAAAGACAATGGGTTTCTTTAGTTGCTTCTCTATGGCGATGTGCGTTAAGCAACACACTGCATTTGGTTTTATATACCGAAACGTGTTTCGATACATTTGTAACAACTTCAGTGAGTCCTTTTATTTCTATAAATTGAACATTTTTATTTTATTTTAACAGGTTATGATAACTTGATATTATTAACTAGAAATTCGTACAACATTTTCATATACGTATACATAGTCTACCTCGAATTAAACGTTGAAGTAGTTAACAGTTCACCTACATCGTCTGTGTAGGTCTTATTTGACAAATAAAAACTTGGTTAACAAATAAAAAACTCTTTTATATCGAAATATTTGATCTGTTATCTACTTTATTTGTATGCTTATGTCTAATAATACTTAATTTTGCGTGAATTGAATCTCTCAGTGTGTGTGTTTATTCATTTTTTATGAATTATATTCGAATTATATGTGTTGGGGCCTTCACTGGTGAGACAGTGAAGGAAAAGAGCACTATTTCAGTAGTCGCTGTCACTGTTTGTTAATTGTGAAACAGATAAATCAAACACTAATGGTGGCGAACAATCGTGTTTTATGAAGGAATTTAATGACTTTCAGTTTCTTCCAGAATACAGATCTGATCCACTGACTTTAGGATTAGCGTGCTGCGTAACTTTCTAGAAGACTTCATTCTAATTTCCTGAAACTCGTCTATGACGAAATGGGCTAAAACTCATTTGTAATTTGCCGGCCGCAGTGGCTGAGCAGTCTGCAGCCTGCCAGTCACGGTCTGCACGGCCGCATCGGTCGAATCCTCCCTCGGGCATGTTGTCCTTTAGGTAAGTTAGTTTATGTTAGTTACGTAATTAGTGTGTAAGTGTAGCGACTGATGACCAAGAAGTTTGGTCGCGTAAGACCTCACACACAATTGAACATTTTTCTTTTGTAATTCAGTTTTATTATTAGATCTACACTTGTCAAAAAATTAGGAGATCAGTTAAGATATCCAGGTTCTGAAGTATTTTCACCGGAAAAACGAACTAAAATGGTTCTATTTCTTTCTGTCGTTTCTACGGAGTCAACAACATTACGGCAATCGAGATAGTGGTGATAATAAAACGTTACTGCAGAGGGCATTGGTGTTGACTTGTATTCACTCTACCAAACGAGATACACACGCAGTAGAGTTCAGATTGTGTAGTGAGCCGGTAATGCAATGCAGTAACAACGTGACTGTACCGATGCTATGGCATGTAAATCCATAGGTGATTTGGATGCGGGCTGCAGCTATTGTAATGCCCCAAAGTGTACATTCCGGACATTGAATCGTCGCCAGATGACAGGAACCGTGCAAAGAACAAACTTCTTAACCGCGGCGGAGCGGCCGAGCGCATTGAGGCGCTATGCTACGATGCGCGAGGCCGTTCCCTGTCGGGGGTTCGAATCCCTCCTCAGGCATGGATGTTTGTGCCATCTTTAGTATAAGCTAGTTCATAAGTAGTTTGTAAGTTTAGGGACTGATGACCCCGTAGTTAAGTCCGATAAGCTCTATAAACATTTAAACCTTTGATACAAAAGCTTGAATACTATCGTAAAAAGCAGGTGGAGAGAGGAAGGTGGGGATTGTTGCATTGTTAAATTGTACTGAAATGGTAACATTGGATACATTCAATAAGCTGATAACTGAAACTTATTTTAGGAGAGGGGAAAAGCAAAAATGGGTTTGATCGTTTAATATTATATTGGCGTCCTCTGACATATTTTACAGTATTTCCAATAATGTGAACTTTCTGCTTTTCTTTAGAAAATGTAATATTTCACAGTATACATATGTACATCAGAAGTATGGATATTTGCTTACAGGAAACAACAATTATGATTTATATATTCTTATATTTCAGTACATTTAATTCAGAGCCAACGAAGTGTAACTTCTGTGAAGAAATATTAGCGACATTGAGGTGTTATGTGATGATGGCATAAAAAGCCAAAAGCCGGTAATTTTCCAGAACATCAGGAATTTTACCTTATTGATATTGTTCTGTTAAGCACAGATGGAAAATTCCATTAATAGCAGATTAATAACAGTCAACCAGTTGCAATAATTGTGTTTAATAGAATTTTGACAACGGTTTCGACAGAGATAAACCCGTCTTCTTCAGAAATACATGTATATCTATAGACAATGTGACATTATAAATTATAAATTCATAATCGTTATGCCTGAAATATGCGTCATACCACACCTATTGTCTAAAACATTGTAAAATATGAATCAGAATAAAACTGTTATTTACTATACTTGCATATCACAGGAATTTGACATCCCTATTGTCTAAGGAATGTGGTTTAGACTGAAAGATGCGTCAGCGCATTTGCAGATATTCACACTTACTGATTCGAAGCAAGTAGCGTGCATACCAGGATCTTTAAACATCTAGAACTCAAGGTTGGCAATTTATTAAATGATCAGTTAAATCTCGCCTGTAAACAATATTTTGCAGGTTTCAAACCGATACTGCTCACGAAATCTTACAGCTACCGGTAGCCTTTGCGATTTGTTCATTTCCTCAAAAATCTGAAACCTGCTTACATTTGTAAATTTCCTTTGTAATTGACATGACAGCCATTTATCTCATTCCGTCACCATACTCAAGCCACGTAATAATAAAGTTCATTTTTATTCATCTGACAGGTGCACTTTTCTATTATTATTGTTCGTTTACACAATGTATTTCAACAGTATTTGTTAGTCAGCATATTTGTATTATTTGTTTCCACAGCTTCCCTCAAACTTCTGACCCTCTTTTTATCCAAATATTCCATTTATTGACATCGTTATAAATTCAATGTACATTCTGCCAATAGCTACTTAACCCACTGAAAGTTCCACGGCGCATGCGCCACCGGTCCTGGTATGCACGCTCCTTGCTTCAAATCAGTAAGCGTGAATGACTGCAGATGCGCTGACACATCTTTCAGTCTAAGCCACAGTCCCTAGATTGTAGGGATGTCAAATTCCTGTGATATGCAAGTGCAGTAAGTAACAGTTTTATTCTGATTTGTATTTCACAATGTTTTAGACAATAGGCTTGGTATGACACATATTTCAGGCATAACGATTATGAGCTTTTACTTTATGATGTCACATTGTATATAGGTATACATGTCACATAGTTGTGACATAAAATCACGGAGGCGGCAGGCGACCATGATTAATAGTAAATAAAGTCTGCAATAGGCTGGGTAGGTCGCTGTATTTATTAAAGTCATAAAGTGGTTAAAATATGACTTTATTTTACGCGTTTCGGCCTGGGCCATCATCAGAATCCTGCATACATAGATTACAAGTATGTCAGTACAAATGGATACGTGTTGCTCTCTTAACTCCTTAATGTTACAAGAACAACAGGTATCCATTTGTATTGACATACTTGTAATCTATATATGCATGATTCTGATGATGGCCCAGTCCGAAACGCATCAAATAAAGTCATATTTTAACCACTTTATGACTTAATACGGCGACCTACGCAGCCTATTGCAGACTTTATTTACTAGGTATACATGTATTTCTGACGAAGACGGGTTTATATCTGTCGAAACCGTGGTCAAAAGTTTATTAAACAACTATTAATCGAACTGATTGGCTGTTATTAATTTGCTATCCTATAACCGTTGCGGAGACGCAGTCATGTTTGAAATATTGAAATGGAATTAATGTTATTACATCTACATTAATTCAGCCTGCAACAGCAGTTGCTTGCATAAAAATCCCCAGGCTACACGACAGATCAGTTCCGAAATAACAGCTCGTGAGATGCTCGTCTGCTAGAGTACCGCCCGCAGAGTGATCAAGTCGGTAAACTTGTTGCGCAGGCAGGAGTGCGGACCGGCGAGGCGCTGCGCTCCGGGAGGAGCGAGCGAGCACCGGGCTGGAGATTTAATCAGCGGCGACACTTTCCATTTGCCGCGGTGACAGCGGGGCAAGTTTGCATTCTAATGCACTTAGCTGTCTGCGGCGGGCCGGGAAGAAGGTAACGACGAGCGGCGCGCAACCCCAACTGCCGCCCTTATCTGACGCCCGCCGGCTCCCCGAGGGGCGCCCGACACTGTGCGGGGGAGGGGTAGCGCCGCCGGCGCCGCTGCTGCAGCGGATACTGCCGGCACCAAGTTTGCGTCTGCCGGGGAGTTGCGCGCCGCCGGAAGCGACGGCGGAACAAACAGCCGGCGAGGTGCTGCCAGACACTGTGTCTAGGCTGCCTGTGGAGGGGACAGCACATGCTCGCTCTGCATGCCACACTGCCGCTGGTGATTTGGGTATCACAGCCAAGAAGCGTTAATCATCACTTGCACACGTACAATGAGAGGCAAATTGATTGCGTGGACCGAATAATGTAGAGTCCTGGAACACAGAGCATTGCTCATGCCAGTGTTATCAACTAAACTCGTCTGTGCGGCTTCAGCTTGGTGTCTACATTGTCGTGTCCTTAGGGTGGAACAGTGACGACATGTGGGTACTGGCTACTACTTTCCCTGTTAACCCTTTCTTTACCGAATTTTGAAGTTTTAAGAAAAAAATATTTGGCGTTGTTTTTACAATTAGTAGGTGTATGAATGTGAAATATGTCGAAATTTTGTTTTGAAAATGTTCTTTTAAAAATTATATAATGTTGCTTTTAAGCAACATTGTTTCTTATAGGCAATGTTGCCATACAAAGAAATTCCAATAGACATAAGCTTATTTTAGTAAAATGTTGGTTTACTCGTCACATTTAAGAGCTTAGAAGCCTCATCATAGCATTTTTATTGTTTGCAGTTTATAAATGTCCAATTTTTCATTAAATAACTAACAAAATTTTGTCTATATAGTAGTAAAAATTTGACTCATTACACAGTTCAACTTTCACGTATGACTGTGACAGATCACTGTATGCTGATACTTCTCGTTATGTATCCTTGTGAAACAATTATTTTCCATGAAAGATGTGGAAACACTTCCTGTTTACAGTTAAACATAGAAGTACTTTACACTTGGTGCAGACAATTTGTACAGTGTTCTTGATTGACACTTTAAACCGGCATTTCTTCTCCAGCATATCTGCAAAGTGGTACATCAGTTAATTTCCATTCAGATGCAGAATACCGTCTACAAGTTACCTTGGACTCATTTCATGCAAATGTCGATATGGAATTTATACATTTACTGTCAAACCAGTGTACTAAGGCCACACTGTTTGTTGTCTCTACTCTCCAGTCACAAAAGTCACATGCAGTTTTCTTTAGGTCCGCTTCACTTTTCAAAGGACATTTTCCGATCCTGTCTCTCCTTACTGTGCCACAGAATTCACTGCCACTTTCTTTGAGGGCAATTGCTAATGGTGTTGATGAAAACCAACTATCTGTAAACACTTTGAAATGCTGTATCTCTGGTAATGTTTCTGTCAATTACAAAACAATATCCCCAGACATACCCAGTGCTCTATCACTGCATGTAGTACAACACCAACAAACTGTTCTATTTAATTTTCTGCTTGTCTGCAAAGAAACGAATCTTTCTGCAAAGCATAGATGTTTGACTGCTCAGCAATGAGTTCAAACACTTCATTCAGAAATGCTTTATTATACTCTAGTGATCCTTTCCATTCTGTGCCATGGACCACAAAATCACGTAATTAATCAGTTTTGTTATTCTGACATTTATCCATACCTCCGGAATTTCATTCTCATGTTCTTACTCCTCTCTAATTGCCGCAATATCAGCCCCGTCCCCCGTTTCCACGGCATGAATGATATTCATAATGGTTCTTTCAGAAAGAGATTTAGAACTTTCACCTACTTCGATAGTTTCATCTTCATCCCCAATGTCCGATAAATCACCATTTGGGATATCAATGTATGAATTGAACTTATCGTCAGGTAAGTATATTCTAGGTCAGCATCAGTCAGAAAGTCAGACATAATGACGCAATGTTTAACAGAGGCAAAGATTATGAAATTATATCTGAAAAACAAAATTTAAAGCACCTACATAAATACATTTGTAAACGGAGGCCTAAATTAAGTAAGTTCCACTGAACTCCACTGTTGCTTAGAAGCAACATAACATTTTTCTCAGTTTATCTTATCTGTCAATTATTGTGCAAGAAATATTAATGGAGTATTTAGGAGGAATGATTGTCAGAGCATGTGAAAATTATTTCACTGCAAACAAAAGTGTAAAACTCACGTATTTTATATGGTTTCTATCGTCAATTCAGGACAATGTGGACTGCAGAAAATCCTAATTTTCAACAATTGTTTCCCGCTTTCTGCTCGTGAGTACACGCCATCTATTGTCAACAATAGATACTACTGGCATGAGGCTTCGAGTAAACAGTGGAAAAGAATGGTTACATGTGATATTATATGTAGCAGACTTACTGAAAGATGATGTTGCTTATAAGCAAAGCTGGTAAAGAAAGGGTTAACGGAGTGAGAGATAGAGGCTCCTCAGGAAAACAGTGGTGATGAACAGAGAGGAGAGAGGTGCTGAATAGAGTACAAATTGAGTTGACAAAAGTATTTATTTCCCTTTAGCCTTATAAGGAGAGGTGTCTCACATTTGCTGCTTCTTTTACTCAATTATTATCAACGTACAGCGAATGAGCTATATATTCGTTCTTTCCCACAACTGTCATACAGTGACGTGGGCTAGCTGACGCACAGCTATAACTGACACACAGTGAATGGACTAGCTGACCAACAGTTATAAGAAGACATAACACTTGGTCATGTATGTTGCTACTTACAGAAAGGATAACATCAATATCTACTTAGAAGTTGACTTGCCTCTGTTCCTCTGACTGACGAAGAAACACTTTAAATGAAATGGTTACTTAGCTCAATGCTTTTGCCCCTTGGGTACCTCTCACCACTAATAGCTTTTACTGCTGCATTCCTCGAGATGTCAACTGGGGACTGATGATGCGGGCGTCGACTATTGTGGAAGGCTACACAGTACATGTTGCTAGATGGCTTACTGCTTCATATCTCGCTGCTTTCCTACAGTCTATCTTCGGCTTATTTGCAACCACTTCCATAGGGTACTGCCCTGTGAGCTATTCTCGGCCAGCCACGGCAAACTAACTGACATGTGCTGGGCTGAGACTCCTTATATACGCCTTCTCAAGGCTCCTTTTCACATGTCACTAGTGTTTCGGCACGTACCCGTCCGATTTCTCTCCAAAAGTCCTGACGCTTCCACTTACTAAGCTATTACAGCGTACTGCGGATGGGCGAGTCACTTTCCCTGTCGCAAGGCGACCTTGTTCTCGCAGACGAGGAAACTGTGCGTTATGACACTACCGACCGCTCTGTCCAGCCGCCTACAAGTCATGAGTGGATTTACTCAAACTTATACCTCCATTAATTAATGCAGCCATGACAACATCTACATCTACAAAAACACCACTGGTGGCGCGTCCATCTATTCACTGGTTCAGTCAACGCCAGGAAAAAAACCTCGTGGTGAAAACCATGTAACCGCCTGCGTTGTAAAACCTGCCCACCACCACTTACTTCAGTCCTTTAACCCGGAATGTGTACACGTTCAAGGGCAGAGCCACTTGCAATAGCACACATGTGGTTTACCAACTGACATGCCTGCACTGTGAAGCGTTCTATGTGGGAATGACCAGCAACAATCTGCAACGTTTCTTTGTCTCCTCAAAATCAAAGGTACTTCTCGTCAATACTATGTTCCGCCACAGCAGATTTGTTAGTTTGACCCAGGCGGACGTGCCTGACGTGCTCATTGCGGCGCTGTGAGATGTAACGCTGCGTCTTTCCTATGTATTGCATCCCATATTCACACCCAATCTTGTACACACCAGGCGCTCGGAGACCTAGTGGATCCTTAGTTGAACCGAGAAGGTCTTTGATTTTTCCTGCTGTTCGGAAAACGGTCTATATTGACGAGAAGCACACCTTTGATTTTGAGGACACACAGAAAATTTACAGTGCAAACGGGTTTTCGGGCTCAGTAATCAAAAAACCCATTGAAATACGGTTGTATGACAACCTAATAAACCGGGACAGTGGCTACAATATTAGCACAGCCTGGAAGCCCGCAATTAGAAAAATCAGAGAAGTACGCTCCAGGCCACCGAGGTCCGCACCCGGAGCAGACGGTGGCGGACGTCGGGACACAGACCCCGCACCAGCGTCCCGCTCACCACCGGCCATTCCAAGCGCATCCGCTGATTCCTCGTGCACCTGATTGTTCGGCGGCAGCAAGCAGGGAATGGTCCAGGAGAGATATAAGCGCGCACCCGACAATACCCCGACGCTTCGCCTGAAGATGATGTAGACGCATTCCATCGAAACGTTGCTACTAGACGACGACGAAGCAACTCGGCTGATAACCAGCGAAGACTTCATACATAAAATCCACCGAGAAAGCCTATATTCGCATACAGTAAGAAACTATCCATTCGCATGAACGGTCACAGGCAGACAGTGTTTGTTGGTAATTAAGATCACTCTGTGGCCAAACATGCCTTGGTGCACGGCCAGCACATCTTGGCACAGTGTTACACCGTCCGGGTTATCTGTATACTTCCAACCGACACTAATCTTTCAAAACTCGGGAACTTGCCCTAGAGCATATTCTCTCTTCCCGTTGCCCACCTGGTCTCAACCTCCCTTAATTCAAATTGCCGCCCACCATCTTTCACATCCTTGCCTCGGTTCTTCACTAATGACGAAAAATACACAAATAGTTTACAGTTATTGTTTTCACAAAAACTTCATTTAATATATATATATATATATATATATATATATATATATATATATATATATATATATATCCGGCGAACGATCGTAAATGGGTCGTGTATTTACGGTTGCTTCCATCAGCCACCGCACCAAGTAATAACTTAGTTTTTCGCTGCCGATATAAAAGCAATGCACAAGCTGCCATATATTGGAAATCAGTTTAATAACATGAACGACAGCTCTTGCAGTTGTTTCGATTCTTTATGCAAGCCAAAGACCTTTTTTGATGAAACATAGTTTATCACACCGTATCGGTTATCAACTGCGATGTGAATCATAGTTTATCACACGATTTCGGCTATACACGTCGATGTAACGACGAAAAATACACAAATGATTTAATTTAATTAACAGGCACAACAGCTCTTGCAGTTGTTTAGATTCTTTACGCAAGAATAATTTATCACGAGATTTCTGTTTCACACGTGGATGCACAATAGCTTCCTGGAATTGTTCACTTTGTTCAAGCAAGCGTTGTCTACGGTGCGAGTAGACTGAACTCTCTCAACATTCATCAGCATTCTATTCATTATATACTTTTTTTACAATGAGACTAATATTTGTTACTTCTATTGAAAGTTTACTATCTTTTGTGCATATGTAATTGCATATACCTGTTCTCCATTACTATCTGACCTATATGTGACTGATAAGGATAGAGTGCGGAGTATTTGCATGGGTAAACTAGTATTCATATATTCTTGGTGTTTATTATCAAGGGCATTGAGACGCTTTGCTCCGTTGGGCGAGGCCGTTCCCCGTCGCAGGTTCGGCTCCTCCCTCGGACATGGATGTTTGTGTTGCCTGTAGTGTAAGTTAGTTTATAAGTAGTTTGTAAGTGTAGTGACTGATGACCCCGCAGTTAAGTTCCTTAAAATTTACAAACATTTGAACATTTTTTTATTATCAAAGAAAATTAACAACGTTCGGTATCTTTTAGAAACAAATTTCTCCGCTATAAGCTTGGAAGAAAAGTGTGAAATAAAGAAGCTTCGTAGGCTGACGTCTCAGCTCGAGTTAAAGCAAGCGCAAACAAGCCGAGGTAAGTTATTCTGCAGATCTTTTAACGAAAATATATATAGAGGGGGAAAGGGAAGGGACAAACTTGGGCCCTTTCTCCCGGCGCCTAAATTTATATTTGGAGGCCGAGTGGGAGGGGGTGATCATTATTAACATCCGGCACCCAAAGACGTGAACTCCCAGTCATCTGAAGCACCAGCTGCCACTAATAAACACATTACAAATTATAATGATGTTCATGGCAGAGTATTCATGCAACCGCTTTTATGATAGGGCTATTTCTCTTCCATTCTATTCTCTAACATCATGCGGGGAAGAAAGAACGCATAAATCTTTACGTTTTCGCTTCCTCTTATTATGAAGATCATGTCCCCCTATGATGGCGTGTGTTAACAAAATTTGATTCGTAAGAAATTTCGAAAACAGACCTCACCGCAACGAATAACACCTTTCTTTTAATTCTACATGTACATAAATACTCTGCAAGTCGCACTTAATTGTATGGCAGAGGGTTCATAGAACTACTTTTATGTTATTTCTCAACAGTTACGTTCTCTAATAGCTCGGGGAGAGAAAGAACACCTAAACCTTTTTGTTTCCGATCTGAATTCTCTTATTACGATCATGTCTCCCTAGATAGGTGGATGCTAAGAAACTATGTTCGCATTCGGAAGGGAAATTTGGTGCATAAATTTCGGAAATAGATTTCTCCGCAACGAATAATGTCTTTCTTTTAATGATTTCCACACTAACTCAATTTACAATCACACGTCTTCTTCAAATACCTTTTGGACTATACAAAACTTGTTATTGTAGACTGGGTAAGGGGAGTTATGGGGAAGGGATCTGTCCAAGTTCGATTTGTTGGGAGAATTTTGTGAAGATGATGTTCTTCTGTAAAGTAGAAGGTGGATAGACTAATTGTATGACCCCTTCTTGAGTACAGTTAAAAGTAGTTAGGTAGTACATGTTTCAGTAACTTACATAATTGGGATGGAGGGGGGGAGGAGGCGTGGTCCCTCGTCAAGGTCATCTTCATACAAGTACTGGAATAATTAATAACCCAATTAAAATGATATGATTTATGCCAGAATAATTGAGACCCTTATGAATGATTAATGACCTTCCTGACATGATTTATGGCACCATACCCCACCCTTTCCACTCCCAAGACCAGTAATGTTCAGGGCATTTTTCTAAATCATCATGAATAACTAATGAGCTCCAATGACATAATTCATGACTCTCAAGGCCAGATCTGTACAGTGACTCAGCCGGCAATTCTTTACACAGAACATCAAGATGCAGAGAGGAGAGTCATTCTTATTCCACACACACACAAACACACACACACACACACATACAATTAAGAGCCCGTTGTGTCAACTACGAATTTTCATCTCAATGGCATGCACTCTGATTAAGTGGTTTAATTCAATAATTCCAAGTTTCTATCAACTACAAGTGAAGAAGTATACTCTGTAAACTAAGATTTTAATATACTCGACACCACACACATACAACACACAGACACACACACACACACACACACACACACACACAAACACACACACAGCGATGTATCTGATCTAAATATTGTTCGTAAGATCATGTAAGAATCGTTTAAAAGGAAATTAATAAATATCATATCTTAAACAGCAAAATTCCGTAACTCGCTGCAATTGAACAATGGCGTGCAGCCTCATTCCTCACATAAAACAGCTGTAATCACTGAAACAAGAGCACTACATCAAGATAATAACAGCACTGTACTCAGTCAAATAAGCGACCAGGTGGTTGCAGTGGAAGCGGCGAGTGCAGTTACTCAACGTCAGGAGAAGTTTCATCAGATGAGGAGTGTACTGACTCCTCATCTGATGAGATTTCCATGATCTCCACTATATTTGCTATCTGAGAGTCTGTAACATGCTACGTCAGTGTCGCGCACGAATTTGTATTTAAAAATTTAACTATTGCCCTATGCTTACTCTCAGGATTGGCGGTAGGAACTTGCACTTGATCTAATGTAGTGGTGGTTTGTAGTATGAATACTATCTGCTGGAGAAAGTATACTTCAGGTCTGCCTCTTGTCTGGGGAGAAATCGATTTGAGCACTTTACAAATTTAGTCTAGCTTACTATATTTTTCCACAACCCATTACATCATTTTTTACATTTGGAAGCAAATTAAAATTTAGTTTTGATTTGATTTGGACACATGCAGTTGTCATATGCATACCAGATAATATTTAGTTTCTGTTATTGCAGCAAAAGAGCCTGTTTCATGATACTCAGCCGCTGTGTGTGTGTCACAGGTGCAAAATTCTGTAGCCTGCAGTTGTGGGAGTGTTACAGTGTAGGCTGCTCAGTTAAGAATGTTGTCATTGTCATCCATGGAAAGTCCTTAGACTAGAACAGACTGTTTTTACAAATTTCATCGGTGTACGGTGTGTCATCCCTTCCATGTTATCTTAGCATGTTAGAGAATAGTTGCTGTGTTGTGTTTAATCATGTTTTGCTATTTATTTACAGAGTTTGTAAAATACCCGAAAAATTGACTGGTGTGCAGGTAAAAGTGTCAATCTCTTCCATGTTGTCTCAGCTAACAAATGGATTAGAGAACAGTTGCTGTGTTGTGTTTAAAGTTTTTTTTTATTTATTTAAGGGGTACTAAGAATAACCAAAAAAATTGCTTCATGTGCAGGTATAATTCTCCCTGACAGTAAGAATAGAGAAGATCTTATAAAATTATGTTCTCTCTGCTTTAGTTTCAATTATCTGACCTCAGCAATGATGGCTAATTTTTATGTCTGCATCCCCCAAGCTGGCAAGTGAAAAAAAAAGGAACATCAATGGTGTGTATTCCCGGCAGGTCTATAGCTGCATCTTGTAACTATGCTGCTTACTTAATAAGCATTGCTGACGCATATTCTTGGCTCCCTTGCCAATAGGCGTCTTATAATACTAATATGATATATTCAACTAGATATGAACATCTGTAAATGAATCTAATACCAAACTCGTTACTCTACAATGACAATACACCTTTATACATTTTAAAACCTATTAAACTTGAACCCATGAACTGTGGGGGTTGGGGTGGGACTCGTTGGTGGAAAGTTGTGGGTTCTAATTCCAGAACATCCCGCAATTCAACCAGTTTCAGAAACCGCCCTCTGTGAGTCATAAATTATTCATGACATACTCTCATATGCATCTCCAAAAGAACATACACAGAATTTAGGATGGGAAGAGAGGGGATGGTCATAATGTTATTTTTAGTTAGATCATTAATTATTCATAAAGACATCTAATTTGCATGGCCAGAAACCGTCCATTATGTTACTGATCTTGGACCATAATGTCAGCTCATCAGCATTTTCAGAAATTGCCCTCTGTGTTACTGGCCTTGAGGTGGAGAGGGGAGAGAGTGGAGTCATATGTCATGGAGGTCATTAATCATTCATAAGGCTCTGATTAATTATGTCATTTTAATTAGCATATTCTGGTCTATCAATGTGGATACCTTGACCTTGAAATTCAGTAGGTGAAAAGAGTGGGAGGGAGGGGGAGGGAGGGGGAGGGAACGACGTTCTCCCAGAATTATGTGAATCACTTAGTGTTTGGGATCACCACCAGATCGGTTTAAGGAAAGACATAGAAGAAACTCAGAAGTGGGCTGCTAGATTTCGTATTGGTTAATTCCATCTGCATTAGAGTGTTATGGAAATGGTTCAGAAACACATGAAGGAAACACTGGACGACGATGTTATTTTCGAGGAAAACTACTGTGGAATTTCAATGACCAGCACATGAAGCTGATTGCAAATTGATTCTACAATCGCCAACTTACAGTTTGTGTAAGAACAGCAAGGTCTTGTATTAACGCAAATCCCTCTATTTGTGAGTGTTACTGAAAAACCTCTACTACTTTATGGTGTGGTGTATCCTCAACTAGGTTATGGTGCAATGTAATTGTTCTCATTGTCATTGACCAGAACGTAAATGCTCAAAGATATCTGGAAATGCTGTAAGAAGTGCTGTTTCCCTTAGTTATGAATTGAGATGACAGCTTTCCCCTCTTACTTTCAATAGGTTTGGCATCCACCATACTATGGAGCAGTTGTTTCTCAGTGGTTAGATGGTCAATTTACTGGTCGGTGGACTGTCAGAGATAAATCGTATATCCAGTGAAAGTACGAAACAATACACCATTTCCAGCAGAGCACTGTATAAGCATGTGTTAGGTTCTTCTGCGGAAGTCCGTCTGCGAGTATTTGAATGGATTCACCATCTTCAAATGTGTGTTAACCAAGAGGAATAGCATGATGAACACATGTCGTTCAGTTACTTATTGTCGAATTCTTCGTCAGCCATGTGTATGCGAAATATTATGTAGACAGCGTGTCACTTTTGTTTTGAACGCTGAAATTGAAAAAACGAAATACTATCCACGTATGTTGTACCTTCCAGTATACACCAATGAAATGTTACGTAGATTGTTTCCAAGGTCAAGGTCACTTTGCACCGTACGAAATCTTGCATATACGATGAGTAACCTTGCTATCGTTTTGAAGGACAATTGTGCAAAGTTTCGACAACATAGGGACAAAAATTACAATTTAGAAGCATACAGACACTCTGCTTTATGTATGACTAGCTGAGAAACCGACGTTGCAAGGTATTTCCTTATTCGACTCTTGTATGAATATTCCTTCTTTTCCATTTTCCCTTTCTACCTCTACCTCTGCTCATACTGTCCTCCCCATATCATGGCCTATCTGCTCTCCTATATCCCTCTCCTCGCTCTTTCTATCTGTGCCTTTGTGTCATCAAAGCATTGATTCCTAGTACTTTCTAATCATAACTTTGATTGTGATCGATTGAAAAGTGTCTCCTGGCCATTTATCACGAATTGTTATGTAGCTAGTGGTGTATATTTTCACCGAGATCGGCATAAAACCAAAGATTTTGTTGAAGTCCGCAAGTAAAAACCCTTCCCTATACACCATACGATATTTAATTTAGAAAGTACATTTCCCTCGCGGTAATGCAGACTTGTTCCTCCAGAACTGTGAATTGTTCGAAGGCCAAGTGTACAAAATTTTATTAAGATTGGGAAAAAAAAACTTCTTGATTTGTCTGCAATAGGCCGGCCGCGGTGGCCGCGGGGACTGAGGCGCTCCAGTCACGGTCACTACGGTCGGGGGTTCGAATCCCCCCTCGGGCATGGATATTTGTGCCGTCCTTAGTCTTAGTTAGTTCATAAGTAGTTTATAAGTTTAGGGACTGATGATCCGTAGTTAAGTCCCTTAAGCTTAACAAACATTTGAACATTTTTTGTCTGCAATAGAAACACAGAAACATACGCATACACAACAAAATGTGATGAAACATTTGGAACATAGCTGCTGCGTCGGATCTGTTTACAGGAATGGACTAATCAGAAAATGATGGTATTCGACATAGCACACAAACATCATTCCATTAAAAAATTACATCACTTTAAGAATGCCGATTTCAAGATGGCGCCAATGATTGGTACGCACTGGAAAAGATATACCACGACACCTATACCATACAGAAATATTCAGGTTTCTCGAATTCTGCAGAATCTATACATCTTGTAAAATAGGCTGTAAGTGTGTATGCGTGTATGTTCCACATCTCCTCATAAACAACTACACCGATTTCAACCAAACATGGTACACATGTTACTTACTAATAAGCAAAAATTACTGCCGGGATAAGAACCACCTAACGACACATACGTAAGGAGATATGACGTCATAGACAATTACAGTCGTGAAAAACGGCCGTATCATGAGGTAATATCCTACATCTACTCCTAAACTAATTGACTGATTCCAAGTAAATTTAGTACAAATATTCTTTAGGGTCAGAAATTATTTGCTATTGTAGCAAAACCACCTGCAATACATATTTCATGTCATAAACAACGAAAACTGTCCTATCTTGCGGCGCTTGATAGCGTGATTTTATTGGTCTTCTTTTCGACAATGAGAGCACATAGCGACTTTGAAAACAATTTCAAATCTTTACGATGAAAGGATAAATGTTTATCGCTTACTACTTTTCCGATGTACATGATATAGATCTATGGCATTTGGCGTAACTTGTAACATCATGCCAAATGCCATAGATCTATATCATGTACATCGAAAAAGTAGTAAGCGATAAACATTTATCCTTTCATCGTAAAGATTTGAAATTGTGTTCAAAGTTGATTTCAAGTCGCTAAGTGCTCTCATTGGCAAATAGAAGACGAATAAAATATATACCACTGAATGGCCTTCGATACTATGTCACAGTTCGACATTTAGTTCATGAGATATGAAGACATAAACTATTTGGTTCCTGAAAAGATGTATCATCACACACAAGGTTTTATCTTTACTGCTAACACCATTCGCGAGATATATTGCAGACCCGAGGCACTTATATCACTGAATGTACACTCTTTGACAAAAAACCTGGCCGCCGACCGAGCCGATCGCGACATGGGACAATAAAAGTGGCCGCGCTGTTTCGCTCTAAGTCCATCTATCTGCAGAATCTGGCAACACTGCAGACTGTGGGAGTTCATACAGTACTTCTTGTGTGCAGTTAGAAGACAACTTGGTCAGCTACATCCGTGGTCTTGCGGTAAAGTGCGCGACTTGCAAGTTCAGTATTAGCGATCGAAACCGACTGTTGACAAAATTTTTAAATTCATGTCATTCGTGCATGCTGATGCTACATGTGTAAGGGGAGCATATGTGTAACGTATTTCATTTTTTGGTACACTGATAATAACATTTCGGCCCAATAACATTGCCAACTCTGACCGCAGCACTTGGCAGAGCTCTCCGCGGCCGATATACCTCGCCGGCAGCAGCGGTGGCGGCGCTACACAGCGCTGCCTCACCCTCTGCCCACAGCGCCTGCCGCCGCTCATCGATCTGGATACGTAAATTGCTGTAGTGTTGTTGAGTGGTGATCCATAAAAAAAGGTTGGGGTTCGTATTTCACATAGGATATAACGAAGCAGACCACCTATTTTGAATGATGAGCATATAATACATTAGAGAGGCAAAAAATTGTCATTGTCCAATCCAATGGCACTCTACGATGGTTAACACTTATTTGTGGTTTAAATCTCGATCCTTTTCCTTTCAGAAATGCCTTTCATGTAATTTTTTATTGTCATCAGTTCATATGTTTTCATCAAGACACACTATTGTAACTCACTAAAATGTTTTAGTGTCATTGTTTCATTCCTTACGGTAAATGTATGAGCTAAATTATGTGAATATGTTTCAGTGCACGTTCTAAAGCATCACAGGCACACTGCAAGGTTCGTGTCTTCATGTCTCATTTCTACAGGAGATATTTCGCATCAATGGAGGTGAATTCGAATTTCTTCGAAGGCGTTTGTATGGTGAAGCAAAGAAGACATCTAATACCATTTCCATAATTTGAAGTCGACCTTTCTGAAAGACTTATTGTATAAAGCTTTTCTTATGATTCCGTTAAAGAGTTTCTTCTTGCAATCTGCAGCGTATAAAGTAAAATAAAACGAAGTTCCATCCCCAAACGCAATTTCTCCAACCAGGATTAGAACTGCCGCCTCACACCAGGCGTGCATCATAAGACACAAACAGAACCACACAGCCAACCACACACTGCCGCATAGTGTCCTCAGTCTCTCACATATTCAATGCTGAGCCTCTAACGCATCGCGAAAGATAACTTGAAAGTCACCTAGACAAATAACTACATTCCTTGAGTGCAAAAGTTAAATTTCTGTCTCTCATTTCACGTGGGCATTACACATCTTGAGCCATGAAAGTAGAAGAGGAATGTCAAGTGAACTTAGCGAGACAATTCAGTACCACTTGCGGAAGTAACTGCACTATCACAGTGTTGCCAAATATCAGCAACGATGTTGCCAGTTCTTAGCTGTACTAGGAAGACCTGTGTAGCGATAAGCGACGCGAAATCGCGTATGTCTCATGCGGGTTTCTAGAGGGGAGTCGCGCATTATGGTTAATATGCGGCGCTCTCTCCTGATAGTTTCAGTCGTCACATTTAGGATGCAGATATTAAATTCGTCCAATGAGGCTGAAACTAGCGTTTAAATTTTTTGAAGCTTTACTGCATTATGATATATTTTCAGCAAATGACTAGAGAAAAAAATACTGATATTGTGATTGCAACATACGGCAGATCAAAGACTAAGATACGTAAACATGCATCACGATTTCAGTTTCATCTCCCCCCCCCCCAAAAAAAAGACTAAAACAATTCCTTTTTTAGATATCTACAAACCCTTTTTTTGTTAGTTACTAAACAGTAAGGTATCAAACACTTCGCATATTGAAAGCGATAGTCCACAATATTCTCAATCCTACTAGCATCTGGCCTCAACTGGCTTTTAGCCATGCATTGAGAAGAAATGCTTATGCATTGATAACTTACCCTCATCAACGTTCAGTGAGAGCTTTTTGTAACAAAACGAAAAAGTAATTCGAACCATCATTTTCTCCAATGATACTAGGCACTGTTGTCCGAAGATGGACTGTATCTATGTTGAGTCTTGTCAAACGCGTCTCACATTCAAGAAATATTATCTAAACGTATTTAGTCCTCATGAAGCTGTAACAAAACAGAGAATCTGGGTGGTTGTGCATATTCGTAAGTTTTCTTACTTTGCCGTAATACTTGATGCAAAGATAAGCAAAATACAAATCCTTCATCTATCGGTTTCTTCGATTCTTTGGGCAGTCTTTTTTGGTTTGTACTCCTTCACTTCTTTGGTGATCTACTGGTTTTATTGAAAATACAGTAATCAAAATTACGCGACTGTTTGTCCCACCTTTTAATGTCCTTGATTTTTATTCTGAATGATAGTAACGATTTCTGTTGGACTGGTTACATATATCTGAGTCTAATTAATGAAGTTTTATTCCCATGACAGATGAAAGCAATTAGAACCTTCTGTCTCTATAATGAATTTTCATATAAAAAAATTAACACCTGAAGATGGATCTTTAAAAATGTGAAGATGGTCGTGGACCTGTAAAGCAACGTTCTTAATATATATATATATATATATATATATATATATATATATATATATATATATATATATATATATATATAAACAGCTGACGCGGCTTCAGAATTTATTATTTACTTTATGAGATGATTGAAGTGATTTCCAAATAAGTTGTTCTATCTATATTTAAAATTTTACCATCATTTTAGAACAATTGATAAATTCATTTAAGAAAATGTTCTTTCGTTTTGTTTGTGATGTCACTTGATATTCTTGAAGTAGGTGGCTACAACATCTGCTATGAGGTTTCCAGGAGACAGTTGGCACGGATGATTTTGTTTGACAGTAAGCGGATAAATTTAAGACGTAACGAAACGAAATGATGAGATCCAGCTTTTGCAACAAAAATTGGCTAGGTTTTCAGAAAGTGACTATTATACAGCTAGACATTACTGCTATAAAACCCTACCTCATTGATTTACTCACAGCTGAGGCAGATTGCTCGCAACGTGAAAGAGAGTAGGAGTAGTTAATGTATGAAACGACCTTCTTGAACACAAATTCAGTTAACTACGACAATGAGCTTATTATGATGTTAATTTTTCAAAATACTTAATGTAGATGACAAGAAAAAGTCAACTGACTGCAGAATTACATATCAGACAAACATCTACATGATGCCGAAGTTGCGAAACTATATGCCCTACTATGACGTTGGAAAATCTTGATTACATTGATGGCCTGATGAACGAGTTTTTGAAGCTGGCGTCCTGCATGTTAGGATCCGGCTCAGTAATTCCACTCAGGCTCGAGATATTGTGCTCTCCAAATTGCACAATATGTCACGTCGACAGAAAAAAAAAAAAAAACCATCAATGAATACCTCATTGAGCGTATTACCAGTTTTGGTTCTCGGTTTATGGTTGATTCATATGCATGACGTATAGTTATGTTTACTGTATTCCATTAACTAACAATAAGACTCACAATTTGTCGCAGAAAAGTCTTCGAAATAAATACTCAAATTTTGTCCAGTTTCCTTCGAGTTTGCTTCCTGATAAAATAAAATGTCCGCAGGTCATTATGGAAATAACAAACGACCTGTTATTGACAGGACATCTTGATACGTTAAATAGCGTTCCATTTGAATTTTTTGAGCACATTCCTTGATGAGGTGCTGTCTTTGTTGCCTGGCTCTTTGATTTCATAAAATGTTACGTTGTTTCATGGCCGGATGCGATGCAGGCATAGTTTTAATTGCAGTGTGTTCATTACAGCGCGGTGATAGGTTTCAAAGTACAAAATTAATGGTGACTTTTAGGTGCCAGGTATCTCACGTCGATAGATTATCATTCAATCGGTGTCGTCGCAGATAGCGGACGACATTAATTTACTAACCATTGCAATGTTCAATGCAATTCGTGAATTTCTTATGTTACAGTCGAAACGGGTAAGTTCCAAGAGGTCTACCGAACATCTGTTAGGCCCCTTTTTATGGCTTTCTCTGTTCAGAACGAAAACTATCCCTCCAGCAGGCGCGCTCCGCCTTCTCCGTTTCCAGGCGCGCGCACCTTAGCTCGCTCGTTGTGCCGCATTTACCAAAACGACCGTGGCTGCTCCCACCGCGTCATACCTCTTATCGACTTCAGAAAGGTAATGAAAGAAATTACCCTTCAAGTTGGTGGCCACTAAACGCTACTGTTAGCATTATTCATGATGCAAGAACACTTTGTGTTCCAATGTTACTATGATGTCTGACATAGCTCTTAAAAATTCGAAAATTTATTGGAACTATCCTTAACGCGGTAGCAATTATCGAGTGGACAAAAGTTACTTTATACGTCTTAGTGTATTTTAAAACCACGTTTATATGCATTTTCCATTTGAATCATTATTTTACGCCTGCCGCGGTGGCCGAGGCGACTGAGGCGCTTCAGTCACGGTCTACACGGCCACTACGGTCGGGGGTTCGAATCCCCCCTCGGGCATGGATATTTGTGCCGTCCTTAGTTGTAGGTAGTTCATAAGTAGTTTGTAAGTTTAGGGACTGATGACCCCTTAGTTATGTCCCTTAAGCTTAACAAACATTTGAACATTTGATAATTTTACACTTCTCAAATTTTGTATGTGTGAAATTTTTCATTCAATTTCAAACGTTTTTATGAGAATACAACGATACATTTGTTTTATTTCTATTTCACCTAACCCCTCTTATGTATTAGTCACGATAAGATCGTGAAGGTAAAAAAAATAGGGCGATATGAACTCTAAGTCTTACCAGAAATAGTTTTAACGGCGAACCATTCACAACTGGAAGAGAAACAGGCGGAAACAGCAGTTGTATAAAAAGTACCCTCCATCAAACACCAATTAAGAAATGGCGTTAATGAAACAGTGTCATCCAGTTCTAAGTTAAGTTGAAAGTTCAAGGTCTCTTGTTCAGAGGAAAGTTGGTTTGAAATGAACTGCAAAATTTGTACCAACACACGGGAACATGAACAAAGTAAGCTCTACTGCATACGTGACACGAAAGAAATAAGGAAGGTTACGATTTAACGTCCCTCGACAAGGGGTCATTAGAGCGAAGCAGAAGTTCGGATTGTCATGATAAGGATGTGGAAGGAAGTCGGCCGTGTCCTGCCGTGTCCTGCCTAGACTGATTTAGGAAAATCATGGAAAACTCAAATCCAAATGGCCGAAGGCCAGTTAGATGCGCCGTGCAGCCGAATATGAGTCCCGTGTGATACCACTGCACTAACTCGTTCCGTAGCAAAAACGAATGCGGGTAAATATTGCATTATCACGCGGTTCTGAATTACGTTAATTAAGTTTCTGGCCTATCGTTAGTATAAAATCAATTGTAAAATTTGTAACAAAAACACAATAGACAATAAAGCAATCTAATAACCAGGTGTTACAACGATTAAAATTGATCGATGAATTGTGCCATGGTTTAAAACAACATTAGGGAAAGCAATTGCACTGTTGCTTGTTAAAAGATAGTAAATAAAAGTATTGACGTATCTCTTATTCACTGATTTTGAACAGATGCCGTAGAATGCGCAAGGCTGTAGTTTTACCGCTATTATAAAAATTAAATGGACTGAATACAAAATTTGTAAATAAATTTGATCCAAGTTATCATTATGAATGAAGTTAATAAATGAGTAATCCGTGAATGTCCTCTGCCTACGTATCGGTCTCAAATTAATGGTGTTAAAAGAAGTGTTCCAGATTTTCAGAGGAACTTTTACGGATGAAACAAGACAATAATGACCGTTATACAATAGCTCTAACTCACTTATATTAATGGATATGAGAACTTGTTGATCTTCTATATTGTGAAACATATTGAACAAACAAATGTAACGGTAATACAAAATAAAATTCAGAGATCAACTTGGAATAAAAACTAATGGTACTAACAATAATAAAGCACAGCAGTTCAACCACTTCACGAGTAGAATTATAGGGAAAATATGTGTTTAACAATATTAAGGAGATGAACAACAAGAGCAAACTGTTTACGGTTACGAACAATATTCGTACTGCCCATGCACGATAGACCTGAAATAACCAAACGGTTTGGTTTAGAGGACAATTTCACTTTTGGCGGTTGCAATTACTTTACAAATAATAGATCGAATGAATGGAGTAATTTGAAGGGAAACGAATTATTACAATTACTTTGAATCACCTGCAAAGATAACAATATTTAAGACAAAAAGTACTTCTGAAACAACATTAAACACTAACATTATAATTCACCGAAACAGGGGCATCACTATACGAAGAAAACAGTTTCTTATTGGGAAAGGGTATGCGGATGCAATAGAAGTCACTATATTCTGCAGCAAAAGCCGTCTGGTCAATTTTATGATTATCGGTAAAACTTGCGTAATAGCTGCTCTAGGACGGTACCCATCAGATACTCATTTTGGTGATATTCCTGAAATGTGAGCCGCGTATGACAAGATTGAACGTATATACGTCCAATCTGGGACAAAAATGCGTAGGAACTTTGGAGAAACTAGTCATTTCACACTTTATCCGTTTCGTTAAAAGAAGGTAAGTCACTGTTTATCAGCATTTTGAATGATGTTGTCGGACTGAAGCCTTACTTAGAATGGGCTTTGGCAGCGCAGCATGGATAAAAGCCAGTTGAAGCAAGCTGTTTGTAGGAACGAGGATATTGTGGGATGGCCAAAAAATAGTTCCTATAGATTAGCAGTATTGGTTACGATACTAGGCAACTCTGATCGTTCCCTTAGTTTCAGAATTCGAGGTATTTTCCAATATTCATGAGGATATGAGATTAGTCATTGAATTTAAATGACTGTTATCCTGAACTAAATATTTGATCGCAGAAAGGTCTACCCCTGCTTAAATTACAAACAGTTTTCTGTTTTATGTCGGGACTGTGTGTATTAACTGCCAACAAATGTCAGATAACTGAACGAGTAATCTCATTTTAGCTCGGTGGCGCCATTCTCGCTTTCTGATCTACAGCAAGCATAGTTGATTAGTGAGGTATCGTTGTACTATTGATGTGTGTGGCTTCACATATATTTTTCTCCTCTGAAAAATGTCCTAAATGGTATTCAGCAACGAAATACCAAAACTCATTGCAGTGTGTCAACCAAGAGATCGGCATTTTCTATTGTTATTGTAATCTTTATCATTCTGTTGTAACGCCGTAAACATCATTGATTAATATCATTATTACCATAATTATTATCATTAATTCAGTTGCAAAAGCGTTCTTTCCCATGTGGCCAAGAGACCAGAAAGAATGTGTGGTTTGACGAAAAATAGGACCATAGGAGAAAGTGGGTAAAACGTTTTTACCAATTTCTGTTAATTTAACTTCGTGACCACAGATACTAAGCAACAACACATGCAAGTCATAGGTTGCAACGTTCGAAAAATCCATCAGACACATGGGTTCGGATACTCATCATCATTTGTTGGCCCAACAAGGCTGTGACACTGCGAAATAAAAAGCTGCTTAGTAGTCTATAGATTATATTTATATGTTTGCAGAGGAAAAACCTCAGAATTGCACATTTCCCACATATACAGTTAAGTTTCTGTGGTCATGGCCGTATTTTTAAATATCCAGTCTTCTGAATACTCAAATGAAATAATTACTGTGCTGCACAAATAGTCAGTTAACTATGTTTCTACTGGCTTTCAAGCATACCAACACATTTATTTATTCACGTAGAAGACATGAAATATTACTTGCACAGTCGTAAGGCTGCATTTTGAAACGCAGTCGCTTTCTAGTTACAAAGTTTTTCGAGACGGATGGGGCATCATTATTACCAGTAACGTTTCATCAAAAAATTAGATTTTGTCGAAATGTAAGAAAGCAATTGTTTTAGTCTTTTTTTTTTTGGGGGGGGGGAGATGAAACTGAAATCGTGATGCATGTTTACGTATCTCAGTCTTTGATCTGCCGTATGTTGCAATCACAATATCAGTATTTTTTTCTCTAGTCATTTGCTGAAAATATATCATAATGCAGTAAAGCTTCAAAAAATTTAAACGCTGGTTTCGGCCTCATTGGACGAATTTAATATCTGCATCCTAAATGTGACGACTGAAACTATCAGGAGAGAGCGCCGCATATTAACCATAATGCGCGACTCCCCTCTAGAAACCCGCATGAGACATACGCGATTTCGCGTCGCTTATCGCTACACAGGTCTTCCTAGTACAGCTAAGAACTGGCAACATCGTTGCTGATATTTGGCAACACTGTGATAGTGCAGTTACTTCCGCAAGTGGTACTGAATTGTCTCGCTAAGTTCACTTGACATTCCTCTTCTACTTTCATGGCTCAAGATGTGTAATGCCCACGTGAAATGAGAGACAGAAATTTAACTTTTGCACTCAAGGAATGTAGTTATTTGTCTAGATGACTTTCAAGTTATCTTTCGCGATGCGTTAGAGGCTCAGCATTGAATATGTGAGAGACTGAGGACACTATGCGGCAGTGTGTGGTTGGCTGTGTGGTTCTGTTTGTGTCTTATGATGCACGCCTGGTGTGAGGCGGCAGTTCTAATCCTGGTTGGAGAAATTGCGTTTGGGGATGGAACTTCGTTTTATTTTACTTTATACGCTGCAGATTGCAAGAAGAAACTCTTTAACGGAATCATAAGAAAAGCTTTATACAATAAGTCTTTCAGAAAGGTCGACTTCAAATTATGGAAATGGTATTAGATGTCTTCTTTGCTTCACCATACAAACGCCTTCGAAGAAATTCGAATTCACCTCCATTGATGCGAAATATCTCCTGTAGAAATGAGACATGAAGACACGAACCTTGCAGTGTGCCTGTGATGCTTTAGAACGTGCACTGAAACATATTCACATAATTTAGCTCATACATTTACCGTAAGGAATGAAACAATGACACTAAAACATTTTAGTGAGTTACAATAGTGTGTCTTGATGAAAACATATGAACTGATGACAATAAAAAATTACATGAAAGGCATTTCTGAAAGGAAAAGGATCGAGATTTAAACCACAAATAAGTGTTAACCATCGTAGAGTGCCATTGGATTGGACAATGACAATTTTTTGCCTCTCTAATGTATTATATGCTCATCATTCAAAATAGGTGGTCTGCTTCGTTATATCCTATGTGAAATACGAACCCCAACCTTTTTTATGGATCACCACTCAGCAACACTACAGCAATTTACGTATCCAGATCGATGAGCGGCGGCAGGCGCTGTGGGCAGAGGGTGAGGCAGCGCTGTGTAGCGCCGCCACCGCTGCTGCCGGCGAGGTATATGGGCCGCGGAGAGCTCTGCCAAGTGCTGCGGTCAGAGTTGGCAATGTTATTGGGCCGAAATGTTATTATCAGTGTACCAAAAAATGAAATACGTTACACATATGCTGCCCTTACACATGTAGCATCAGCATGCACGAATGACATGAATTTAAAAATTTTCTCAACAGTCGGTTTCGATCGCTAATACTGAACTTGCAAGTCGCGCACTTTACAGCAAGAGCATGGATGTAGCTGACCCAGAGATCTCCTAACTGCACATAAGAAGTATTGTATGAACTCCCGAAGTCTGCAGTGTTGCCAGATTGTGCAGATAGCTGGACTTAGAGCGAATCAGCGTGGCCACTTTTATTGTCCCATGTCGCGATCGGCTCGGACTTAGGCTCAGCGACAGCCGGCCGGCGGCCAGGTTTTTTGTCAGTGTACCTTCGAATTTATATCATAGTACGACACATATTTCAGTAAATATGCCTTCATAAACAATGAAGTTTCCGATTAACTGCTACGCCAGGCGCTATTTTTCCACATCTCCTCCTAAAATAATAAACCGAAGTCTACTGAACGTAGTACACATACAGCTTGCTATCCGACAACAATCGCTGTGGAGTTAAAACTACCTACGACGCATAGTTAAGGAGATACTACGTAAACAACGAGTCACAACAACTTTCCCATCACAGGTACCTATAAATATTGTTTATAGTCCACTTTTGAATTAAATTAATGTTATAAATCATTTGCATTTTATTGCAATTTTTCTTTCTTTGGATACCGCACTTAAAATTTGGTACATTATGCATAGTCTTTCTTTTACTGTTTCATAATTTCTAAGCTGTTTTTATGGATACATGAATATGAAATCATATTAGAAACAAAAATAAAAACTCGAAAAAAAATGACTGGAAAATGCATATATACCCGGACAATACCGGGCTTAACAGCTAGTTTTTAAATAAAGGGTGTTTATCGAAGCAAGTTGGAATTTATTCCCATCTGCTTGCATTACGGAACCTCGAAATACCACTGTTGCGTAATAGTTGATATGAATGTAATTAGTCTATTATCATTTTCTTTTCCAAAACTTTAGTTTTTATTATACTGTAATTACCTGAAGTCATTTTCTATTATTTGAAGCTGGAAAAGGTTTATTGAATTACTGAATATTAATTAGCTCGTGCCAGAGGTACATTGTTAAAGTTAAAAAAATAATGATCAAATGTTTGTTAAGCTTCAGGGACTTAACTGCTGGGTCATCAGACCCTAAACTTACAAACTACTTCCTCTCGCCGGGACTCGGTAGTCCTGTGTCTGCTCCGCATTGGCCACACTTGGCTGACCCACGGCCATCTCCTCCGCGGTGAGGACCCGCCTCGTTGTCGTTGTGGTTCTCGCTTGACGGTGTCCCACATTTGGATGGACTGTCGTCTTTTAGCCGCCCTACGGCGGGATTTTAATCTTCCTGCAATTTTATCTGACGTTTTATGTAACGATGCCAATATGGCTGATTCTGTTTTAGGTTTTATTCGTAACAGCGGTTTTTACAAATCTATATGAAGCTTGTGTTGCCCCGTGGCTGACCCTTCCTCTTTTATTCTCATGGTCGGTCAACCACGAACTTTGACTTTGTCATTTCATTTCCACACTTGTTTTCTGTTTCCGTGTGATTGTATCCTATCATGTTGTCTCCCGCCTTGTTGTCCTTTGTCGAATTTGTTTACATTTTATTGATTGAGTGGGGTTTTCCTCCCGTAATAGTTTTAACTCTGGGCGGACTTTTCAGTGTTTCCACACTTTTCTAGCTCTGTGATGGAATGGGGGACTGATGACCTCCGCAGTTTTGTCCCCCTAAAACATCAAACCAACCAACCAACCAACCTACAAACTACTTATGAACAACCTTATACTAAAGACGACACAAACATCCATGCCCGAGGGGGATTCGAATCCCCGACCGTAGTGGCCATGCAGACTGTGATTGGCACGCTGCAGACCGCTCGACCACTGAGGCCGGCATTAAAGTTCAGATTGTATGATAATTAGTATTTCTAAATAAACTAAGAAACTTCTTTTCTCATTAAGGTAGGAATTATTATGTATAATAGTTAATGTTAGGAAACCTTTTCCGTCTTCAGTTTCTGTATAATTACCGTTAATTACGAAAGTACTGTTGATGAAGCTATTTCGTTAAATACGTAAATTAAAAACAATTAGTATAACTGATATTTATATAGCAATTTAGTCAGAGTTAATTATGATTTTACTATAGCCAATTGCATATGATTGTTAACTTTTCCATTATAGTTAAATCAATGTACATAATTAATAATACGCCATTTCCAGTATCATTGAATGAAAGATATAAATAGGATGCGTTCGCAGCATGTAATTGAGTATTGTTTCGTCCTATGTGTGAGGCAAAATCCACCCAATTTCAGAATATTGTTTCAGTCGCGATCTGTGGCACAATGCCCGCCAGTTTTGAACAATTGTGTACAAGATCTTCCATATTAATCGTGCAGAAAATGTTTCTAACGGTATTATGAATGTATCACTAATATTGGTGCCACATTAAGATGCACACCTCGAACTTTCGTATTCCACACACGAACTGTGTAAATTTGTATTATTGATGTGTGGAATGTACTTACCGCATTTTGGAGGCTGTAATTAATGAGAACTGTTCGCCGGCCATATATGGGGACATTTGGGCAATAATAATAAATCGTTAAAGTGTCAAAGAACTGCAGTTCTGTGTGTTGCATATGTTGTTTGTAGTGGATTAGTTGTGCGAGCCACAACCGAGAGCAACGACCAACGAGAACATTAAGAATCATCGATCTACGACCCGGTACAGTACAAGTGCAGGGTGATTCTTCCAATAAAGAAGACAGCAACCAACCACTTTTGATTATGCTATTTATTTACTAAATAGCGCCGTTGCCGGTTTCGAACCTTTCAGTTCATCATCAAAAGGCTGTTCACGTCCACACACATCTCATTTACATTTTTGATACAGATAATTTTACTAGTAGCGAAAAGGTTTTTGGTTGTGTGGTGCCCTACAATAGAAAACATCACTGGAATTGTTTTGTATTGTAGGGAGCCACACAAACAAAAACATTTCGTTACAAGCAAAACTATATGCATAAGAAAACTGTAAATGTATGTGGACGTGAACAGCAGTCTGATGATGAACTGAAAGGTTCTAAACCGGTGACGGCGCTATTTAGTTAATAAAAGGCATGATCAAAAGTTGTTAGTGGCTTTATTCTTCATTGTAAGAATCACCCTATATTTCTTACACAAGAAGGGGCTGAAAATGTCAGTATTTGAGAAAATAGCATTAAGGTACAGGTAGATTAAAATTGAGTGCCGGAACCGGAACTAGAACCTGGGACTTTTGCCTTTCGCGCTCTACCGACTGAGCTATCCCAACACGACTCACGATGCCGCCTCACAACTTTACTTCCGCCAGTACCTCGCCTCCTACTTTCCAAACTTCACAGAAGCTCTCCTCCGAAACATGCAAAACTAGCACACCTGGAAGAAAGGATATGGTGGAGACATGGCTTAGCCACAGCCTAGGGATGTTTCCAAAATGAAACTTTTCGCTCTGCAGCGGAGTGTGCGCTGATGTGAAACTTCCTGGCAGATTAAAATTGTGTGCCGGAACCGGGACTCGAAGTTGGGACCTTTGCCTTTCGAGGGAAAGCGCTCTACCGACTGAGCTATCTCGACATGACTCACGATGCCGTCTCACAACTTTACTTCCGCCAATACCTCGTCTCCTACCGGCTCACAATTTTAATCTGCCAGGAATTGTCATATCAGCGCACACTCCGCCGCAGAGTGAAAAGTTTCATTGAAGGTGCACGTGTATTACGATGTTTTGACTGAATGTGCAGACTTACATGTACGGGTTAGGAACAGCGACGGACAGCTCACGAGGAAACGTCAGGCAATTAATTATTGTGCAAATACCTGGACGTATGAGAAGACAACGACATCTGTGGTGCAGACAGCTGTCAGAGGAAGACGTGCAGCAGACTGACGCCTGCACAGGAATGCAGAACAGTCCCGCTGAGCACCTGCCGCGCGCGGAATGAAGGCGGAGGGAGAATTCCTAAATTTCCCGTCCCGGGTGCAGCCGGCAAAGCGCTTTGCGCCGCTCTGTTTCCGGAAGCTCATATCTGCAAGTCTAATGCGCGCGCGCGCCCCCCTCAACCTCACAAGAGCCGCCAGCTAATGGGCCGGCCGCCGCCTGAAGAATTATTAATCGGCGCGGAAAACTCGCTGATTGCGCCGTGTGCCGCCGCCTCTACGAGCTAACGCCAGATTTCATCTGTGTTTAAGCCGGATGTTATTACGTTAACGGTGAAAGGAACAACGAGCGGGGCTTAAACACCGGCTGTTTCGCGGATATTGCACCGATAAGAGGAGGCTGTCGTACTACAAACCCAGGAGAATATTGATATATGTCTTCGAAATGTTCAAATGTTTGTATACCTATTGGACCAAACTGCTATGGTCACCAGTCCGCCGGCCGCGGTGGCCGAGGGGACTGAGGCGCTCCAGTCACGGTCTGCACGGCCACTACGGTCGGGGGTTCGAATCCCCCCTCGGGCATGGATATTTGTGCCGTCCTTAGTATTAAGTAGTTCATAAGTAGTTCGTAAGTTTAGGGACTGATGACCCCGTAGTTAAGTCCCATAATCTATACAAACATTTGAACATTTGTCACCAGTTCCAGGACATACAAACTACAGGGAGACACATAACAACGAGCATATATCCACGATCCAAATAAAGTAGAAATGATGACATTACCTGACATTGCAGTGTAACGAACAGCATTTTTGAGGGCACACAATGCGCGACCGTAAAGGCTGTACCATAACCAAGAAACAGAGCAAAATAAAATAAATTATATTATTACGAGCACAGATTCGAGTTGCCAGTAAAATTACGAAAGCCTTCATACCAATAACAGACCGGACGGATCCCTAATTAAAAAGTAGCAAAATTAAATCAATTAATTTAGGAAGGTTTATTGATTTTCACCAAGCAAGGAGCATCGCAGAATGATTGCTAAATTAAAGGACAATCGAATGGACGGGACAGAGTAATTTCTACTTTATCCATTAGTTAATGTAGAAATCGCTTAAAATGGGGAATTTCCGATAGCCGTTAAATTTAAAAGCAAGCGGGAGCCACGCCGTGGCGGAGGCATACCAGCTTTGTCCCGCGCTCCAAACAGGTGTCCCAACCTGAGTGTCCGAGACACAGTGCCGCCCGCAAGGGCTAAGCTTCCCCAACGGTTCCTCTCCCCTACCTGTAAGGTTGGCTACAGGGACTACTTTAGAACAGCGGAAGCACACTGCGGTGCCGTGCCCGGCATACAGCCACTCACCACCATTCGTTTTCAGAGCTTCAAGGTATCCAACTCGTGGACAGTTTAGGGCAGATGTTACCACCATGTTAGTAAAGTGTGACTTCGAGGACCGACCGCGTCTGTTATAATGATAAACGAGTGGAAGCATCCGGTACACTTACCATTCAGTTTATAGTGAGGTAAGCTTGGCCATTTGTCCTCTGCTCTGGTTATTGTATTACGACTTCATGGCTAGCAACATCCTTTCAGATTCAACCATTCTCCGCTCTCTCTAGGGATTGCAAATGTATCTGTATAAAATGTGTTTATTTATTGACTATTGTTAGTAATTCCTTGTCCTACAGCAAGATGGTTTCGTGGCAAAATAGTCTTATTTGCGAATTAATATTAAACAGCCGACAGGCCTACCTCAAATTCGCTATATCTTTATGAATACAGATTTCACCACACTTCTGCCTATTTGATCTGTAACTTTCCTACTGTCCTCTATTCGATTAATGAATCTTCAATAAGGGGACAAAACACCTTCCCAGAGAAGAAGTCCGACAACAGATCAGCAGGTGAACGTAACTGTCTGGGATGAATGGCGATAGGCAGCAATGCTTCTTGATTAATCTTCTTTAAAAAAAGTCAACATTTACAGCAGGTCGTGGAGCCAGTCTGATAGATTAATAATAATCTTCAAGAGTGAAAAGCAGGATCACAAAATACTTATTCAATTTATGATGACCGGTTTCAGTGGCGTACGGCACCATCATTTGGTCATTTAAATTTAACAATTTGGTCAAAATGACTAAAGAAGTTACTCAATTAAAAACAGGTGGAAAAAAGTATCTCTTTCAGGCCCGGAATGTTGTGCGGTTCTGGTTTTGCTCTCTTTATTTCTTTGTATTTCACGCATGAAAGTTCAGGCCTGCATCACACAATCGTGCATGGATTGTAGTAACGTGCGCAACGTGGTTTAATTCCATGTTTCCACACTGGGTGACACCTGCAGTCGGCAAAGTCGGCAAACTTCCAGTACACTTATAATGGCGGCAAAAAATATCTGTTGACAAGGTGTTGACATCCTTATTTTGACATGTGAAGCTATCATATCTGACAGCCAGTCGATTTTATAAGTACCTGTGATGTTAGTATATCATTTCTTTCAAAAGGCATGGTACTGTAAAATTGTGGAGATCAGAAAAAATTGTAGTGAATGCCCAAATCAGACAATTGTGTACGTACAAAAGTTTTGAAAATACATTTATTTTCTATTTTGTAATGAAATACTGTATGTGTTTTGTATCTCAAACGTCCATCTGTATATTGTCACATCACCTACAACGTTGGGTCTAAAATGTGTATAAATATAATTTGACATAAAAGGAATGGACTGTTCCCTACAAATTAATTTAATAGCATCACTAAGCAGCCGAGGAATACATATAAAGCCTATTTGGACCCTTACGAATCCTTTGAAATGGAGATTCAAGTTGTTACAAGCTGTTGATATTTTAACTTATGTATTTTTATATTCATACTAAGTACTATTTAATTTAATTTTTTTTTTAAATACGATGACCAACTTGACAATTTTTGATATGACAAGATGATGGTGGCATAGCCACTGAAACCGTTCGTCATAAAACAAATAAGTATTTTTCGATCGTGGATTTTCACTTTTGAAGATTATAAAATTGTACATGATAAAGAAAAGAAATTTAATTCATAGCAATTGAAATCTTACAACTTTGCCATTTACGAAACAATGTTGTCGTTTAGCACTATTTTTTTAATTGCGTCCTTTAGATGGCGTCCTCCTGTACGAATACATTCGTTAAATCTGATATGGAGATTCCTTCCTGATGGCTGCAACATCTCGGCTGCGACACTGTGAATTTCACCCCGAATTCTCTGTTTTAATTCAACCAGGGTTCTTGGTCGAATCGTGCAGACTTTGCTCTTGAGGTAAAAATCACAGACGGAAAAATCTGGCGATATCGTGTGCCAGGGAATGTTACGATTCTTGAGATTACACGGTTACCGATCAAGTCTCGCACACATGTCTTTGATAGCCATGCAGCATATGTAATCTCGCTCCGGCCTTGGTGCAATAACGAATGTTCGTGACATCTACATGTCACGATCGTCAGTGACAATTGTTGTGTTTTCCTGTGCATTGAGGAAAAAGTACGGTCCGATAATCTAATGTGATGAAAAACATTAGCGTGTAGGGCGCTATGGAACGTCATTACGATTTGTGTTTGCCCAGCAACGGTAGTCCTGCATTCCTACAGGAGGAATCCATCCAAAGGACGTCATTTTTATGATAAATGTCGTCAATGTTTCGTAAATGGCAACGTTGTAAGATTTCCATAAGCAAGAATTAAATTTCTTTCTTTAATCACTTCTAGTTTTATTGGATTGCGTGAATGTTCCCATTTTTGTGTGTCACCCTGAAGACAACACATGCCTTATGGAGGACTAGAACCACGGGTGGGAACCGACTCCCAGTTCGTAGCACGACGCCTTAGACCACGCAGCCATTCCGCGCGGCGATACATTTCCTTAGTTTTACATTTGCTTGCCAGTGATGTGTTATGCTGTTATGGTCTTCAGTCTGGAGACTGGCTTGATGCAGCTCTATCCTGAGCAAGCCTTTTCATCTTCTAATAACAACGGCAACACACATCCATTGGAATCTGCTTGCTATATGCGCCTCTTGGTCTTCCTCTACGATTTTTACTCCACAAACTTCCCTCCAATGCTAAATTTAAGATTCCTTGATGTCTAAGGATGTGTTCTACCAAGCGATCCCTTCTTTTCGTCAAGGTGTGCCAAAAATTACTTTTATCACCAATACTGTACAGAATTCATTGGCTGGTATATAAGATGTATGTGAATATTTGAATTACAAAACCTTCTTCTTTCACGATCTGATTTACATGAAACTGTGTTTACTTGTTAAACCAAAATACGCTGAATCTTTCATACATGGTTTAGGGTAAACATTAAATTACGATATACTCCCAGTCCTTGAAGGTAGTGTCATGACGTTAAGTCTTTACGTTCGTCCAAATTACGCTCAACTATCTGAAGACCCTAAGAAAATTTTTCTATTAGTTTTTGGGCTTAAATGTTTCTAAGAGATAACTTAACCTTTTACCATTTCAAATATTCAAATGTTTGTAAACATAAAGGATCGAACTGCTGAGGTCTTCAGTTCGTACATTACAAACTACTTACACTCACTTAAACTAACATATGATAAGGACTACGCTCGAGGGAGGACTCGAACTCCCAGCGGGATGGGCCACACAATCCGTGACAAAGCGCCTCAGACTGCACCGATTTACTATTTCATTGCAATACAAATATAGCAAGAAGAAAATTAATCAGGGTCTTGATCGAATTGGGCAATCTTCTGATTATAACGACAATCAAGGGAACGAAACAGCATTCAACGATTATTCCTTCCTGCAACTATGGAATGAAAATTTCGTAGTTTGACATTCTTATTCCCTTATTTTAAACCAGAACGATTTTGTTTCTAAAACGATTACTAGTTCAAAACCTTAAAAAGTCAGTAATATGTGATACAACTGAATCTCATCCAATCAGCAAAACGTAAATACGTAACAAGTATTACAAATAGCCTCAAATGTGTTGAAATATTTCGACGGCACGTCAGTTATAAATTCCGGATAATTAAACTTGTTTCGCCTTCACACTTGATAGTGTCTATTAAGCCGAAATCGTGTTTAACAGGAAATAATGAACAACCAAATACGTACAACAGGTCTGTAGCAATTTCATTATAATTACTGTTAAATATTTTTGTATTGTTTGACGTATTATATGGGAGACATTCTGTAAGTAATATTCAACTACGTAGATACAAAATTTAAAGCTTTGATAGCAATTTATTATTCAAGTTCACTAGTTTCATTGCATTTCTAAGCCATTTTCATATAATATGCGTTTTATATCCAGTAAACATCTGCCAAAAGGCAGAATAATCATCCAAATACACAATGACACATTGTATATACCAACAAAAAACAGTATAACATTTTGATTGTGAACACTCATTGCTGTTCCACACGTTTGAACCTCATTCTGGATAAAGCTTTTTGTGGCGCACAATAAATGATAAAATCAAGCATTGATGATTAAGAGAAATTCATGGTGGGCACCTTGTGGCTCCTTTATCAGCAGAAACTAGTAGAACATGATTCAAAAAGTATAATTGTATCAGACATTCTGCAATATAATTTCTTATGTGGTTAAAGGGTAAACACAGTCGGTTGATTCTCTCAATCAATAATATTTTTGATTTTATTATGATGTCAGGATTCGTTTCTTAATCGCAAATAGGCAAAAATCATTCGACCTCATCTAGAAGTCCGTATGGTGAAGTTAGAAGGATATAAATGATAGCGGTGATCTGTAGAGTGCATTTTTCAGAATATGTGGCGGATAGGATGCGTGTTCCGAATAGCCAAGTGCTAAATGCGTCTCGTAGCCCAAAGCGGAAACTCAGGGTTGGCATCCCGGTCCCGCACAAATTTTCAGTCGTCATCAATTATTTGGAATGCCCCAGTAAAGCCCAACACTTCCTCCTTTTCCGTATACGTTAGCCATTATATGTCTGCGGGACGGGAGTGTTGTCTTCGCTTGAATACGTGACATTTTTGTATATATTGACAACAAGAATGGTATTCCTAGTATTGATGATTAAACGGAAAGAACCAAAGCTGTTTCAAGGAAGTGGTACAGTGTACATACAATTTCACACTGTATACTGTACAACTTCCTTAACAGTGAGCTTCATTTTATCCAGTTGAACATTAATTCAAGTGTGCTAAGGTATATATATATATATATATATATATATATATATATTAGTTTTATTTGAATTTATTACCATCATTTTCCAAAATTATCATGCTAATAAATTCGAATTAAACTGTATGAATGTGACTAACTGGGCCACATGTTGGCCACCATGATGCTGTTAATCATCAACACTTGATTTTATTATTTACTGTGCACCACAAACACCAGCGTGAGGTTCAAACGTGTGCAACAGCCACCGTCTATTCACTTTAAAAATATTTTACTGCTTTTTTTTATATATACAGCTTGTCATTTTGTATTTGGATGATTCTCTACAACTTCTATTGAAAACTTTGTGCAGTTGCCTGGAATTAAAAAATTAACAAGTAGTTAATAAATTACAAATTTTCCCAAATTATGTCTTTGCATCTCTTGAATTTCTGGAAATCTACTGCAAATAAAAGTCTGTGACATGTTTCATTAGATTCACCACATCAATAACAACAAATAAACCTAAGTCGTGTTTTACTGTAACCTCGTACAGTTTTGAGGTGGCTTCGTATTAGTGAGGTGGCTAAATTTAAGGCAAATTTATTAGCCGTCGCTCCATAATTAAACATATTCGAATAACAGATAAATGAACTTCTTCCTTTACTTTTACTTGTAGATTATTATATTAAAATATTTGCATATCTTCGTGAATTACCTTGTATATACTGCCTGTGTGTTTCTATTTGTATATAGTTGTAGTAGTGACGATGGTTAATATGTGGTCGAAATCGATTTGACGGATAGTAAAAAAAGAAAACATAAATTACGAAGCATGCTGTTACGTTCCCATGATTATAAGAATTATTTGGTGCTCTTGCTGCACAGGTTTCCTTGAAACGGAGTCCAATATATAATTTGGCTATTTCAGTTTTAATATAGCAAGAACATGAGAATATACTCGGCGGCAGCTGAAGCGGGAACATGTTGGACAGGCGCGGCTGATGTCTTCCGATATTGCCAGTCAGCATGGCGCGTGGCATAAGCCGGCGGTCTCTGGTAATGGAGGAGCAGGCACAGGGATATTGCGAGACGCTACTGAGTAAAAGTGAAGGCGTAGTTCGCACTTCGGTTCTGGTAGCCTACTCCATAAATGGGAAATAAAGGGAAAAAAATGCACTTAAAACTAAAGATTAGTTAAAAATGTGCTCTATTTTCATAAATCAATAAGTTTGAGACAAAATGCTTAGAATTACTAATTAAAAATTATGTTTTTTTATAGGTTGGTAACAAGTAGAGATGTGGTCTCATTTTGGGTGAGATACACAGGTTCTTAAAAATAGTCCACAAGGTATGTAAACATTTTGTAATAGTTGCAAAGGACAGTTGTTATATGACAGTTTTGGTGTACAGCAGTGGCGCAGCCACCATTTGGTCCTGGGGGGTGGCTGTTTAAAAAAGTATAATGAAATAAAAATAAACCCTAGTTAATTTATTAATCCTTGATTTATTTTTACACTTTTTATAATTTAACCAATTATATTACGAAAACAATTGCACGAGAAATAATATGTGTAGGCTCGCATTAATTTGAAAGTAGAAGAGGAGCAACATGGTGGCAATAGATGGCATGAAAGGGATGGAGAGGTTGGTAAGGGTGTAAGACAAAGTTGTAGCCTTTCTCCAATGTCGTTCAATGTATACACTAAGTAAGCTACAAAAGAAAACTAGGAGACATTTGGAGAAGGAAGTAAAGTTCAGGGTGAAGAAATAAAAACCTTGCATTTTGCTGATGACACTGTAGTTCTGACATATACAGCAAAGGACCTGGAGGAGAAATTGAATGGAATGGACAGTGTATTGAAAGGAGCATAGAAAATGAGTATCAACTAGAGCAAAACAAGGGTAATGGAATGCAGTCTTACAAAATCAGGCGATGCTGAAGGAATTAGATTAGGTAGCGAATCAATAAAGGTTGTAGATGAATTTTGTTACTCAGGCAGTAGAATAATAGATGATGGTCGCAGTACAGAGGATATAAAATACAGAATGGCAATGGGAAGAAAAGCATTTTTTTAAAAAAGAAATTTGTTAACATCGAATATTGATTTAAACCTAAGGAAGTCCTTTCTGAAGGCATTTGTATGGAGTGTTGCCTTGTATGGGAGTGAGACATGGACGATAAACAGTGCGGACAGGAAGAGGATTCAGGCTTTTGAAATATGGTGCTACAGAAGAATGCTGAAGATTAGGTGGGTGGATCGCGTAACTAATGAGGTACTGATCAGAATTGGGGAGAAAAGGAATTTCAGGCATACCTTAACCGAAAGAAGGGATCTACTGGTAGGACACATTCTTAGACACCGCAGAATTGTAAATTTAGAGTTGGAGAGAAGTGTGTGGGGTAAAAACAGCAGAGGGAGACCAAGAGATGAATATAGTAAGCAGGCATACGTGCAATCAGTTGCTGGAAAGTTTATTCAGGAATGCCAACCCATTATTCACGGAGTTCTGTACTGAGAAGAGATATCGATGTAGGTCGGTGAGGCCAGGCACATAGTTGACGTTCCAGAACTTCCCAAAGATGTTCTACATGACTCTATGTAGGATACTCCATTACATGGATTGTATTGTCGTGTAACCACTGCGCCACAGACCGTGGACTATGAACAGGTGCTCGATCACGTTGAAAAATGTTCAAATGCTTGTAATTCTATGGAACCAAACTACGTTGGTCATCGGTCCCTAGTCTTACAAACTACTTCAACTAAGTTAAACTAACCTAATGACAACACACACATCCATTCCCGAGGGAGGATTCGAACTTTCGACGCTGGAGGCTGCGCGATCCGTAACGGATCGCGTTGAAAGCTGCAATCGCTATCCTTGAATTGATTTTCAACAAAAATATGTTCAAATGTTTGTAGAGTCTATGGGACTTAACTACGGGGTCATCAGTCCCTAAACTTACAAACTACTTATGAACTAGCTAATCCTAAAGACGACACAAATATCCATGCCCGAGGGGGATTCGAAACCCCGACCGTAGTGGCCGCACAGACCGTGACTGGAGCGCCTCAGTCCCCTCGGCCACCGCGGCCAGCGATTTTCAATAGTGGGAAGCAAGAAGGTTCTTATAAAATCAATGTAGGCATGTGCTGTGATAATGCCACGTGAAACAACAAGGGATGTAAACCCTTCCATGAAAAACACGACACACCATAACAACACCATTTCCGAATTTTACTGTTAGCAAAAACCACGCTGGCATATGACGTTTACTATGCTTCTGCCATCCACACACTTGTACATAAAAACTCCGCTGTATGTCGATAACTTCTAAATCTGTCAGAAACGTCAGAGAATCTGGAGCAGAAATTGAACGGAATGACATGAAAGACGGTACGATCAAGTGTAAAACGATGGTAATGGAATGATGTATTAGAAAATCAGGCGATGCTGAAGGAATTAGATTAGGTTACAATATTAAAAGTAGTACATTTGTTTTGTTATTTTGGTAGCAAAATCACTTGTGTATGGCGTCGGCTCACGCTTAGCCATGATGAAAGGGTCCACACGTAGGTTCAATCAAGTGCTGGAAGATTTCATGAAGAATGGCAGCCCGTTATTCACAGAGTGCTGCACTTAGATATCGTTGTAGGTCGGTGAGGCATGGCACGAAGTCGTCTCTGTACAGGCAAGTCAATTTCAGGGATGTTATCACTCCGCAACAAGCCGTGCATTCCGAACAGGTGCTCGATATTGTTGATAGATACAATTGTCATCCACGAATTACTCTTCAACAGTGGGAAGCAGGAAACTTCTGAAAATATCACTGTAGGCCTGTGCTATGATAGTGCCACGCTAAACAACAACGGGTGGAAGCTCCCTTGACCACACCATAACAACACCTCTTCTGACTAAAGCCTCCACCGCCCCCCCCCCCCCCCCGACATCTCCCAAAGATTTTTTTATTTTATTGTTTTCATTTTTTTTATTTTTTTTATTTTTTAAGTTCGGCACCAGAATTTTGAAATAGTACACATGTAATAAATCATAACGTAGCTATAATTTGCTAAGTACACGTGAACGTGACAATGCGACACCAACGTGATGCCGGCACTGAGAACGTGTGCTGCTGTCACTGTGAGCGGTTTTAATACCGCCGCGACTAGTTTTGTTGCTACCGCAATTGTTACTGCTATGCTAAAGTTACGAGCCGATTGATCATATGTGGCGACCCGCTGCTTCGCAGGTCAACGGCGCCACCTGGTGTTATCTTATGAACAACAATAGTGTTATTTTAGTTCCATTTTTCCACGCAGAGCCTTATGTTAATTAGATTGTATATACCTTTCACTTTTGCCAGTAACGTAGATACTGCTTAATTATTTTACGAGCTGATTATGTTGTTATTGTGGTCTTCAGTCCGGAGACTGGTTTGATGCAGCCTCTTCGTCTCCTCACCAGAATAACAACCTGGCTGAGGGTGGGCCTAGGATTTATTGTATTCCAAAATTACCGATAGTGGGCACCACGAACTTTTAAGTCAATTTCAGCTAGGTGTCCAGATACTTTTGATCACATGGTGTACATACATATGTGTAGATGAATCGATAATAATCTTCAATGGGAACACATTTATTCTTTGGAATATTTCAAGGTTTTTTTTTTTTTTTTTTTTTTTTTTTTTTTTTTTTTTTTGTTTTTTTTTTTTTTTGGTGCAGTAATCAAATGTGTTTTGTGCTGATATCAGCTCAACAGTTTCCAGTGAATAACGTTTTAATAATGACGGATGAAAGAACTGCAGCCGGCCGCGGTGGCCGAGGGGACTGAGGCGCTTCAGTCACGGTCTGCACGGCCACTACGGTCGGGGGTTCGAATCCCCCCTCGGGCATGGATATTTGTGCCGTCTTTAGTATAAGGTAGTTCATAAGTAGTTTGTAAGTTTAGGGACTGATGACCCTGTAGTTAAGTCCCATAAGCTTAACAAACATTTGAACATTTGAAAGAACTGCACATAAACTACCTGCTCAGCACGGCAGTGCAATGCGGCATCCTTTGACAGCCTGCGCGCGGCGTGAGCTTCGCAGCGTCGGCCTGACATGACGGACGGCCGTGCCGGCGACAATTTCACGGTCCCCTGCGGCCCTCTTCGGTGGGCTGGGCTGCTCCATGAGCCTCGCCGGATAGATTACTGCGCGCACAGCGGCAAATGTAGCGCGCCGCCTGTTTGCAGAACGCGCTCTGCTCACTCGGCTGCGCCGCCAAAGTCGCGAAGGGGCGGGCGCTTCAAGAACGCGAAAGGGGTAACCCAGTTGGTGGCCCTTACGAGGAAAATTTGAAAAGTCCATGCAAATATTAAAACTACTGACGTGTTAATGGAAAACCATTTTTATTTTTCTCCTTTTAAACTTATACACTTCGTCCAACACTGTTGTCATTTGTTAGTCTACATCCACATCTAAATGGGATACTCTGAAAAACACATTTAAGTGCTTGGCAGGGGGTTCATTCAACCACCGTTATACTATTTTATCTCCCATTCCATTCTCGAATAGAGCGCGGGAAGAAAGAACACCTGAATCTCTCCGTTCGAGCTGTGATTTCTCGTATTTTATTCTGATGGTCATTTCTACCTATGTAAGTAGGAGTTAACAATATATTTTCGTATTCGGGGAAGAATGTTGGCGATTGCAGTTTCGTAAGTAGCTAACGCCGCAGCGATAAGCGGCGTTGTTGTAATGATTCCCATCCCAGATCCTGTATCTTTTCCGTAATGCTGTCTCCCCTGTATCGTCGCAATACGAAACGAGCTTGCCTTTCTGTGGACTCTTTCGATGTCCTCCGTCAAACCCACCTGATAAGGATCCTACACTGGGCAGCAATACTCCAAAAAAAGGACGGACAAGCGTAGTGTATGCAGTCTCTTTAGTAGTTCTGTTGCATCTTTTAAGGGTTCTGCCAATAAAACGCAGTCTCTGGTTCGCCTTTCCCACGACATTATCTACGTGTTCTTTCCAATTTAAGTCTGAAGTAATAGTAATTCCTAGGTATTTAGTGGACTTTACGGCCTTCACATTCGATTGATTTATATTGTAAACAAAGTTTAATAGATTTCTTTTCGTGCTCATGTGAACAACTTCACATTTCTTATAATTTAGAGTCAGTTGCCAATTTTGACACCATAGTGATATACAGTTCGTTCTGCAGCTGGGTTTTATCTTCAAATTTTATTAGACGGTAAAAGACGGCGTAATCTCCAAACAACTTAAGAGAGCTACTTAGATTTTCTCCTAAATCGTTATTGTAAATAAGGAACAGCAGAGGACCAATAACACTACCCCGTGGAACGCCCGATATAACCCCTGTTTCAGTTGATGCCTTACCATCGATTACTACGAACCGTGTCCTCTGACAGGAAATCCCCTATCCAGTCGCAAATTTGGGGCGATATACCATAACCACGCAATTTGATTAAAAGTCGTTTGTGAGCTACGGTGTCAAAAGCCTTCTGGAAATCCGTGTTGACCTTGGGCCAAAAGATCATTTTGTTCGAGATAATTCATAATATTTGAATACAGGATATGTTCCAAAACCCCGCAGCACATTGACGTCAATGAAATAGGCCTGTAGGTTAATGGGTTACTCCTACTGCCTTTCTTGAATATAAGTGTGGCCTGAGCAACTTTCCAATCTTTTGGTACAGATCCGTCTTTGAACGAGCTGTTAAGGAGCTATCGCTTCAGCATAATCACATAGAAATCTAATGGGTACACAGTCCGGACCAGAAGACTTGTTTTTGTTAAGATATTTATGGACTATTTGTAAGAAGTCTGTCTTGCATAATCTACAAAATTAAGGGTGCAGTATCGAAATAAATAATAGTAGTAATTATGATACAAAAGATTTATAATTCACGTAATTCAGAACTTGACTATTATCCAGAGTGACGAAACGACCTTAAACTCCTGCAGATTCTTCCTGAACAGCTGCAAACCTTCCTCGCAACACTTTTTTTTGCCACTCTTGAGGGATATTTGGCAATATTCAGCTCTGCAAGCGTCGACCTGCACTTGCAGTGCGCCTACCAAGTGCATCTGCCAAGATGCATCTCCCAAGTGCATCGAACAAGTCGGCCACTCTATTCGATACCTCAGCTTCAGGCATGCTGTCGAACAGTGCAGCTTTGTAGGGACGAGAGTTATCGACTAGTAGAAGAAACTCATCTCCTATGGCACCGGCGCGGGGCACAACGAAATGTCGTGTCTCTAAACCTCTGAGCGCCATTCTGAATGGTATAGTGGCCCGTACGTCAACCAAATACTAACCTGTTACCAGACCATTCGTCTACCACAATCATATGGTGATGTTCGCTGTACAAAAGCAGGATTATTCCATGTTGTCTCCAAATGAGGCAAGCACGATTGTCCGCCTGAACACAAAACCTTGACACATTGTGAACGGAACTCGGCGCCATTTATTACGACTCCAATCCTGATGTCCCTCCACCTAGTTTCTGTGGGCTAAACGATGTCGTGATTTTAATGGGACACACACCATTTGCCTCCGTGCATAACGGCCATATGCCCGAAGGCGTTTTTGAACTGTTTGTATAAGTTGAGTAGCATTCAGTCTTTACACGATGACGATGCGGTCTAATACCCTAAGGAACTTTATTGTTAGTTTATTTAGTTTATAAACTTAGGGACTGATAACCTCATACTTTATTTCCCATAAATTTAAAAACATTTGAACGTAATTAAATCAAACTGACAAATTAGTCAGTTCAAAGCAATATATTAGATAGACGTAGAGAAAGCACACATTAACCTGTATTCAACTTTGTTAAGGATCTAGACTAGAAATAGCGACAAAATTCAGATTCATTTGCTGGCTGTCGATCCACGCGCTGGTGGCTGTTAGAGGTAAGAGGTAAAAATTTCTTTAGGACAAAAGTAAAATATTATTCTGCCTAAAATCCTAACATTTTATCGCGGAGCTAGGACAGACCTCTCGCCGACATTACTCGTAACCTTTCACACGGTAAGGCGAAGGGGCTCGCAATTGCTGTCTCACCGCTTGTAAATGGTAAGCCTAAAGTGTAGTGAAGTAAAAGTTAAAGAAAAACATACTCAAATTGGGTTACCTTTGTAATCTTCATTCCTGAAATGAAAAAATAAAGATAATAAAAAAAATGAGAAGACGGTGGACATAAAGAGTGACAGAAAATTCTAAATCCACAATATTATATGGAATTGGATTGGCTGCCTCCTTTCAGAGGATACATATACAGAAATAAATGATTTCTTTGTGTTCCATCTGCTAGTAACAATACACACGTATTCCCATTGGAAGAAAACAATGTGTTGTTTTAGCGGTTTCATGTCGTTCCGGATTGATAAATATTTTAATGCTACAATTCGTTTCAGGCGGCTGACTACTGCAAATATTACTTTCCTAAAAAGTCATTAATGAGTTGTCATCGTATTAACCGATGGTTATTACCGTTGTTCCAAATAACTTCAGCCGTCTACGAATTTTCCATGTACCGGGAGAACTCTCCCATTCAAACCGGCTCAGTCTATGGAATTTATGCACAGCGGCGTAATTCGTCGTTGGCAAATACCAGGAAATGGAATTACGTGGCTCAAGTGACTTGCAATGGACGAGGTCTGAATTTAGCCTCTGCCTCTGGGATAAAATTTCTCTGAGTGGCCGACGTGGCATGCGGAGTTCCTAACTTCTCTCTCTGTGTGCGCGCTCGGCTAGTTAAACATGCGCTTGCTGCGGCTGTGGCACGTGTATTAGCCCGTCCGAATTTTTATTCTCCTGCCATAGCACCAAACGACAAGCCTGTAAGCCCCATTTTGTCTGGAATTTCATCATCCACATACGTACCTCAGCGTCAGTATTCTACTCTGCACCAGAATAAAAAGTGTATGGTTCAAAAGAAGACCCAACTTACATGTGGAAAAAGAGAATGTTAAAGAGGAGTAGTTTAATCAGATTCAACTGAACAGTGATTTCACCTGTTACATGTAACTAAACTGCAGTTTAGGGTTATTTAACATTAGTACCCCCGGAGCTTACTGCAAATCTAGAACCGTCGTTGTGTTCATTTTTCCCGCTAGGTTTTGATCTCGGTAACATCAAATACGTACTACTAAGCTTAGGAAACGTTATCAGTGGTATCTAAAACTAAAATGAAACACATTACCTAATTTTAATAACTACGATATATGAATATTTTTCGCATTTATTGCAAACACAAAGGTGTTTGTTTATGGACGATGTTACCTAACAAACAAACGTTTTTAATTCAGATTCCTTTATTACAGATGGTGACGTAGTTAATATATATATATATATATATATATAATTTTTGTAATACTTTGCTGCGGTGGAGTGGCCGAGCTTTCCAAGGCACCTAGCTATGGAGCGCGCCGCTGCTCCCGTCGGAGGTTCGAGTCCTTCCTCGGGCATGGGTGCCTTTGTTGTCCTTAGCATAAGTCAGTTTAAAGGCCTAAGGACTGATGACAAGCGTAGTTTAGTCTCATAGAAAATTAGAAACTTTTGAACGTTTGTAACACTTTATTTAGTACAATTATAGTTATGAGAGACGTTTGCCAAATCCACGTACCACAATCCATTTTTAAAACGATGTCTTATTTAGCTTCGGTGTATTTGCGCATGATGGAGTTAATCATGTATCTTAAGTAGCAGGAAATGCATACCACGTCCTTTCTTATGTCCTTTGCGAAAGATGAACACATTTAACGTTTAGACGTTTTCTAGATATGACTTGTCTTATACTTGCGTTTTTCATTTTACATTGTCTCCTCATTTCCTTTTCTTCCACATGCTCTCCATAATCTGGTTGTGTTTTCACAGACATAGGTTTCAAGCCATGAACCCCATACGAAGCTCACTGTTAGCGTCACGCTATAATTTTAAACAGTGGCCTGCTTCCCTGTCACTTACTTGAAAATGATCCAAGAATTGTCCCAGTTGATCCACTACATCAGCTTTATATATTGCATTGCTGTAAAAGTATATTGCTTCGGGAATTCTTTTGAATTGCTTCGGGAATTCTTTTGAATTCTGAAGAAGTTCCGTTCCTGTGTATAAGGACAATCTTGATCTTTCAAAAATGTTCAAATGTTTGTAAAGTCTATGGGACTTAACTACGGGGTCATCAGTCCCTAAACTTACAAACTACTTATGAACTACTTACAAACTAGGACGGCACAAATATCCATGCCCGAGGGGGGATTCGAACCCCCGACCGTAGTGGCCCTGAAGACCGTGACTGGAGCGCCTTAGTCTCCTCGGCCACCGCGGCCGGCTCATGATCTTTACCTTAATACATCATGAAAGTGTCATCAGTACGTTTCAACAGAGCTGAATCGTAAAGAATTCTTACCCAGTTTCACTGCTGTAAAATAGTTGTCTGTCGTCACGTTTTCCCACTTCTTTTGAAATGGCTTCATTAACTTCATTAGTACGCTATCACAAAGAGCCTCATCACGTGCTATGAGGCACAAGGAAACCCACTGCACAGAAACTTCCAGTCTACATCCAAAATTAGCCTAATGCTAAGTTTATACTTGTTGGGGATATACTGTAAGACTGCAAACCGGGTTTTGCTTGGGAAAATTGGAACATCTCAAGTCAGATTTTTAAGCAGAATATGTGTCAATTGACAATTGTCAATAAATTTATTCTAAATTTTTATACTAATGCAATTTTATCAGTCTTCAAGCATTCACGTTTCAAACAAAAGGTATGTTTCAGTGTTGTTGGCTGCGAGATCACCAGGAGCATACAATAAGGAAATGTAGAATTGCGATTTTCCCAGACATCACAATATGTTCATAATCAATACAGCAGTCTAGATGGCAATGACAGTTATTTAACTGCGAAAGACATAACTTTTATACGTGTCATAGTTGCTCTTCCGTAATGGCTAAAACAATCTTTGTAGAGTCTGGCGGGTTTTAGTCAACACCGTTTCTTAATTAGTTCGCCGATTCATTTTACAGAACCAGATGCTCCATTTATGTGTAACTGGAAGTACGTAATGATGACACCGTCTAGTACTGAAGAAATTTTGCATTGGAAGGTTTAAGCAAAGCAAAACAAAGCGAAGTGGACGGAAATCACTGATGTTCAAATGCTAAAAACGACGTGTCGACCTCAATCATGATAAATAGAGGGAACAATATTTTACAGATTTTTATGAGTAATTTTAGCCTTGAAGTTATGCAATTTCAAATGGCAGCAAGGTGCTACCATAATCATAATTTAAATATTTACTGAGATATACTTCGTATTTCTAGTTCAGGTGTAATAGTAAAATTGTCATATTTCGTTTTCTGTTATCTGTTCACTTATGAAGAAGAAAAAATTCTTCCAACTTACAGTCCCTGGGAAGATACGACTGTAGCAAAAGGTATTCTTCAATGGGGCTATGAAGGCTGTCGCAGTTATGTTTTCTGTTGAAGTGATAGGGATCATCTGCGTATAGAGAAGCAGAGGATTGCATCACAGCTTCGTTGCCTTACGATAATATCAACGGCTCTTAAAAACGGATTTTCGATAACGAATTAATAAGATTAATAAGGGAAAAATCATGATATATTAGGACATGAAAGTGCTAATAGTGGAAATGTTTTCGGTGCAGTAACGGGACCACAGCTAACGATGATTGTTTTGTAATCATTCTTCTATGTCAATTCACGGATATTACTATTGATGTAAAATGTAATTGACTGAATTTTACACCAAGAGGACTGCGTACTTTAGTTACACATTTTTGAAACAAAATATCGTCATTGACTAAAGAGTTTAACAAAGTTTTCGTCATTTAGCGACCACAGGAACCGCCGTATTATCGCTCAGCCCTTCTTGTGAACACGCTGTAAGTGAAATAATGAGATCTCTGCAGTAATCAAGTCTACTAAACTAACGCAAGATTGTTCTAACACACCTTATCTGTAGCGAAGTAAAGTTTCAAATCTCATTACTCTCTCTGTTTGCAAGTAAATATCGGGCTTCCGTTACTGAAGTAAGGGAAGTGTCTTAATGAAAATCGTTTGAAGCTGAGAGAGTCTTCATTAAAATTAAGTGGAGAGAATCTCAGCACACTTCGTCGCTGTATCTACGTGTATATAATGATCAGAGGATTTTATGCAGTCATAAGCGCTAACAAAGGCGTCGCATTTAAACTTAATACCGTAAAGCTCCGTTCTTCGGAAATTATGCATAAATGATAAGCAAATTAAAATCCCTATAGTAGGCAAATCAAGGAAGTCTTATGATACAAAATTCTTGAGACATCAGGACGACTATTATTCAGTAAGTTTTACCTTTTGTAGGTGGAACCTGTTTCCAGTCCTATACTACAGACCTGTTTCTCCATCTCCGGAAAGCAGACCATACCTGTAAGGAAATAGAGAACCGTCATTAAATTTTAGAAAATATGTCATTCGAAATTATTTGTTTCATTTATTACTAAGCCACTAAAATTTCGATAGTAAATTAGCATTCATTGCTCTAAAGAGTTAATGGTAAATTATTATATTATTATAATCAGATTTGAGTAAGATTCAAACAGTTTACGTCAGAGTTAGGTAAGTGTTGGATCCCGTTGTATCATTCGACTGACGTAAGTTCTAATGACTGTTGGTGGCATCTTCACAACCTCCCTCCGTATATTAATGCACTGTGGCTTTTAATAATGTTACGACGAACTAAAATATTTCCTAAGGTATCTAATAGAACAACAGTACTTAGTAAGTCAACAAAAATTTGCAATCATGATTCTGTTCAATCCTCAAACTTTCGTTCGACTGACTATCTAGGGCCTATACTTCCTACAGCTTTAGAACAGACGAACAGAAACTCTGTTATTGCTCAACAATCGCAGCATATGTTCCCGCATGTTCCTAGGTCATTGGAAGTACACCCTCTTCTTTGTGCAAGATTTTGGGTTGTGAATAACACTTCAAGGTATTTTAATGAATTGACAGACTTCTTCTTCCGAGTTGAATTCTTAAACCATGTATTTCTTTTATATTGTTGTGGCGTATGTTATTTAAGACACATGCGAAAGAACAGGCACCACACCTGCTTCGCAGCCATATTGCATTTGCAAATTATTTATGAAGGAGGGGGAGGACGAAGGATTAGGAAAGAAACCATGGTGACAAGTGAAAATGTGAACTGGGCCAGGAATGGAACCCGTGTTTCTCGCTTCGGGCCAGCGGTCGCCTTAAGTACTTGACAACCCGTGATCGCCTCACGTCCATCTCAAGCTTCCACAAGTCGCACGCTTCGACTGTAGCGCCCTTATTGTCCATGCCCCCTTACACACGCCGTTACCGATTCCTGTACGAGGTCGAACGTATGACCGCGTCTGCGGTGAAGTAATGAAGCAAACGCCGTCTTCGCGTGTAAGTACTTATTATATTTGTGTGGTGTCTCTTCTTTCGGACATTAATTTCAATGCCCTAATGCAGCCAGTCAATCCTTTCCTTCCTAATCCTTCTTCCTTCCCCTCCTTCATAAATAATTTGCAAATGTATTTCTTATTTTAAATATATTGTAAATCAACTGTTTACGCTTCAATTGGACGAACGTAAGTCTGCTGGACAGTGGATGTAGCTACTTCTTCTTCGCTTGTGAGAAACAAATAGATTTCAATGTTTTTGTGAATTTAGTGCAACAGTATCTGTCATTAACAACAGATCAGTACTGTGTTTTTGTGTCAAGTGTGTTCGGTACGATAAAAGAAATTCCACGGAAAACTGTCCGCTCCAGGAAAAAGGAGAAGTGAATATAGATGGAAAGCGTGGTTTTTGGAAGAGAATCTAAATTATCACGAAGATATGAATGGCGGTTTTTCAAATCAGTTTCAGCAAGCTCTTCATAAATTGGCGCCTACCAGTCTTTTAGATAACTCATAGTCTCATAGACATAAATTTTAACGTAATCCATAGCAGTCGTGGAGGAAATGAAGACATTGTAAAACAACTTACAAGAAGGGGCGCTAATGCGATCCTACCGCAAGTAATACTCAAGCAAGCTGAACGTTACTCAAAATGCACGAACATAACTGTTGAAACTGCAATGTGGCGGTCACATAGTCGGGATAAATAGTCCGTATGTCACATAATTGTTGTAATTTTGGTATTGTATGGATCGCAGAACGAGGAGGGCAGCTCCCGTTCAGGAGGGCGAGGCAAGCAATCAGTTACCTGCGTCTTCGCCCAGCAACCGCTTAAGCCCGGGTAAGACCAGAGTGGAAATTGGCAAACCGCCGGAAATGGAAATCCCTTGCTGCTAGGGCTGAGGCGACAGGGATCTCTCTTAATGGACGTTCTGGAAGATTCTGAAGAAATGGACACACTCTTCATTTATAAATAATCACATTAAATCATAGTTTTGTTTTCCATCAATTCTGAAGGCATCTAGGCAGATAAATTAGGCACCTACCATGGAACAATAATGTTCACACTATCTGTACAGAGAAGAATCAATCTTGAAATTACTAACTATTGTGACCGTAATGTGATTATTACCTCAAGCTATCATCTTAAAAGCAACACACTTTTATCTATTCATTTAAGGATTTATTACACTCGTTATATCTATTATGAACATATAGTCAGATCATCGTACCCCCACAGTAACTAATCAATCGCAACCATTATGATACACATCTCTTATCTTCATATTCGTGAATATTAATGAATATTTGTTAATTTTGCAAGTAACTTCACGTCAGTATTATGAGCAGTCAAGCTCATGAAGGCTGCCTTGTTTATTTATTATTTCATACTTTATTTGTACTGCTGATAAATATTCCCAAGGTGACTGAATGTTTATAAATTATTTAACACTAGCTAGCACCCGCAGAAGAAATAATTGTGCAAATAACGTTTGAAATTCGAAAGTCTTAACTTACTTATTTACGAATGATAGAAGTAAATATTCATTTTAAAGTCGATAATACGAGGCGCGTCCAGAAAGTAAGTTCCGTTTGGAAATAAAATGAAATTGTACACAGATAATGAAGAAATTTTTTTATTGCACAAAATTCTACAACTCTTGAAATACTTTTCCACATAACTGCCGAAATTTTGCAGGCATTTGTCATAGCGTGGCACCAGGTTTTGTATACCTTCTTCATAGAAATCTGCTGCCTGTGTCTTCAACCATTTGGAAACAGTTTATTTCAGCTCATCGTCATTGGTGAAGTGATGACCGCCAAGGAAAGACTTGAGATGTAAGAACAGATGAAACTCGCTAGTAGCGAGGTCAGGGCTGTATGGAGGATGGTCAAAGACGTCCCAGCCAAATGCCTGTAGGAGGTTTTTCGTCACATTTGCAATGTGTGGTCGTGCGTTGTCGTGAAGCAAAACAACACCTTTTGACAGCAGTCCCCGGCGCTTATTCTGCATTGCACGGCGCAATTTCCGAAGTGTCTCGCAATAAGCATCTGCTTTGATTGTTTGACCACGCGGTAAGAAGTCAATGAGTAGGATGACTTTCCAGTCCCAGAGCAGTGTGCACATCATTTTCCGAAGTGTCATGATTTGCTTCGGTTTTACCCTTGGTTTGGATGAAGTGTGCCTCCATTCCATTGCTTGTACTTCCCTCTTCTTTGTGCAAGATTTTAGGTTGTGAATAACACTTCAAGGTATTTTAATGAATTGACAGACTTCTTCTTCCGAGTTGAATTCTTAAACCATGTATTTCTTATTATATTGTTGTGGCGTATGTTATTTAAGACACATCCGAAAGAACAGGCACCACACCTGCTTCGCAGCCATATTGTTTGGTACCAATTTTATGCATCAGTGATCGTGAAATTTGGGGGAAGTCCATAATTATAAACCTATGGTTTTCCTGGATCTTGTCATCAATCGCGTGAGCCAGTTCTCCTGTAACGAAAGGTGGACGCCCACTTCGTACTTCATCGTGCACATCACTACGCCCGCCATTGAACTGCCGGACCCATATTCTCACCATCGAATCATTCATCGCATTTCGTAAACATCGCAAATTTGCCGATAAATTTCACTTGGGTTCACTTTCCTCGCATTCAGAAACCGAATCACCGACCTGATATCACAAGCACAACAAAGCTTACGTAACTGCAGCGCTGTTTGATTGTCCTTGATACCCATCGTGGGTTTACATTTAGCAACCTAGGCTCTATTAGAGGACAGCTGTATGTCGTTGTGGGCCCATATTGCGGTCATGATACAATAAGTATTAAACGCGACGACGGCATTAGCTTCTGTTACTTCACCGCAGAGGCGGTCATACGTCCGACCTCTCACGGGAATCCGTAATGGCCAGTGTAAGAGGGCATGGACGATGGGGGCGCTACAAACATAGCGTGCGACTTGTGAGAATTTGGGACGAACGGGAGGCGAGCACGGGTGGCCAAGTGATTAAGGCGATCGCTGGCCCTAAGCGGGAGACCCGAGTTCGATTCCCGGTCCGGCTCACATTTTCACTTTTCGCCACTGCTTAACCCTTTCGCGGCTACAGGGGCCGTCGCCCTGGCTGCCCGCCTGGCTGAGGGCGCGAAACCAATTGTGGGCCCGAGCGGCGGCGGCTGACCCGGCCCCACGGCCGCTGTGGGCTACGGCCGCTACTCGCTAGCCACGCGTTGCGGTGACCACACAACTCCCCGCAATAACACGTTCTATAAAATCAGTATCTCACTGCTCTGCCACAGCAGTTGCAGTTTGTGTTACGAAACGGCCTTTCAGATCTAAACGACACTGTTATAAGACTATACTCGGCTGAGAACGAAAAGATTTAAGTAAATTCTAATACCTTTTTTATTTGATATTGAAAAAACCTACAACGCACTGTGCCAATGGCATTAGTCCACTTCGCATCGAACAATTCAGGACTCGAATACCAATTGTCTACATAAATTCTATGACCTTTGTAGAGGTATGGTAACAACACACTGACAACGACATCACCTGATTTGCCCCAGTCAGCTACTTCAGTAGCGGCACCAGACAATATAATCCAGAATGTAATTGGTCTGTACGCCACAAAGCTAGAAAATTTTAATCCCAAAACGGCTACGTTTGTTTGGAAAATACTGTTTGAACCGTGTCCTTCCTCTGAAAAGTAGCAACTTTCGTCAGTTACTAAGTTCTCAAATGGGACTACAGTTTCTCGGAATCTCTTTTAGGCTTGTTCCACAATCGTACGTATTTTCACAAGAATATCTTGCGATGCGGACGAATTGCCACTAAAGTCGGATGTTCGAATACTTCCTCAGGCATGGATGTTTGTACTGTCTTTAAGTTAGTTATAAGTAGTTTGAAAGTTTAGGTACTGGTGACCCCACAGTTAAGTCCCACAAGCTTAACAAACATTTTAACAAACGCAGTACCACCTTGTACCTGTCTCTGGTCATTATCTCAGAAAATACTGGTGTTTGCAGCAAGAAATCGGCAAATATTCATTCACTGCTAACTGTTTGGACTTTGGAATAAGGAGGGAACAAGCAAAAAGCAATAAAATTCTGAAGTGTCTATAGTTTTCCATCTTGTTAATCTGTTAGGCACTGTCGTCATGGTTTCGGTGAGAAATGTGTAATACTTGTTCATATCTACAAATAGCTGAAACAAATTCAAATGAGATAAAGTAGAAATAAATAAATAAAAATAAAATCTTAATGAGTTGCTGATTCGTCGAAATCTACCTTTAAACCACTAAAAGTGCAATCTTTATCGTCTCGAAATTTCACATCTTTTTCGCCGGCCGCGGAGGCCGAGGGGATTGAGGCGCTCCAGTCACGGTCTGCACGACCACTACGGTCGGGGGTTCGAATCCCCCCTCGGGCATGGGTATTTGTGCCGTCCTTAGTTGTAAGTAGTTCATAAGTAGTTTGTAAATTTAGGGACTGATGACCCCGTAGTTAAGTCCCATAGACTCTACAAACATTTGAACATCTGAGAATCTTTTTCCTTTTATGAAGAAGAATCTTCTGCGGAAATTCTTCGTTGTGTTGAATAAATACTGTTAGTTCCATACACATCCAACTCTTCGTCTAAAGAAACGTCTGTAGTAGCATTATCGTCATCGTCACTACTATTCATGAGGGTGTCGTTTATTTCCTTGTTTGATAAACTACGTTCCGACATTGTGACAGTATAGTGAAACGCTGTTCTCATGCCAAACAAAATACATTACGGGCCCGATGGAGAGCTTGTGAGCAGGAAGTAGTGCTTACCGACATAACAAAGAAGATCTGTTAATGGCAGTGTCACCAAGAATGTTGAGCCGCGGGTAAAACCGAGTCGCCGCCGCTCCATTGTGCGCCCGGGCCCCGGGCGTATATGAATGCCCTTAGCCTTCCGGCCGCTCTACCTGCTGGGCGTATATGAATGCCCGTAGCCGTCTGGGCCTCCTACCTGCCGGGCGTACATGTACACCCGTAGCCGTCTGGGCCTTCTAACTGCTGGGCATATATGTATGCCCGTAGCCGCGAAAGGGTTAATATCAATGCCCAATCCCCTTCCTTTAACAATTTGCTGCCGGCCGCGGTGGCCGAGGTGAAGCCGGGCGCCGTGGCTCAGCGCGCCCGGTCAGGGGGCTCAACGCCCACTGTAATAAAAAAAGCTGAGCCAAGAACACTTCGAACATCAACGAACAAATACGATCAGCGTCCGCAATGAACAGAACTACCCATAGAGCAAAAAAAAAAAAAAAAAAAAAAAAAAAAAAAAAAAAAAAAAAAAAAAAAGGTGACTGAGGCGCTCCAGTCACGGTCAGCACGGCCACTACGGTCGGGGGTTCGAATCCCCCCTCGGGCATGGATATTTGTGCCGTCCCAGTTTGTAAGTAGTTCATAAGTAGTTTGTAAGTTTAGGGACTGATGACCCCGTAGTTAAGTCCCATAAGCTTAACAAACATTTGAACATTTTTTGAACAATTTGCTAATTATTTATGTTCAGTCTTTGTAGACCTTTCTCTTAGCTAAAACAGTCTTCCTAGCTGGCGTTTAAATCCGTTTTTTGGCATTTTTAACCTTCGGGTGAAAACCCTTTCGGTATTTGTTAGTAATTTTAAAAATTGAATATTATTAGATGCTTTATTGTTTTTTGAACTACTTCCTTGTTCAATACAATTAGTCACGCTACACAAGACCACACATTATCTCACTTAACTGTAACCGAATGGACGCGCCTTAAGCGCTGAATGAGTATTAAGCCTACCCGATAATATCATATATGGATACAAAGTGTAATGTTTACATCCGGTTTCTTCTAACGATGAATAATGTGTAGAGACCTATGACACCACTCCTTCGTAGACAGGTTTTGTCGCGGTAGTAGTTCACCGTATGTTTTTCGTTTGTTGAGCATAAAGTAGTCATTAATTTTCTTCAGTGTTTCATCAGAATTTGAACACATTGATTTCAAGTTTGTGTGTTTCTTTCGATGGGACTACATTTTTCTTTATAGTTGACTTGGCCGTCATTATGTTTGGATGTGGGGATTATTAAATCTTCACCGTGGTGGAATAGCCGTGCGCACTGAGGCGCCGTGTTGCAGTGCGCGTGACCGTTCGCCGACGGGGCTTCGAGTCTTCCCTCGGGCGTTGGTATATGTGTTACACTTAGGTTAGTTTAACTTAGTGTAAGTAGTTTGTAAGCTAGGGACTAATAACCAAGCAGTTAAGTTCCATAAGTTTACAAACATTTCAACATTTATAAAAGCCTCATATCGTACGACAACACATTCGGGACAGTCCAAAATTTAATGTGTAGTCTAGATTAACCTGTGATTGGCCATTTTTCTTTCTTCAAAGCCAGTTGAATCACTAATTCATCCAACATTTCTCGAGATACAAACTCCTTTTACGATTTCGCCTTGTTTCATATTTGCATTAGTTCCTGATGGCATTGTAATGAAACTTGGCATCAGAAAGGTTGACAAAATGTACAGCATAAAGTTTGAACTTTACGAATTATTGAATATTTTTCCATCGCCGGAAATGCGGTTAATATTAGTTCAAATACGGCAGCAACTAGTTGAAGTGTCGTAAGTGTGATTTACGACAACTTATTAAATTCGCTCATAATATTTTAAAATTGAAAGTAACAACACATTATAGTGCTGTAGTCTAACAATAAATACAACAGAAATATCGACATCGATATATCGATAGTACGTATGTGGTCGTAATGTTCTGGCTAGTCAGGGTATATTTTCGTACCATGCATCATACAATTACTATAATGTGTTAAGATTTTTAGATAATATTACAAGTCCTAATAATTTGGAAGCACTGTAAATTTCTACTGGTTAACAAATATAAGAGATTTAAAAATGCTTTATACAGCTCACGACGTCTGGAACTAATCATGAATGCCTGCGTTCGATATATATGTAACATCCGTCTCTTTGATCACATTTCACCATCTTATAAGTAACTATCCTGTCTCCGTGTTGACAAGCGCAGAAATTTTCATACATACTGTTTCCTCTACTCTCTTATCAACGTACACTGTCCCTCATATCTTTCCTCGACCTTAACACTCTTATCTGATCAACATAAGAGAACTACTCGTTTCTGTCAGAGCAAAACCCTTTCTGTCCCTATCCATCACTCAGCCAGTTTCTCAAAATCCTTTTCAGTAGCAGGAACCAGGCTCTGGAACAATCTACCTCAGTATATTAGAGAACTGCATAACTCTGCCAGCTTTAAACGACAGTTAATGGATTATCTACTAAAGCAATAATTACGCCAGTCTTTAATATCCTACGGTCCAGGTACGTCACATCCATTCCTCCTCCCAGATATTCTACTAATGCCATTGCTCTCGCCAGGTACAGCTTTCTTAACCTCCTTTTGTCAGAATTCGCCATGCCTTAACCAGTCTCGATATATTCAAAAGTACATCTTGTATCTGCTAATATCAATGTTGTTACTTCCATTATTACACCAACGGCAGCAGAAAGTATCTCAGTGGTACTACTAGTATTAATCCTATTAAGTCAATAACTTTTATTTACATCCTTTTACATGTAATCAACTTGTATAAATTACGTTATTAATTGTTTACCTGTAAAAATCATTGTTACGTTATAGGTAACTTACATGTAACGCAATACTGTATGTGTAAAAACGTGGTCCGATGTAAGAGAAGTCCTGATGGCCCTAACCTGATCAGGCTAAATAAACAAATAAATAAATACAGACGTTCTACAGCTTTGTTTCGAAACAGCAGTTGAGCAGTATTGATAAGCAACCCTTAAACAGTATCTGTAATGAAGGGATGGACGTGCTCTTGGCACATGAATAACGTTTCGGTCTGCGGTTCGAGGCTGCTAGATCATTTTCAATCAGAGACAATGCTTGGCTTGTTAAGGAAGGCTCTGGAACGCAATGTCGGATGGGAAGCCTGCGTATCGTTCCCTCTGTTATGAGCCGCTGAATCGCTGGCTCTGTCTCTGAGCGCAGCCCGTTACGGCATCAAGGGGACTCTATCCTGTTGCCGGGATTAAATGGGAAGATGGCACAACGGGGCGCGCTGAATAGCAGGGCTGGGAGAATCGGCGAAACGCCTGTGGGGTCCGCAGCCCGCGTGCCAGGCCTGCTGGCCGTGCTGCGCGGGTCTGCATTGTGCGCTCTCGCAGGCGCCGCGCGCTGGCGGATGCGGTTGCGGTGAACGTGGATCGCGCGCCACCAGTAGCGGATGTCACCCGGCGCAGGCGCTTGGGGAACAAAGCCACAACACGGCACATACGTCAGCGCAGCGGCCGCCTGTCGGAAGTCGTGGTTTTGCATAATCAACTACCAAGTTCCTGTTTTATCATTACCTGCCACTCTCGGTTGCAGAGGCTATTCTCCGTCCTCAGGTAATAAATTACGTTAACAGTTGCCATGGGAGTTGCGTTTCAGCGTAATAATGGATATACCGCGTTTATTTATCAGCCTTTCTCCCGGCGACCAAGTTTGCGTACGCAGTGGATACATACAGCACACAGCTAGTCATTCAAACTACAACGCACTGAATGTGGCATTAGTAGCATGTTTTTGCGGTGACGAGAGACGCATATGATTAGCATTTTAGCGCAGATGCACTTCACCAGCACCACCAGCACCACCTGAAACAGCTAAGATGCAGGTAAGATACGGCCAATTTGTTGTACTAGAATTATTCTTTGGTGTGGTTTTCTTGCGTATCTAGGTTCATTATCCCTGTTACAGGCATGTGACGTCAGTGTGATTAGGCGGTGCAAGGGATTGCACTGCTATCTAGCGATTATGAGACACGGATTCGAGTCCTGGTCCCAGCAAAAATTTTCATACGTACATTTTGTCACTTACCAGCCACTGAGACCGAAATACCCCAACTAATTATTTAATTAGAACAGCTGCAGCACCACATACTGACGTGTGTTCTTAACGGTAATCCACGGTGATTTACTGCTTTTATGTTTTCATATACAGTCCTCAATCCACCGTATAGAGCGTGGCGGAAGGTACACTGTACCACTGCTACGCATTTTCTTTCCTATTTCACTCCCAAATAAATCGAGGGACAAAAGAATGTCTATACGCCTCTCTATGAGCTCTAATTTCTCTTGTTTGTGATCTTTAAGCGAAATGTATGTGGATGGACACGAGAATCAGACTTATGGCGGCAGTACTTGGTTACCTGCAAGCGTGCCATACAGTTGTGGAAGTGGAAAGACATATGGGAATTGGAATGGAACAGCGCACGTGCCTAAGTGGTCCGTGCAGGTGAGCCAGAGCATGGAACCATGGTGAATTTCATTCTGTACACTCATCAGTACAGAAATTACGCTTCGTAGACAGGGTGATGAACAAAATACCCAGATGTGAGAATTTGAAACATGACATGCATTCGAGTGCAGAGAAATCTAGATTCAATAATCAGCGAATAGGTCTTTTCAACGAGAGCAATACTACTGTTCGTTATTGTTGGCTGTAATGTGCGAACTAAATTCGAACACAGCGTCGAAACTGAACCGCTCTATTTTGAGAGATGGCAGAGCAAACTAAATCAAACATTCAGGGCCTTGTATTCATCGTCATCCTCGTTGAATGTGCGACTTGCGCTAATGTGACCACAAGGACCTCCGGTTCACAAAAACGGACCTAAGATCATTTCCTGTCTTAGCCAAAAATCATTGATCTCGACACATTTGTATTCTGTGACAAGTCCCACTTTAAATTAAAACTCCATGACCAGAGAAGATATGACTGGAGACGCCCCAGAATTGGACGACCGCCACACGGGCCCACAACGACGAGTGATGGTCTTGGTTGCACTTCCATTTCCTAGCATAACTTGTTTGGTTGTCAACCTAGGCTCTATTAGAGGACAGTGGTATTTTTGTGATACTGTACTCCCTGTTTTATTGTCCTTCATGTAAATACATCGTGGGTTTACATTTAAAAAGATAACACGATCTGAGTGCTTTCCAATCCAAATGTATCCAGAAAGATGACGTATTCTTCACCAAAATTAGTATGTTCGGAGCATTATGACCATGACACTCTAATAAGCCATAGAATGTGCAATTTCGACAGAATTAGGGAACATCATCCTTCATGCGAACATTCAACGATTCTATAAATTAGTGTCAAGCCGAATGACTGATTACAACGGGGCGGAAGTAGACGAATCTGGCTTGTTCAGCTTGTGGATGACTTTCGTCATATAAATTGTCCAATTTTTCTGGAGCTGTAATCATTTTTTTACTCTACTTTTTTAATTACATTTAACGTTGCATGATCCATTTGGGCGATTCTTTTGTAAGGCACTGTTATCGGTCTATAAGTGTTTTCAAATGATTTTGAAATCATCCCGACAATTTTGGAGAGGATGTGGAAAATATCTTGAAGAACAAAATTAGCGTCGCAGTTCATCTCTAGTAACATCGTCTGATTACGCTACAAGTCTCCAAAGTTCTAGTTGTTAGCCTCTACCGTTAGGCGACATTTTCTGAGAGGTATATGACGTATATGCTTTGGGATGTAAACAGAGATTTTCACAACGTTCTGAGCGAGATCAGTGTGTCGTAGAAAGCTAACTTTCCGTCTGAGATGCATAAGATCGCAAAGTCACAGTTACTGCCGAAGAGGTGGTCTAGCGGCAACGGCCTGTAATAATACGATTCACAACAAAATTGTTGTTTCGAAACTTCAACTGTCGATATTTCTGACACACAAGTATCAAATTACGCATAACCATCCGATGTTATGCAAGAACGAAGATCCCCGCGACTTCAGCTTTGGGCTCCGTCACCGTTGGAACAGCAAGCCCAGGATTTCAATTTGAGTTTGAAGGTAGTTTATTGATATCATTTTTAAACGACATTTCATCACTATTTATCCTAAAGACAACGTGAATTTTTCACGCAATGAGGAGGTCGGCGTACACATTTTATCACCGCTCCGATTTTGTTTTACATTTCTACTGTAGAGGTCAGAAAAGTGACTCCTTGGATTGAAATCACACGTTTTTCTTGTGGATGGGCGAGGAAAACTTTTCAGGTACACTGCCGCTTAGAATCGCCAGAAGAAGGGCTCAGAAGTGCACGAATGAATCTTCAATCTTGCTTTTTATTAGTTCATCAATGGAAGCTATTGATAGGTCATAGTTTTCATCGCTGACCCCTTTTCTGTACCATAAAAGTCAGTTGCGTTCATTTGTATCTTCTAGTTTCAGGTTGCGAATTTTCTGATGCCTTCACTTGACATGATATTCGTCGCGTTTTATAAATGGTCTCCAGTACACCGTCCATCCTGAATCATTACCCATACAGTATTTCTGATTTGTTAAACTCTCTGTCCGTGACTGCAATATCTTTTTGACAGCTATAGGTGAACCATAATGCCACCCAGAGCTGTGCGTATCCTAAATCCAAGAATTTGTTGTTCAGCCATGTTTTTGCCAACTAGCTCGGTTGTTAGTGATCATATTGAGTAGTAGTACCTTGCAGCTTATGTGAGGTTGAACGTAACCTCCGAAACCGCAGAAGTCTTCAAATGTTTTTTTTTTTTTTTTTTTTTTTTTTTTTTTTTTTTTTTTTTTTTTTTTTTTTTTTTTAATACACTGTACGTATTGTTTACAGGGTAGTATGAAGAATGTATGGGTCTCAGCCAGATGTTTGCTATCACGTACATAAAAAGGAATGCAAACATCAAGTATAACATCAAGAGAAGATTACGTGGAGCCAAAAAATAATACAGCTACACAGAGCACTCGTCAAACACGACAAGCAATAAACACAATGCAAGATCTGAACTTCTGTATACTTTCAGCTTAATGGGATGTTGAAAACATTAATTTATGTACGTTTTTGAAAAATATGCAACATAAATGAAGCCAATGTTTTTCATTCAGTAACACGTATTATTTTCTAAATTTTACAGGTGTTTCAAGCAGCAAACAGAGATAAATTTTGAAATAACAATGTAGTCTCTACTGCGATTTCCATGAATCTCACATTTAGAAAATTAATTGGTAAAGGTTTTACGTAAATTGATTCATCAGCTAAATGCTGTCGGCTATTCATTGGAACTATAATTCTATAAAAATATGTGGGGGCAAAAAGTATTTTTTCTATACTCATGCTGCATATTTTCATAGTCAAATGCAAACACCACGTGGCGGAAACTGTTTTACTTCTGCATTACACCTGTCATAGTAATAAACAAATATCTGGAGAAATGAATCTGTTATTGCACAAGCAATATTTGCCACGGACTGAAAGTTACATATACCGGAGGAAACATTCATGGAATTGAAGATAGACAGTTGAGTATACGACTAATTAACATAATCGGACAGCTAACGATCGTAATTAATTCAAAGTAAGTGTACACAATTATGCACAAGTCTTGCTGGGTATTGTTTTCGGTAAACCGTAGACTGAGTCAGGATAAAAAATACGAACTGCTGTTTTCGCTCTGTCATAACAGTAGCAGCAGAATTACAATGAAAGTAGTTTGTTATATTTGTATGGAGGTCATTAGATAGTTTAGACAGCAACTTATCTGATATTAGACCTATCACGGCTCAATGTGACAATGATCTGTCATAAGCAATGTAGTAACAGATCTTAAAAGTAGCAAGGTTTGTGATAATTTTTCCAATTTAATTATATTTCCATTTAAGAACATTGTTACTAACTGCAGACGAGTTTTTACGGAGAAAATTTTTGCAACTAATCACAAAACCTAAGAGTACTAGTACCTTTAAACATCTACGTGGAATATTTAATGGTAATTATCAGTCAATTTCTTACCAATGTATATGCTGCAGCTGAATATTGGAGGGAAAGATAAAACGCAAGAAAGAAGATCTTTGTAGAAGAACGGCCTATCTAAAGTGCTTCATTTTGTAGGCGTTCATTATTTTGTTTCTGACATCTTCTGCATCCCAAAGGATCTAATCAATTTGGATCTACTGGAATGAGAAGTACATGTAATTGCAACGTGCAACGGATAGACCACTGCTTTCACTGACTATTCTCTCTTTCCAACAGACACCCCTCCCCACTCGTCTTTGTGTTGATAATCATCCATTAAAAGTAAGTCTCTCCCGGAAAGATGGACATGAGGGAGGAAAATATTGTAAAAATAGCCTTCGCTGGTATCGTATTCAAAGGTTTGGCGACCTAATAAAATGTGACAACTAAGTTTCTCGAAACCGGTTATCTGAAATGAAATATCGAACAACAAATTCCACCTCTCTACACCATAGTTCTACGTTACCAAAAGGGACATTTTGAACATCGTTGCTGAGTAATTTATGCAATTATGTGTTCTCACGTCCATCCATATGCGCGGGCATCCACGAACACTATGGCCTAATCGGGTCACTTCCCAGAAGAGCACGGAAACCTTGTCCTAGTCTCTATGCTCTTGGTACCAACTGGAACGGTGACGCATATGTGCGAGTGTCAGTGGAATACCTGGTCGTCAGGTAAAGAGATCGCCCGTGCAGTCATCTTACCACTGAAGAGAGTAGGATTGCGTTCCTTGCAGTTCTGCTTGTGTTTGAAATTTCACTCGCTTCTTTTACGTGGGTCCCATGTCGACTGCTGCACAATATACTGTGTAGTGGTATCTACTGCTGTGATTGATAGTTGTCGACCAACTTCTCTCCGCTCCTTCGGGTACCAGAGCACGTGGTTCCAAATGCTACCCACACAGTTGAAACAACGCTGTGAGCTAATCTCTCCAGATCCACTCGATATCGTCACATTCCCGGCACATGCCGTATGTTTGAAATCATACAAATGCAGTCTCAATACTATACCATAATGCGTCGCCACACCAAAGGGCACCACATCTTCACTCGGTGTCATACTGCCTTTCCTCGGATCTTAATCTGGAGTTGCAATTCTATCCGAATTTCGTGCTGTACTCGGCTTCATATCATGCCATCTGCGGTCAAAATTGCTGTACACTAGTCTTGTGTAGTTCGCAAACGAACTAGTTCGGAAGTCCGCTCCAACAGACGAACTACACGAACTAGTTCCCAGATTCCTCGCCTCTTAGTTCGTTCGCTCCTTTCCGAAGACTGACGGGGATCAGCGAGAGGACGCGAGAGCGCGCAGAATCGCGTGATCCCTTCTGCCAGTTACCTTCATTTCGAGCTGAGATGCAGCTCAGCTGTAGTTTCATAGTTCATTGCCACAAGAAATCCATTTTAAAAATAAAGTACTACGAGTACTCTGTATGCAAAGTAGTTGAATACCATTGTATCACCCATTCGTGTAAATAACTGGTTTATTGTCTAAGTAATTGATGTCAAATTGCCCAATATGCGGGTAATAGCACACGCTTTGGCGACACTGATTCATTATATAAAAAAGCTGTCATTAAAAAAAGAAAGAGCTCTTTTAGTAGCGGTAGCAAAAGCCAAAAAGAGCGGAAGAACTAAAAAGAGCAAACGAACTAAAAAGGGCAGACGAACTAAAAAGAGAGCTACCGATCGCGGATTAAAATATGCGCGATCGGTCGCGAACTATTATGCCAAACGTATCTCGCTTCTTAGTTCGTTGGATTCTTTTCCGAATACTGACGGGCAGCAGTGAGAGGGCGCGTAGCAGAATTAAAAATCACGTGTTTGCCTTCTGCTGATGAGTCATTTCGAGGTGAGCGTCTTCCTGCTACGTTACATAGTTCAGTCCTACAAAATTTCTGTTTTGAATTGTTCTGCACTCTGCAATATCTGACTAATAAATTCCATAATGCCAATATATAGAGATACTCTAAACTTAAATTATCGACAAACTGCTTCTTTTGGTTTGCGTGATATCGTTAGCGGCTCAAGCAGCAACCGCATGAAGCAGCTAGGTGGGGGAACTTCCCCCTTCACCTCCACGCGCAGACCACGCCGCTCAGCCGTCACTGGGAGCGGACGAACTAAAAGAGCGAACTAGTTCGCGGGGCAGAGCCACGAACTAAAGTGAGCGCTCCCATTCGCGAACTATTATGCGCAAGCCTACTTTACACTACTGTAGATCTCTTGGACTTTGCTTCCGGAACTTTCATCCATTTCCACCGGAACCACGTGTGGTTTAGGTAGCATATCCAACTCTGTGGTTAGATATCACAATCTGAAATTGAACCGCAGCCAGTGCCTACTTGATACGTGTTATTCGCGCTGCTTTCTTTAGCTCGTTACAAAGATGTGCGCGATGCAGTATAAACGACAACGTGACACGGTCCCCGGAAGAATACTGTGATATCAGACAACGAGCGTCCACTAGCGATTTGGATATGGGTAAGTAAAACTAAGAGAGTAAGTCGACGGGGTGTAACTCAGAAAAAAACGAATCGAAATACTATTACAAATTATGTTCTTCGTTAATGTACGATCAAATTAATCGTCAGTCTAACATCCAGTTACCACTGTCAACAGGCAGTGCCGGTCCAATTTAAGCGCCGGCCGCGGTGGCCGAGGAGACTGAGGCGCTCCAGTCACGGTCTGCACGGCCACTACGGTCTGGGGTTCGAATCCCCCCTCGGTCATGGATATTTGTGCCGTCCTTAGTATAAGGTAGTTGATAAGTAGTTTGTAAGTTTAGGGACTGATGACCCCGTAGTTAAGTCCCATTTTTTTTCCAATTTAAGCCACTTCAAGTCTCAAACGAAGCTTCCAACTAAACAATGAATCTGAAGATTTACGAAAATGTTCATGTAAATCTAAACGAGGTATTTTTTGAGTTTCCCGCCCGAAAGAGACTACCATCAAAATGGAAGTTAAAAAAACTCATCCCATCTGTGAAGAATATTGGGAGATATCAAGTACATATTACATACCCACATTACGAGCACTGGAAAACTACTGGCATGCTTCATAAGTAACGAATATGTAATGAACATAACAGGACTCTTCACTTCGAAAATTCCACCTTGAGCGCTATTTAACTAAACCGAAACCATAGTTTTCTTATCTTGCTGCACAACCAATCCGTTAATCGGTAGAAAATGATGTCTGATGAAAATAATTCGTTTGTAGTTCCGTGACTATAAACATTGAGGCTCAACATAGTGGTGATATGTTACATAGAAGATCTCGAATGAACGAATCCGTCTTTAGGGGCTCTATGAAATAAGCAAAATGATTTAACAATGAGGAATACTGACCTATTACCTATCGGTCTGATAATAAAGCAACAGATTATGGTAGTGCTTGCAACCTCGGTGTATCTTTCTACTATTACTCTGTTCTATACTAACTAATCAAAACTCTCGGTATTTTTTCTCTGTATAGTAATGTTTGAACGTATTTTGATGAATATTTGACTTTCATATATTTTATTAGGCTATCATTCCAGTAATAAATAAGTAAAATTCATATTTGGTCGCTTTTCATAATTTATTTACGCATTATACATCATGCAAAAGTGGACAAACAATTAAAAACATCATTATTTGGTTACATGAATAAACACATCACAGTTATTTCGTTTATACACAGTGACCAAATCGATAATCAATTATGTAACTACTTTGTGCTTAAACGTTAACATAGCTAATAAGAAGGCAAGCAGGAATGTGAAACTTCCTAAAGTGTTAATGAAACTTCCTTAGGTCCCAAATGCAGGTGCCTTTGTGGATATAGAATCGGCCAAGATAAAAACAATATATTAAAAATATTTGCATTTTAATGGACATAAAACTTACTACTACATAATAGTTGTTGAACATACTAGATGCATGTGATAATTCTGACGCTATTTTCTTACAACACATATCTACAATGATCCCTGTACAGGATTAGTACTGAACTCAGACTGAACACAATATTCCCATTACTGAATATCATATAAAGTAACAAACATCAATCACCTCTGATAAGAAATTCACATTGGAGTAGGAGTTGTCCACCACACGTTCTTTCAACTCTTTTCAAACTGAACTTTACTATGAGTTAATTTTTGACTGCTGGCGTGCTATTGAAAATGTGTATTCCTGTATGGAGGACACATTTCTGACCCAAAGTAAGTGACTTTATATCTTTGTGAAAATTATTCTTGTTTCTAGTATTGATCGCATTAACTGAGCTCTTGGTTTAAAAAGAGGATAAATTTTTATTGAGAAATTTCGGTGGAGAATAAATGTATTGGGGACCAGTAGCTAGTATTCCCAGTTCCTTAAATAGACCTCTGCAAGATGTTGTTGATTTGCCATCACAAATGATTCTTATAGTACGTTTCTGGGATCTGAAATCTATAGCTTGGCCTGTTGAGTCATCCCAGACAGTAAACCCCAAAGATATTAGGGGATTAAATTGCGCATAATTTAGTGTAATGCTGCAGTTGCATGTACAACATTACAGGGTGCCTCTGTCTTGGATTGCTATTAGACATAGTATTTTTTTAATTTTTTTTTATTTTTATTTTTTTTTTTTTTTGTTTGACCTAAGGATGTCTTATTTTTAAGGCGAAATACTTATCAAGAACTTTTTTATTAGATTATGACCATTAGAGACTTATTTAGACACTTCTGATTTTGGTAAACTGCAGTAGTTCTTTCTGTCTGTGGTCCATGTTTCATCAAACTACATTATTCGACAGCACATGATGAGAAAGTCAATTTGCCTCTTGATATTTATACACCAGTGAATTTCATAACTGAAAGATGATATCCAAGGCAAGAGGGTGTTTCCCATTTGATGATGTATGGCAGTGACGTATATTGGTAATAATAATAATTATTATTATAAAAACAGGCTTTCGTGGATTCCTTATTAAAATGTGAGCTGTTTTGATAGCTTAATATCACTAGAGGGATGCCTGACCAAGCTGACAACCTGAATTGCTGCATATAGTAGCTCAGCGCTACACAGTGAAATACAATAACACTTCATCATGTCCGAAAACGCTTCCTGAATACCGGGTTATCTGTGACGCAAGTGTAGCGGAACAATTGGGTATGATTGGTGCACCATTAAAACACATCACAGCGTTAACAACGTTGTCGTAAAATTCCGGTACAGCTTCATTTCGCTGAAACGCTTGTGTAAGTGCACGCAGCCACTATCTACAAACACTACGGCCCACAAATGCAAAACCAGCAAGAGGAATAAATCTATTAAAATTGTCTAAGTGACTAATGGCGCGCTATAAAACAAACACTTAATGCCGTCCTAATTTAAAGTGGATGTTTCCGCAGTTAAAATGAAGATACAAGGGAAAAGTTGTTTTTTCATTAATCAGGTCGTAAAAGTTTGGCTGTATGTTCACTGCGGGAATTATTTTACATGAATAAAACACACAGTTACTTAGTATGTAATAAAATACTGCGTACTCTCTCAGATTTGTGATTGTATTATGGATTTCCTGAGAGAAAAAAAAATCATTTCATAGTACTGATGGCATTGAAGAAAATATAGGTGACATCTCAAGTTATCAATGGGAGTGTAAAGGCTCGTGTTCTGTTCAGTATTTAGATAAACGTTCATTATCATCATAATTTTGATTAAGGATTTGGCCTGTTGGTCCGTTTTGCCTCCTTCAAAACTCGTCATCTCTTTAGCGGTCTTCCGAAAGGTCTTTTGAGTTATATTGCTTTACAGCTTTAGCATTCCATCTTGTATACCATCTGCGTGTACTTTCATCACATTTTATATTGTTTTATTGTCGAAATTTTCTGTATTTTCAGCTGAGCGCGGATGTCATTTATTTGTTTTCCATCCATCAAAGTATATACAGCCATATATCTAACGAAATTCATTTTGAAAGCTTCTATTGTCTTCTCGTTTCCCTTCCTAAAGGTAATATTTTCGCAGTCAGAAGTGCTGGTATAGCTATAACCGTATAAAACTTCAATAGTGCGTCTGTGTGGGATTTTTATCCCGATATTTTTCGTATAGTGTCACAGAGGTAGTTACATAGGTATAAATTATACTGGATTTCATAGTTTGCCAGATATTTATTATTGCACCCTAAGAAATTTAAATGTATTCACTTTTTAAAGGGCCTGCTTCTCAGTTTTAAACTTGACACATATAGGCTGCTTCGAGAAAATGCCATTGCTTATTTCATTATAATACAGATATTCCGATTATGTTGTTTGGCTATTTTACTTACAGACGGATTCTGCGCAAAAATTACATCTACATCTACATCGGAACACCTGAATCTCTCTGTTCGAGCTCTGATTTCTCGTATTTTATTCTGATGATCATTTCTACTTATGTAAGTAGGAGTCAACAATATAAGCGTCGTTGTGGTAAAGATTCCCATCCCAGATCCTGTACCATTTCCGTAACGCTGTATCCCCTGTATCGTGACAATACGAAACTAGCTGCCCTTCAATGGACTCCTTCAATGTCCTCCGTCAAACACACCTGATAAGGATCCCACACTGGGCAGCAATACTCCAAAAATGGACGGACAAGCGTAGTGTATGCAGTTTATTTTGTAGTTCTGTTGCATCTTTTAGGGCCGGTTCGTCCATTTCTCGTTAATCTTCTCGTTAGTAAACGAGAAGATGCCTTTAACGTCCAGTTAAATGTGCTCGTTAAGTGCATTGCGTTTGTCATTGGCAGATATACCTCTCGTTTACTAACCTGGAAAAAACGAGAAGGTACGATATGTTTTGACTAGGTTGGCAATAGAAACAAATGAAAGTGCCGTCTGAATAAACTGCTGTTTCCCTTATTTAACTATCAGGGAAAAGGTTAGTAGATAGTTATTAATTGGCGCTATGGGAAACAAACGCGAAAGATGCTTGAATTTTATAAGAAGTTAGGGCGATGTGTCCTTAATAGAGAAATATTAGAGTGCATTGAAATGTAATGAAAACGGACGCCACGATATGGAAGGAGATGGAAAAAGCGACATGATCGCGTGTGGCAAATGAATTCAGTGCTTTCCACGGAAAATGTAGGACAGTAAAAATGCTTATGGCATGCCAAATGCGTAGTATCTTAGTGCATCCGTGCACATAGGCAAAAGTATACTGTTCCTGTAGATCGGAGGAAGGAATCACATTTTAGGCCTCACACTAGGCGCAACAAGCATAAGTAAATACTGGGTAAATTTTTACGATGAGTCTCGCCGGGCTCCAGTGCTTATGTTGGCAACAAATAAACAATGAAGTGTAGAATTGTTTTAATATTTTTCACGAGCTACAGAGTAAATGTTATTGCTGCTCGTTTCACTCGCAGCAAAATTAATACTATACCTGCTCTATGGTTGACAGTTTCTTGTATATACCCTTGTACGTTCAAAAAAAAAATCGTTTTAATTGAAGTTGGCACGAGAAAACATTTATTGGTCATCTGAGTTGCCGTCATTACTTTTGGTGCCCACATAACCACTGCAGCCCGGCGAGAAGCGTGGTACAATTTAACCAAATATTGAATTAATAAGCTTGCAGGCATAAATAATGTATTCTCTTTTCCACTACGACAGATAACTCACAAAATGCGTAACTAACTGTTGGACTCTTGAGATGGTCTTGGAGTTTTTCATGTAGCGTTTCCAAGACGAAATAGCGTAACAAATTCTGCATCATCTCAGGATTCGAAATGATTTGGGCGAACATAAATACGTCTAGGTCATATTATAGGAGCAATGACCTCTAGATCGTCTAAAATATTGCCATCGTCTTCATCGTCAACAAAATTTCTTACTCCAACCATTTTCATCATACCGATTCTCACTGAACTCATTTAGTCGTTACCCATAAGTTTGTATTTTGATATCGCAACAATATATCAAACTCAATCTGCTAGCTACTGACACGGATGGGGCGAGAAATATGAGAGAGCTACTTAGATTTTCCCCTAAATCGTTTATTTAAATAAGGACCAGCAAAGGACAATGATACTACCCTGTGGAAAGCCCGATATCTCCTCTGCTTTAGTCGATGCCTTACCATCGATTACTACGAACTGTGTCCTCCCTGACAGGAAATCCCCTATCCAGTCGCAAATTTGGGGCGATATACCGTAACCACGCAATTTGATTAAAAGCCGTTTGTGACGTACGGTGTCAAAAGCCTTCTGAAAATCAAGAAATACGGAATCGATTTGCGTACCCTTGTCGATAGCACCCATGACTCCCTGTGAATGGAGAGCTAGTTGTGTTTCGCATGAACGATATTTTCTAAATCCGCGTTGACCTTGGGTCAATAGATCATTCTGTTCGAGATAATTCATAATATTTGAATACAGGATGTGTTCCAAAACCCTGCTGCAAATTGACGTCAGTGAAATAGGCCTGTAGTTTAGTGGGTTACTTCTACTTCCTCTCTTGAATATAGCTGTGATCTGTGCAACTTTCCAATCTGCAAGCCTGCAACTGACCACTGTTTTGTAACCTAGCAGAAATTTATTCATCCATTCCTTCAGAATGAGAACTTTTGAGGTTCCCAACAGACTTTAAACATAATTGTAAATAATAATCTCCCTGTAACACCCAACAAAGTACTGAAATGAAAAAAGTTTATCGCTTACAACATCCTCGCTGATCGCGCTGTAAAACTGTCACATCAGACATAACGTTTTATGTTATTGCTTCGTTAGTACCAACCTTATACGCGACATTTTCGATGACGATTTATATATCATTGAATGTACTTCCAATAGTACGACGCACAGTTCAGAAAGAAAACGAAGATGAGTGGAAAACTGCTACTACATGTATGACGTTTTAGTTTTTTACCTTCTTTGTTGCTAATCATATTGAAATTGGGGAGGAGGGGAAGGACGGGAAGCCGCGGTGGAGTAGCCGAGCGGTCTAAGGCACCTCGCGGCAGAGGGCGCGGTTGCTCGCCGTCGGAGGCTCGAGTCCTGCCTAGGGCATGTGTTTGTGTGTTGTCTTTAGGTTAGTTTACCTTAGTTTAAGTAGTCTGTAAGCTACGACGGACTGATGCCTACGCAGTTTGGTCAGATAGATTTACATACATTTGAACATTTTTTTGAAGGACGGGAAGAGGAAATGTATAAAAGGAGGAGGAAAGAGGAAACAAACGATGAGGGAATGAAAGGATTGAGAGGGAGGGGGGCTAGTGGAACACAGACGGACAGAGACGGAACGTGGTTGCAGCAAAGAGGAGGGGTAGCAGGAGGGTGGAAGAAGATAGAAGAAGCTGGACAGAGAGGGAGGAGATGGAAAGATTGTGGAAAAATGGCTTCACCAATTTCACTCATGGGCAGTTATACTTCGCATGCTCGAAGTGTGAAACCGAAGGAATTCTTAACTTTAGACAGGATAATGTTTTCCCGTGCAAACAACTTTTTCTTCTTTTCCACACAACAAGAGACATGCAGGACACATTATTGATTTAATTGACGTGTTTCCTCGGTGAGTCTATTTTCGTAAGAATATTTTTATTTTGTTTTTTATCATTTCATATTTGTCAGAGCCACTGCGAAGCGTAGCCGGTTTAGCGAGTTCATTATAAATTCAGTTACCGTCAACAAATACGTTGAAAAAAGTTAATTAATTTCGACTAACGATTAACATCCTCAGTCCTACATTATACCTTACAATTCATGTCACTGTATATGTAGACGGTACTGTCGGTTTAATTAGCTTCGCCATAATTGCAGATTTTGAGTACCGTACGTGCAGACAGTTTACGTACACCGAAGTATACTGCTACACTGTCGCTACATGATAAACATAGTTGTTATTCAAACAAATACATAATTAAAAACAAGTGTTTTAATAAATCTACTCCGTTATTAGTAAAATTGGGACACTAATGAAATGTACATAAATCCGCTTTTTAATATAAATAACCGTAGTAGTTACACAGAAGATCAATTCAGGACAAACACATATATATTATATATAGAGTGAATGACCTAACACTTGCATCGCAAATATTTCGGAAACGGCAAGTGCGATTGATGTGCGAGTTTCACAGAATGGATTGGTAGAAGCTCGTATTTTATCCAATTAACAGATTACTTAGTGTATTTCTTCTGCAGACATACAGTATTTTAAATGGAACAATGCCTGTAGACCTTAAGAAACTAAAAGTAGGGTGCAGTAGAATATCAGTAGTGTTTGTTGCAGGATTCTAGTGCAAGTCGTGTACGACATATCGTCTATTGACACGTTCCCACACCGACATTTGCGTGTGCCAGTCAACCCGCATAGTTGCTAGGTACGATGATGTTATGTTTGTTTACAGCGTGCTTGTGTGTGCCTTGAGTGCACTGCGGCTCGCTAGTCAGCGTGTAACAGTCCAAGCGGTAGACCGTGAGTGTACGACGGGTTTTACCAATGCAGAAAAAGCCGACCTACTCATGGCGTATGGAGAGAGTAGGAAGAATGCCGTTCGTTCTTGCACGGTGTATGAGGCAAGATATCCCAATAGATGTCACCCAAGTCGGCAATTATTCATCAACATCTTCAACCAGTTACGTGAATGTGGTATTGTAACAGCCATACAACGTAACAGAAGGAAACAAGTGACGACAGACAAGGGGGATGTTCTTGCGGCTGTTGCAGTTGATCCGAATGACAGCTCCCGCGCGATCGCACGAGGAAGTGGCGTGAGTCAGACAAGTGTCCTACGCATTCTCCATCGACGTAGGTCCATCCCCATCACATCTCTCTCCCACAAGAACTACATGGAAACGATTTTGAGAATTAAGTTCTGTATATAGGTTTTACGACAGGATACTCCATGTATCTTGTTTTGTGATGAAGCCACATTTACCAATCATGGCAAGGTAAATCGCAGAAACATGCACTATTGGCCTGCTGACAATCCCTCTTGGTTTTGACAGGTGGACCGTCATCGTCCATGCAATGTAAACGTGTGGTGTGGGATGGTGAACGAGCAGCTCGTAGGCCTGTATTTCATAGACTGAACATTGGCCGCGCACAAGTATCGCAGCCTTCTAACAGACGATCTTCCGATAATGCTAGAAGACGTTCCTCTGCAGACAAGGAGGAATCTATGATACCTATATGATCGCTGTCCAACTCATGTGCACGAATTGTTCCCAAATCGATGGATTGGACGCAGATGACCTGTACATTGACCCGCCCGTTTCCGGATTTGACGCCTGTAGACTTTTTCTGTGGGGAAAGCTGAAAGATGCTGTCTACAAGGACATACCAACCACACCCGATGATATGCAACGACGTACTACTATAGCCTGTTCGGACGTATCCGCTGAAATGCCTGCACGTGTGCAGCGGTCGTTCCATACCAGACTGAGAGCGTGTATTTCTGCTGCCGGAGGTAATTTTGAACACAACCTGTGATGGAAATTTGTCGCGTTACTGGTTGGAATCCACATAACTAGAGTATGCACTTGTGTTGTACTTTAGTGTGTGTACCACGGGAATTATAAAAGTGTCGGTGTGGGAACGTTTCAAAAGACGATATCTCGCAAACGACTTGCACTAGAATCCCTTAACAAACACTACTGACATTCTACAGGCTATTACAAACGGTTTATGTCAATTTCATTTCAATGCAGCGCTGCAATCTTCTTATCATAGATGATTGACGTGAAACTATTTCATTTGATCGTCGTTCGTCTAACTTATAGAATAAGCTTGATTTTTGGGAGGTAACCTGCGTTTTCTAAATTAGTAAATAGAAGGATAATGAAACTTCCTTTCAGATTAAAACTGTGTGCCGGGCCGGGTTTCTAACCTGGGACCTTTGCCTTTCGCTGAAGTTCTTAGTCCACCTCCCGAGCCTGTAAATTTGCATTTTACTTTAGTTTACGTAATTTTATCGTAATTGGATGGGTAACCTTCAAATGATTTGGTTCCTAATAAGTGTTGATGTTAATGTTAGTTGCAGAACATTGGATATCCATTGTTAATTTACTTGGGGCGGAAATATTTAGAAGAATTTTGATTTTGTTGGTATCGAATTTTATCTCAATTTTGTAACTCATTGGGAAATCCAAATATTTAATACGAGTTTGTTTAAATGAATTGGTATCATAATTGAGTTGCATACAAGGTTGTACGATTTTCTCAAGCTCTCTTGTATTGGTATTCATTGGGGGCTTAAGCATTTAAAAGCAAATTTGTCTAAATGCTTTAGTAAATTGCTTCATCTATGATTTAAATTGGCCGTTTTCGCTAAATTTATGTTGTATTGTAATTCTGTGGGCACTTAGATACCTAAAAAGGAATTTTATTGCATTTGTGCTGTTTTGATGTATGTCTTAATTTGGTCTTTTTCGGCAAGTTTCTTCTGCATAGTAATACGCTTCTACCTTCGTAATAAAAGTGTTTTAAATGAATGATCAACGGTGTGTAATCTGAGTCTACCCTTGCATGTGACACCAATCTCTGCGTCCAGCCGAAGTCCCACCTTTCACTGACTGTAGAACTGTAATGACAATAATCTTTCAATAACTTTGGAAATGTAGTCTGGAAAAAGATAGTGCATTAGTGGCATCTGACTCATTTACACTATGAAGAAAAGCACAAGTGATCGTGAAGCAAAATTTGGATGATATAGTGTTGGCTTAAATGAGCGAAATGTAACTATCGTTGTTATCCTAATTGTAAGATCAAAGACTACAATTCAATTGGAATTTGTGATTTTGTGTTCTGTTGAAATTCATTTTCACACATTAATTTGGACTACCTCTGCCTCCTATCTTTCGCATTTGTGACAATGTTGTCGAATTATCGCCAAAGCTGCATATTTTTAGCAAAAGGAATCGCCGCAGTACAGTGCAAATATACTAAAACCCAAATATTTGGTCATCTCTGTAGAATTAAATAAGGAACAATTGCGATACGGAAGAGAAAAAAAAAACTTTCATTCTGTAAATGATTGGAAAAATAAAATTTAAATTAATATGAGCATATCGTCTTGCGAACATGTGATAAAAATACCAGAGGAGGAGATAAGTCATTCCTTGCATTTTACACAAAACAATTAATAACGAAATATTTACTGATTTGAATGGCCGAGCGAGGTGGCGCAGTGGTAACACACTGGACTCGCATTCGGAAGGATGGTGGTTCAAATCCACCTCCGGCCATACAGATTTAGGTTTTCCGTGATTTTCCTAAAACACTCAGGCAAATGCCGGGATGGTTCTTTTGACAGGGCACAACCGATTTCCTTCCACTTCCTTATCCAAACATTCCGAGCGTAAGCTCCGTCTCTAATGACCACGCTGTCGACGGGACGTTAAACTCCAACTTTCCTTCCTGATTTGAATGTCTCCTTCTGAACGCACCTTAAACATTTATCTGTGCTGCAAACCACACGTCTGTATAAGTTCTTCATCGACGCGTTATGGAAACCTGCGAAAAAATTACAAACCTTCAAGCAGTATTTGAAAGTGTGCGGCAGTCCATAATTCCACCAGTGCATGCATGTTTAGAAGTAGGAGGGTGACACTTCGATGATGTTTTATGAATCTATGTTTTATGAGACCAAATCACAAAAATAGAAAACTTTCATTACTAACTCGGTGAGTATTCTCACATAAGATTCTGTATAAATGTTTTCTTCTTTCACTAGTAGGTATATTCCCCGAAAGTTTGTCATATTTTAGAAACACTATGTGTGAGATAAGTAAGTTATGTCAAATTTCCCACTTACTGAAATGTGAATGACTTATTAGTCCATAAATCTATTGAGTTTTTCCATTCTGAAAGGTATTCAGTACCACCATCGATCAGCATAAAGCTAACTAGAAATGTTTGTAGTATCAGACGTGTAGAAATAACGCATGCATAATACAAGAATTGCTTGAATCAATTAGAGATAGCCTACGATCCCCATTGTTTCTATTTATTCTTAGTACATTATTTGCCTAGCAACCTTTCGAAACATTATACCTAAAAAGAGGCTGCATAGTAGTTAGCATAGTAGAGAAACAAGCGACAGTGAAGTCTTTTCTCTTGCCCTGATTCTTTTGCGAGAAGGTAAAGAAAAAGTTAGAAGGAAAAAAAAGCTTTTTTATTGTTGAACTCCTAATAAAGAGAGTCCTATTTTAACAGAAGGAAGCTACAACAGAATACTAATGCTTCATCATTTTCTCAAGATTAAATTAACCTCCAAGCGTTTTGTTCGCAACGTCGAAAGTCATTCTTCTTCTAGAACAAAGCGAACGACCGGGCAATTTGAATATGAAATGAGATTATTTTTAAACTTCAGATTTTTCTTTTCTCGCCAACATTAGCAAGCAAACACAGAAAACAGAAACCATTTCCCGTTTGAGCTCTTTCTGATTGGTGAAAAATGGAGAATAATTTAGGAGTAACGTCTCATGTTTAGTGGCTTTATTCTAAATGTGAAGATAAGCCACTAACATCTTGAACATGTGTACGATATTCAGTCGTAATGGAAGTGGAGAGATTTGACCACTACACAAAGCCATGAATAATTGTGAAGCTAAATGTACCAGAATTCTGTGTAGGCGCTGTAGTGAACGAAGCAGTCTAGGGCCACATCACTTACAGATGTTAAAGCGGTGGCCGAGGAGGCCTCCATGAATTACGATGGATTTTTCAACACTTTGAAGATGCATACTGCTAACCATCAGCTGTTTATTATATTTACAACTTTGCCGATTTCGGTTTTCCACCATCTTCTGAAAAGTAAATTAAATAGGATGATTACGTTGGAACATTGTCCGTATGTATGTCAGTCAATAAAAGATTCGTACAACGTCACTTGGTATTAGGCCTTGTTTTACTTATCATCAAGACCTAATATCAAGTGACTTTGTACTAATCTTTCATTGATTGGCATGGATAAGGTGGCAAAGAATGTAGAAACGTAAACAGTCTGTTTAATTCCCTTCCTGAAGATGATTCAAAACCTAAACTGATTAAGTTGTAAATAAACAGCTCATAGTTGACGATATGCATTTTCAAAGTATATTACGGCTGTTACACCACATCTCAGTAAAAATTTGAACTTTGTCGATTGTTTCGTGTTTTCATAAATAATTTCTATGGGCTGTAATGGAGCAAAACCGTCAGTGACGGGAGCGTCATCACATGTATACTCCTTCTTATCCCTTTAACTAACCCCATAAACAGAAGTGGTATGAAGAGTACACCGGGTGATCTGTCTAGTCAGTTAATTGGCTCGGCACGCCCTATCTATCCTTCAGGTATGTGTTATTCAGATGGATACATGTCTGGTACAGTGAGTCGGTTTATAGTACATCTACCATCGTTACACTAATGTCGGATCTTACAATTGGGCATGTCCGTCTTGTATCAGGAAATGTGCGTGTTATGCGGTTGTCACACGATTGGCAGGAAAACAGACCCTGTCACCAGGTCATAACTCATACCGCATAGAACGCTCACTGTTTATCAACTTTGGAATCTTTCACTATTGATTTGTGAATTATTTAAGACACATGTACGAAAACTACAGGTGTTTATGATGTCGTAGGATGGATCAATCATTTGTCTCACAGTTATTCTGTCCACCACACAACATTTACGTAAGTAATATTCACACCTTTCTTCATATTCATGGATGCGTGTAGTTAAGACCCATTCTAAATTTGTAAAGAAAATCGGACACATGTCCAAAGAATTTATTTCAGTTTATTTTCAGACTTAGTCACCTCACAATTCTTCCCATCAAATATCGCTGTAGAGACTTGCAAAATGGTACAGCTTCTACGGTTACAGCTACAGATACTGACACCGTACCCACATAAGTACACAGTTCAAGTTAGCTGTCAGCCAGCAGACATCACACATTCTCCACTTTACTGAACCTGAAACCACCAAATGGTCACAGTTTGTTGAGACAGATAATCTGAAAATTTCTTCAGATGAACAATAATAGCCTGAAGAGACTGACTGTTTACACTGACAGTGGGAAGTATTACTTGGGATAACTTAATCATAAATGTTAATTTCAGTTGCTTCTGCATAAAATAAATACATCACAGAGACATTTTACATTTTATTAAGCGAGCCGCGGTGGCTGAGGGGACTGAGGCGCTCCAGTCACGGTCTGCACGGCCACTACGGTCGGGGGTTCGAATTCCCCCTCGGGCATGGATATTTGTGCCGTCCTTAGTTGTAGCTAGTTTGTAAGTAGTTTGTAAGTTTAGGGACTGCTGACCCCGTAGTTAATTCCCATAAGCTTAACAAACATTTGAACATTTTTGAACATTTTATCAAAGTAATGTGTAATATGATACAGAGTTAGAGAGAGGAGTTAAAAATAATCTGTATCAAAAGTTGTACATCAGTCTGTTTTATCTCGCTAGCGATGTATGGAATACTGTATTTTCTATATCCACTGTGATTAAGCGTAAGTTTGTTATATTCATGACTGCCTGGTTTCTTTAATAAATAATCACTCACTTTCATTTCAGAATAGTATTGAAATTATTCAACGGTCATTCCACCACACTATTAATAATTTCTAAGCACGAATTTTAAATTTTAGATGCTCACTTTGGTGGTGGTAGCGAAGGCGAGGCGAATTGTTGGAAAGGGCCAAGACCATTACAAATATTGTAAAATTGTCATGTTTTTCATGTACTATTAGTGACCCTGTGATTTGTTGTCGGCTTTCATTCCAGTAACAGTAAATGCTATCAGGTAGCCGGAAATTTTCTTCGCAAAATTCGATCAAGCATCTTCGAATGATTATGCTAATCGCTGTCGTAACATTGGAAGGAAGGGAGATTAGTGTTTAACGCCCCGTCGACAGCCTGGTTATTAGAGGCGGAATTTGTGATCGGGTTGTCTGGATAAGGATGGAGAAGGAAATCGGCCGTGCTCTTTGAAAGCAACCATCCCGGCATTTGCTTGGAGTGATTTATGGAAATCACGGAAAACCTAAATTTGGATTGCCAGAGACGGATTTGAATCACAATCCTCCCGAATGCGAGTTCAGTGTCTTACCAGTGCGCCACCCCGCTCGGTGTGTCGTAACATTCTGCGGAAGAATACTTCGAGAAAAAGTTGGTTCAAGTTTTATTTTCAGCAGCATTACAGTCATTTTAATTAAGAAATTAATTTTGTCAGTTTTTAAAACTAAACACAGGTTGCATTACCTAATTGGATTTCTGCTCCATAATAACTACCTGTCTGCAAATCTCTAATGCAGATAATTTTAGAAAGTAACAATGTTTATTTCATTTCCTGCTAAGTGTGTTATGGAGAGTATTTCATGTGTTACTAAACTTTACAGACGTGGTTTACTCTGTCACACAAATACTGTTACCAAAAGTGCTAAAAGTGTCAATAAGGTTAAGATCGGATGAGTGCATATCCAGGCATTTATCCTAATCACAATACTGAAACAAGCAGTAATTACCAAGTGATCAACAATGCTACTCAACACTGTAACTAAATAAGTCTCATCTGTGCAGTATTTATAAAGCACAAAAAATATAAACAATAAATACTAGTACACTAATCAACTCAATAGTTGCCAGGCAGCTTTGTGCAGCGCTTAAAACCGCAGGAATTTTGAAACAAGAACCCAATTAATTAAGGCTAATGTCAAACCGATTCCTCTCAAGCATATAACCAGCACAACAACGTGGTCAATAGAACAATACACGGAACCGATGTGTCTGAGAAACTTCTCCTATTGTTTCCTGTGAAGCTGTTGCTTCACATCACCCTTGTCCGATGTAAGAAGATACGGACTCCTTTCGAATCATGTTTCACGAAGTGCGCCTTAATTCACCACAATCGACAGGCGAGAGATATACAGCGGGAATAGGCAAATGCGATAGTGTGCGTGAGAGAGCAAGTGCACGCCCTCGCCGTTTCCCTGGGGGTAGTTCCCCCTTCACTGTGCTAACATTGCTCTTGCGTTATCGGCCGGCGCTACAAGATTATCGCTCAGCTGAATAGGCGGGGGACATTTTCGTAGATCGCAGAATCTACATTTATCCCTACCGCCCAGCAGACCCTGTACCAACCTCGAAGATCGTTGCAAAATGCTATTAGTCTTGATGAATGTAAGAGGAAATACCTTCTGTTACACTGCAACGCGTTGTAATGATCAAACTTATAGACTGAGCAGTGGAGGATTGTCGACTTCATTCGTGAATATAAAGCTATTGTAACCTTGATTAAGGCCTTGCACAATATTTCCAAAAAAATGTTCAAATATTTGTATAGCTTAGGGGAGTTAACTACGGGGTCATCAGTCCCTAAACTTACAAACTACTTATGAACTAGCTAACACTAAGGACGGCACAAATATCCATGCTCGAGGGGGGATTCGAACCCCCGACCGTAGTGGCCGTGCAGACCGTGACTGGCGCACCACAGTCCCCTCTGCCACCGTGGGCGGCCAATATTTTCATATTCGAATCGGAATACGTAGAATATCGGTCTAGAAATCACAAAACAATATGGAATCCTAATTATGCCAACACCATGTTACCAAACAACTTTCGCTACCCCGAGAATGAACAGGAGAAAGACTAGACCCATGGTCGATCTAAGGACTGCCCATGAAAACTTTGGGCGCATTAGGAATGAAACCACATAACTCATTATCTTTCGACGTGAATCACCAGAATCTACACAAAATATTTAGACTACTAATTCTTGAAAAAATTATTGGTAACCGAGATGTACTCTCTAAGCGTACTAATCAGCTACTCTAGATTTTCAGGGAGATATGCTGTGCAATAAACTCAGTTTCAGGGTGTCCAGTAGGGGTCAGAATGCCGTGTTTCTTTGCCTTCGTTATTAAAGAATTTCAAATTAAATCAGGCCCATCGGTAGCGGACTGGAAAGTTTATAGTAATGGGACGCAAGTGGAAGAAATTGCGACGGAACTGAAAGAACGACTGGGAGAGTACCTAAAATACTAGCCACATCCAAGAGTCAGAAGACGATGAAAAGTCATACACTGCTGTTGTATGATTTGGTAAACACTCTGCCATACCATTTTCAAGCGATCTCTTAATCGGAATATTCAAATGTTTCTAAATCTATCGGACCAAACTGCGTGGTCATCAGTCCGTAGCTTACAAATTACTTAAACTGACCTAAGGACAGACACACATACACCCATGCCCCAGGGAGGACTCGAACCCCCGACGGCGAGCAACCGCGCGCTCCGCAGCAAGACGCATTAGACCTCTCGGCTACTCCACCGCGGCAATCGGAAAATATCTTTATTGTTGCTAAGGCCAATAAGAGTAAAAAGAACACCCGCCGCGTGAAGATGCGTTAAAAATCTTAAACTTCTTTTTCATATTTTATAAATTATTTGTTATTACGTTTTGTTTGCTGAGATAAAACGCCAACTGGCTATGTAATGCAGCACAACATAATACCCAACCACGTAGAATGAAAGTGTTTACTAAGATCTTACGTTAATCTGTGTTAGTCTCTAGGACGGATATGAATGGAAATTAGTGTCGCTTTTTACTTAAGAAGTTGGTTGCGATAACAAAGTGCGTAGTTTACCACCAGCAATCTCCGATGTACTTTTGTTGACAGGAGATTAGAGGCCCTGGAGTAAGTATTCTTGAGTAGGTTCAGCTGTGATGTTCACTCAGTTATACAACCGTCGAGTACGTATCTTCATGTTTCTGAAGCGCTTCGATAGTAATACCTACGCTCAGCTGCAGGAAACGCCACTTTGTTATACATAAGGAACTTCGGCGGTTCCGAAGCTGTTTGATCAATTGTGCAGGCAGCCGCATTTATAATTCAGTACTCAATTTTGGCAGTAAGTATCGATAGTATTATGCATACATTTGAGCAACCTGATAACGTCGTAAGCTTTAGAAAACTTGCGGTGGTCTGTTGTGACTTTAGTTCAGTATTAATCGTTTTAAAGAGGGTTGTGATGTCATTTACTAACCTAAACTCGCACTGAAGGTGGGATTCCTTATCAGTTAGCCTGATTTAATTGAGAATTACTTTTCCAAGACCTTAATAAGGCTATTTGAACATCGTTATCGCCTGAATGTTAATGTCTGTAAAGCTTATGGGACTTAACTGCGGGGTCATCAGTCTGTAAACTTACAAACTACTTATAAACTACCTTATACTAAAGACGGCACAAACATCTATGCCCGAGTGTAGATTCGAACCCCCGACGGGGAACGGCCTCGCGTATCGCAGCATAGCGCCTCAATGCGCTCTGACAGTCCGGCGCGGTGGCTGAATGTGGACGAATTTTTCAGATATTCAAATGTTTGTAAATCTAAGGGACTTAACTGCTACGGTTATCAGTCCCTATGTCTACAAACTACTTAAACGAACTTATGCTACGGACAACACACACACACACACACACACACACACAGAGAGAGAGAGAGAGAGAGAGAGAGAGAAGGGGGGGAGGAGGAGGAGGCCCGAGGGAGGACTCGAACGTCCGATGGCGAGCAACCGCACGCTCCGCATCAAGGCGCCTTAGAGCGCTCAGCCGCTTCGCATAACAAAGGGCAGTTATAGCATATATTTTATCCGTTTTGGCAAAAACTGTAGTATAAAACCAGTCTTTTGCAGGCACTATGTGTTTTCTTTTATCATTTGTCATATTAAAATGACTGAACCCCTTGTCCCGTAAATACATCTAAAAAGATAAAGGAGAAAAAATACTTCAGCGAAGCGCAACACCTCGCTACCGCATGTGACATAATTCGTCAGTGCAAAGGAGTGACATAGATTCAAATACCTACGTTCTTCCAAAGGTTTCGTAATATTAACAGTTTCAATGTATTTTTTTTCGGGACAATTTAAGCAACAGTGGAAACGTTTCGATGCAGAAGGTTGACAGGAATTGCGCTTTTTACGGGCGAGGTGCCATTTTTATTAGCTACGCCAGACCGCTCGCTGCGCCGCGTATGAAATACGGCACAATATGTTGTATGCGTTGTTCTAGGTAGCTTTCTGGCGTTGCTTTATTCACCTCGTAAATGCGAGGCGGGATCTTGCGATAAAATTCTTTTATACGAGCAAAAGTCGTCTTCTCGCGCGGATACCGAAGGTAGCTGATTTATGGCTATACGTATTCAGATGAGATGTGAGTGTACCATGATTTACGGAAAACGCTCACCAGCCCTCACACGGAGGAAGCCGCGGTTGGTACGCGGCTGGTTAAGTAACTATAATGGTGGCGAAAGATTACTAAAAACATCTGGGACCATTGATGTCTGTTACATGAATAGTTTATTTCTTTTACAAAATATTTTCTTTGTTACCCAACAGAGGCCACTCTAAAATTAGGTTGAAAATTTCATAATACTGTTAGAATGATGTTGGACTACTACATGAAGTGGGAAAAAAATTAACAGTTAACATATACAAACTACGTGTTTGTTAAAGTGTTGGGCCAACATTTTGTTGTTGAAAAGCTTCAATTCTTCGCGGAAAAGTTTCGTAAAAGTCTGAATATTTTCATGTAGAATGTTATCCAATCTTGTAACGAAGCATGAAAGACCACCGTTAATTGTGAAAATAAATTCTGGCTGAAAGGGGTCAGTTAAAAGCTTACTTTAAGCATAGAACTCTGGCCGTAAAGCCACCTAAAGGATTCAAGTGAACTACTGACTACTTCTGCAACAGACTCTTCTTCCCTGGCCCAGAATTTAGAACTGACTCAAACTTTATTTTTTAGCAGCAGGATGACAAAGAGACGGTGGCCAACATACGTCGTAGATCACGAGAATTACACTTAAGCATTTATATACAAGTCACCACGAAGTAAACCACTTCATGAAGTTTGCTGTGAGAACATTTATGGCGCAATGGAATTAAAAATATTATAATATGCATCTGAATTTGTTCTCAGCACTGGTGGAAAACAACATTAAATAAATGGGAGTGTATTCATTAACTAATATTCATAATTAGTACAGAATTTTTCTAACAATAAATTATTTATTCAGTTCAAACATGAGCAAATGTGGGAACCAATTTTGTTAAACAATAAAAATGCATCCTATTTCAAATAAACTGAAAGTAATCGGAACTGAAAATCGTCGGAGAAGGGATCTACAATGAACAAGCATTCAGCCACGCACACAGGTGAAGCAAAGCGAAACTCGCCCATCTCAGAGTGCTGATACGAAGCAGAAGCAGGCGCCGCTATCATAGGAGAAATTCAGCGAACCAGGATGTACCACACAGCACACGAAAAAAATAAACTTCGTAGGTCACTCTGGTCTGTCTTTCTTTACTTGAGATGGTACGCGATAATAGAGAGATTAATTTCCATTCGAATCAAACCGTGAGCATGCAGAATTATTAAGACTCACGGCATATGTCTGCTACATTACATATTCGTACCCCACTGAAGGCGAAGTGTTTAAAGATCGCATTCATTTCAACCAAAACAACGGAATCACAGATTACGAAGCAAGAATATACAATAGGAAGGCACTGGTGTGTGAGCAGTGGGGAGAACTCAAGTGACTAGCTATAAACCCTTAAAGTCGGAGTTCGGAACCACGTGGATCCGAAAACCAGTGAAAAATACAAAAATTCAAATTCCGAAAACTAAAGAAAAATAGCTACGGCATGTAACCCTTGGAAATGCGTAGGGTATCATAAGGAAGCTAAAGAAATACAGTTAGACGCGATTGGGAAGGTTTTACACGGATGCACGAAGTCCAGTCTTCAAAAATGAGAAAAATGGAATAAATTCAAAGTCGGAGTAAATCAACTAAGAAATACGGTATGCAGGCCGTAGAAATACGTAGTATTTCATAAGCAAGCCAATAACTGTGGTTGCACAAGGCTATAAGAGAAATTACTGTGGGAGTCTGAATGCAAAGTACAAGTTTTGAAACGAAACAACAATTTCAAATAGGCGGAGAGGAGATCGCGAGGTTCTAATGGAAATCAGAAATATACATGGATACTTTTTGCCTGAAGGGCATAGCAACAGACACAGATTTGCTGAAGGCTTTGTTCTGAGAACACACCATGTGGAGTGCATATCACTCGCGGAAGGAGAAGAGTATTTCACATGCACTGTACAAAATAAAAATATTCCCGCACGTTAGTTGCATCCCACAAAGCTAGAAAGAAATTAAACCGATTTCGTACACCGCTAGCTAGTCTCACAAAAGTTACCGATTCCCAGCCGTTATCAAACCGAATTAGTTACATATTCACTGCGTTTACCTACGCAAAATGGCCGAAATGAAATCGAATACACTTTCCCACATGATCGGAGACACGTATTCCGATAAATGAACCTACTAAAATAAATCTTGAATAAGAAAGGAAAGGAAATCAGAACGTCTTACCAGCTCGATGCGCCTAAAGAATGACCTATCGGCCCACGAGACCCTCGCAACCCCCGGAAATCCACCGGAAATCAGTAAAAACACAGGAAAACGAGGTGGTGGGGAGAGCTTAAACACGCGCGTCCTACCGAGGCTCTCTAACTGGGCATTGCCAACCAAACTTGTAACCAAAGGGTGGAGGAACATCTTTGTTAGCATGAAAAGCAGAGGTTGCTAACGACTACCATTCGACACGAAGCCAGAGATGAAAAGCGTACAGCCAGCAACCGCCGACGAAAATTCTCAGACTGACATGCAAGAAGATACTCAGACATGCACCTATAGAATAAATCAAGTACACATTCTCACACGGACAGTGGCGTCACGGAGAAACCGTTCATCTTTCCACATTCATAGACACAGTGATAAATTATTAGAATAATGAAATCCCAGCAATATTAACACAGTATTACAGAAAATAACATATAAGGAACACATTGTTGGGGCGATCTAGAATTGTTTAATAAGAGGTTTTTAGCCAAGATCGCTTTCTTCTTTTAGTTATATGACCGGTTTCGGGTTGCTAGACGCCATCTTCAGACCTAATACGTCAAGGGTTTTTTTAACTATATTTTCCAAGATGTTTAACGTTTTGCCCTTCATTCACAGCTTTATTGAAAAAAATAAAAAATAAAAAAGAAATATGTTATCATATAACAATTTTTAATTTCCTTCTTGTTCGTCTGATATGATACTGACTTCTATATTTTGATATTTGAGAAAGCACTCCATACACTGTGGTGCATAGCACTGTACTTTATACAAAATATTTATGTATGATATGCAATGTATATGAAATGATGTTTTATGTAATCATGTAATTCACGTATATACTTTATTTAATGTAAAAAATGAAATAAAAAATGCCTCACAGGCAAAGAATAATACAATACAATAGATAATCTATTGTACATGAAAGATCTCTGTATGTGATTTTCCGCCTAACAGTCAATATTGTGCTTCACTTCAGTCAGTACTAAGCTTGATTCTGAGGTGCCTCTAACGTAAACCTTGAGAAAGATGGATTCAGTCATTTTATTATTGACATGAGAATTTTATTTGCATTACACATCAATATGGATGTATACCTGTGTGCTATATTAGAAATTTTTGTTATAGCAGTGAGGTAAAAAATAACGACAGGTATGTAATTATGTAATTGTAGGTAAATAAGATTTTTTGCTATCTAATGCAGCTCATATTGTATATATATATACATAAAAAATAAAAAAAGAACCTTGGTGCAATAGGTCTGAAGATGGCGTCTAGCACGCCGAAACTGGTCATATAATTAAAGGAAGAAAGTCCGTTTAGTGAACTCAGATAATTTACAAAGTTAAGAACCTAGGGAAGACGGCAAACAGCCGTCTTTCAAGCAACCGCCAATTGCTGCAATAGTGCTGGAAATCTGCTCCATATTTTCTGTTCTAAAATGCTCCACAGCGGTTCAATATAATGTTGACTCCTGGTGATTGTGCTCGCTGGTGAATATTTTTTATGATATTATTATGATTCTACTTGAATCAAGACCGAATAGATGTTGTTCTGAATACAACCGCATTATTATTTTGGAATATGCCAGTTAATGGCAGCAGTTTGTCAGTCAAAGTAGGAACTTCATCACTGAGATACTGTCGTTCGTGCGACTTTAAGCTTAGGATGTCGAGAGTATTCATTCGCAATCCATCCGGTGATGTCAATGAGACGAGCAGCTGAATACCACGACATAAGCTTCCATACCATAATGGAAACTCATGCTTGTCTGTAGGAAAAAGGAATTCTTTATTGTAGGCTTCCATACATAAACTCGCCCGTTATTAAGGGCAGACGTGAGCAAAAATACATAATGAAATTTAAAATTTGATATCTCCTACAATGTTATATTTAAAAATTTGAAACTTTGCACTATTGTGCACAATAAAATGCACAACATTCTGTGTTGTTTTTGTTTGATCATGTTCATTGAATTTCATTTTAAAAGGATTTGAATTTTTAATTACTGGTGGGCATATAATGTACTTTTCGCATAAACTATTCAAGCATTAAAGCTAAAACTTTACAATACAGTCTGCATTAAAGGCTATTAAAACGTGTGTAGCAGCTTTATGTTTAAGTTCATGGTTACTTTCAAATAAATTTTTCAGTTTTAGGTTGCTTTACTTTCCTCATGCAGGAAAGAAAAATTCTTAGGCACAAGACAACGGGAAAGTGCTGCATAGGATTGTTGCCATACCTTTACATACTAATGCTGTCCATATCCAAAATCGTCATTCTCTTTCTTGTCTTTTTGAAGTATTCTCTTTCCCTGTCCATCTTTTCGATATTTTCTCCTGCTGCCTGTGCTCTGACAAGCCGCGCTTCATCGTTGCTTCGGTATATCTTCAGTGCGAATACACGTGGATGAAAGCCTAATCTTTGCAAGCACTTCATTCTACCTACATTTACACTGTTAACCACTAGACAGGTATCACATACAACTATCCCCACAACATTTGAGGAAACAATCTTTTCAAATGTTCAAATATTTGTTAAGCTTAAGGGACTTACCTGCGGGGACATCACTCCATAAACTTAGAAACTACTTATGAACTAACTTACATTAAAGACGACACAAACATCCATGCCCGAGGGGGGAGGGGGGATACGAACCCCTGATCGTAGCGGCCGTGCAGACTGTGACTGGCGCGCCGCAGATCGCTCGGCAACTGCGGCCGGCTAAGCATTGTTTTGGGACAACGCATCTATATAAGGTGATTGTAGTTCTCATTTATATTTTGTGTTTTCCCATGCATACATTTTTTCAGAAGTTCAGGGTTGGCTAGTTATTTGAAATTCGTCTTTATAACATCTAAACCAGCAAGTGGCAAACGATGCTTATGGGTGTATGGCTTTCCACTGGCTTTTGCCTGAAGATATTCGCATCATGACATGTACAGATGGCATGTTGGAGAGTCTCATTTGTGGAAGGTTTGTGGAATAATATTGCCCAAACTGCTTGCTGCATTGCTTTCATGCTGTGTACATCGTTCCTAATAGGTTTCCCATAATATATATATATATATATATATATATATATATATATATATATATATATTTTGTGTGAATTTGTCTGTCAATCTGTTAGCACGTCCCAGTGGCTTTCAATCTACTTTTTTTTCCAATCACGTTATAAACAAAGAAACACGCTGGTATGATCTTCGTCATAAACTTCTAAATACGTCTCCTATTCCTTTCGATTGTATGACTGAAAAATTAACAAAAAAATATATCTCGAGTCAACAGGGAGTGGAATACAGCACAGATAAAGGGGTATGTGATGCGCAGACGGCCGAAGAAATGTCGTTCTTAGAAATATTTCTAGGCATATTTCGATAACGAAACATTGAGATGTCATTCTAAAAACATCAACTTAATAAATTACGTAATAAAATAAAATCCTGATTTTTTTTCACTATTTTGTCGTACGTCTTCGATTAAGAAACAATGAGAAAGATGATTCATCGTACTTTACAGCTGTCTTGTAGCATCAAGTACCCAATTTTTATGCTGGTTGCACTATTGTATTCACAACTTAGCGTTGGCTTCTCGTATAAACGGTTTTGGATCGTAGCCGTTCCATGAATGTTGGCTTTGTGGAGCTTTCGGCGTACTGTCTTTGTCGAAACAGAATTACTGAGGTAAGGGTTGTATTGTCCTGTCTCCTTAGCTGCGGTATTTGTCGTCTGACCACAATGCTTTTTAATAACCGTCGGTGTCCATCAGTAAAGTACCGTGTTCGTCCACAATTCCTCCATTTTACCATCTGTTGTGTATGCACTCATCAGTGCAGATACCGTCGCTCGTGCGATTTAAACAGTTCAGCTCTTTTCGTCACAGATGCTCCCGATAAACGAATGGTTTGCTCTATTTCTAAGCCAGAGAGATCACCTATTTCACATATTTATTAAAAGGATCACTAACTACTGAACGCAATTATATGTCTCCCGTCACAGCATAACATCTACGCGATAGTAATTACAGGAGGATGGCTCGACTTGGATAACGGTATCTGTGTCCTTGTCAGTGCCATATGCTTGTGGGACCCTACTGCAATTACGCGTATAGACTGTCTCTGCGGTGTCGGATTGACAGCGAGATCAAGCTGTGTTTCGTGGCACAGGCGTAAGCTAGTATTACAGGAGGGAATTTCGGCAGGTTACGTGTAGTTCAGAAAACGATGGCTGTACCCCGAACACAAAATTTCTGCTTCTTTAGGAAAAATATTTGTGGATGTTTATTTTACTGGAATATCTGTTTTTATTTTTTATTATTTTTTTATAGTAATTCTAGGGTCTTGGAAGGAACGAGGGAATCGTTGGAGCTCATATTCGGGTTTTTGGACAAGGGGAAGGAAATCGACCGTGTCCTTTGAAAGGATCCAAACAGGCATGTGCCTGGAGTGATTTAGGGAAATCACGGGAAAAAATAACTAAAAACTTTTCCGGGTTATTATGCCGTGGTCTAGTGGATTTATTATGGAAACCAAACGTTTCGTCCCCGACTGTGGAGGACATTTTCAAGGGGGATCGTGGCACTTTTGAATGTCCGATGCACACCCTGGCCGCTACTGAATACATTTTACAATGAATCACGGGAAACCTAAATCTGGGTGGCTGGAGGGGGATCTGAACCACCATCCGAATACGAGTCTAGTATGTTACCATTGCACTACCTCGTTCGGTCCTAGGGTCTTGAAGTTCAGGATATTGCATACTCATATAACCTGAACTGAGACATAACATGGGGCGGAAGAGTGAGCGCCGTTATGGAAAGTGCAGTTCACTTTGCTAAAATATGCCAAATACTAGTCAACACTGCATCTGGCGAACTAAATGTCCCACTTTCCACTGCTTTTCTTCATATAAGGAAACTTCAAACTAGTTAGAGTGAACTTGTTTAGGACGTTGCTGACATGATGAGATATATAACGTAATGCTTCAGCACGTACTTGGCTTAAAAGAGTTCTACATAAACGACAATATAATTAACGCTTTCGTGGTAAACGCAATCTCGTACCACTGGGAGTTAACGGTAGGTGTCGTGTTTTGAGACAGTATTGTGTACCTAATCATGACTCCCGTTTACCAAGGGCAACCAAGCCTCTTACTATACATTACAATTGATCTCTTCACTATAAGTACCACAGGCATTTTTGAGTAGGTATGGAATTCCCTTCCACCATCGCGATGATGGTCATGGTAGGTGACACGACCTCCATCGAACAGGCTAGTCATTATAATCATTGACATACCACATCTAGTGCAAAGCTCACAGATATTGAAGAGGTCTAGTATGTGCCAATCCCTTTCGGTGGCTCTCTAAATGTGTCATATTTAAGTTAATTCAGGAACATAGCAGGGAAAGGGCAAAACTGTCCTCTTTCCTGATCTATGGAGTTACTTGGTAGTACTGCCGATAAGCAGGTAAGGTAGCAGTAAATGTTATTACAGGTCACACTTAAATAGAGTGTAACTTCAGTTACGCGTGTCGGACATGTACATCATGTATCTCTTTTGTGACTACGGTCACACTTATGTACGTGGATCCTTAAAAATGTTTTTCAGACTAGGTAGCCTGCGTATGTGTGTATAAGCATTTTCTTTTTTAAATCCATTTGTCTGCTTACGTCTGGCTGTCGCCACAAATCAGATACAAACTGATGATGGACATGTCCGAAACGTGTAATTGAAGTCATACTCTATTTGAAGTATGCCATATAATAAAAAATTTTGCGACCTTGCCAGCTTATCGGAAAAACCACCAATTGATTTCGTCATGGTCGCCTTCCTCTTCCACGACTTAATGTCATATTTACAACGATCCATGGGTCAAGGGTAGCACAAGTGAGTTTATGATTGCCAGACATTTCATGTTGCACCGCGACTCAGCTCTTTTCCTTTCCGGATTAGAGTCTGAATTGTTTTCTACTGCCAGCGCCTATTTCTTTACCTTTTTGGTTCGTAAGAAACTGCAAAATTTGTAATATATTCATCAGTTTTACAGGAAATGCCAAAATGGTTTTCAAATCAATTCCAGAATACTGTCGGCGTAAAATATCTTTTTCGGGCCGTTTTAAAGACCATGTTCTGTATTATTTCAGAGTCCCACGACCATTTACAGAGGGAACTGACAGATGGGTAAACCTGCAACGGTCTGTCGCTTGTAGAACATAGTTCTGAAGGCGTGAATTATTGACTATTTTTTATGTGAGGACGTATCATTTCATCTTCTCATTCCTTGAGAAAAGTTCTTCTTTTATCGTATCTGCCCTCCAGATAGTTGGGATGTTCCTCTGAAAATAAACACAGAGCATTTATGGCTGCTACATCCAAAATGTTTGACCGTAAAACGAATGGCCGTCTTCTCTCCTGAGGAAATCAGTCTCTGAAGCACTGTCATCTTCTTCATCAAACAGAGCTTTAAGCCATTTCAGAAATGGCGGATTTTGAAATTTTTATCAGCTGTTCTGACTTCAGATGGTACGGCATCCATGCTTAAAGTAAAGAATAGAAATTTATTGTATAATTAGTCTATTTATGAAACTGAACTTACGCCCATATGAAAAACTGCAGCGTAAAGACAGAGACGTATCTTTCAAAAGAAGATTGAGTTGCAGCGTCCACAGTATTTCAGGTTCCTCAATAATTCAATAATGACCATAACAGCGGCGTAGCAACAGTAATGTTGCCAATTCAACATGCCATTTAGATAAAACGAAAGCAAACCATTCGAAAATACCTTGATCACTAAGGGGTCTGAAAGACCCCTGTCAAGCACTAGACGTATAATATCACTAACTTAATGACGAAAGGTAAATAATTTTATTTCCACCAAATTAAGTTCTGTCTAAAGAAATACAACAGTATTTAGAAGGATTACACAAAACCTAATAAAGCGTAATGAACTTTGAAGGGAATTTATGGATAAAATGTAGGGTTGACGGGTCCAAAAGACCCCTGTTACGATTGCAAGGGTTAAGTAAATGTAATCGAAGGCTTCCGCGGCTGTTGTCATTCAGTAACAGTATTTTGTTCGATTTCTATAGACTTCGGCATCTTGGCTGCCCCCAGTAGCAGTGCTTCGCAACGACACCGCGCGCAGTGCAGTCCATAGGGGCCCGCATAGCCCGGAGACATCAGCGGCCGCGCGTACACAGAGCAAACAGCACGCTCTAGCCGGCGCTAGGTAACAGTGCTATATCTTTTCTATCACCCGCTCCTCATTCGCCAGTCTCAACCATTGGAAAACGTTAATGTAAACACCAATCCAGGACTTAATTTTCCACCAATAGGAAGAAATAAAGCAAACAGCAATAAAAGAGAGCAGAAACTGGCAACATTTAATATTTAAGACCCCAGATTTCCCTTCTCCAGTAGTAAACGTGACACCCAGAAGCAGGCCGCTTACAATAGTGGCCGAAACGTTAGTGAAACATTTGATATATTTACGATGCTGCCCAATACCCAGAAGAGTTTTATCAACTTAGATTAAGTAGTTCGTGAGCGTTCGTAAACGTCCGTTGACCCTCATACGATGCCTCCCCAAAACATCAGGGTACCACCATCTTGCTGCACTCGTTGGATAATATATGAGAGGCTAACCAGGCTGCCTCCAAAGATGTCTCCGACGATTGTCTGAAATGAGGGAGATGCGTGACACATCGGTGACTAGCACTTGAGGCCAATTCTCACCAGCCCATTCAGCAAGATGTTCGGTCCCATGTGTACCACGCTGCACGGTGTCTGTCTAGGTCTCAAAGCTATACTTCATACTTCACCATGGCCGTCGGACGTGAAGTTACGTCAAAAATTGTTCAAATATTTGTAGAGCTTATGGGACTTAACTACGGGATCATCAGTCCCTCAATTTACCAACTACTTATGAACTACCTTATACTAAAGACGACACAAATATCCATGCCCGAGGGGGGATTGAACCCCCGACCATAGCGGCCGTGCAGACTGTGACTGATGGCCGCAGACCACTCGGTCACTATGGCCGGCCACGATTAAATTTAGCGACTGATTTTGTAGGCATGGCAGAACTTCGATCAATATAAGCAGTGCGCTTCCTCCCTGGCGTTGCGGCTGGAACTGATCGCCTGGGTTACCAATTTTGGCATGCTTGGTTGTTTACATTTTTGTCTGCGTCATCAATGCAATATACACATTCAGCGTTAGTGTTCAGTAGACATTGGAAGAAAGATGTCGCATCACTGTTGTGTGTATAACGAGTGCCGACTACGCGCTCTATGGACAACGGGCACATGTGAATGTGTGCCTATGAAAATTTTGACTCGTTTTACTTTTTCAAGATACTGTAACGTGGCAGTCGCACAAAATGGCTTCATGGTCTAAAGCTTCATGCTACAGACTGGGCGGTCGTTCCCGGCTGATCTTAGAGTCCTCCGTGTGTGTGTGTGTGTGTTGTCCTTAGTGTAAGTAATCTGAAGTAGTTTGCTAGTCTAGGGACTGTAGACCGCGGACCTTTAGGTTAACTCATATTTTTTTCACAGGTTCCAATTTTCAAGTAGGTTGGTACGCGTTTCATGACTAATTCAGTTCAATACCGTTCGTTCTATAGGACCTAAATTTGCCTATTTCGACGTCAGCACCTAATTTCGCCTATTTCTGCATAAACATCCTGAAAAGTACCTATTTCGTTATTTGACATTTCAAATATCACGCGTGAGAATAGTGTGTGGGAGTGTGATTACGTAGGGTTTCCCGGCGTATTAATTGTTGATATTCATGTCGGGTTTCCAGCCGTATCGTAGAATCATCTTGAGACATTCTTTCTGCGGACCACCTGTCCGCCATCAGGTGATATGGATTGTCCGCAGAAATAATGTCTCAAGATGACTCTACGATCCGGCTGGAAACCCGACATATCAAATAGTGTGGGAGTACTAAACGCTATATTTGGAAATCTTTCTCCCACTGAATTCTGGCCAACTTTGTATTTCCATAAGCAATAAGCTGACCTGGACTTTAAAAAATCACAATGTTAATTGTAGGAGTTGTGTGCAGATTCGCACATACTTAGTGGAAATCCAACTCTGTAGCACGCCTGACCGACATGAGATGAAAATGAAGTAGTCCCCTGTAATTTCTGTTGATGCAGAACTTTCTTTTTCGGTGTATGAATTGATACCGACAGACAAGCGTGGAACGACAAATATATTAATAAAACTATTTTTTACATATTTTATGAAGATCATGCAGCAATTAAAAATATTTTGATTTATCAGAATGAAACTTCACTCTGCAGCGGAGTGTGCGCTGATATGAAACTTCCTGGCAGATTAAAATTGTGTGCCGGAACCGGGACTCGAACCTGGAAGTAGGAGACGAGGTACTGGCGGAAGTAAAGTTGTGAGGCGGCATCGTGAGTCGTGTCGGGATAGCACAGCCGGTAGGGCGCTTGCCCGCGAAAGGAAAAGGTCCCAAGTTCGAGTCCCGGTTCCGGCACACAATTTTAATCTGTCAGGAAGTTTCATTTTGATTTATGTTTAACTCTAATGTTGTAGAGTGCTCCCTATACTGTTTATCTGTATATATTTTCTTTTTCCATGTTTTTAGTGACTAATAAAGTGTTCACATGTTTGTATAGCTTATGGGACTTAACGATAGGGTCCTCAGTCCCTAAACTTACGAACTACTTATGTACTAGCTAACACTGAGGACGGCACAAATATCCATGCCCGAGGGGGGATTCGAACCCCCGACCGTAGTGGCCGTGCAGACCGTGACTTACACGCCGCAGTCCCCTCGGTCACCGCGGCCAGCAGTGACTAATAAGATGTTCATATGTCAACACTACGTATTTTAATTTATTTTTACTTTCTCTGCATCATATATTTACTATAGCCTATTTTGAGTTTGAGGTATCCTAAATGAAGTACTGAAGGAGCCCATTTAACGAGTCTAATAATCCGCGGTCTACTGATGACCACAGCAGTTTGATCCAACAGGGTTAGAAACATTTGAACATCGTAAGGCTGTAACTGAAAATGTATGGTGAACCTATTCATGATTAAATTCTCATCCTACTTTTTTCCCTAAAATTTCAGTCTCTAAAAGCCACTTTTACTTTTCATTTTCACGATCGTGAAGATCTGAGAATGGCCAAGGTCGGCTAAGCTGTAATTTGGTGAGAGACACGACTTATTGTGGTGTACAACGTTGACATTTCTTCCAGGCTGCATTCGCACATGCTTGTTTGCGAATTGAGCCGAGTGTCACGTTGCGACGTCTCGATTGGGCAGCTGTGCGTGCATCTTGCATGAGCGCAGCTCTGGCGGTGGGACAGGGTCGCCCACGTGTAGCAGCTGGAAGGAAGGGAAGACACAGGACAGCAGCGGTCTCAGAGGAACGGCAGTGTTAAAGGGGAGTGACAAATACGGACGGCGCGGGTGGTCGCCGTTTTTCAGAGCCGTGTTGCTGACGGCCGAGGAGTCTGTCTTGCCTTTCCAGCATCAGTTAAAAGCAAGCTACATTTCTTTCACTGACGCATTCCCACTTTGTGTGTTTGGCTAGCTGTCACGGGCTGTAAGCTATTGTCATCAGTCCCTCATCAACTATTTAAATTAACTTACGCTAAGTGGAACACACACTAGCGCTAAGAACAAAACATACACAAGGACTCTAAACTCCAGCGAGAGTGAAAGCATCGACCGTAGCATAATGCCTCAGACCACGCGGCCAATCCCGCGCGGCGCATGAGACTGTCTTTCTTTACGTTTGTTACTGTGCCCTTCTATAAAAAATGCATATCGTCAACGATCAGCTGTTTATTGTATCTAGAACTTTACCTGTTTCGGATATTATCCATCATCAGAAAAGTAAAATTATAACACTCATTACATAGTTAGACCCTGGCTCACTATAATGCAGCCTGGTATTGTTCTATTTATCATCAAGACCTAATGTCTAGAGATACTTTATATATATTTTATATTATTTTACATAGATATGGTAACAGAAAATAAACCAATGTAATCAGCCTGTTCAATTTTACTTTTCTGATGATGGTTAATATCCGAAACCGGTAAAGTTCTGAATACAATAAACAGCTGATGGTTGACAATACGCTTTTTTTATATGTATATTACGGCAGTTAACAAACATCTCAGTAAAAATTTGTTCCTTTCTAATTACGAGAGACGGGTTTCTTTTTTTTATGCATTTGCTGAGCAGTTATGAAGACCATTTTCATTTATGAAGTTTTTATTTTTTAAATTTTAGTTGAGAATCTGACTGCCGTTTGCCTCATAGGCCTAGCATTAAATCACATTTGGTATTTTATATGAAATATTATATTGAAATATCATATAATAATGAAATATAAATTGCTCGCAAATTTGTGTTTCTGGCTGCGCAACATTCCCCCAATATAATTTGTTAGACGTTGTTATCAAATTTTATTTATATTTAGGCTGTATGAAGAAGTTGGTTTTGTAACTAGATTCACATTAAAAAAAGTTATCCAAGCACTATCTACAAGGATACAGAAGCTTTTACTCAAATAGTACTGTCAGATCTGCAGCTTCAGTTATTATTATTAGTTCACCGGCAGCGAGAGGATTAGCCATGTTTTGAGGACTGTTCTTAACAATTTCAAATCTCATTAAGATTGAAATTTTTCTCTCAGGATATTTTAATGGCTGATTGTGTTACTTGACTTACGTAAGTTAGTCATTTCGTCTTTCTAACAATAGTTATATCGTGACCTAATGTGTGTCAGTGGACTGTGACATTAGTAGTAGTTTCAGAGATCAAATTTTGTATAACGAAGGGAGCAAACTGCTGAGGTCCTAAGTCCCAAGACTTCCTCACTACTCACCTCATACTAAGTACAACACACACACACACACACACACACACACACACACCGATGCAAATGTAAGTGTGTGTGTGTGTGTGAGAGAGAGAGAGAGAGAGAGAGAGAGAGAGAGAGAGAGAGAGAGAGTCAGTTGCTGACGACGACGTTATCTAGAACTCTTTTAAGTGTCTCGTTTGCGTCTCATTCTGACTCATATGTGGTGAGTAATAGTGATGGGAACAATCGAATGAAAACAATCGATTCATTCGATTGTTGGAAAAAAATCGATCATTCGGTTGTAGTTTCTCGTATCGATTGAATTATTCATTCATTCTTCTGAGTGAAACCAGTCGGTGGGACCAACCGAATGAAACAACTGATTCAGTCGGTTGGACTATTCATTCCTTCTTTTGAATGAAATCAGTCGGTAGGAGCAACCGAATAAAAAACAAATCGACACAGTCGGTTGGACCGCTCATTCGTTTCCTTTTGAGTTAAATCAGTCGATGGGACCAACCGAATGAAAAAATTGACACCGTACGTTGGCCTCTTCATTCGTTCTTTTGAGTGAAACCAGTCAGTGGGAGCAACCGAATGAAACAGTCAGTCGGTCGTAGTTTTACTATGTTGGATTAATATTCGTTTACTTTTTTCGAATGAAAGTAGTCTGTGGGAACAACTAAATGAAAACATGCGACACTTTTGCAGTTTTGTACATTGACTGAATTACTCATACTTTCTTTTCAAGTGAAAACAGGCAGTAAGTTCTGTCATATCGCTGGAGCAGGCCTGCGATCACTTTAATTTCCCACCCCAGACTTCAAAAACGCCGATCATCTGGGCCCGATCAGATTACTTTCGCAGACACCCACAATCTGCAGAAATTAAGTGGCCGATGACCACGAAGTACCGCAGGGACACGAGAGGGGGTGCTGCCTCGCTTGCGTTTTCACTGCTGACAGCGCCAGCAGGCGCGCGTCAAACTCCACACAACATTGTCTGGCGGGCGGGGCGGTGCGTGCCATCGCCGATTGTTGTCGGTTTCTTACTGTCTTAATAAAGAAGCGTGGAAACTACAGGGTGTTCCAAAATGATCCTTACAAGTTTAATCTCGCATACTGTATCTCCGAAGTGGAACAGGTAGAAACGTGCGGTTTGCGGCTTCTTGTTGTTAACTTTGAGCATATTTGCTAGATCCAAATTCGAAGATCACTAAAACATTAGGTATGGTAAAAAAAGCCTTCATTAAAGTATTTTGTATAAAAATATTTCTTATAAAAATATTTTTGTTAATTCCATCTAATTTGAAGGAGTACGAGAAGATATACAACATTTATCAGTGCTGTAAGTTTTCTTCAGCGTGTCTGTATTCGTCAACAGTATATGAAAGCATTCATCTCAAGTTTCATAATAATTCACTCTTGTCACGCCGCGGTGGAGTAGCCGAGCGGTCTAAGGCACCTCGCTGCGGAGCGCGCGCTTGCTCGCCGTCGGAGGTTCGAGTCCTCCCTGGAGCATTGGTGTGTGTGTTCTCCTTAGGTTAGTTTACCTTAGTTTAAGTAGTTTGTAAGCTACGGACTGATGACCACGCAGTTTGGTCCAATAGATTTACAAACATTTGAACTCTTGTCACAGATATTTCTGTAGTTATCGGTGAAACCGTGTGAAGGTTTATTCCATCCCTCCGCCATGTACCATACAAAATCTTATATGAACAGTGAACTGCCACTTGTTTTGAAAGTCAAGTGTGCAAAATTTCATCAAGATCGGAAGAAAACTCTATATTGGCGTCAAAGTCTGGAATACCTTCTGCCATGCATTCTCTTTCTTTGAAGGTGAAGAGCGAAATATATCATTAAAATTCGAATACAAACGAAATTTGTCGAAGTTAGTACGTAAAATATCCTCCTCCATACAACAATGAAATTTATTGTACACAATTACCTTCGTCTTGTTTTAAAGGTCAAGTGTGCAAAATTTCATCAAGATCGCAGCCAAATTGTGATTTTTGTCTAAGTCAGTATGTAAAGTACCCTCCGCCATGCACCGAATGAAATTTGATGTAGACAGTGACTTTTCTGTTGCTTTGAAGATCAAGTGTGCAAAATTTCATCAAGATTGGAAGAAAACTGTAGATTTGCATGAAATACAAACACACACACGGACACAGTGCTATATTTATAAGATTTGTCTCTAAGAAAGTTTCATGCTGAATCACGGTTCATTTATACCCGAAAAAACTGAAGGAGTATGCAAATAAAGTCACACAAAGTCGGTGAATTAATAAAAACATCAATATAACTGCAGAAACCGCAGACCCTTTTTCCAGTCGGTTGTATCGCATCAAGTGAAACCACTCAATGCCGAGAACATGCGTATAAAGGGCAGAGACTTGTTTCATTCGATGCTCGCGCATCAACTGAAACCACTCAAACCCACCGAATGAGTGAAAACATTCATATAGCGGCTGCAACCGACATAGACTGGTTTCATTCAATTGTTTCGCATCGACAGAAACCACTCAAACCCCGCCAGTGAGTGAAAACATTCATACGGCCACAGAGACTATTTTCATTCGGTTGTTTCATTCGACTGAAAAAACCGACTGAACGAAAAAAACAACCGATTGATCAATCGGTTGTTAAAAACAGTCGGTTGTCCCATCACTAGTGAGTAACAATATATATTTCTGACAATATCGTTGTAATCATTTCTGGACTTTTCATGGTTTAATGGTAGTAAATAATGTTTATAATATTTTGAATTTGTCTCAAGAAACTTGATTTTACAGCGCTGATGATTTTCCATCATGGGAACGAAATGGATATACACTCGTATAAATGTATTTTAAATAAACATCACCAAGCTGGAAATTTCTTGTTTTTATTGCAATATTGTGGTGGGCTGGCACAATCTCCATTATGGGGTGAACGTACTATGTGATGAAAATTGTGAAGAACCGATTGAGTCAGCCAGTGTGTCGAAACTGGTCATGAAATACTAACATATTGTGGCGAAAATGGCACTGAAAACTTTCTTGCTAAGAATGTGATAGAAGATATTTCCATATATTACCGTAACTTGACATCAGTACTGTGTCGCTACTATAAGTGATGGAAAGGTTAAGGAATATCTATTTAGTCGACAAAATTATAAAACAGGATTCTGATGAGTTTCGTCGACCGTATCCTAGTTTTAATTATTTGACGCTGCCAGATTGTGCCTAGCAGGGGTTTTAGTTCAACTCATCTGATGTGATATTTTAAAACTTTCTAAGGATTCCCCACTACGGTGAAACGCGTTAAAAAGAAATAAAAAAGTTGCAACCACGGCTGTCTTTTGTTACTAAACGATCTAACTGGTGGCCCTAATAGAGTGGACACTGTTTTGTGTATATATGTTTACGAGGGGAATTTTTTAGCCAGTGTCCCTTGCTCCCATTGATCTCATGGTAAAACTGTGCTAAAAATGATTTGATACTGTGAGGGTTGTCCGCACTGGATGCTAGCTGAATGGGGAGAGGGATGACAAAACTTGCTACAATTTGTGACACGAACTGTCAATAAATAGATAAATAAATAAGAAAATAGGTCAGTGAAAGTAAAAATTAAAACTGTTGTTTCAGTCTTGACGTATGAAGTGACTGGTCTTGTAGTGAGCTTGCAAACAGGAAATGACCCCTTACAATCGCATATTGTACCAATAAAATATTCCATAAACAAATCAGTCTATTATCGTTATAGGTTCATGACTGAAATTGTCAAATGGGAGTTGTTGTGCCCCATTAAACTGTCGTTATTCTGCATGTGATACGCAGCCAGTACAGGCATTCTTCTGTAATCGCGCGTCACTTGAAGAGAGTGAATGTTTTCTTCCACAAGATATAGCTCAAAGAAGATAAATAGATGTTCATGTGTACAAAATTTGCTTCAGAATTATGATATTGTTTATGCATATTATACGCTATTATTAATTCCACGCCTGAGAAGCTATGTTCAAGTTACCAAGAACCCAAAGGAGCAATATTTTCGTATCCCATGTCGTCATTCAATATTAAATCTTTTTATCTCAATGTTATCTGTGTTTAACAGGCAATCAAAGTGAAGTACACAATTGAACGTAAAAATGACAAATAATTTGCCCGGAACCTATGTAGCTCTCTGGCAGTAATCGCGATTTAATTTCAACTTCATTAATATTGCAAGTAATTTCGTTTCACTTTCTGAGTTTTGATAGGACAACAGGAATTGTTCAAAACTCAAAATATGTACGTAATGTCTTAGGTCCAGTACGAGTCGAACGCGACTGTCTGGTGTGCCAAATTCCTCAGTTCAAAATAGTGTAACAAAAGGTATCAATTTTGATGAAAATTTTTCAACATTACAACATATTTAGAAAAAAGAAGTTGTTCAAATGTTCAAATGTTTGTTAAGCTTATGGGACTTAACTACGGGATCATCAGTCCCTAAACTTACAAACTACTTATGAACTAGCTACAACTACTTACGAACTAGGACGGCACAAATATCCATGCCCGAGGGGAATTCGAACCCCCGACCGTAGTGGCCGTGAAGACCGTGACTGAAGCGCCTCAGTCTCCTCGGCCACCGCGGCCGGCAAAAATCGTGTTGAAGTTACTTTCTATTAACATATTGGTAACTGTAACCATTTAGTAATAATCGATTAACCCATTTTATTAGTAATACCTCCATTAAATCTACGCTGGTTGACTGAAAAGAAATGCCTTCACCATCATAAGTTTTCAACAGCTGGCAGCGCTGGAATGTGGCAGGTACTGGAACCCTACGGAGACGGCCGGTCAATACTATTTAAGCAACGCGCAGTCACTGAATTCTTGACAGCAGAAGCTGTCACCCCAAATAAGACTCATCAGTGAATAAAATCAGTTTATGGTGATTGTGTTGATGCGATTACTATTCCTCGCTGGGCGAATAGGTTTAAAGATGTTGAGGCGGGAACATCTGACCTGAGTGGCAAACGAAGAGTTGGAGGTCCTGTGACAGCAACCCCCGAGTGTCACAAGCAAAATGTGACACTCGTATTCAGGACAATCGTCATATAAGAGAGAAATCGCAAGCACAATCGGCATTTCACAAGAACGTGTGGGTCACATTAATGTTTTGCATGGCTGTCGGAAGATCCGTGCACGATGGGTAAACCAGGATGCTCACTCGGCGTTGTAGTGGCCGAGCGTTCTGAGGCGCCTTGCTGCGGAGCGTGCGGTTGCCCCTTATTGGAAGTTCGAGTCCTTAGTTTAAGTTGGATTAAGTAGTTTGTAAGCCTAGGGACTGATAATCTCAGAAGTTAAGTCCCACAGATTTACAAACATTTGAATGCAGAGTAAAAAAAAAAAAAAAAAAAAAAAAAAAAAAAAAAAAAAAAAAAAAAAAAAAAAAAAAAAAAAAAATTAAAAATGAGAAATATCTGGGTATTAGTAATATAACTGAAGAAGGTAAGCTGATTATGCACTACCCATCTACCCATCATATTTCACAGCCTCTGTCTTTCAACGTCGCCTAATGTCCAGTAACAGCTACACATTCTAAAATTTTTCATGTGATAAGAAAATGACTGTCAGGTTCATCAGTGTTGTAAGTTCTTTCAAATATGTCCGAAAGATCACACCATAAGAAGAATGGTGATTGGGGTGAAGATGAAGACTTATCTAACATGGTCATGGGTCCGGAAACGCATCGGCCCCATGTCAATCCTCATTTATTTTCACAGTTCACGCCGGAGGTTCCAATCCTCTCTCGGGCATCGGTTTTTATGTTATGCATAGCATAAGTAGTTTGTAAGCCTAGGGACTGATAAACAACGTAGTTCAGTCCCTTAGATTTACAAACATTTGAACATATTTTTGCTGCCTCTTGAAATGAAAGCGCACATACAGTCCATCTGTAGCACCGTTTGAGTTCCATCTGCTCCCGACAATGAAAGACGATCTTCGGGACATTATTACGCTTCTTATGAAGATATTGAGAGTATTGTGAGATTGTTGTTGCAGAGACTTCTCCTGTGACAGCTTCAGAAAACTTGTTCATCTTTATGAAAATTAAAATACACAATTTTATCTTAGTTTTACAAGCTTGTTTATTTTGTTAACCGATTTTCGCATTCTTAGGCCATCGTCAGACATTTACTGAGGTTTAGTCAAAGAACTTGCGTTGTCAATAAACCAGAAGAGATGTAAAATGTAGAGAAATAAATTATCTTCTTCGACGGAGCAATTATAGTGTAAATAAATATTTACATCAAATCTGTAAATTGAAAGGGAACAAAGGAAGTATACAACGAGAAACAGCGCAAATACAACAAATTCATCTACAGTGAATAAAATAAAATTAAACAAGAATCTTAAGTTCGAAGGGTGGGTATAAACACAAGATGACACAAAACATAAAAAATATAGAATAAATATTAGGAAGTAGGGACACTATTATAACTAAATAAAAAAATAGAGGGGTGGGATAAGAGGGTATAGATGGGTGCATTGGCGAATTGGGTAGCTTAACGAATCGGAAGTATGCACCTGAACTGAAAAACGGTAAAAATAAACATATTCAATTACAGCGATCAGAATTGAATAAAGAATTATTGTAAGGACAGAGTACAAAATAATTTCGCGTATTAGTATTAAAAAAGAAAGATACAAAGCAGCAGTGATACATTGTTGGCAGAAACCTATCCATTTCCTTGGTGATTAGTGAATATTGGTAATTAAAGAACCGATTCTAAGGATTATTTGTGCGTTTTATATAAAAATATTCGCATCTAATCCGAATTAACGAAGGTGTGTCATTAATTTTCATTCAGGCCTCATATTTACAAAATTCTTAGCATCATGCTTTGCTTACTTAACCACATTGTGTCAAAAGGCTGTTCTCCGAACCTCCCAGAAATAATAATTAATGCGTTTCAAGGTTGGTTGTAGTGGGGCGTTTCTAGTTAGAACGCCGCACTGAGCGCCAAAATACCTAGCTACGACACTGTGATACTCATGTATTCAACGTACCGAGCCACGGCCCCGTTTCGCTGTGGCGGAAAGCGAAGCGGCGCGCACCCGTCAGCCGCCGCTAGGGAGCTCTAGGCTTGGTGACGTCACGTGACAGGCAGACAGTCTGTGACGTCGGCGCCAGCCAATAAAGCCCGCCTACAGGGCGGTTTGCGACGCTGTCGCGACAATGAGCTGCATTAAACATGACGGCGTATGGCAGCCACGATCAGGCAGCGAGCGCGTCGCAATTAGCACGGGCAGGGCCCACTGAGCGGGTCGTAACGTGGCTTAGAGGTGTGTGTGTGTGTGTGTGTGTGTGTGTGTGTGTGTGTGTGTGCCGGCCGCAGCCACCGCACTGCTAGGCATCCTGTGCTCCCATCTCCATGATAATTTGCCGGCCGCCATTGTGGGGCAAGCAGGCACCGTCTCATGTCTGCCGGACTTTGGTTCGAATGGCTAGCACCCACGCTTATTGCGGCCTACTCAGTCACACATGTATAAACACAAGATGATCCTGATAAGCAGTGGAAGAGAGAGATAGAGAGATAGACAGAGAGAGAGAGAGAGAGAGAGAGAGGAGGGCAAATGTCTTAATGTTTGTAAATCTATCGGACCAAACTGCGTGGTCATCAGTCCGTAACTTACAAACTACTTAAACCTACGTAAACTAACCTACGGACAACACACAAACCGATGCCCCTGGGAGGACTCGAACCTTCACGGCGAGCAACCGCGCGCTGCGCAGCGAGACGCTTTAGACCGCTCGGCTACTCCACCGCGGCTGAGAGGAGGGCAACCGAGCCACCCTCCAGGCAGAAAACATATTATCGCCTTTTCTAGAGGATGAGTCAGCAAGGCAATGACTGTCCTACAAATGTGAAAATGAAAGAGATCATGACTGTAGTTCACCAACTGTTAGAGGATGAGTCAGCAAGTCAGTGACTGTCATTGTGAAGACAAAGCCAAGATCGCATGTACAAATTACTCATTGACTCATGTGAAAATGAGAGAAATCAAGACTGTAGTTCACCAACTGTTCATCACTAACATTTGTAAAGATTATTTTTTGCAGACTGTTGAAAAACCGTTTCCCATTTGACACTCTCCCTCAGCACTGCTTAATCCCTCTCTGTGCACTCGGAAATTTTCTTGCCCTTCTCCTCATTAAACACCAGCCTGTTGGAGGGTGGTTTGGTAATCATTATAAAAATACGCTAACACGAAAATTGTGGTACAGATTAGTAATTTATTCGTAAAAGAAGGCCAATGAAAGTTACATAATTCGGAAGATTGTTTGTCGTAGATTTCATGAATATAAATATTATGTGTGCATTTAGCCAATAAAAGTGGTAAAAGGAAGTAGAAATTTTCCTATCTACAGCTTGGATCAAGTTCTACATTCTCCAACAATCAGCTCACTGATTGGCTATTCGCCTCGACCAAAGACGCTGTAATGCAGCGCATCTGCAATGTTAAAATAACGTATTAAAATAAGTGAATATGGAAACATGGAGTGCTCCCAACATAAATTCTTCTGCCGTTCAAATACTTCATTTTCGCAGTGATTAAGAGGGGTTAAAGGAAATGAATGTTTTCATATGAATTCCGATATAAAGGATGATGCCCCGGGAGAGGCATCTAGCGGTGCTCGGGTGGAACTACGAAGTCGAGAATGCCGATATAAACGATGAGGCGCCAGGAGAGGCATGTAGCGGCGCACGGGTGGAGCTACGAAGTCGACATGTTGTCAGCTCTGGAATTCTGAATATCGCAGTATCGAAATATCATTATTTCTTAGCGTTGTATAAATATACGAACACCGAAATTGTAGTTCCATTTTAAATATTAGGCTAATGAAAGTTATATAATACCAAAATGGCATGTGAAGTATATCTTTCAGTTTTTATTTGTTTTATTGTGTAAGGCATTTTCCTTAACACGTAAAAGATACCGTTTCATACCTCCCAGTGCCTTTTAAATTTTACCAAATATCCCAGCGGCCTCCTATGATAATATTGGGAACAAATGCTGAATAGTGAGAATCCTGCGAGTCTTCATTTTAGCCAATCGCTTGACAACGCTCATGTTTTCTCATGGAATCTTCGCTTTACGAGGGAAATTATTTTTACTGAGCGGACGAGGGTACATACAAGAACCTGTCAACCATAAAGCAGGAACAGCATTATTTGTTTACTTCATGGTCTGTACGATACAGTAATCGGGTCATTCTTTGTGGTTCGAACAAAAAGATTTTCTACCGTGTTGTTGATGTTGCCAATATAATCAGGCGAGGCCACCGACATGATACGTAAAATTTTACCCCCAGTGACCATTGCAAACACAATTGGTCGATTTTCGACCACAGGCAATACTAGATCTGGTAAATTTGTATGAAAGAGCGGGAAGTTTTCGGAACCTGCACTGTTGTTGGTAGACCTGTTATTTACACGGATATTAAAGCACGTTTTGAACGGCCGCTTTTATTAGTTGATTGTTGGCTGTCAGCTGAAGTGGAAACTCGTACTTACTTCCTTAGGATGGAGAAAAATTAGGTTTGTGCCGTTATTAAACATTGTCATTTGAAAGGCTGGACAGCTGCACAGAAGAAATCCAAGTTGGATGAGGTCCATGTGATTTCTGCACCAACATTAAAGATCATTTACTTTTCAATCAATGGGTTGAAACGTGGCCGGAGAAGCACGGAAAATGGAGCACGCTTCGGTCGGCCTGCTGAAGTTATTACACAGGAAACCATCGGTAAGGTGCATGATATGGTAATGGAAGATCGAAGATTGAAAGTTCCCGAGATATCTAACATTGTAGACATCTCAACTGAATGAGTACATTACAGCCTCCATCAAAAACTGGCCATGCAGAAGTTCTGTGCGCGATGGGTGCCGCGTATGCTCATTTTGCACCAAAAGCGAAAACGAAAGAACATTTCTAATCAGAATCTCACACTGGTTATTCCACATGACTTTTTGAGCAGATTCATACTTTGGGTGAACCTTAGATCCCCCAGTACACTCGAAAGACCAAAGCCGCGGTGGAGTAGCCGAGCGGTCTAAAGCGCCTCGCTGCGGAGCGCGCGGGTGCTCGCCGTGGAGATTCGAGTCCTCCCTGGGGCATGGGTGTGTGTGTTGTCCTTAGGTTAGTTTACCTAGGTTTAAGTAGTTTGTAAGCTACGGACTGATGACCACGCAGTTTGGGCCGATACATTTACAAACATTTGAACATTTGAAAGACCAAAACGACAGTCCAAACAATGAACTAAGAGTGGGAAGAATGCACCAAAGAAGGAGAAGAAAGTTTTAAGGCTGGAAAGGTGATGGCCACCGTCTTTTGGGATTCCCAGGGAATAACCATGATAGAATATTTGAAAACAGGCTGATCCATAACTGAACCCTATTATGCTGCTCTAATGGATCGTTTGAAGCAGGAAGTAATTGAAAAACGTCCACGTTTGGCACGGAAGAAAGACCTGTTTCATCACGACAATGCTCCAGCCCACACAGCAGCTATGCTATCGCAATGGCAAAAGTGCACGACTTGGAATTCGAACTGGTTCCTCACTTGGCTCCGAGTGACTTCGTCTTATTTCCAAACTTGAAAATTTGGCTTGTTGGGAAGAAATTTTCTTCGAATGAGTAAAACAATTCTTGATTATCTGTCTGCAAATGGCTTTCATTTTCTATAACATGACCGATTTCGGGGCAGTTCTCCATTCAAAAATGTTCAAATGTTTGTAAAGCTTATGGGACTTAACTACGGGGTCATCAGTCCGTAAACTTACAAACTACTTATGAACTAACTAAGACTACGGACGGCACAATTATCCATGCCCGAGGGGGGATTCGAACCCCCGACCGTAGTGGCCGTGCAGACCGTGACTGGAGTGCCTCAGTCCCCTCGGCCACCGCGGCCGGCCAGTTCTCCATCTTCATATGTGTTAACTAATGTTGCAGTTGATTGTAAGCTACTATTTACAATGTATAGTGTCCAAAATGTTACTGAAAAATTTTTATGATAAACATACCAATTCTATAAAGTTACTGATTAACGTGTCGCGTGAGGAACTAGTGTTCACAGTAGTTAGTAAAATGCAATATACTTCTCAGGCTTCCATTCATCTGATTGGTGGATACATTTTCGTAGCTATAAATCTGTTTGCTTATTTAGATGCTTGTCCTGATCTTTTTTCTTATGTGCGTATACTTCCAGCTATTCAAGCTCATTTAAAGGGAAACTCTCCAGTGTCCTGTGCAGCACTTCCATTTGTTCGCCTATAGTGGTAACCTGGTGTTTATTGTCTTTAGCGTGCGATACAAATGCTGTATAATTGCTGTTACTGCAGTGCTTGTATCGGACTTCAAAGTTGCGCCCAGTTTGTCCTATGTAATATTTATCGCATCCAGCGCATTTAATCTTATATACCCCGGAGTTGCTGTACTTTGTGCGTTTTGTCGTGGTTAGTCTATGCCTTAATTTCTGTGCAATTTGATCATTTTTGAACGCCACCACTATGTTTGAAGGAAAGTATTTCACAATTCTCTCTGACATACTTCCTTTGTATGCTTAAGTGACATACTTCTTTTTAATTTTGTTGTTACCAGCGGATAATTTTGTTGACATTCCGCAAGACATTTTGCGTCTTGTGTCCTTTGGCTTGGGCTACCTGTGTAATAGTGTCTAATTCCTTTCGAAATTCTTCCTCGGCAAGTGGTAGCCAGAGGGTTTTGTTGCGCATTGCGTAGACGTATGCTCTTTTGTGCTGTGCGTGGTGTCGCTCCTATAATGTTATTAGAGTACGTCTCTTTTCTGTATACACCGAATGCGTGTCTCTCTCCGTCTCTTCTTATGATCAAGGGAATGAGTAAGTGTTCGCCGCTGTGACAGAATATTTTGCAGAGTTTGACAAAGCCTATTGTGCAGGTGGGTTGAAAGAATTGGAAACTCGCTGGACTAAGAGTATAGCGTTTCAAGGAGACTATGTCGGGAAATAAAGTGAGTGTTCGCCTTTAAAACATATTTTAATTACATGTTAACCAGATTTATCAAACCGCCATTGTTTATATACCAGCGCTCGTAGTATACCGGCTAATCACCCTGAGAGTGCCTTAGAGCAGCGGGTTGCAGGTACTGCAGGGGCGTCTGCGACGAGCGCAAACGTCGCAGCGCGTATTAACGCGTTTAACGGCTTCCGGGCCGCGGCCCAGGTATAAACACCTGCCTTTAGCCGCGCCTAACGGCCGATAAACCCAACGAGCACTCGTTTGCCCCGCGACGACCGCAGGGGAGGTTGCGGTACGCGTCGATGTTAGTGTGGGGGTGGAGTGTGTGTGGTGGAAGCGGGGGGGGGGGGGGAGTCTGCACGTGCCTGCTGGCCACGTCACTGTACGCGCGTCGCAGATTTAGGCCCGAAAATGTAGCGTCGTTCTGATTCGATAAATTTGTGGACGGCAACGGCACTTGAGCGAAACCGCCTCATTTGTGTGTGACGTTTAGAAGGCTGCGGCAAGTGGTTTTGGAGCTGCAGTCAGCGTGAATACCTGACGTGCGGGGAATGGGGCCCTTTTACGTCGGAATTTTACGCTCCTCGCTATGGCTTGGAAGAAGTCTTCACGATTGAGTTACTTTCCTGTATATTTTCTGTTGCTACTGGAAAATTTACGGGCAGCGTTTCCTGGGTATTTAAGTAAAACGGAACAGGCACTCTGTAAAATTCAGTAGAGAATCCTAACCCTGTAATTACCAATCGGAAGGAGCTAGCAGAGAACTCTATAGTGAATGTAAATTTCGATAACACTCTTCGAACTAATTAATAAATAAGCAGAAGTTCAGCATCGTTCGTAGTAAACACATCAATGTAATTATTAGCCGACATTGTCTGTATGGAGAGCGATCCTAAAATATTATTTAAAATGAAATGACTCCAATGTGAAGAAAAAACCAAGATCGCATGTATAAATTACTCATTGACTCATTACTTTATCATGGACGCAAGAACTTGTCTAATTTTAACTTCAAGTATGCAAGCAACAGATGACCTAGGTATTATGACGATGATGCACCAAAAAACATATAATAAGTACAGTGCTATATCCATTGTAACTTTAAATTTGAAAGCATCATATGTCAACGATGACGTGTCTATTGTGTATTAAACAACATGTGATATGTACAGTGCTATATCAGTTTTTAATTCATGTTTCATTTTGTATTTTATTAATTTGAGAAAGTAACATTTGATCATTTCATAATGGCAATATAGCTTGCCGAAACTAGTAATGAGTAATTTACACACCCGACCTTGACTTTGTCCTCAGATGGAAATTGCAATTTAAATAACATCAATAAAACTTATCCATCACATTACTCCTGGACTTCCGTCAACCGCATTCCAAAACTTGGCTGTTTGCTGTCTCATAAATGTAAACAAAATTTTTATAGCCTTAATCTATCGACAAGATACTCATTACTTCGATGCTATGTGTTCCTTCGTTCAATATAGAGTGTAGGAACAGTATGTGGCATTTGTAGATACTGTACAGACATTATCTGTGGCAAGAGAAACAATAAGTTGACATTACCTGACATCGCAATTTGGGAAGGGGACCTGATAGTTTAATAACCTTCGAAACTGAAAAGCCAAGTTTGCAAAATATTTATTTCATGACGACCGGTTTCAGTGGTCTATGCCACCATCATATAGTCATATAAAACTTTACAGGTTAGTCATCTTAAAAAAATGGAGATTAAATATTACGTGCAACATAGCTCTTAGTCTAAATACAGGGTGTCCAGAAAAGGGCTCCCTGATTTCAAAATTAAATATCTCGAAAACAAAGATCGATAGAGGAATGCACTAAATGGTATGTTTATTGTGAAAGTTTATACAGCAGCTGCTAACAGATGGTGCTGTACGCTGTGGAGCTCATAGCAGCATACATAAGTGAAATAATCGTATGAAAACACTCTTTGCAAACAATCACATCACAAAATTTTCAAAATGTTTACCACTGGCACTACAGAGGTGGTGCAAACGAAGAATGAAATTCGCCATCACATTTCGTAGTGTCTTAACCGAAATGGATTCACATGCCACAGAGATCGTCGATTCAAGCTCGTCAAGCGTGGCGGGATGCTTCGAGTAGACCATGTCTTTCACTGTGCCCCACATAAAAACGTCACAGGGAGTCAAATCCGGCAAATATGGAGGCTAATCCATGCCTGCACCAATAAATTTCAGATATTCCAAAGCAATGACTCGATTCCCGAAGTATTCCTCAAGAAAACGGAAACACTTGTTCATTACAATATGGTCGGGCTCCATCTTGCATAAACCATTCAGTACCTGGTCGATTCTCTAACGCTTACTGTGTGGCGACAAATTGTTCCAAAATTGCAACGTAACGAGCACGGCCAATAATGCCTCTGTTGCATACTGCAGCCCACACAGTAACCTTAGGAGAATACAGGGGTTTCGCTTTACACCAATATGGCTTTTCGGAACCCCAAAATCGCCAGTTCAGCTTATTCACGTATCCATTCAGGTGGAAGTATGCTTCATCTGTAAACCAGATGCAGCCAACATCAAATCCTTGACTATCAATCATTGTGAGCATCTGATTAGCAAAGGCAGCCCTTTGTTGCACAGCTCGTACGGATATGACCTGGTGCATTTGAATTTTGAATGGAAACATGTTTAGGCTGTTTCTCAGTATTTTCTGCGTGCTGGGACGCTTCAAACCAGTCTCAGATGCAATTCTACGGACGGATGACATTGGATTTCGCTGAATAATTCCAGAAACTGTGGCGATATTTTCAGGTGTAACTGCGGTTTGCTTGCGGCCAACATGCCCCACTAGATCATCATTTACTCTGCCAGTTCGTTGAAATTTTTCGAAGAGCGTACGAATGGTTTTCGCATCGGGCCTTTTGCAACATTCAATCGTGCTTGAAAACTTCGCCTCGTTTACGTAAAAATCTCTTCTAACTTTTGGTACTCTAGCACCAGGAAAACGCTTGTTCAATGGAGTACATGGTTTTATTCTCTTCCTTCGGTACGCTAACCTCCTTTCACGTTTCAATAGTGGAATTGATCGCTCTGGGCTTCGGATTACTATTTATACCAGACATTACGTCTGGCGATTACAGCGCCATCTGTTAGCAGCTTTTGTAACTATTATTTCAAACTGCTGTATAAACTTCTTACAGCTTTCACAAGAAACATACCGTTTATTGAATTCTTCTATGGATCTTTGTTTTCGAGATATTTAATTTTGAAATCAGGGGGTCCTTTCCTGAACACAGTGCATAAAATGCTGTTTATGTTTTAACTTATGTATTTTTATTTTTATATTTAGTCTGACTGCTATGTTGCACGTAGGTCAAATAAGATGACCAACTTGTAAAATTTGATATGACCAGTTGATGGTGGCACAGCCTTCTGATACCGGTCGAAATAAAGTACATATTTTGCAATCTTGAAGACTATTAAGAAACAATAAGGTTAGACCACACACGGATTGTTGCTCAATGTCAAAAAAGATTTTATGATAGGAGTTACAAGGCGGGTATTCGTGAGTCACATAGATGTGGTAAAGACCTGTATTGTTATCAGACTATAGGTAATTATGAACAGGCGCTGGTGTTTCTCCATTCCCGGAAGCGCGAGCTTTAAGAGGAGTCGTACCGCCCTATCTCGAAAATTTTAAATTGGCTGTATATATGCCCCGTTTCCTCAGGAACTGTTTTGTATATAAATGTGATGGTTTTATCACATGTTCTCGCATGTTTTGTGACTGTATTTCTCTAAAATCACTATAAAATAACCGCTTGAGAATAGTTATGATTTTTCCCTAACCATATAATGTTTTTACGTAAATTTTCACAATTTTAATTTCTTGAATTTTAACTATTACAGTAAAGACTACTAAAGTAGAGCTACATCATCGTTGTTCTATTTATGTTCAAAATGTTCAAATGTTTGTTAAGCTTATGGGACTTAACTACGGGGTCATCAGTCCCTAAACTTACAAACTACTTATAAACTACTTACAACTAAGGACGGCACAAATATCCATGCCCGAGGGGGAATTCGAATCCCCGACCGTAGTGGCCGTGCAGACCGCAACTGGAGCACCTCAGTCCCCTCGGTAACCGTGGCCGGCTCTATTTATGTTACGTAGTAAATAATCCATAGATGTAGATTCGAATGTTTTTGAGAAAAAGGAGCATTTATACTGAAAAGCGACATTTTGAGAAAAATGTGTTTAAAGAAAACAATTTTAATGTACAGTCAGCTGACACATAAAAAATATGTTAGAATCTTCCTGGATGGTAGTCGTCATCTCCTTCCTCGCCCAGTGATGTCCCCCTCCCCTTGGATCTGGCTTCCTTTGGCATATTGTTTGTCGCTATCTCTGCCTACACGATTCGCCGTTGGTCCAAATCTATCACACTTTTAGTGTTGTAACCGTTAAGGATTCCAAGATATTCCAAATCATGTAGACTTCCAGAATAGCCATCATTGAAAGTTAAGAACGCCACTTTTGGTTTAGTTGTGATGAAAACTATCACAGGAAACACATAAATATGGCTAGTGGATACCTGTTGTTGTCAAACACAAAAAATGTAAAATTCAAAGAGTTTACTACGAAGTATCACCAGTGTAGTGAACTTACGTATCGGACAGTTCTCTACAAAACAAGAGAAACCTCAGCCTTGAAGACAATATAATTCGAGAGAAAAATGCCAATATACGAAATGATGTAAAACAAAATTCTCAAGAATGTCAGTGCAGGATTATTTTCAAATATCTATTTAAAATAGTAAATAATGTACTATTTCAATAAAACGAACACAAACTAAGCTTAAACATCCATGTTTTCACAGTTTACATAAGATAAAAAATGTGTATTTTTGTTTTTTTTGGCGGTGCGACTCCTCTTAAAATACTCGGCAATGCGGTACAGTTACGTAAGTTAAAAGACTGCAGAACACTGAATGCCATAATTGAGAGCTCCGCAGAAGTTTGTTCACCGGGATGCGTCGTTGCCCCTGCTCCCTGATACAACCCTGCTGGTGTCGACCAGGGACTGGTTTAATGTTTGTAAAAAAAAAAATGTTCAAATGTTTGTTAAGCTTATGAGACTGAACTACGGGGTCATCAGTCCCTAAACTTACAAACTACTTATGAACTACTTACGAACTAGGACGGCACAAATATCCATGCCCGACGGGGGATTCGAACCCCCGACCGTAGTGGCCGTGAAGACCGTGACTGGAGCGCCTCAGTCACCTCGGCCACCGCGGCCGGCTAATGTTTGTATAGCATATGGGATTTAACTACGGGGTCATCAGTCCCTAAACTTACAAACTACTTATGAACTAGCTAATACTAAGGACGGCACAAATATCCATGCCCGATGGGGTATTCGAACCCCCGACCGCAGTGGCCGTGCAGACTGCGACTGGAGCGCCTCCGTCCCCTCGGCCACCGCGGCCGGCCCAGGGACTGGGTTTCGGCCATTACCCATTACGCGAACGTCGCTGCCACGCGGAATGTATCGACCGGTAGTGCCGCCAGTCACGCACGCACATGCGGGCCTCATCACGCGTGTGGTCAGCGCGTCACACGGCCGGCGGGACCCCACCATCTGTTCGCCGTGGCGGCGGCGGCGGTGCTGGCGGAGGCAGGGCATCGACCCGTAGAGGACCTCCTTGTCGGCCCATTGAGCCTCAAACTATGTGGAAACTAGAGCGTGAACGCCGCCGATAAGGAGCAGCCGAACAGGTTGTAGCCTGCGTATCGCACACACATGGGCCGCCTCAAAGGTTACGCACGGCATGGTGGGCTGGGCATGACTTCCAGTAATGTGCTTCCGTGCATGAACATACAGCCTTTCAGCCTCTACACTAATTGCTCCTCAGTGTTTAGTACTGGTAAGTAACAACAACACGTCTGACGCAAATGCAATATCACTTACAGATGATATGATTCTAATTTTTTAACGTTATACTTTGGTTAAGGATGATCTCGGTTTGCACAAGGCGGGTGTCTACCGTATCTCATGTAGCTGTGGCATGTTGGTCAAACTATTAGGACTGTTGAGGACCGTTGTAAAGAGAATAAAAGTCACGCACGTTTACAACAGCCAAACAAATCTGCTGTGGCCGAACACTGTCTTGACAGAGGTCACTCTATGGAATACAACAAAACGGAAATTTTGGCATGCTCTTCCAGCTGCTGGGACTTTGTTATCAAGGAAGCCATTGAAATAAAACTAGTTAACAACCTTATGAATAGGGATGGAGGGTATTTCTTATATTCCGCAGGGGATCCTGCTCTCTCACTTGTCAAAATGAGATGGACAAAACTAATCCGACCTCATACGTCGAGAACTAATGTTTATTATCGATATTCTGACTGTTTTCATCTTTGGTCGTGTCGGCGCTGCATGCTTGCTTGCTCGGTGTAATTTTTCCTTCCTGTTTACTCATTGAAAACCGACGTTCTAAAGATCATTGCACATTGCTTCCTAATTGCAGTTTCACCTTGAAAAAGTCAGAGTGATCTCCTGCCGAAGTATCGCCCGACGTCGAATTTCATACCTAGCTTCGAAATGTTACCGTTATTTTAAAAGCAACATTAACTAAAACTTTAATTTTATACGAAATATATTCTTATAGGACACTAAAATTTAGCCAGTAGAGTGCTGGATTATTAAATTCATTCGCCAGGACGATGAGCTGAGCTAGGTACCAGTCGCTGGTGGGCCTCTGTAAAGGTACCACGAACTCCGTGATGTTGCTCGCAAATGTTCAAAGAAGTGATAATAAGTGGTAGTATTGCTTCGTCACGATAAATAGCCGCAGTCCAAGGATTTTCGATTGGATAAATTTGAGAGTGAGATTGATTCTAGTAATTATGATACGTAAAAAGAAAGGTTATCAGCAAGAGTCTTTACTTAATACAGCGATATAAAGATATTCTACGCGCATCTGTCTTAATATTCAACTGCCTCGCTGATAAAAATAAAGGAGAGTGTTAGTAAAAACTGCTTTGAGTAGGTAGAAGTATTTCCTGATTGTGTCATATTCTAGCAAAACGCACTGTGGCAAATAAAAAATTAAAATGTTTCTAAACCTGTGAGACTAAATTTCGTTAATTGTTACTCTCTAGGCTTACAACTACTTAAACGAAGTTAAACTAAGGGCAACACGCACACACACACACACACACACACACACACACACACACACACACACACACGGCCCTGAGAGGACTCGTACCTCCAAGGGCCAGGAACCACTCGCTCCGCAGCAAGTAGCTTTAGAGCGCTCGGTCAGTCCACCGCGGCTGCTCTGTAGCCTGGGGATGAGAGTGTCCAATGAGAAATATAAAATTGTCATTAGGTAAGCAACTCTGAACTCTGTTGATGAATGAGTGACTTGGAGTGGACACCCGCCACGGTGAACTAGAAAGGATTAGTGAAATTGGTATTTGATGTGCGTCTGCAATATACAGAAACCATCCTAACTTTTAGGTCTTATACATTGTAGGTATAGTTGGCATTCCCTTATTAATTTGTTTATATTATGAGTAGGCGATCCAACATTACGATACGTTCCAAGAATGGAACAGCCAAGATCGCTGGTATATAATTTTATTTGGTTATCAGTGGTCTCTGCCATCATCGTCCGGTCCAAAAATTGTAATCTTGTAATGTCAACAGTAGTTGTATAAAATAATTTAAAGTGCATAGGTGCACTATGCCATTGTAATAAATGTGTACATATCACTATAAGTGACAGTTATAACAATGCCATACTGCACGTATGCACTTTAAATTATTTTATACAACAACTGTTGACATTACTAGATAACGGCTATGGAAAACAATTTTTGGACCAGATGATGATGGCAAAGACCATTGAAACCGGTCATCCAAATAAAATTATATACCAGCGATCTTGGCTGTACCAATTTTGGAACGTATCATTCCTTTATTAATTTGACATCATGATGAGCAGACCACGATATGGGACACTAATTAATTAAAAAACGATGCAACCCTATTTCAAGGACAGCCGTCCGTTCGTTACAGAAATAATAGAGAATAAACCCTTCTTGTTATTTCGAATTGACATTTCCAATTTATTTGAACGGTCTGGAAAAATAAAAAATCCTTAATGTCGATTTTGTCACACACATTCCAGAGTAATAAACATCGTAAAAACATGGAAAACAATCATTTTCACTAAATCGAATACATCGTACAAATTTTACTTTACTTTGGTATGTCAACTGGAAATCAAATTTCACTTACGTAATGGTTCCACCGAATATACCAGAGCAAATTTGCGGTAGCGCTACTCTCCGAAGGGGTATTTTCACGTTCAGTGATGTTGCACTTTCATAACGTTTACAGAGAGTGATAGATTAGGAGGTGTCAGCAGTGTAGATCATTCTCAAAGTAATCGTCATGTTTCTCACTGCACGGTACAGTTTTGATCTGTGAGTGGGAATCAGACCTCATAGGATTGAGTGGTTATATTGAGACAACGCCGTTCATACCCTTTCGTGAGATATTTTTGTCTCGAATCGTACTGGCGGTGTGTTTGAAATGTAAGGAGAAGAGATGCTAATGGGCAAGTGCAATGTATGCTCTTTCGTAGTGGAGGTGCCACAAGCACTTCTGACGAAGCATACGATAGTCTTTATCTTTTTTTCAGTATTAACAAATACACCTGGATATCCTCTATGAGTGTGTCTCGGCCTCCTAATAATACAGGAATGACGGCGGTGAGCGTAGAGCACGCAGGTAGGCTGTCGTGGCGAACATTGCTGAGCTAGCATAGGGCGGGAGAGAAGAGTGGCATCTCAGAGGCGGCGGACTGTGGTAACTTCGGTAACCTGCTGGGAGCGTGGAGGGCGCCGACGTCACTCATAGTGGAAGTGTGAGAGCGGGTAGGTCGGTAACCCGGGCGTCCCTCTTCTGACAAGGAGACCACATCGGTATCGGATTTTAGAATGTTTTTATATTTATATTCAAATACCAATCAGTCAAAGCTATTCGACGAAACTCTCAAAAATTCTCGATGAAATCGATTTTGAAGTTTTGCAAGTATGTGTAAGTATCAATACTTAAGACAGCCGCAGCATCCATCTGTGTAACTAATGTGTTAGCCTTCTGGCCTCTCAAACATAGAGTTCGTGGTTCGCATCCCGCTATGGTAGTGTTTATTCTTAATTTTTGCATTCTTACCGTTTTAATACCTAATGGTAATTTTATGAAAAATGCACTTATTTTTGTTTATTCGTAATTTTAGATATTTTATAAAAGGTTTTGAATAATGGTCATTTAAATAAATAAATAAAAACATTGCGATGTTCACAGTTGTGACAATACCGAAGAATAAAAAAAAAAAAAAAAAAAAACTTCATTTCGGTCATTGTGAGATTACCGCCCAATAGAGAGGGACAATGGCGAGTGCCAGGTACAGTGCAGTGCACAGCGTGAAATAAAATATTCTAATACTACTTGCATTTGAAGTAATACGATGCAGTTAGGAACCTTTAAGGCCCTCATTACAAAATAGCCTGTTGACAAATAAACAATACATTAGCTGATATAGTCACATCTGACGTAATATGTTTAATTGACAATGAAAAGTAATAAATTACCAATGAATACAAGACAGTTACACAACTAGCATGGCAATGTTTGTTTATAAAAATAATATATTAACTATTTCTCATTTTATTTTCAATTAATCTTGTGTATTTTACCTTCAAATATTCAGTTAAATCACTTATCTGTGATATAAGAAATTGCACGATTATAATAAATAGTACAAAGGATGTTTATACTAATATAAATATGTAAGAAGATATTTGTTTAATGTGTAGTGTAATTATTTTGATTTTAAGTAAAGTTTTAGAAATGTATTGGCTGAGCGCTGTACGTTGGAAGTCAGTTAGAACAGCTCCCATGGGGATGTTGATGACGTAGGTAAAAAAAAAACCGGCAGTTGGACTTTAGGCGCATGTGCGCGCGAGGGCAGGAAGTGATGAGGCGGGAGCAAGGGGGGTAGCTGGCCGGGCGGTGTCGCTCTGGATCAGTCGGCATGTAGATCTCCAGGTGGAGGTTATAGATTTGTGTGTGGCAATCCCACGTGTGGTTGTTCGTCGTAGACTGCACCAAGTTGGATCGAGTGCTACAGTGTGTTTGTGATATTTAGCTGGTGGAACAAGGTGTGCATCGCATTGAATTAAAGTGACTGTGATTTGTTAATGAAACATGTGTCGTCGCATAGGCATGAACATAAACGGTGTTTAAGACAGCCACATTTGTGACAAATATTCATTTTGTCTGGGGGCTCACGAGCTATAACTTTAATTGATAAATGTGTCAACGTACAGACGTATCAGCCACAGGGTTCTAAGATTGTGAAATAAACAACATAAAGTGAACTTTTACGTAGTAGTAATAGTAGTTAGTACACCCTTTTCTCTGATGAACTTGACTTTATTATGAATTTTTTTGTTAATCATATGCAGGGAAGGAAAGCTGCGAACGTGTGATATCATCCCCTAGAAAACGAGTCAAACAGTAGTAATCACAGATCCAGTGTTTTTGCATGTTTAGGAATTTGATTCGCAGTTGGTGGTTGTGAGTTTTAAAAATTAATCTTTTCCTATTTTAAACTCTCACCCCGACCTTCACCGTCGCATCATACACATTCCAGAGTGATAAACATCGTAAAAACATGGGAAACAATCATTTTCACTGCATCGAACACTTCGTACAAATTTTACTTTTCTTTGGTATGTCAATTGGAAATCAAATATCATTTACGTTTCTCTTGTATCGCACAGTCGAGAAGCGAACCATTTCACCGAAGATTGGATCGGACAGCTGGTGATGAATAATTGAATGAAGTTTGATTCACTCCTATCACTAATTTCACGTCCTCCTTATTTCCAGACGCTACCAATCGAACGTGATAGAACACGGTAGTCCCCTTATAACATGCAACGAACCAATTAATCGAACTCGTATGCAAGGAGTACTTTTACACTATTTCAAATTAAGTTATATAAAACATTCTGGGATCTCAAATTATACGTCTCGTCAGTTTGTTTGAGTGTTTGTCGACGATCTGAACACTCTGTCGTCAACTAAAACGATGGTGTAATAATATAAGTAACAATATTGATATTAGCAGATACAAGATGTACTTTTGAATATATCCAGACTGGTTAAGGCATGGCGAATTCTGACAGAAGGAAGTTAAGAAAGCTGTACCTGGCGAGAGCAATGGTAGTAGGACAATATCTGGGAGTAGGAATGGAAAAAAATGTTTGTATAGTCTATGGGACTTAACTACGGGGTCATCAGTCCCTAAACTTACAAACTACTTATGAACTAACTAAGACTAAGGACGGTACAAATATCCATGCCCGAGGGGGGATACGAACCCCCGACCGTAGTGGCCGTGCTGACCGTGACTGAAGCGCCTCAGTCCCCTCGGCCACCACGGCCGGCTTTATTGAAGCCATAGTTGTTAACAACCTGTTATGAAAGATAGAAAATGATAAATAAACAAAAATACGTAATATTCTTCGTAAAAATTACCATTAGATATTAAAATTGTTTAATTATTGAAACATAAAGAAATGAAAAACGGAAAAAAATTGTCACAGTGGAATTTCAACCGCTGATCGTAGAGTTGTAAGGCCAGACCGCTACCAGTTATGCAACACTAACACATGCTGCTGCTGAATTAGTTATTGGTTGTTACGTGTAGTTGCAAAACTTCAAAGTCAATTTGCTCGAGAAGTTCTGAGAGTTGCGTCGAATGGCATTGGCTGATTGCTATTTGAGTTATAAACTTATGTACCATAAATATCAAAAACTTCTACAATTCGATACCCATGTGGTCTCCTTGTGAGACGCGTCGCATCACGGGAAAGATAAGGCTCTATAATGGTGGCTCCGACTGTAATGAATAAGCTGTTGAAGGGACGTTTAATCTTCTATCATTATTCCTACATTGATGTAGGATTAAGCAGCAGTTGACAGTTCCGACCCAAGGGCGATGATGGCGACGTTCAGTATTCAGGTTTTGGTCACAACGATGAGTAACACAACTTTGCTTGTATCTAAACTTCTAGCTACGTCCATTGAGGACAATATTGAGGACAATCTACTGTCTTGGCATGCGGTGCAGATTCTGCATACTACTACTGACCACCGCTTTCCAAAAAAAAAAAAAAAAAAAAAAAAAAAAAAAAAAAAAAAAAAAATGTTCAAATGTTTGTAAAGTCTATGGGACTTAACTACAGGGTCATCAGTCCCTAAACTTACAAACTACGTATGAACTACTGACGAACTAGGACGGCACAAATATCCATGCCCGAGGGGGGATTCGAACCCCCGACCTTAGTGGCCGTGCAGACCGTGACTGGAGCGCCTCAGTCAACTCGGCCACCGCGGCCGGCACCGCTTTCCACCGAGTGATGATTCCTACGTGTTGCATATAATGGACAGTGCACCAGCACTGTCGGGTTATATACTACGAACCATTAAAATCGCTACACCAAGACGAAAAGCAGGTGATAAACGGCAAGTCTTTGGACAAATATATTATACTAGAACTGACATATGACTACATTTTCACGCAGTTTGGGTGCATAGATCCTGAGAAATCAGTACCCAGAAAAACCACCTCTGGCCGTAATAACGCTCTTGGTACGTCTAGCAATTGAGTCAAACAGAGCTTGGATGCCGTATACAGGTACAGAGGCCCATGCAGCTTCAACACGATATCACAAATCATCAATAATAGTGACTGGCATATTGTGATGAGCCAGTTGCTCGCCCACCATTGACCAGACGTTTTCAATTGGTGAGAGATATGAAGAATGTGCTGGCCAGGGCAGCAGTCGAACATTTTTGGTATCCAGAAATGTCCGTACAGGAGCTGCAACATGTTGTCGTGCATTATCCTAATGAAATGTAGGGTTTCGCAGGGATAGAATGAATTGCGGAGCCACGGGTCGTAAAACATCTCAAATGTAACGGCCACTGTAAAAGTGCCGTCGATGCCAGCAAGAGGTGACCAAGACTTGTAACCAATGGCACCCCTTACCATCTCGCCGTGTGATACGCCAGTATGGCAATGACGAATACACTCTTCCAATGTGTGTTCACCGCGATGTCGCCAAACACGGATGCGACCATCATGATGCTGTAAACTGAACCTCGATCCATCCGAAAAACTCACGTTTTGCCATTCGTTCACCCACGTTCGTCGTTGCGTACACCATCGCAGGCGCTCTTGTATGTGATGCAGCGTCAAGGGTAACCGCAGTCTTGGTCTCCGAGCTGGTAGTCCATGCTGCTGCAAACGTCATCGGACTGTTCGTGCAGATGGTTGTTGTCTTGCAAACATCCCCATCTCTTGTCTCAGGGATCAAGACGTGGCTCCACGATCCGTAACAGCGATGTGGATAAAATACCTGTCATCTCGACTGCTAGTGATACGAGGCCGCTAGGATCCAGCACGGCGTTCAGTAGTGCTCTCCTGAACCCGCCGATTCCATATTCTGATAACACTCATTGGATCGCGACCAAGCGAGCAGAAATATTGCGATACCATAAACCGCAATCGCGATAGGCTACAATCCGACCTTTATCAAAGTCGGAAACGTGATGGTAAGCATTTTTCCTCGTTACACGAGGCATCACACAACAACTGCTGTTTGTGTATGAGAAATCGGTTAGTAACTTTCCTCATGTCCACAGGTTGCAGGTGTCGCCACCGGCGCCATCCTTGTGTGAATGCTCTGAAAAGCTAACCATTTGCATATCACAGCATCTTCTTCCTGTCTTCGTGGTGTACCATTTTTAATGGCTATTTAGAATGGTGGTCTGTTTGGTGGTGCGTAAGTACGCCTCTCTCTCTTACTGAATTATGGTGATATTGTGGGGAGTAGGATGTGGAAAACCTCTACCTCAAAGCCATACCCCGGCAGATGTTGAAATTTGGCCAGACACTCTCACGGTTAGTCAAATCTGTTGCAAAACGCCGAAGTGCCACTTCACAATGGTTCTTTCACATGTCTATTTCCGTTTGCTTATGTACGTCATTTCCACATAAATTCTTTAATTAACAACAACACACCTTTTTCTATTATTAAAATGTTATCTTCAACCACTCGTACGAAATTCACACCTTTTACATCCGAGAGTCGCGGTCATAGGTACCAACACAGATGTCAAATTAAGCGGAGCAATATGAATTAAAGGGAGTCTCAACACTTTCCAATTTTGTTGCACTCCTTCCTAGTTTGGGACGGATTGCGGAGCCATTTGGTGTTAATACAACTCATCAACCCTCTTTTTACTTCACATGAAATCCTGAACTTCTGCTTTTTCGGTAAGCAACGGTACCCACCTGTTGGAAGCGTCACTGGGCACCTTCGTTAAATCGCAAGCTGGCTGGACTTTTTTACCATTACAGAAGACAGGGTTTAGGCACTTTCAGCCAAATTTCACTCTTGTTTGTCACAACGGAGAGAACTCCGAGGTTTCGAGAATGTGAGTCCTCGATTCTCCTGCACAGTGTAATCATGTTCGTAGGAATATTTTTCAACATTTTTATATCATCATATATGGGTCATCTTTGTGCGCACAACTATAGTCTTTTCCAGGGGTCAGATACCTGTGGTGTCAGATCATGAATTCGATTAGGCTATTTTTAAATAGTTCTTGTCTTTCAAGAAAGGGATATGTTGTTAACAATACCGATGTCATTTAGTGAACATGGTAAAATAAATTGCACTCCGGCAACATTTCATTAAGCGCTGTTGTTTTCAGCAGGTTTCATATTCGGAGTTTTAGAGGAATTGAAAAAACAATTAGTGAAGCACTCGGTTATTATAGTCTCTTCAGCGTAAAAAGTAATATTATACACCTCCCTGCGCTGGTAAATTACAATTGAATTGCTTCCATTTAAGGTTTCATTCAAAATTTAATCACTGGTGTATCTCAGCAATTTTTTCCTCCAGATAACTTTCCACAAGAAAACTGGCGAATTTTTGGTGACTGAGAGTGAGTCACATAAAGCATTCCTTTCTTAAGCAAACTTGTAAATTTCCTCTTTGCAAGAGTTGCGTTTGCTACCGCCAAATTAGTTCAATATGCTCAACGCTTCATCAGTATTATCAGATTGTATTGCCGCGAGAGAACACGTACACCGACTGCCGGCGTGGAGCAGGGGATAGCGTCACGGAATGCTATAAAACTTTCTGGCATCTTATAGGAGATAAGCTAACCGAGGCAATAAACGATGTTTTCAAAAATGTTCAAATGTTTGTTAAGCTTATGGGACTTAATTACGGGGTCGTCAGTCCCTAAAATTACAAACTACTTATCAACTACCTTATACTAAAGACGGAACAAATATCCATGCCCGAGGGGGGATTCGAACCCCCGACCGTAGTGGCCGTGCAGACCGTGACTGGAGCGCCTCAGTCTCCTCGGCCACCAACAATGTGTTGAAAGGTGAGTCCGTACCTGCAGACTTCAAGGAAAGTGTAACTGTCCTTCTTCCTAAAGGTAAAAATACCGCAATTAAAGACCTCTCGAAGATGAGACCTATATGCCTAATGAATTCTGATTATAAAATCGTTACAAGGGTGTTGAAAGAGAGATTCCGGTCCATACTTCAGAAGATAATCGGTAGTCATCAGACATGTCTCCTTGGTAGAAACATCTTCCAAACACTAAGCGAATATCGAGATATTGTCCCAATATTTTCAACGATCACGGCAAAAGCGGGTCTCCTTTTTATAGACTTTTCTAAGGCCTTTGACAGGCTAAATCACAAGTATTTATTTACACTGATGAGAGGTATGGGATTAAATGAAAACAACGTGAACGTTTTTACAAATGTTGTGAAAGGCATTCAAACGACAATTGAAATAAATGGGCACCGTACTCCATCAATTAATATTGATAACGGTGTCCTACAAGGCAGCCCTCTATCGATGTTACTGTTTATAATAGCATTGGAACCGCTATTGAGAATTTTAAATAACGAATTGGAAGGAATCCAGGGAATAGTAGAGTGACCAATGCGTATGCAGATGATGTCGGAGTTGTCATCAGAAGTGAGGTAGATATTCAACAGATAACTGCGACTGTACAACTATTGCAGAGCAACTGGTACGAAGGTAAACGAAATGAAACGTTCCTTTTTACGTCTAAATGGTTTAAAAAATATGCAGTTAGATTGGGCGAAAACGGTGGATCAACATACGGCCTTAGGCGTGACCTTTCACAGGAACCCGCTTAAAACCAAAACTCTTAACTGGCGAAAACTGTCAAACCAAATTAGGAGCGTATAAAAAAATTGTTTGAAAAATCTTGGTCGCAATTAGCTTTATTTCATGACGCGTTTCGAGAACATCATCATCAGACTGTGGTACAAAAGAAGAAAATTACATTTTAGATGTTTATAGAACGTAATTATGATATCTATAACGAGTATAAACCATATTAATACATATATACTTACAAAAGATTTTAAAAACGATGGGAAATACAACCATCTTGGTATATATGCTTGATTACAACTTTAAAATTGGCGCAGGGTTGGCATTGAAAGTTACGTGAATAAAATTATACATAAAACATCTTGGGCACACTATACTGTGTGCAGTCATAGAAACTGTGAAAGTTGCGTGAATAAAACTACACATAAAACATCTTGGGCACACTATACTGTGAGCAGTCATAAAAACTGTGAAAAACATTTCTACAAAAATGTGTTAAGTCATATAAAAATATATAAAGACATTTCTACAAAAATGTGTACCCCCCTCCCTGCCCTGGAGTCCCTACGGCTCTTCCCTGCCGCCCCCCTTTTCTTCACCGCCGTTTTTTTTATTTTATTTTATTTTCTCCCCTCTCCCGCACGCTTTGCTCCGCCCCCTTTTTATCGGGGTCCTGGACCGACAGTTTTACAAGTGCTACGTCAAGTGTTGTGTATTGTGCTACAGTGAAGTGTGTGTTTTTTTAACTGCGTCCACCGCAACCAGACAAGCGTCGCACCGTGTATTTTACTTAGTGTCTCCGTGTACTCGCCGTCCTGTGTTCTTGTCGTCCAACATGTGCTTTTTAAGTCACCGTGGCTCCTCGTTTTTAACTGACTACATCCGGTTTTTGTTCACCTGTCAACTGTTTGTACCTCCAATTGTCGCCATGTATGTGTTATTGTTCCTCCGTTGATTTTTCGCCTGTCATGTATTTTAAATTTCATCTCATCAATGCATTTTATTCTCTCGGCTGAAGAGCAGCCTCTGGAGCTGCTGCCAGCCTACTGGTGTACTCGCTGGTGTGGAAATACAATAAAGAAGGGAAAAAATGTGTTAAGTCATATCAAAGTGTATAAGACACCAATCTAAGTACATTAAAATTATTAATGGGATAGGGCGCACGACAAGGGAGGCGTGGGAGGGCCAAAAGATAGGATTTGTCGTTGCTAAATACAGCACAAACCACATGATAAATGTTAAAAAATACGCAGCCAGGCCACTGCGACGTTACAGTGACACAGCCGCTCATCACAGCTACAAGCTACCATTGCAGAAAAATCTTTCACGAGTACGAGGTAGAAAATTATATGAAGGGGCAATATGTCATATAACATTTTATGTGCCATGATGTCGAGACAACTGACACAATCCGACAATATGAGTACAATCAAGGTTTAAAAACCGAAACCAATGACAAAATAGGCAGTATACCAGTGCCATTGAATCACAACAATTCTCGTACAAGTGGTAGGTGGATGCGGTCTGGTTTTTTTTAAGTTAATTATTTACAAAAAATAATACATGTTACATAAAACACAATATATGTTGTAAGATACAATGAACAATAGGATACATGAGACATGTCCAGTGGACAGCTGTGTTGAGGTATACATTTGAATGAGGTACAATTCTAAAGACTATAGTAGTCTCTCATATTATATGAAACATATGTTGTAAGATATAATGAACAATAGGAACATGTGACATATCTAGTGGACAGTTGTGTTGAGGGATACATTTGAATAAGGTACAATTCTAAAGACTAAAATAGATCAACCATATGTCATAGATAATTGGACCTGTGTTGAAAAGGGGGGTAAGGAAAATTGACTAACAGTTGGGTGGTTATAATAAAATGTAAAACTATTTTCGGGTTACAAAATTATACCTATGGTACAGTCATCTTTTAGATTAAATATTGTCATATGTGGAACTAACCAAATCTGATGACACATAGTCAAAACGGGGGTAAGGAAAATTGACTAGCAGTTGAGTGGTTATAATAAAATGTAAACTATTTTCAGGTTACATAATTATACCTATGGTCAGTCATCTTTCAAAAAATATTGTCATATGTGAAATTAACCCTAATCTGATCACACATAGTCAAAATGAGGGTAAGGAAATTGACTAGTAGTTGGGTGGTTATAATAAAATGTAAAACTATTTTCAGGATACAAAATTATACCTATGATACAGTCATCTTTTAAAATATATTGTCATATGTGTAACTAAACCAAATCTGATCACACATAGTCAGACACTAAATATAACAGTATTAAAAAGAGGGATACATAAAATATTAACAATGGATAATACCTGATGGTAAGAAAAAATGTAAAGGTATGATAAATTACAGGTTATACCTGTAGTACAGTCATATTCTTATTTGGATATAATCTAAACATAAACCAAACTGAACATTCATAGTCATGGAATAAAATGGCCAGTATATAAAAGAAAAACAAAAAAAATTATAATTTTTCTTTTTTTTTTATACTGGATATTGGATACAATCTTAGTGGTTATAAGGCAATGTGGAAGGTATTATAGGTTGTACCCTATACCTGTGGTGCTCAAGACAAAGAAATATTGAAGTATATATATATACATAGATTTTAAGAGTGATAACTTGCCATAAAATGAGACATATCCAAAGTTCAGGTGGAACAAAATAAAGATGCATGGACACCTACTGGTGTGATCATGTATAATATACATAAGATAAAGGATGTTGAAATGTATTGTAAGAATGACAATATGCCATAAAATGAACTATGTGCAAAGTTGAGATGGTACACAATGATGAAGGTGTATGGAACCTAGTGTGAGCATGTATGATGTACATTAAAAAATAATAATATAATAATTCAGAGTACCTAATTTAGAGATTTTAAAAATAAATGTGTGAGTGTGTCAGATACTAAAGTTACACCAACAGTAAAACTGATTAAAACTATCAATGGGGCTGGCATCTCTTTATCATTAATGTGTTTTTTCCCTTTCTGGATATGATTAAGAGGAGGTAGTAAAGTAATAAAGAAGGGGGGGGGGTATCTATAGGTAAGGCGCTGGGCCAGTGATATACAAGTGGGTTCGTGGCATGAAAGAGAGTCATATGCTGGGTAAAGGTATGTGGTGAAATGTAGAAAAAGGTAGAGAAATTACATTGACGAGCATATTTTACCCGGAAGATGTCTACTTTCCAGAACAAAAAAACAATGCGGTATATTGGTTATTAGGAAATTACGTATATTACGTCATCCAGAAGAACGGAAATGGCGATCTACTGGATTACAAAGATTACATACTAGAAGAATTTTACAAATTATGCAAGTGGAAGGATCACAAGAAAAAATTTAGAAATATGATACAAATTTTATTTCAAGAAGGTATAATAGCGCAACCGCTTAAACTAAGCTGGAAAGATTGGAAATAGTTTTGAAATGCTAAAGTAGGGGATCGCTGCTGAGGGTGAAGTACGGTGGGGACTTCGTGCGCCTCGTGAACGCTACGGTAGCCGTGAAGGCCTCAGCAGAACCCCGAAACAGCAGTGCACCCTGATTCATTGAGTGTACATAACAAACACACTTGAAGTGAGGTCGTCATATTTTGAAATGTCAATGGTAATCAAGAGGAATGGAAATCGATGTAGAAAAAAATTGATTTCTGTTTTTTGAAATTAATAATAAAAACTTATACTACTGAAGATATATTCCCAGAATAAGCCATTGGAGAGGCATTTTTATTTTAAAATTTATACTAATTATAATAATTTCACGGATAAATCATTAATTTACGTAAGAGAAAAATGAAATAAAAGTGTAGCGTACCGGTGACAGAGGCTCACAAAGTTATGAGCAGAAAATTATGGTAAATTGAAAACTGGAAAAAAGGATGAATACATTCGAATAAGATTGTGGCAACATTGCGGAAGCAGTGGAAAAAAATTGATAAGACGAACTTTGAAGCCGTTAGTCGCGTGGTAAACTTACGCACCAACAAACAAACAAAAAAAGAAAAAATTAAATAAATAAATAAATAAACAATAATAATGAACGCCGAGCAGCAGTTAAGAATAAGTAGGGATCGGACCCCATACTTCTAAAATATTTTTATTTTTTGGTTCCTTAATGTTTCTAATTCAATATTAAAAAAAAAAAAAAAAAAAAAAAAAAAAAAAAAAAAAAAAAAAAAAAAAGGGTCAGTGGTTCGGAACACTAAAAAAAAATAAAAAATAACAACAAGAGAAAAAAATTGGAAAAAAGAAAAAATCTAAAAAAAAGGAGACTGGGGCGATCCGGTCGCGGTCTGCGCGGCCGCTGCGGTCGGGGGTTCGAATAAAAAAAAAGATAAAAAAAGAATACGGTGCTGAAGATCACCGGTTCAATCCCACCCACCGGCAAAAATTTATTTCTTTGTAATTAACAATTCCAGGATGTTCTACATCTTTCTTATGTTCACTTGTAAATTTTACTTGTTTCTTATGTTAACTGTTCTTCTAATTTCTGGTAAATTCTGTCTGTGTATAAATAGCAGAGCACTCTACCCGAGAGGTAGTCAGTGCTGCGTGTATGTTAAGTTCGTAATAAACGTGCTTTCAGTATAAGTGCTGTGTTCAGTTGCCTTCGAAGTCAAGTCTGCTTCCATTACAACGCGACAGTATCACAAAAAAGTTGTACATTAGTCTTGGTTGTAATGTTCTTCGTAAGTTATACCATGAATAGATATCTTCAAAAGAGGTTAACTTTTAAATTCTATGTCAACAAATTTCTCCTTTTATAGAAACGATATTGTAATCCTAGTGTCATACTGTTGTTGCTACGACAGTCTTGAAGTATTAACTAGCAGCATACTTACTGTGCTGTAAAAAAACAGTAGCTCGCAGTAAACGATCATTTACTCGTATGATTGCTCATGAGTGTCTTTGTTATTCGTTAATTGTTTAGCAGTTATCATTGTAAAACACGCTAACACGAAAATTGTGGTACAGATTACTAATTTATTCGTACAAGAAGGTCAATGAAAGATACATAATTTGAAAGATTGTTTATCATAGATTTCACGAATATAAATGTTATGTGTGCATTTAGCCATTAAAAGTGGTAAAAGGAAGTAGAAATTTTCCTATCTACATCTTGGATGAAGTACTACATTCTCCAACAATCAGCTCACTGATCGGCTATTCGCCTCGACCAAAGACGCTGTAATGCAGCGCATTTGCAGTATTAGAATAAAGTATTAATATAAGTGAATATCGAAACATGGAGCGCTCACAACTCACTTTCTTGTGCCATTGAAATGCTTCATTTTCGCAGTGATTAAAAGTGGTTAAAAGAAATTGATGTTTTCATTTGAATGTTGATATAAAGGATGATGCGCCGGGAGAGGCATCTAGCGGTGCTCAGGTGAAATAACATTATTTCTTAGCGTTGTATAAATATACGAACACCGAAATTGTAGTTCAGTTTCAAATATTAGGCTAATGAAAGTTATATAATTCGAAAATGGCATGTGAAGTATATACTTCAGTTTTTATTTGTTGTTATTGTGTTAGGCATTTTCCTTGACACGTAAAAGATACTGTTTCATACCTCCCAGTGCCAGTTAAATTTTAGCAAATATCCCAGCGGCCTCCTATGATAATGTTGGCAACAGATGCTGAATAATGAGAATCCTGTGAGTCTTCATTTTAGCCAATAGCTTGACAACGCTGATGTTTTCTCATGGAATCTTCGCTTTACGAGTGCAGTTATTTTTACTGAGCGGACGAGCGTCCATACAAGAACCTGTCAACCATAATGCAGGAACAGCATTATTTGTTTACTTCATGGCCTGTACGATAAACTAATCGAGTTATTCTCTGTGGTTCGAACAAATGGGCAAAGATTTTCTATCGTGTTTTTATAATTTTTCTAACGAGCATTCTGTGTAGTCTATATCTATAAATGTGAATGTCTGTTCGGTGTACGTTTATCACGTCTGAACCGCAAGACATAAAGAGCTAAAAATTTGTACAGTTACTAATGTCTACCCGGGGAAGGCTTTATGCACAGTTTTAGGGCGATCGGATAGCTATTTATCTATATAAAAATTATATGAATGTGAATGTCTGTTCGGTGTACGCTTATCACGTCCAAACGACAATATTTGTACAGTTACTAATTTATACCAGAGGAAGCTTTTAGGCACGGTTTTATAGCGATCTGATAGATATTTAGTAATTTGAAGAATATAACGTGAAATGCGGAACATAATGATTCTTTGAAGAATAAAAATTTACTGTTTGACAATGGTTTTATTGGTTGCGTTGTTGCTTGAGGGTTGATAATGATAAAAGGGTGGAGTATATTGGGATGGAAAGTTATCGATGTATATAAAATTCTACGTGTGTGTGTGTTAATATTTCGCTCTGCAGCGAAAACTACAGAACGCAAACGAATGGTGTGTGTGTAATTGTTGTTCGAAGTCTCCCGTTGTACACCATAGCAGTTCCATGCCGACAGCTATAAAGGGTGGGAGATATGGTGGTTGGAAGTTGTCAAATTATAAAAAAAAATCGGACTGAAGGCCAGCGATGACGTTTGCGACTCTATAGGAAGGAGGTTACGTACAGCGAAACGTGATCCCACAGACCATATTTTTGGTCTATGCGTGCCACAGTGTCTTCAGCTCTTTCTCTGTAAGGATAATCATACGAATAAGGAAATATAAGAATAAATAAATAAATCAGTAAAGAAGAAATTTCTTTTAATACATCTCTTTGAAAAAATCGATTTGGCGTTTCGCGCATTACATCAAGTGATCCATCTGTGATTTATTACAATCATTATTGTTGAATTTCCTGATTGGATTCTTCGAAACGAGTGCATTTTTACCTGTGATTTCTTATATATTCTCTGATAAATGTAACATGTTTTTAGAAAAAATGAGATGGACAATGAGAGAGATTGGATAGGAAAAGTACTAACTCAACGTTCGAATAAATAAATAAATACCCGGGCTACCCCGGGTTTTCAGCTAGTACATACTGAATTTATTATTAAAATCGTCTGATACTCGTTTAAAAGAGAAATATTGATGTATGCTGAATTTTATCAATAACTGAATTGTTCTGTCGCGACATGGAGATGTTAGAAGCTGCAGCCAATGCTACTCTGTTTATCTCTAACACGTGCGCCAGTAGAGGGCTGTAGCTGTGACGTCAATGTAGTGGCCCCAATCGTGCAGCGGCTATATCGAATGCTGTACTGTACATCCATCGCCGGCGCCGAATCAAACGTCATTATTCACGCGGCTGGTGCGACGAGTGGTTGGCCGAGTACGTTTGATGGCGCGGGATGACGTACGGCCGCACGGAGGGCAGGCCGGTCCAGGCGAGGCCAGGTCACAGCCGTGAAGAGGCCGAGGGTGGGGTTGAGGGCCAGATGGCTCAGGGCGGCGAGCCGGTCGACCGACTCAATTATACACTCACAGCACTGCCATACCAGATGACGTTTAATTTTCACGCCATGTACACTAATGGCACGCTTCCAACAAATTTTGGTTTTGGCCTGTCATTTCCAGTTTCGCGAATATGCAGAGTAATCGATTAACATGCCAGCCTCGAGAACACTCCTCAGCTGACATATACAGGGTGTATCGGAAAGGATGGCACAAAATTAAACGGTTGGAAGTACACGTTAATTGAAGTAAAAAGTGTTCTAATAAACATGGTGTTGCAAAGAGCCTAGTCGCGGTGGAGTATCCAAGAGTACCAAGGCGTTTAGCTGCAAAGCGCGCCGCTGTTCGCAGTCGGAGTTTCGATTCCTCCCGCGGGCATGGGTGTATTTGTTGTCCTTAGCATATGTTAGTATAAGTAGTTTGTAAGCCTAGGGATTGATAACCACAGTAGCTAAGTCCCATAGATTTACGAACATTTGAACATCTTTTATGCAAAGAGCCGTTGTGAGATAATTACGAATGTCTGGTTCCAAGCCGCCACTGACGTCATTGTAAACATCGTCCTAGTTAGTACACATTAATTTGAAATTTAGACTTTACTATTAAGACTTACATCCAATTTAGTTTCACTGACTTCTATGACAAACATCGCCCTAGTTACATGGAGCTCCGACATATTTTGCTACTGCTATAAAACGGCATTAGCGCGCAAAGATGCAAAGGTCGAGGCGGACCTGATCTAAATCCTTCCGATTACTGTGCCTGGAGTCACCTCAAAAGCAAAGTTTACAGCACACCCGTTAAGGCGGTTGAGGTACTGGAGCGGAGAGTTGTATGCGCTTCTCAAGAATTCCGATATTATCCAGTGGGTTTCAAATGTTCAAATGTTTGTAGAACTTATGGGACTTAAGTACGGGGTCATCAGTCCCTAAGCTTACAAACTCTTATGAACTACCTAAGGGCGGCACAAATATCCATGCCCGAGGGGGGATTCGAACCTCCGACCGTAGTGGCCGTGCAGACCGTGACTGGAGCGCCTCAGTCCCCTCGGCCACCGCTACCGGCCAATGGGTTTCGAAAGAATTATAAACTCATTGCAGAATCGAGCACAGTATTCGATCCAGATGCAAGGAAGACACTTCGAATACCTTTTTAAAAGGTTAATCCATACGTGAAATATGAATTGTGATCTGTAAGTTAATATTGAAGTGTAAATTTTAAATTAATTTGTACTAACTAGATGTTTACGATAAAGTCAGTGAAACGTGAAATAAATTCGTTGTAAATTTTAATAGTAACAAATTAACGACCACTACCTAGGACGATGTATACAATGACGTTAGTGGCGGCTTGGAATCATACATTCGTAATTATCTCGCAAAAGGCTCGTTAGTGGACCCATTTCTACTGGGACATTTGTAATTCTATTATCGTGTAATGTCAACCGTGTAAGTTTGCGCCATCGTTTTTGATAACCCAGTATTTCCTCATATGCAAATTCAATCACTGGTCCAACACATTCGATAACAAATTTAGCGATGTAATATGGAATTTGATATAGTACAAACAAAGCAATTATTTGCGAAATAAAATTTTCCCGAGACCGCTAAAATATGTTTATTTGTGGTGACGACCGGTTTCGGAGCAGTGGGGTACAGCCTTCTGGTCTATTAAATCTTATAGCATTCATGAAGATGATGCCGAAGTTGAAAGACAACCGTCTGTCGTCTTTCATATTTTTTTAATATTTCAGTAAAATTATAATTTATTTAATGTTGCTAGATTATCATTTTGTTAAAACTTTAACCATACTCTTTTCAAGGGTTTAGGAACAGGATGTTTATTGCATGTGTTAAATATTAGTTAATATTGCATGAAATGCGTCTCTAGCCCCCCCCCCCCACCTTCTGCTGTTATTTAGCATACTTTATTTTCCAGAGCTTTTTTTGACGACTGCATTCACCGGAAAGTCTAGTAACAATGCATAGTGTTCCATTACACCTAATCAGGTATCGAATCCTCTCGTTGTGCAAGATGAATCCCCCTCATACACCCTTCAGTCCGATGTATTTTTTATGAATAAATATTCTGAAACTGTAAATAGTCTCTAGAAAGACTTATCTATCTCGTGATGCTGGGCCATTGGTGAACAACTTTTGCTAATAAAGCTTTAGATTTGAATTATTTAGACTTGCCTTTCGTCACTTAAGATTATTATTTAATTTCTTACTTGTTACGTTTGGTGTGTGTAGGAGATTATGAGTGTCCGTCACGATAACGCCGCCTTATGCCAGGTTTATCTCTTGCGGTACCTTAATTTACATATTTCACTTTCTTAGCGCCACATCTGTCAGACGTAATATTTACGATGATACGACCTTTGCAATTGCGGAAAATGATATCGTAGTACTCCGCGTACGACTATTATTATAACGAAACAGTATGATGACATTTACTCAATTCACTAGCTCACACTCGAGTTAAATGTATTTTCTAATTAATCACCTTCATGTTTACTGACCTCGCAAAAAGGTACTATGTACAATCTATGACATGCTCTACATACCCAGGGTATCTACGACAACGTGTGCGGTAGGCGATGTGAACTAAGTCACTGGTTACATATAATTTCCATTCCCCATTGTTAGTTTCCTGTTCATAAAAAGGGAGATTACTGAAGAGTTATTTGATAACGCATTTTTGTATTCGTCTATGTTTTGGGCATAACACCATACCCAATTCCATGAAAATCTTTTTACATATACATTTACTTCCATACTTTCGCAAGGCACCTCGCGGTGTGTGACGGAGGGTTACGTTTGTATCATATCCACTTCTTCCTCCTATTCCCGTTGCGTGTGGTTCACGGAAACAGCGACTTCCGGTATGATTCCACGTGGACTTTCATTTCTCTGATTTTATACTTGTGGTCTTTTCGCATGATTTGCATAGTAGGAAGAAATAAATAGCTTGAACGTTCGTGAAACTTTGACAAAAGCCACTACCGAAATACATCTCTCTTTCAGTGTATACCACTGTAGGTTCCCAAACACCCCTGGTGTCACGCTTTCGCGCTTACGAAATGAACCTGTGACGCGGCGTGCTGCTCTCCGTTGGATCTTCCATATGTTTTCTATCAACAGTATCTGGTACAGATCCCACATGCTCAAGCGCTGGTCGAACGAGTGTTTCTTAACGAACTACACTTCCTGAGCTCTCTACCAATAAATCTCAAACTCGCACCACCGATTAATCTTGTATAGTTGTTCCGTTTGAAACCGCTTCTTTACTCCCTGATTATTTGTGTATGTGACTGCTTCTAGTGTTATTGCGTAGTCATACAGTCAAACCTTGATATATAAAATCTATCGGGAAGACAAAATTAATTCCATATATCAAGGGTTCGATATAACGAGATGTTCTAGAGAAAAGGCACGATTTTTTATTCTGTTCGTAAATTTTTTTTTATTATTGCTATGTTTAGTTTTAGTTATATAACGTACAGGTCAGGATAGATAGTTACACATAGTTTTCTTTTTTCGGAAACAGACAACAGTTCTTTTCAGTTGCTTAGGTGTTCGAGTCATTAGTGGATTCACCTATTTCTGTGCCGGGCATATTTGCTGCCAACAAAACAGTAACATGATCTTCGATTAATTTGTCCCCATAAAATTTTTCTCCTTGGAAAGTTAAAGATTTATCTAAAAGACATTTATAATAAGCGAAATAAATAGCAATTTGCGATCAGTTATGGCTTCACTGTACTAGGTTTAGATGGAATACCAAAGTGAGGCGAATGAAAATTTGTGCCCGGCCGGGATTCCTGCTTACTAGGCAAACTCGTTGACCACTCCGCCACGCCGGCCGCGGTGGCCGAGGGGACTGAGGCGCCCCAGTCACGGTCTGCACGGCCACTACGGTCCGGGTTTGAATCCCCCCTCGGGCTTCCTTAGGATTAGCTAGTTCATAAATAGTTTGTAAGTTTAGGGACTGATGACCCCGTAGTTAAGTCCCATAAGCTATGCAAACATTTGAAACATTTTCACTCCGCCACGCAGGACACAGTGACTAGGCCGACTGCAGAGGACTCTTCCCTGCACGTCTCCCCTCATACCCAAATCTCCATTCGCCACGCTGTCTAATTATTTATAATAAAGTTCGTCTGCATTAAAACCATCATCCGGTTTTATAGTTTTGAAGGCTCCTCTGCATTTTTTAACTCCTACTCAGCACAAAATTTATTTACTCTATCACTTTGTCCACGCTTTTTTCAGTAAATGATGCGGTGTCTTTTCCAGATATTTCGTAGCTATCCATTACTCGCAGAAAACATATCGTATCCCAGCGCTGCTGCAAAATAATCTGCCTTCTCTTTCAAAGTAAGTCCACAATGTTCAAATTATAAATTGTTGCCGGAAACATTGCACTAAACTGTTTTCTGAATCTGGACACTCAGCCTTCGTTGTCGTTTACGATCTGTCCCTTCATCTGCGGTTTTCACGCGATCTTTCATTCTTCATTGTTGTTCACAGTGTGCTTGCCGGAACCCCAAAATCAGTGGCTATGCCATTATTTTTCTTTACTCCTGCTCTCGCCAACTAACTTTCGCTTTTCAGCTTTCCGCTGGGCCTCCATGACTGGCACTCGCAGCACACACCGAATCAAAACCAACACTACCTAAACTAGCACCTGCACGAAAGCCGTAGGAACAACAGAGCGACCCAGATCTCAGCGATGCATACACCCAGGGAGGGAAGGTACTGGGACTCCCCTATATGAAGGTACTTCGATATACAGAAATAGCAGAAAGAATACTTCGATTGATAGACGTGACGACGTTAAAACGCTTTCCCCCCCGGAACTTCGATATACAGAGGTCAAATCTGCACTTCTCGAGCCCTCCAGAGACCTTGTTATACTGGATGGTTTTATTCAAAAAATGAAGATTTTAGGCTTCCAAGGCAAGGGAATGAAGTAAACATTCCATTTTGTTGTGGTCTTCAGTCCGCAGACTGGTTTGATGCAGATCTCCACGCTACCCTGTCCTGTACAAGTCTCTTCACCTGAGAATACGTTCGGCAACCTACATCCTTTTGAATCTGCTTTCATTATTCCTCCCTCTGTCTCCCTCTACGATTTTTACCCCACACACTTCCTGCCAGAAACTCCTTTTCGCCTCCTCATTGGCTACGTGATCTACCCACCTAATTTTCATCATTCATCTGTTGCATCACATTTTGGAAGCTTGTATCATCTTTTTATTTGAACTCCTTATCGTCCACGTTTCACTCCCATACAATGCTACACTCTAGAAAAATACTTTCAGAAAGGACTTCCTAACACTTAAATTAATATAGGATGTTAACAACTGTCGCTTCTTTAGATACACTTTAAACATTTGATATAGACAAGTATTCGATATATCGAGATTTGACTGTAAAAGAGCTTTCTATGTAATCGCAGCACTTTACACCTTTTTAGGTTGCGAGTTAATTGCTATTCCTTACTGTGAAGTCGTCGAGTATCGACTTCCCCAACGACCACGATATATGCGGAGGTTGGCAACGCAAGCCACGTGAGCCGTCCAATCCACGTCTAGGGACGGGCCGTGCCTCCTGCCGCCGCCTGCTGCCTGCAACGCCCCCTGCCGGAAGGTGGCACGCACGGACTGGACAGCCCATTATGCATACGTCTAGTTTGAACTATGTGTGAACTGTGTCTGTCTACTCCGGCGCAATATAGCTGAGGTTTTTGTGTTGATGGTACAGTGTTGGTCGTCTTATCGTTTCCGAATGTTTCAGTACCTCGGCTACTCGGACTCCTGAGAAGGCATAACACTTGCACCATACGTCGATATGCTCCATCACTTTCCTACACTTTTCCATTGTTGCGACTTGTGATTTACTACAGTACCATCCACTGAGAGCATCCCCTTCTGTCCTATTAAAATTCTGGCGGGGAAGAACACATCAAATCGTTCCGTTTACTTCTTGTTTCTTAAAAACAGGCTGTAATGATAAGAAACATATCTCAATCACTGCGTCCCATGCTCGGTGAATGTGTCTTAGACTGGCCATGAAAAAATACGAAGTCCGCGCTCCCAAGTACAGGGTGGCAAAAAGTCAGTATAAATTTGAAAACTTAATAAATCACGGAATAATGTAGATACAGAGATAAAAATTGACACACATGCTTGGAATGACATGGGGTTATATTAGAACTACATCTACTGTTATCGCCGGCCGCGGTGGCCGAGGGGACTGAGGCGCTCCAGTCACAACGGTCAGGGGTTCGAATCCCCCCTCGGGTATGGATATTTGTGTCGTCCTTAGTCTTAGCTAGTTCATATGTAGTTTGTAAGCTTAGGGACTGATGAGCCCGTAGTTAAGTCCCATAAGTTCTACAAACATTTGTACATTTTTTTCTACCGTTATCGGGCATTTTTCTTCGAGAGACTGCGTGATTCTGGTTTTGCAAATGCTACCGTGACGGGTGATAGGTACGCCGATATGTTAACAGAATCGCATCATCCCTAGTATGTCTGATAAACAGCTGCTAAATTTTTATTCAGGATGGCGCTCCACCCCGTATTGCTAGAGACGTGAAAGATCTCTTGTGCGGGTGTGCTCAGCCGCCACTTTCGTCATGCTTGGTCTGCCGGTCCCCAGACCTCAGTCCGTGCGATTATTGGCTCTGGGGTTACCTGATGTTTACTTTGTCTTAATTTGTCATGTTAATTATCGCTTTTCTGATTAGATGAAGCGCCAAATAAAACCCCATGTCATTTCAAGCATGTCTGTCAATTATTATCTCTCTACCTATATTATTCCGTGACTTATTAAGTTTTCAAATTTATAATGACTTTTTGATTGCCCGGAACAAAACAATCAAAAGAAATTACTTGGCGCAATGGATAACGACTTTAAGAGAGATATTAATCCACCGGACATGCAGAGCGAAGTAAAACGTAACGGTCAGTGCACGGACATTGACATCACAAAATTATTCAGCATCGACTCAGAACTCAGAAGGTGTGCGTGCAATTCAATAAGAATATTGTCTCATCACCGGGAGGGGGATATGGAAGTGCAGTTTGTGTCAATCACCGAGGAAATTTAACTCAAATGGACTTTTATTATAACATTCTCAATGTTTCGTTTAACAAGAGTTACATTCCTAAAATAACATCCATGTTTGGAGTCACAACTTCACATAGTATGTACATATTATGAACGAGAGGAGGAGAGTCAAAAGGTGCCTCTCACAACTAACTATCGATACCTCAAGGAACAGTTTTAACTGCTGGGCATAAAATTGGTAAAAACTACATTAAATGGTTTTCTTGGAGATTGTCGGAGACAAGCCTAAAGACGAAAGTAATAGTAACCACTTGACCAATGGTCGACACGTTTTTTCTGATGGTAAATCAAGAACATTTCAGTTGATTAGGGGCTGACGACCCAAGTTGCTTCCTTGCTGTTATTAATAGCTTACACAAAGATTGAATGAAATGCTAATCGAGAAACTAAGCCAGTAGTTTCGAGCAAATGGTGGTCTGGTGTTGACCGACGCACACATGGCTCGCAAAGAAAGTACACAAGATACATAAAATATCTGACTCAGAAAATGTGCCGAGCAGTCGAATTTCATTAGTTATCCCCTACCTAACAATCCTGACCTATTATTCAACAAAGGTGAATCTTAGCATAAACGAACAAAGCATGCACTTTGTACGAAGGAGGTGGCAACACTCAACGTGTCAACTCACCCAAGCCTCTGGCGGAGAGTGGTGCCTTTCTTCCCCCTAAAGACCGTCGGATAGCGGTAAGCTAGGGGATGTGGAGGGGGATTTTCCAGCCTCTTGGGGCGTACCATTCTGCGGGGTGGACTGAAATCGCATGTATCTGGCCATCTCTAACAACCAAAGACTTAAGTTAGTATTGAGATCATGCATAGGTCGGAACTTCTCTGCCGGCCGCGGCAGGTCGAGGGGAATGAGGCGCTCCAGTCACGGTCTGCACGGCCACTACGGTCGGGGGTTCGAATCCCCCCTAGGGCATGGATGGATATTTGTGCCATCCTTAGGATTAGCTAGTTCATAAGTAGTTTGTAAGTTTAGGGACTGTAGTTAAGTCCCTTAAGCTATACAAACATTTGAACATTTTTGAAACTTCTCTGGCGGCTACTGGAGGGTATTTGAATGCAGTAAACTACTAAATCCTTCCTGACTCTCTCACTAGGAGTGGGTAGGGAGCGAAAAGCCCCGTCAAGGTACATTAATTAAGTTAAACACATAAATGTTCACCTACCATCATCCATGGCAGAAGCAAGAATCAAACAAGAACTGAGTTAGGTGACTAAGTATTTGCCTGAACATATGTTAACGTTCAGTAATTAACCCTCGAGCGGCAGCGCTGGTGCAAGTATGCCACCACTTTTCCTTAAATACTCGCAATAATCAAAAAATGCTGTCAAGAGACAGGAACTACAGGGAAGTAACGAATGACGAAATGATAGTACTGCTGGGTATATTACCCATGATTATTGTCCACTTTCGGAATAATGTTAATTTTGTTATAGTTATATACTGAAGGTAATTGATATACTAATCAGATATTAACGAATATGATATTTCTACCTGCACATTACACAATTTTTGTCATTACGATCACTTGGTAACTGTATACTAGGTCTGTAACACGGAATACATAGTGGTAGCAAATCTGCACCGCGCTGCTGCTGAAGTTATAATAATTGGCCGGCCGCGGTGGCCGAGGGGACTAAGGCGCTCCAGTCACGGTCTGCACGGCCACTACGGTCGGGGGTTCGAATCCCCCCTAGGGCATGGATATTTGTGCCGTCCTTAGTTGTAGCTAGTTCATAAGTAGTTGGTAAGTTTAGGGACTGATGACCCCGTAGTTAAGTCCCATAAGCTATATAATCATTTTTTTATTATTGCGACATCAGTGAGCATTTAAGGAAAAGTGGTAGCGTCCACCAGCAAAAATTTATTTCTTCGTAATTAATGCCGTCCGCGGTGGCCGAGGGGACTGAGGCGCTTCAGTCACGGTCTGCACGGCCACTACCGTCGGGGATTCGAATCCACCCTCGGGCATGGATATTTGTGCCGTCCTTAGTTGTAGCTAGTTCATAAGTAGTTGGTAAGTTTATGGACTGATGACCCCGTAGTTAAGTCCCATAAACTATTACAAACATCTGCACATCTATAATAATTGGCACTGCCGTCGGATGGTTAAATAAAATAGTGATGCTAAATGAAAGCGGATCCAGTTGACGCATTTTCACCACGAAGAGCCTATATGAACCTCCGGTGTGATCTACGATATCATTTTTACACATATTGTGGAATGCGGCGGTCCTATAACACTCCCAAGGGTCACATCACAAATCACTTTAATCTCTGGAAACTTCTCTTCGTTGAGAAAGACATGCTGCGTTCTGGAAGTTAGAAACTCTTCAACCCAAGCACATAGTTGATCTGATATTACGCAAGGTCGCAATTTGTGTTCCGTTGTAGTATGTTTGTCTGAACGTGTAAATGTTTCGTAAGCCAGAGGATATGATGTCGACTATAGTAACATGAAGCCGATGTGGCGTGTATATATTCGCTGCTGAAACTGGACACCGACGCACCACACTCAAATCGACTGCGGCGTCACTCTTTAGAGGCGGCGTGACAACCAGAGGGCAAATATTTGCGGTGACTCCGAGCTGCGTGTGTCGCATGTGTAAACACAGTGTCTGTCATATCTCGCATACCCAAATGCTTGTGTAATATCCGAAATGTTATAACGTTTGTTCTTTTCAGGGGTCAACATCCCACCTTCGAAGCCGGTAATTCGCAATCCTCTGCCGTGTTCACTGTATCTGACTAACAGACAGCTCAGATGTCGTATATACACTCGCATTGTACGTCACTTATAGCTGCAATGTCTAGGCTGCACAGGCGGCACATCATTAAATGAAAAAAAAATCCTTACCTTCACCCTTAGCCACTTAGCTTAACTCATATGTGGTTCTTATAGTATTATGGTGTTTTTCAGCATAGCTTTCATCTTTATTTGATCACACTTTATTTTGACAATTGAAAAATTATATTGTGAAAACGCACGGGCTGGTATGAAACCATGAGGCTCGATATTTTCTGACACTGATCCAAATGGGCGATATTAATGGGAGCAAAAAGATGTAAAAAATGTAACCAAAGATAACCTCTTCCTTTATATTAAGCGTAAAAAAAAACCTCCCACAGTTTCCAATGGTTTGATCTTTAATCTTGGCAACTATTTATTCACAACCGATACAAAAGGGTTATATGTTTACACCTGTTGCTATCCTTCAAAGTACTCACCAGCGTTATGTAGAACACGTTGTCAGCGACGTGGAACACGTAGTATACCGTTAGTAGAGTCTGTTATGTTGATGGTGGGAATGGAGCGGTCTACTGCGTGTCGTGTCTCTGGAACAGTTCTGAAGCGAATGCCTTCATCTTCGGAATCAGTCACGAGGACTTACGTTCAGGGAGTATGGTGGATGGCCACGGCGGAGCGGCGGAGCGCAGTGAAGCACTATGGTACGATGCGGGAGGCCGTTTCCCGTCGGGGGTTCGAATACCCCCTCATGGGGTACCGCACGGCATGGTTGTTTGTGCCGTCTTTGGCATAAGCTAGTTCATATGTAGTTTGTAAGTTTAAGGACTGATGACCCTTTAGTTAAGTCGCATAAGCTCTACAAACATTTGAACATTTTGTTTGGTGGATGGTTTACTGCTTCACCGTCCCATCGACCGAAAAGAGCAGCCACACCTTGCGCTGTATGCGCCTGCGCATTGCCGATTAGATTAGATAAGATTAGATTAGATTAGTACTTGTTCCATAGATCATGAATACGACTCTTCGTAATGTAGTGGAACGTGTCACGTTAATATATATATATATATATATATATATATATATATATATAAATTATAGAGGGAAACTTTCCCGGTGGGATAAACAAAAATAAAAATAGAAGACAGATGACTTACCAAAAGGACCGGCTCGTCGATAGAAACAAATAAAATCACACACAAACACACATACAAGCTTTCGCAGCCTAGCTGCTTCGTCAGGCAGAAGGGAAGGAGAGGGAAAAGGAAATGATGAGGGTTTCAAGGGAGTGGATAAGGAGTCATTCCAATCCCGGGACAGGAAAGACTTACCTTGGGGGGAAAAAAAGAGGGTAAACAAAAACACACACACCCACACATTTACACAGACGCAAGTACACTTAGGCAGACACACTGTAGAACTGTCTGCCTAAGTGTACTTGCGTCTGTGTAAATGTGTGGGTGTGTGTGTTTTTGTTTACCCTCTTTTTTCCCCCCAAGGTAAGTCTTTCCTGTCCCGGGATTGGAATGACTCCTTATCCACTCCCTTGAAACCCTCATCATTTCCTTTTCCCTCTCCTTCCCTTCTGCCTGACGAAGCAGCTAGGCTGCGAAAGCTTGTATGTGTGTTTGTGTGTGATTTTATTTGTTTCTATCGACGAGCCGGTCCTTTTGGTAAGTCATCTGTCTTCTATTTATATATATATATATATATATAATTTCTGTTATTATTTAATTTTTTCAGATTTACTAATTTATATCCAAAAATTCAACTATAGTGTAGAAGTAGTTGCCAATCAAAAATTCTTTTAATTTATTTTTAAATGCTAATTGGCTATCTATCTGGTTTTTGATGCTGTTTGGTAGGTGACCAATGATTTTGTGGCAGCATAATTCACCCCCTTCTGTTCCAAAGCTAGATTTAACCTTGAATAGTGAAGATAATTCTTCCTCCTAGTGTTGTAGTTATGTAGACTGCTATTGCTTTTGAATTCGGTGGGATTCGTAATAACAAATTTCATAAGTGAATATATATATATATATATATATATATATATATATATATATATATATATATATATATATATATATATACTGTGAAGATCCCTAGCTCTTTAAATAAGTGTCTGAAGGATGATCCTGGATGGGTTCCAGCAATTATTCTGATTACACGCTTTCGTGGAATGAAAACGTTTTTACTCAATGATGAATTACCCCCAGAAAATGATGCCATTCGAAAGCAGAGAATGAAAATAGGCATAGTAAGCTAATTTACCGAAATGTATATCACCCAAAATTTGCAGTTACCCTAATAGCGTAAGTAGCTGAAGTCAAACGTTTCAGAAGATCTTCAAATTGTTCGTTCCAATTCAAGCCCTCATCAATGCATACACTTAAAATTTTTGAATATTCTACCTTTGCTACAGATTTCTGTTCATGGTGTCATTTCATTTACTGTACGGAACTGCATGTACTGTGTTTTATCAAAATTTAATGATAGCCAATTTGCTGAAAACCACTTAATGATTTTCTGAAAGATGTCGTTAACAATTTCTTCACTTAGTTCTTGTCTGTCAGGTGTGATAACTATACTTGTATGGTCAGCAAAAAGAACCAGCTCTGCATCTTCATGGATATGGAATGGCAAGTCAATAATATATATTAAGAACAGCAAAGGGCCCAAGACCGAACCTTGTGGCACCCCATTTTTGGTTGTTCCCCAGTTTGAGGAATCAGCTATGTTTTCAGTATCATGTAAATTACTTATGTCAACTTTCTGCACTCTTCCTGTTAGGTATGATTTAAACTATTTGTTCACTATCCCATTCATACCACAATACTTTAGCTTATCTAGAAGAATTCCATGATTTACACAATCAAAAGCCTTGGAGAGATGACAAAAAATCACAATGGGTGATGTCCGGTCATTCAGAGCATTAATATTTCGTTGGTGAAAGTATATAATAGCATTTTCTGTTTAAAAGTCTTTCTGAAAACTAAACTGACATTTTGTTAGAACTTTATTTTTAAATATGTGTGAAGAACATGGGCAATGCCGATTCCCTGCACGCCTCTTGAAGATATTAATGACCCTGTCGTGCTCTACGACCTCCGGCACATTCAAGTTTGATGCAACTTCGTTGTTCCTGTTTCGAAAATATAGTGACATCTCTACGTTAGACCGTTCGCTCACAAGTGGTTGTGTTTCCCTCGATTGTGTGCACGCCGGTGCTATGAGAAGGGCGACTCCATTTGCTCAGAGGTAAGGCGTGTATGTCAACAAAGTGTACTATCAGTGACAATTGTAGGTTTTATTGCATAGTATCTTCACAACAGTGTTGCCACTATTTATCTTCCAACCCTCGTATTATCAATTTATTATCTAATCTAGTTACTTTTATATGATTGGACTAATCTTGTTCTTTTCAGAAAACAGTCTCTAATTTCTTTATCAGAGTAAAAGTATATCTCTGCCAAAGTTCAGCTACACATTACGTCATCGTTGACATCATTGTCGTCTTATAACCACAGTTGCAGGTTCTGCCTGTTCTGCTTTCACATAATTTATGTGCATTGAATTATTACTTACCTATGCTCCTACTTTTCTTTGGTAGTGTTCCCACTACAATTCTAGACATGTGCGCAATGTGCAGCGTCCGAGTTTCTGCAATTTAACTAATGCGATGTCCTTCAGACATGCATGCATGTTGTTTTCACTTGTGTTTGAACCATTAAATTTCGTCACTAACAGCATCTACAAGGAACATTTGAAAGTTTTTATTTTGTACCAGACTCTTTCTTGTCCAGCTACTTTTTCTCCTCATGAGTCTCACCATTTCTATTTCCCTGTTATCTTCCTTTTCATTTATGTGTCTCTTCCTTCCCTACAACAATAAATTTTTCATCACAGTTTCGAAATTTTTGTTTGTTTTATTTATTGTTCCAGCTACTGAACAGTAGTTACCTTTCCACGCAACACCATGTCACTCGTCTGATTTTTTGTTTATAATTAAGCCCATTAAATTATCAACTGCTGAAAAAGGAACAATTACTGCGCATTTTAATGCGAAGCTTACAGAAGTTGGTGCAATGAGTTTATGATAATAACTGCAATTATGAAACTCCTGGTATAGGATAATTCTTGGCGTCGACGAATTATGGCTGACCGAATGCTTCAAAACACAACTGTCTCTAGTTTCACTATCTTGCATGTGCACAGTTGCTTTCCTAGGAATAGTCGCATCTTGCTTCGTGTTTTTCAAATCAAATGTGCAAATGTTTGTAAACTTATTGCTGGAAACTGCTATGGTCATCAGTCAATAAACTTACAAAGTACTTCAACGAACTGACAGTGGTCAACATACACACACACTCATGCCTAAGAGAGGATTCTAACCTCCGGACAGAATGGCCGCCAAATCCGTATCATGATTCCTTAGACCACGCAACCATTCCGCGCGGCTTGCGTTTTGTTTGTATGTATATGCCAGTAGAACTGTCAGTGGAGCTCTTCTATAGCAAACGAAAATCTCGGGGCAAAGAGTAGTAGTCAGAAAGAACAGTATCTCACTGAAACACCACACATCTCACTCCGCGGTGGAGTAGCCGAGCGGTCTTAAGGCGCCTCGCTGCGGAGCGCGCGATTGCTCGCCGTCGGAGGTTCGATTCCTCCCTGGGGCATGGGTGTGTGTGTTGTCCTTAGGTTAGTTTACCTAGGTTTAAGTAGTTTGTAGGCTACGGACTGCTGACCACGCAGTTTGGTCCGATAAATTTACAAACAAACACTTCGCACGAAGTAACAGCCGTAGATTTTTTCATATAGTAGGAAACCAACATTTTGAATGTTGTCATATTAGCAGTGCGTTCAGAGAGACTATTAAATGGTAACCAAATTACACTTTCCTCTCTATCGTGGGACTCAGGAGAGACATTTTTGACTAGATTAGATTAAAACTTTTTCCACGGATGATATATACGACATTACGCATTGATCTGGTACGTGTCAGTTATATAAATACATGACACTATCTTATGAATATTTGTATTTTTTAGTTTCTTTTACGGAAATTACTTAGTTTTATCTAAAACTTCAATTAGTGTATAGTAAGAGTTGTCATTCAGATATTCTTTTAATTTTTTAATACCAGTTGCCTATCTGTCAGACTTTTGATTGTATTTGGTAAGTGAACAAAGACATTTGTTTCTGCATAATTCACCCCTTTCGGTGCCAAAGCTAGATTTAACCTTGATAACCGTTTCTGCTAGTGTTTTAGCTAAGCTCACTCCTATTGATTTTGAAATGGGTTGCATTGTGGCTGACAAATTTCGTAAGTGAATACATATATTGTGAAGCTACTGTGAAGATCCTTTGATCCTTATATAAATGTGTGTAGGATTATCTCGGGTGGGCTCCAGCAATTATTCTGATTACGCGCTTTTGTGCAATGAATACTTCTTTACTCTAGTTTGAATTGCCCCAGAATATGTTCTCATACAAAAGCAGTGAATGAAAATAGGCATGGTAAGCTGATTTACTAAGACGTATATCACCAAAATTTGCAATATCCCTGCTAGCATAAGTAACTGAACTCAAACGTTTCAGCAGATCTTCAATGTGTTTCTTCCAATTAAATCCCTCATCATTGAAAAAACCTAAATTTTTTAATGTTCCACCTTAGATACAGATTTCCGTTCAAAGTCTATATTTACTAATGGTCTCATGCCGTTTACTGTATGACACTGAATGCACTGGCTTTTACCGAAATTTAATGAAAGTACATTTGTAGGGAAGCACTTAATAATTTTCTGAAAACCATCATTTACGATTTAAACAGTTAATTCCTGTTTATTAGGACTGACATCTATTCTTGTATCGTTGGCAAAAAGTACTAGCTTTGCATCTTCGTGAATATAGGACGCCAAGACATTATTATATATTAAGAAAAGGACACAAGACCGAACCTTTTTTTACCCAATTCTTGATAGCTCCCCAGTTAGAGGAATTATTTATTTTTTGCACATTGCGAGAACTGTTTATTCCAACTTTCTACACTCTTCCATTGAAATCATTTGTGCAAGCTCCCACTCCCATCATAATATTTAAGCTTAACTAGAATAATTCATGATTTACACAATCAAAAGTCTTTGAGAGATCACAAAAAATTCCAAGAGGTGATGTCTGATTATTCAGAGCATTTAATATTTCATTTGCCAAAATATGGAAAAGAAAGAAATTTGTTTCACAGTGCCATAGCACTACTGGATGACATTTTATAAACTGAGCTCCTTCTCAAGATGTTATGCACTCAATCCACGCTACTAGTAGTCGAAGCTTGTAGCGGGAACGCACTGTATATGCAGAATAAAAGATTGTGTGAATGTTGTCTAACGCAAGGATTTGAAGTCATTTCCCTTATCAGTACGTAGCTAAACTCACCTCTGTGCCATCTTTCCGCGTCGACTTCACACACCAGCACAAAATTACCTTACCATGCATCCCTCCGCAAAACATTCAAACTACTGTGGTCATTAGTCCCTAGACTTAACTGAAAGTAAGTTTAGCTAACCTATGGACAACAAACACATACACCCATGCTCCAGGGAGGACTGGAATCTCCAGTGGTAGCGACAGTGCGTTTCCTGAGTTGGTGCCTAGATCCCAGCGGCCATCCCTGGTCAGCTTTTAACTCGAACAACTGTGCAAAGTATTTCCACAGCAAATGGAACAGCATCCTTGTTCAGAACGAAACAATAGGAACTAAAGCTGGCTTTGATGAACATTGTCACAAGACATTTCAGTCTGCATACATATATCATGGATGAATGTCATTTGCGCAAGTTCAAAATTGTTTTGATAGTTTTGCTTTAAGTCACTAATGGCTGTTATCACGCAGAATCCTTGTTTCTTTCTGTGTACAAGTTGTGTTCCAAAAAAATTTAAATGCTTTTGCCATGTTGGTCGAGTTTATGGCGAACATAATGTAAACTGGGCCGCGCGGAATTTCCGCTCATTCAAAGCCTTCATGCTACGGACTTCAGCGCCCGTTCCCACCGGAGGTTCGAGTCCTCCCTTAGGCAATGGTGTGTATGTGTGTGTGTGTGTGTGTGTGTGTGTGTGTTGTCTTTAGAGAAAGTTAGTTTAAGCTGTCATCTTTTGCCGTGGCTGCTCTTATTTTTTTCCGTGCTTGCTCATATAATGGTAAGGGTATGCCACCGTTTGCAAGACACTTCAATTTTAATTACATTTCCCAAACATGTTTCAGCACATTTTGTGCCATTTTCAGTGGAATTTTTTTTATTGTTTGTCTGAAAATTATATTAGTAATGTATAAAATGGCTTTTTGACATTCAATTAAAACGTCTTTTTACAAGATGTTAACAGTGTTATAGGTTGAGTTTGTAGGTAGAGTTATCTATTTTAGATTTTCCGAAAATTAGTATTGTGGAAGGGCGTTTGATGTACACACACACACACACAAATATACTTATATACGAAATATAACATCAAATACCCTTTCACAATACTGCATCATTCCTGCACTCTCGTACTCTCACAATCTCGCGCGCAACCCCGCCAAACAAAACACCCAAAAATAAATGAATAGCAGTCATCAGTATTCATACACCAATAAACATTAGCGTAATGAATACCATCAATATTTAGTGGAGGACAAGCTAAAAACAATCTACAAAGAAATCTCGACAAAACAAGGAGCCAAGAAAAAGAATTAGAACCATAATAACACGAAAGACACGAATTTCGAACTCAAAAACACGTTAAATTTCAACTATTTGTTTTGCCTTGCAGGTGACAGGTAGTACAAAATTATTAGAAGAAGAAATAAGTATTTCAATGTGTAAAGTTAACGTAGACTAGTATGAGATAGGTATGTACAAATAACTGTGAAAGTCGTATTTCTAGGCCCAATTTTCAGGAAAACCTACAACACTGTTAAGATCTTGTAAAAAATTTTAGATGTATATCAAGAAGCCAATTTATACAGTACTAATATCATTTTCAGACAAACAATAATAATATCCCACTGAAGATGGCACAAATGTGATGAAACATGTTTGGGAAATGTAATTAAATATGAAATTAGTCTAAGCAGTTTTTAAATCGAGGGACTGATGACCATAGCAGTTTGTACAAATAGTTTGACAAACATTTGAACATCGTTAGAGAATTCCGATTTAGGTGGGAAACTCGCCAGGTTTACTTGTTCATTCTAACTTACGTTTTTCGTTATTGTTATTCCTAGGTATTTTGTTGAATTGACGGCCTGTAGATTTGACTGATTTATCTTGTAAATAGACTTTAACGCATTTATTTTAGTAGTGACAGGGATGACTTCACACTTCTTATTATTAAGGGTCAATTGTCAATATTTTTCTCCCTGCCGATATCTTATCTACATCAATTTGCAGTTGCTTCTCATCCTCTGGTAACTTTGGTAACTGATAAATGACAGAAACATCCGCGAAAGTCTAAAAGAACTACTCAGATTGTCTCCTAAATCGTTTATAAAAGTAAGAAACAGTCGAGGTCCTTAACACTTCCCTGGGGAACACCAGATACGATGACTTTCCACCAGTTACAACGTACTCTGTACCTTCTGACAGGAAATCACGAATCCAGTCTCACAACTGTGGCCATATTCCAAAAGTAAGCAGTGTCAAAAGCCTGCCGGAAATCTAGAGGAAAGGAATCAATTTAACATCTCTCGTCGATAGCGCTACTCACATCATGTGAGTAAACAGCTAGCTGGACTATACAACAATTGTTGATTCCGTATTGATTATGAGTCAATAGGTATACTTCGTTCATCGAAAGACTAAACCTGATGTAAACAAATACTGGGCGATCATTGGTCAGCGTCTTTAGCACACGCTCGCTGCTGTTGCTACGTTCGTGTAAGCAGGTCCCCCTTACTTATTGCCTTGTTACTATGTTATTAAAATTGAAACTTTCAGATTTACTGATTAATGACAGCCTAAACTTCAATAATACATCGACTATGAAATTTATACTTCAAGAATATGCGCCAAGGACAGCTGTGCTGCAATTGTGGCACTTTTAAGACGTATTGTCGAAATGCTTGACGCTGGTTTCTGCTGTGAAACATGCACGTTGAACACCGTTAAAATGGCTTTATGGATTCTGCTTTTCATCTCCGCGTTTTCAGTGTAGCAGATTACATTTCCCTTACTGCCGGTATTTATCTGAATCCGATACGGTCGGCAGAAAGAGATTACCAGACGAGTGTATGTAATATTTTCGATGAATACAGTATTTAACAAGATGGTGAAATCCCTTCAAGACGAATTTACGTCTTTCATAGCTCATACAGGAATATTTCCTGTATTTAAGTTTGGAAATCTCATCTCTTAATATAATTACAGTAATTTGTTACCTAAGTACGATAGCACTTTACGTATTCCATCTGGTCTCAAAGAAGCTAATTTCCGCTGTTTGGGGTACTGCTTTTTATTAAAAACTATGTGTTATTCGGTACTTTGATGTTCATCTTGTCGTCCATTTCTATATTTTAACTGTAACTTACGTTCCTACACTTTCTTTGTACCTGCTGGCTTGCTAGTTCTGTCCACGTGAAATGCTCGGGAAAAACTGTTGTCATTATCGCTCAGTTGATGTGCGTGTAACGCACAAAATAAAACTCTTTATATGTAGAGAATACTCCGATTTTTACTTGGAGGAATAGTGACATATTGAAAACTTCAACACTTGGTATTTCTGTTACGCAATATTTGTTTATTGGTTTGTTATGCACCGGCTTTCGGCTTCTTTCGCCGTAATCATATAATCTAGTACTGAACAGATAGTCCGCACAATGGTGTGAGTTCTCAGTTGTACCTAGTGTTTCAAATATATACGATATTTTTGACACTTTATCGATACCAGAAAACTAGCATAATTTTAAACTAAATAAATACATCTCAGCATCCTTTGAATTTGAATATTACAGCTGTGGATACTATTAATATTAAATTATTGTCAAGCTGTGTAATAGTTGAAGAAGCATAATGTTCAATTTTAGGTTATCTGATGTTGCCCTAAGAAGCCGAAATCCGGTTCATAACAAACTAATAAATAAATATCTTGAGACAAAAATAGTAATTGTTTTCTTAAATATTACACGCGTCCTTATAATTACAGTGACTGTACTCGAGAGAGCTTTGTTTCCATTTCACATGAAACGAAACCCAACGAGATTCCAGAAGATGCGGGAAGATACATAGGGTAATTTCACATTTGGTTTATTCTTGTGGTGAACAGAGTAAACGAAAATATCATGAGGCCTCTGCCCAAGACATAGGTACAGATTTCGCCACTAGGTCGTTTCCATTTTCACCATTGTATTGAATACGTTTTGGCTTGTCAGCGTCGTAGTGTTTTTAAGACTGTAATTGATACAGTGTCTGTTCTTTTCGTACATGTTCCAAAAAATAGACACCGTTTGTTGACATTAACGGCCGTAATTTTACGAATTAGGAGTTATTGAACATTTCGAACGTTTCAGGAAATTTAAATAAATCTAACGGCAAGGCTAAAAATGTGTGTTGTCCGGGAATAAGGCTTGGATATCCCACTTTTCGCTAACTGTTGCCTTGACCAATAAGGCTAATCAGGCATGCTTCCCTTCAAATCCAAATTATCAAACTATATCACACTACGATGATAGTGCCCCCTGCCCATTAGCTCCTCTTGTTTGCAGCTGTAATGGATTTCCGAAAGGGATCGAGTGTATTACTGCGTCTGCATTGAAACTGACAGCTGCCTGTTGGGACATATATGTGAGGGTTGGAACTAAAATAGTGGCAACTACTTATTCGCAACCTATAGAAAACCATTACCTATTTGCAGCTGTTACTGTCCTTCACAATTGTCACCAGCATTGTGTAAAACCCACTGGAAGCGATGTGGAAGGCGTAGTGTACCGTTAGCAGAGCCTGTTCTGTTGATAGTACGAATGGAGCGGTCTACTGCCTGCCGAATCTCTGGAACAGTTCTGAAGCGAATGCTACGAAGTGGTTCGTTCATCTTCGGAATCAAATCAAATTCACTAGTAATTAATTCCGGGTACTACTCAGTCCCATCGACCGAACAGAGCACCCACGAATTGTCGTGCAAACTGATGGGTGGGTTTCGCAGAATGTGTTGCCGCTTCTCTCTCAAAGCTGCTCGCAGGCTATGCTCCAAAAACGAACAAATATATTGTGCATTGACGGTATGCGTGAAGGAACGTAATGCATAAAGAAACGTTAGGACGATACCATTCCAGTCGTACATGAGAATCATCATAACTTTCACCATAAAGGGCTCTGACCCGAATTCCTCTTTCCCTGCGACCCATATTGACGCCATTCATTAGACTGGCGTTTCAGTTTTGGCTTGTATGATGTGGCCCATGTCTGATGCAGTGTTACGATACGGCGTAGGAAAGCCTCTACTTCGCGCTCGTAATGCTCATAGTGCGTCTGAGCAGCGTAGTAACGCATCCATTCCTACATTTCCGACAATTCACGCGGAACCCATCGTGATGCAATTTTTCGAACGCCCAGGCGTTCTTTTTGGACGCGAAGTACAGTCGTAAGCGCTAATGCGGTTCCGTGAGCGAACGCACAAATCGTCTGTGGGGTCGATCACTGTTAACTAAAGCCGCGAACGTATGCACTTCTTCAGAGACGCTAGGACAACCTTCTCGATGCATGTCTGCGTCAGTTTGCCGACCTCCGTTGAAAGCTTTTACACAACGTGCCACTGTTCTCTACGGCATTGCCGATTCCGCACACGCCTCTTGAAGACCTTGATGACGCTGCCATGAGATACGACCCCTATCACAATTAATCTTCATCAAAATCCGTTGTTTCTGTTGGAAAACATAGTGACACCGTTACGTTAGACCTTTCGCTCACAAGTGACTGTGTTTCCCTCGATTGTTCGCACGAAGGTGACGTAGGACGTGCGAGTGCACTTGCTCGGAGGTAACATAGGCACGCCAACTAGTCTTGTATAGTTCGCTAACGAACTAGTTCGGAAGAGCGGTCCCACACGCGAACTAAGCGCACTAGTTCGCAGCTCCCTCGCCTCCCCCCTCCGCTCCTTTTCCGAAGACTGACGGGGAACAACGAGAGGACCCGAGAGCGCGCAGAATCGCGTGATTCCCTTCTGCCAGTCGAGCTGAGATGCAGCTCAGCTGTAGTTTCATCGTTCACTGCCACAAATTTTCTCTTCTAAGGTATTCAGCAGTGTCTAAAGTCCATAGTGTAAAATTCTACACTACTACTCTAAATGCAAAGTAGTTGAATACCATTGTATCAGCCATTCGTGTAAATAACTAGTTTATTTGCTTACGTATTTGATGTCTAATTGCCCAGATAAACGGGTAATAGCACACGCTTGGACAACACTGATCATTATATAAAAAAGCTGTCATAACAAAAGAAAGAGCTCTTAGTAGCGGTAGCAAAAGGAAAAAAAAAACGGACGAACTAAAAAGAACGACCTACTTCGTGGCAGGGCTACGAACTAAAATAAGCGCGACCGGTCGCTAACTATTATGCCAAACGTATCTCGCTTCTTAGTTCGCTGGATTCCTTTCTGAAGACCGACGGGCAATAGCGAGAGGGCGCGCAGCAGAATTAAAAATCACGTGTTTGCCATCTGATGATGAGAGCCATTTCGAGGTGAGCGTCTACCTGCTACATTACATAGCTACAAAATTTCTGTTTTGAAGTATACTGCACTGTGCAATATCTGACTAATAAATTCCATAATGCCAAGATATAGAGATAACTCTAAACTTAAACGCGAGAAATTATCCACAAGCTGTTTCTTTTGGTTTTGCGTGATATCGTTAGCGACTCAAGCAGCAAGCGCATGAAGCAGCTAGGTGGGGGAACGTCTCCCTCCACCTGCATGCGCAGACCACACCGCTCAGCCGTCATTGCGAGCGGACGAACTAAAAGAAGGAACTAGTTCGCGGCAGAGCCGCGAACTAAAGCGAGCGCTCTCAATCGCGAACTATTATGCGAAAGTCTAATGTCAAAAACGTGTGCTACCAGCGACAATAGTAGATTCCATTGTATAGTTTATCCACAGCAATGTTGGCACTATTTAAGTTCCAACCCTCGTATATACAATTATTGATGTATTTGTTCTTTTCGGGCTGTAGTGTGGTATAAGTTGAGAATTCGGGTTGGAAGGGAAGCGTCCCTGGATAACCGAATTGGTGAAGCCACATCTCGCCCGAAGGGGGAAAATTCCGGACTCAAATCCCGGCCCAGCACAAATTTTCAGCATCTTTGGGTTTATTTCAATACTCTGACACGGTTTAATCATCATCATCATTAGAGATTGATTATGCCTTTCAGCGTTCAGTCTGGAGCATAGTACCTCTAATAAAAGTTCTCCATGATCCCCTATTCAATGCTAACATTGATGCCTCGTCTGATGTTATGCCTTTTACTTCAAAAACATTCTGCACCGAATCTAAGTACTTTCTTTTTGGTCTACCTTGACTTATCCTCCGATGACCAGCTCATGAGTGTCTTATGTAACCTTGCATCTCCTATGCGTGTAACATGACCCCACCATCTGTCTGTTCGCTCTAACTGCTTCATCTATGGTGTTCATTCCCAGCTTTTCTTTGATTTCCTCATTATGGACATCCTCCTGCCATTGTTCCCATCTATTGGTACCTGCAATCATTCTTGCTACTTTCATATCTGTAACCTCTATCTTATGAATAAGGTAATCTGTATCTATCCAACTTTCACGCCCATACAACAAAGTTAGTCGAAGATAGAGCAGTGCACTGCTAACTTAGTCCCTGGTACTTACTTCCTTCTCGCAGAAGAGAGTAGATCTTAGCTGAGCACTTACTGCATTAGCTTTGCTGCATCTCGATTCCAGTTCTTTCGCTATGTTGCCATCCTGTGAGAAAATACATCCCAGGTACTTGAAACTGTCTACCTGTTCTTTGTTCCTCCTATTTGGCACTTAATCTGTTTGAATCTCTTTCCCACAAACATTACTTTCGTTTTGGAGATACTGATCTTCATATCATAATCCTTGCACCTCTGATCTAACTCTCAAATATTAGTTTGCAACCTTTCAATCGAATCTGCCATTACAACTAAGTCATCCGCATATGCGAGACGGCTTATTTTGTTTTCACCTACTTTAGTCCCGCTCTACTGTTATCAACATATGAACCATGAATAGTATGAACAACAGTGGTGACAGGTTACAGCCTTGTCTTTAATGGTTAAATACTTCCGATTAGTGTTTAAGACCGTCATTTCTTTGTAAGAATGGAATGGGGGAAATTTTTCCGACCGTAGCCGTCAGTGAGTGTCGGTTGTACAGTATTCATGTCGCAGGCGAGCATGTGTGTGTGTGTGTGTGTGTGTGTGTGTGTGCGTGTGTGCGCTCGCGCGTTCCGGTATGACACGCACAGAGGCCGCGGGGCTGATTCGCTATCGCCGGCTGCTGGCTGCCGGCTGCGGCTGCCTGCTTTGAAGTCGCCGCGTCGCCCGCGGCCCGGGTTTCAGCTTACCGGCGCGGGGCGCAGGCCTGCCACTCTGATGCCTCTGACAGCCGACCTGCTGCTGCGCCGCGCTGATGCGCCGTCATCAACAGCGCGCGCTCTCACTATTGGCAGGCCTGTCACGTTTTACAAAGGCCCAGAGCCGGCGCGGAAGGACGTGCTCGTACCAGCCTCGGCGGTTCTTCCGACAAGCCGTTGCAACGTGTTTGTTGTGGAGATGCAATATCTCATTGGTGAGCGTCGGCTAATTGTACATGTTTCCCGCCGAACCATCTGTAACTACAGGTATCCAATACAGCGGGAATTAAAGGAATCTAACTTAGATACCACATTTTATGCAGTAATAAAGAGCGCATTTAGCTGCAGTTAATACGTTTTCATATAAAATTATCCACCAAGGAATGTACGCCATAGATCGAAAACTATTAAAAATCAGACTTTTAAGCTTGTAACAACTACAAAAAGCAATTTTATAGTTACTACGAAAATAAAAAGTTCATTTTGCAGGCCGACCGCGGTGGCCGAGGGGACTGAGGCGCTCCAGTCACGGTCTCCACGGCCACTACGGTCGGGGGTTCGAATCCCCCCTCGGGCATGGATATTTATGCCGTCCTAGTTCGTAAGTAGTTTGTACGTTTAGGGACTGATGACCCCGTAGTTAAGTGCCATAAGCTCTACAAACATTTGAAACATTTTCATTTTGCAGTAATTAGCGATCTATGGCATACATTCGTTCGAAGTAAAAGTAATATAAAACGATTGATCTCACATCTCCTCTTGACCATGACAACGTGTATAAATATTATGTTTTTAGAAATATCGTTCACTGTTTCCTGGGAAACATTTTTAGCCGCGGTGGAGTAGCCTCGCTGCGTAGCGCGCGGTTGCTCGCCGTGGACGTTCGAGTCCTTCCTGGGGCATGGGTGTGTGTGTTTGTCCGTAGGTTAGTTTACCTAGGTGTAAGTAGTTTGTAAGCTACGGACTGATGAGCACGCAGTTTGGTATGATAGATTTACAGACATCTGATTTGAAACATTTTTAATTGCTGTAGTTTACAACGATAAAAACGTGAATGAATGCTAAAGTTCATTTGCACACATTGAATACTAATATGGATGTAATTACTAGGTCTTCGAAACCGGTAATCAGTCGAATAAGAGACTTGGCAGTTACCTCATAGCGAGGTGTCATGAAATCACTAAGATCGCTCTACTGATACTGCAGCGTCAGGTAATTTTTCAAGCCAAATTTTTGTTCCGGTTGCTTTAATCACAAAATCAAAGAATTTCCCTCGAATAAGTTGACGTAATTTTCCATAAATTTTCTCCACGCTTTTACACTTTCTAACACTCTCGAATAACTAAACGTGACTTATCATACTTTTTAAATCGAACATTACGTCAGTTATTTCGATAGTTTTTACAGATAAAATTCTATACAATCCAATTTGATACACTTAGAGTTTGGTTAGATATTCAACTGATGTTAAAGTAAAAAGAAAAAAATTTAAAATATTTGTAAAGCTTATGGGACTTAACTGCGGAGTCATCAGTCCCTAAACTTACAAACTACTTATGAACTACCTTATACTAAAGACGACACAAACATCCATGCCCGAGGGGGAGGGGATTCGAACCTCCGACGGCTGACGGCTGACGGCCGCGCACACCGCAACACGGCGCTCCGGTACGCGCGGCCAATCCGCCGCGGCATGTTAAAGTCGACAATTTAGTTCACAGTTCTTTGTATTACCAGAAAAAGTTATTATGTTATGTATTTCCAAAGGTCCTCTAGTGAGGCAAAACAGTCTGAATCTTGAGTCGCAGATCCACTCTTTACAGTGCAAAGACAGTAAAAGAAAAGATATAGCGTAAGGGGGAAGAGCAATAACAATGCCGAACAACGGAATCAGGCAAAGATGGGCAAAGATGATCAGGGGCATGTCTTAACTGGTAATAATTCAATGACTCTGTTATACATTACGAGTAAAGAACTAATGAACGGAAGTGATTAGGGAGTTCTTTAGTTGGTGTTAAGGGAATTGCTCTAGGCAGATAACCAAACTAAAGGAGATTATCTCCTATGTAAGGCGAGGGTCGGAAGCGTACGAAGATCACTAAGAAACAGACGCCTGCGATTCATTTTAATGGAAACAGATGTTGAAAACAAAGTAATAGTGAATTAAACTGAGTCTAATTAAACTTCGCTCCCGACAAAACTTTAAGTGGACCAAGCCCAACCGCAAGTTATAGCAATCCCCCGCGACACAATTTGTTCCTTGCTAGAAACTCCTTGGACACACCTCAGAGTCGTACCCGAAATACTGCCCACAGTGGAAATCGTGGAGTGTGAGAAGATACTGAAGTAATTTGTGCAGCAATTTACGACACACAGTAACTGCGGCGCGACAACAGAACCAGCTTGCATCCGCCAAAGAAGACTGGAACCGTCTCGGTAACGATCTGCAGTCTGGTCGGAAAACAGTTCAGTGTTGTTTATCCGCAGCCGCCACCCCCGGCCCAGAAAGCTGTGTTCAAAACGCGCGGCTAATCTAAAAAGCGAGGAAAGTTTTGTTATTGCATATATTTGAACAAGATTAACCTCGTAATGTAATGCTTTTATAGACGATCTCTGCCTGTCACTCTACTAGCAAATCGCTTCTAAAAAATCGCAGGTATGTTTCCCGTTATTTTAATCTAGGAAGAATTCCATTTCATTACCATATATTATCGAATAACTGTTGTCGAGTCTGGCGTGGATGTGCACTCGTCCCACACGTCTGTAAAACTGGCTCATATAACAGGAAATGAGTTGTATTTTAACTGAGTCACAGATTTTTTTTAACTAACGAACCCGGCAATCCTTCGCAATTCATGATTATCTTCTTTACTTCTCTGTTCCCCCACCCCCCTATTTCTTACCTTACACTTTTACGCTTCCCTTCGTATTATCTAGATGAACAGGCAGCGTAGTCATGTCTCACTGTCCATCCCCTCTCCCTCCTCCTTCTGTATACCTACCACTGCCTTCTCCTCCTCCTCCTCCACCTTCCTCCTCTATAGAGCCATATATTCCCCTGCCTCTGTCAAACTTCTCCTCTCCCCTGTATATGAAAAATTACACGTATCGGAGGGATTTCTTGGTGATCTATGTCTGGAGCAAAGTACGACCGTCATGCAACTTACGAAATCTTATATGTACAGTGACTGCCCAGTTGTTTTGAAAGTCAGGCTGCAAAATTTTTCAGTATCGGAACGAAACTACATCCATACGTCAGTGACTGTTGAGAAGTAGCCTCTGCCATGCACCGAACGGTTTATTACTACCGTAGTTGTGGCTCTGAAGGTCAGATATTCAAAATTGGTTCACAGTCGAATGAACGACAAGGCAGCGCATAAAATACGCACCTGTTTCGGAGTGGTGCTGCCCATACTAAATTACAAATTTCACTTTAACCGTTTTTTAGCTCTTCATTTCGGTTTCCCAATTTTTTTCCCAAACCACCCCTGCAATTAAGCGAACATTCTTCTTTGATTATTAACCCGAAGGTTGGTTTGCAGCATTTTTCCATAGAGGCCTGTTTTTTGCCTATTGTTTAATGTCCGTATAGCTATTACCGTTCATATCGTCCATAACTTGTCCCATATACTCCAGCCGCGGTCTTCCTCTACATTTCACTCCCTCCAACAACCCCACAAGATGTTTTCTAATAATCCTTCATGCTTCAAGACATCACCAATTCAGATATTTTCTCACAGGCAACACCTCACCATTTCTCTGCAAAACCTCTCCGTTAGTTACTTTATCAACCCAGCATCCACATTCTACTGTAACACCACATCTCGAACGCGTATACTTTTCATGTTCCGGTTTTTGCAAGATCAAAAATTCACTTCCATATAACAATACACTCCGTAGAAAAGTCTTCAACAAATTCTTCCCCGCGACGGAGTGGCCGAGCGCATTGAGGCGCTATGCTCCGAAGAGCGAGGCCGTTCCCCGTCGGGGGTTCGAATCCTCCTTCGGGAAGTGTTTGTTGAGCTTAAGGAACTTAATTGCGGGGCATCAGTACCTAAACTGACAAACTACTTATGAACTACCTTATACTAAAGACGACACAAACATCCATGCCAGAGGGGGGGGGGGGGGGATTCGATCCCCCGACTGGGAGTGGACTCGCGCATCGGAGCGTAGCACCTCAATGCGCCGGCCGCGGTTGCCGAGCGGTATGCGACGTGCCAGTCACGGTCTGCACGGCCGGTACGGTCGGGGGTTCTAATCCTGCCTCGGGCATGCATTCTTGTGCCGTCTCTAGTATAAGCTAGTTCATAAGTAGTTTGTAAGTTTAGGGACTAATTACCCCGTAATTAAGTCCCATAAGCTCTACAAACATTTGAACAGTTTTTTGCGCTTGGCCACTCCGCCGCGGCTGCTCCCTCGGGCATGGATGTTTGTGTTGTATTTAGTATAAAGTAGTTTATAAGTTGTTTGTAAGTTTAGGGTCTTATGACCCTGCAGTTAAGTCTCTTATGCTTAAACATTTTTTGATTTGAGCAATTTCTTCCTCAGAAGATTGTTCATGTTGTTGAATGTGAGAAGTTTACGTTTCTTATAGAAGGCAAGTTTTGCTTGACATTGAATGTCTTGTTTAGATTTAATTTCTGAAGCGATCTTCCTACCCAGGTATGTAAATTCACTGACTTTCTCAAGGGGTGCAACATCAAACAAAATACTTGCATTGTTTCCGTACTTGTTTACAGTTAAAATTTTAGTTTTGTTTCTGTTGAACTTCATTCCATACTTGCTAATCGAACATTTCAAAACACATGAAATATTTTTGGAAACATATTTGTTTCCTTAGGGAAAATAGCGTCCTGATGATAATGAAAAATATAGAACAGGCTAGTAGATATCAAAATTTACATTTTTATTTCCGACTACTTTCCACCGAACGTTGGGACATCTTCAGGATGTTGTTCCGGTCCATACCATCTCGGGGCAACTTCCTGACGACGGCCCAACATTGGGTCGAAACTAGTCGGAAATAAAAAAGTCAATTTTTGCTGTCCTGGCTTTTATAATATAGAAAAAGTAGTTGAAATGGTTAAGCCATATCTGAGTTTTACCAAGACTAACGCGCATAAATTTATTTTCATATACATATATAGATAGAATTTTACATCATAGTACTATTACTTCAATTGTATTACATGGAATTCATTCTCTGCCGATTTTAAGAGCGACAAACAGCATGAGTGTGCGCTTGAGTGTGGAATGGACTCAGACTCTCAAAAGAAAATAATTTAAATCATCTGTTACAGGAATACCAGGCAGTATACGTTATTATTATTATAAAGGGTAAATGACATTTATTAATACAGAATAGTTTAAGGTGAAAATGCCTATTAAAATTGTAATGAAATATAACTACAATAAAAACACCACAGTCGCCAATGACAAACGCTGACGTCAGCCGTGTAAACATTGTAACAGTTGCATCAGTTTAAACGTAACCTCCAACATAGAGGTCAAAATGTTTCAATTGTTTCATTTTAAGGTATGTATATTATCATCGGCTATAATTGAAACCTTCTACAACTGGTTTATAACTTGACATGTGTTATCTAACTGGTTCTTTTGTATTTGTTTCAGGGTTGATAATGCTCACACAGTGCCGGCCGCGGTGGCCGAGGAGACTAAGGCGATCCAGTCACGGTCTTCACGGCCACTACGGTCGGGGGTTTGAATCCCCCTTCGGGCATGGATATGGATATTTGTGACGTCCTAATTTGTAAGTAGTTCATAAGTAGTTTGTAAGTTTAGGGACTGATGACCCCGTAGTTAAGTCCCATAGACTTTACAAACATTTGATTTTTGCTCACACAGTGGCTGAAATATAGATCTGTGAATAAATTAATACTTACGACTGATTGCTGAAAAAATTTCTACAACTAAATGAAATGTTGCATTGAAAATAATGGGTAAAATCCGATAGGAATAATGATGATAACAGTGGTGCACATAAAATGGGACACGTGCAACGATGGAAAAAAATCTATGTTAGAGGCTTCTGAAATACTGTTCAACAAAAGTATGTGGAGCAGAGTGTGATATAGTTTTCAAGAATGGCGACGAAATGCGCCGAGGAGAGAAGATAAGAGGTGCAGACGAAGAATTTCGCCAATCTCTTGCACAAACCGCCCTCATTTCCCTCCTCGGCGATTCTCAGGTAGCATCGCGGCAGGCGTTTTCATTTCCGCCGAAATGGTCGCTTTTTGTCACCCGCCTGCCCGCTGTGGGCCCCCGGGGACCACTATAAGGAAATTCGCCACCTTCCGCGCGCCACAAGGTTCTCGTATCAGGTAGAATGCGCAATTTGTATGCGTAACTTTTGACCGCCGTGGGGTAGCATTAATCCCCTGAACGGGGATATTTTTCTTATCGGCTATAAAAACCAAAGAGATTTAATAAATAGGTGACTGGAGAATCATAAGGAGAGTGTGTGTGTGTGTGTGTGTGTGAGAGAGAGAGAGAGAGAGAGAGAGAGAGGTGAATAAATGGGATGAGTAAAAGAACAAATAGCTTGTAATAAAAATTTTCTTTAATAGAAACAGGCACTGTGCTACAGATACTGAATACACTCATTTTCAGGAAAACAGAACAGAAAGGTAATTCATGCACAGAGGTCACATCGCCGGTCGCTGTGGCCGAGGTGACTGAGGCGCTCCAGTCACGGTCAGCACGACCACTACGGTCGGGGGTTCGAATCCCCCCTCGGGCATGGATATTTGTGCCGTCCTAGTTCGTAAGTAGTTCATAAGTAGTTTGTAAGTTTAGGGACTGATGACCCCGTAGTTAAGTCCCATAAGCTTAACAAACATTTGAACATTTGAACAGAGGTCACATCCATAACTATATGCTAAATAAATGATTAGTATTCCAGTCTCCTCGCTTCAAATGTGTCATGTTGCGTAGTGGTCTCTAATAACTTGTACTATTTCTTACAGGGGAACTTCCAGTCTCGACAATTGAGTTAGGATGGGACTTCGTGTATTAGTTGTATACGCTATGGGTGTCTACTGTTAAAAGTGCACCATTCAGGAAATTCCGAGGAAAATGGCTCAGAAATTTAAGCGCAACTCATATGTAAGGTACATAGCAATCAATTATGCTTAAAAAACAGTATGGCTAAGTAACTCACAGTACCATGTGTGCCTGTCCTGCAGATGATCAGGGTTCGATTATACCTAGGGGCAACACTTTATTATTATACTTTTTCCAAAATCAATTATACATTAATTATCAATTATATCATAATTTTTATGAGATGGAAGTTGCAGCTAATTAAAATTTAAATTATAAAACTTTTTAAAGAAAAGACGAATAATTCCAAATGCATTTTACGTTTACCGTAGGTAGATTAAATATTATCTAAACTCTTCTACTTTCCGTGCTTGGTGCTTGTGGTTAAATCCGACTTACGCAAGACACCTTGTTTTGTTTAAAACCCAAACATATTTTCGGCATTTATTGTGTCATACTTATTGTGCCATCTTCCGTGGGTTTTTGCCTTTTATTTCCTAGAACATGGGACTGATTTTGGTTGTACAGTGATTTGGACGAGTTATTTGATTTGACAACTTTGTTAGATATACAAGCAGGTGCAAATCCTCTAATTGAAATAATGTAAGTATCGTAAATAAATTAGTCCTAATATATATAACAAAGCTGTCAAATCAAACAACTCATCCAAATCACTTTATAGCCAAAATCTGTAACATGTTATTCCAGAAAATAAAAGGCAAAAACCCACGGAAGATTGCACAATAAGTGCTGAAACATGTTTGGGTATGAAAACAAAACAAGGTGTTTTGCATAAATCGGATTTACCCAAAAATCTGTGGGAAAATTAAAAATGTTCTTTGAAGTTTGGAGTAACGGCTTTTTTCATGGGTAAGTACAGTTGTTGCCCTTTTGTGCGAATACAAACAAGCAGACAGTCAGAAAGAGTCAAATAAATAATAAAAAGTTTCCAGAATGAAACTTTCCCTCTGCAACGGTGTGTGCGCTATATGAAACTTCCTGACAGATTAAAATTGCGTGCCGGAACCGGGACTCGAACCTGGGACCTTTGCCTTTCGCGAGCAACTACTCTACCACTGAGCTATCTCGACACGACTCACGGTCCATCCACAAAACTACTTCCACCAGTACCTCGCTTCCCACTTTCCAAACTTCACAATTCTCCTGTAAAATTTTTTTTTCTTGAAAGTAGGTACATGATTGGATCGTTCATATGACAGGCGAACACGCTATCACCTGTCCTATTCGACCGTGCTGCACCACAGCTTCCACTGACAAGTCTATGGGTTATACAGGGTGTCCATGGGTAACTGTTTAACACCAGATATCTCTGAAACTACAAGAGATATTGAAAAACGACTTTTACGGTCATCAACGTACGGAAGGGGCTTGTGAAAGTAGGTACTATGAGATCCTCTAAAACATGAAGAAATATTATTTTCAACACGAAGTTATGTTTTTATTAAATGGATACCCCATGTTATTTCTTAAGCAATCGACAGGATGAAAAATAATGGCGTCGGTTGCATGGCGATGCGTCAATTACATCCGGAGAAACTGCGAAGCGAAGTTGACCTTTGAAACATATGAGACGCGCTGCTAACGCGTCCCGAGACTCAAGCGTGAGTCTGGCTTGAGCTTCGGACACGCGCTAGCAGCGCTCCTCATGTGTTTCAAACGTAAAATGATGTTAATAACACTTCTGCGGTTTTACGTATTTAAAAGCGTCTTGTGTAACTTACTAAATCAGATAATAAAATTTATATCTTCTTTCTGTCATGATGCTGGATTTCCAATCCACTATAGACACATTGGAGAACAGTCAACAGACAAGATATAGTTGACTAAGAGATTTTTTCCAACAAAAGTTTTAATTTCTGAAAAGATTTCACTTCCTCGCAGTTGAATTAATTGAGCGAACGAACGGTTGTTATCTCGCATCCTGTTGCATGTTCACCACACATTCCAACCAGATAATTGTCATGTCTTATATGAATTCCCCCCCCCCCTTCCCCCCCTCTCCCCACACACACACTCGTTACTTTTACTAACTCAGAGGCAATCATTTCTAGCGTATTTCAACAATCTCAAGTTTAATACGTACCAGACTAGATTTGCAATCATCTAAATTACAACTAACCCGCTTCACCACAAATACAAGCAACAATAAATCTTTAGTGAATGGGAAAATTTTATGAGGGATTACTTTTTTTGTGACAGTGTATAAAAGTAGCAACTGTACCACAAACATAAATGAATGGTTGCAGTATATCTTTTCGGACATTGAAAATGAGAACGATTTTATTGTTTCAGTAGAGAAATTGGGAAGATGAACTTCATCTGTAAAGGAGACCGCGTATAAAACGCTTGTACGACCACGTCTTGAGTACTGCTCAAGTATATGGGATCCGTAGCAGATCAGTTTAAAGGAAGACATAGAACCAGTTCAGAGGCGAGCAACTAGGTTTGTAACTGGTAGGTTTGACCAATGCGCGAGTGTTTCGGAAATGCTCCGGGAACTCAACTGGGGATCGTTGGAGGAAAGACGACGTTCTTTTCGTGAATTGCTGTTGAGGAAATCTAGAGGCCCGGAATTTGCAGCTTACATTTCGCGCAATGATCACAAACACAAGTTATGTTAGGGCTCGTACGGAGGCATATAGACATTCTTTTTCCCTCGTTCTATTTGCGAGTGGAATAGGAAAGGAAATTCCTAGTAGTGGTACAATGTACCCTCCGCCATGCATCTTACGGTGGACTGCGAATACGTATGTAGATGTAACGAAATTAATCCTAACTGCACTTCTCAACTTCTCGCGTTACGCCTGGCGGCTTCCTGCGCGTGGCACGCGACGGAAAACTTGCGCCGCAGTGCCGACCAGAATTTTAATCCGACGGCACCTAAATTACCCAAGTTTGTCGCAGGGTCGAGACGCGAGGGACGCAAGAAGGGACGAGTGGTGAAGACCAGTGCTCGTCGCCGGGTTCCGGTATGCCGCGACCGCGTGTCAGGGAGCAGGCGAAGGCGAAGGCGGTGGCCGCGCAGTCCGCCGGCCACGTAATTTCGTTTGGTTGTAAATTATTTTGGCGGGTGCAGAGCTAGCGTCTGCTTGCTTGCTTGCTTGCTTGCCTGCCCGCCTGCTCGGCCGTGGCAGCAACCGCGCCCCGGGGATGCCCCGGCCCGTCCCTGCCTGCCTGCCACGCCCTCAGTTGACGAACAGCTGCGCATGCGCGCCGCTTTTCACGTTAGCCTAGTTCCCAGCGGCGTTCAAATGTTTCTCTCTTCATGGCGCGCTGCATAGAACCAGAGGGTACAGGAGGCAGTCGCCACCGACGTCAGTGCTGCAGGAGGATTGAAAGGGAGAGAAGAACAAATAGGAAAATAGAGAGAGATGGAGGGTAACGGCACAGTCGAACACATACAGTCGCGACATTCCCACAGATCTTAAAGCTGAACGGTGGAAAGAGTACATAGAGATGCTCTACAAAGGAAATGAACTTAGAGACATTGTTGTAGGAAGGGAAGAGGAAGTAGATGAAGATGAAATAGGAGATACTATACTGAGAGATGAATTTGACAGAGCCCTGAAAGAACTATGTCGGAACAAGATCATGACATTCCCTCAGAGCTACTAAAGTCTCTGGGAGTTCCAGCCATGACAAAACTATTTCATCTGGTGTGTAAGACGGATGAGACAGGCGAAATACCCTCAAACTTTAAGAAAAATGTATTAATCCCCACTCCAAAGAAATCAGGCGCAGACAGGTGTGAAAATTACAGAACCATCAGTTTGATAAGTAAGGGTTGCAACATTTTAACAGGAATTATCTACAGGAGAATGGTAGAAGCTCACCTCGGGGAAGATCGGTTTGGATTCAGGAGCAACGTAGGACCCCGGGAGGCAATACTCACTTTACGACTTCTGTTAGAAGATAGACAAGGAAAGGTAAACCTACATTTTTAGCTTTCGTAGATTTGGAGAAAGCTTTTGATCATGTTGAATGGAATACACTCTTTCAAATTCTGAAGTCAGCAGGGGTAAAATACAGGGAAAGGAGAGTTATTTACAACTTGTACAAAAGCCAGACCGAAGTTATTACACTCGAAGGGCATGAAAGGGAAGCATAAGTTGGGAAGGGAGCAAGACAAGGTTGTAGAATTTCTCCGATGTTATTCAATTTGTACATCGAGCAGGCGGTGAAGGAAAGCAAGGAAACATTTGGAATAGGTTCAGGGGGAAGAAATAAAAACATTGCGTTTTGCTGATGCCATAGTAATTCTGTCAGAGACAGCAAAGGACCTGGAAGATCAGTTGACTGGAATGGGCAGTGTGTTCAAGAGAGCATATAAAATTAAATTTAACAAGAGAAAAACAAAGATAATGGAATGCAGTCATAGAAAATCAGGCAATACTGAAAGAATTAGGTTAGGTATGAAACAGTGAAGGTGGTATATGAGTTCTGATACGACGGTCGCAGCACAGCGGATATAAAATGCAGAATGGCAATGGGAAGAAAAGCATTTCTGAAAAAGAGAAATTTGCTAACATCGAATATTAATTTAAGTGTAAGAGAAGACTTCCTTACACTTAAATTAATATTCGATGTTAGCAAATTTCTCTTTTTCAAAAATTCTTATCTGAATGTGGAGAGTTGCCTTGTGCGGGAGTGAAATATCGACGACAAACAGTGCGGACAGGAAGAGAATACAAGAATCTGAAATGTGGTGCTACAGAAGAATGCTGAAGATTAGGTGGATGGATCACATAACTAATGAGGAGGTACTGAACTGGATTGGTGAGAAAAGGAATTTCTGGCATACCTTGACTAAAAGAAGGGATAGTTTGGTAGGACACATTCTTAGACATAGAGGAATCGTAAATTTAGCACTGGCGGGAAGTGTGTGGGGTAAAAATCGCAGGAGACCAATAGACGCATATAGTAAGCAGATTCAAATTGATGTGGATTGACGTTCTTATGAGGAGATGAAAAAGCATGCTCAGGATAGAGTATGGTGGAGAGCTGCATCCAACAAAACTTCCGACTGAAACCATAACAACAACAACTTTATTTTACGCTGCGACAGCAGCGCTCCTAAGGCCAGAAAGCTACATTTCTGAATATTAATATTCCTGGTCTTATAGATTTGTTACTGAAAACTAACGGAAGACTTTCTCATGGTCATCATGGCAGTTTTGTACGTCCGATGCACACCTGGCTCATTACTGACTGCAGCTGAATTCTGTTTACGAGGGCTCGCGCGCAGAGGTATGACGTCAGATTGTTTTTGATAAACGCGCGCAATTCGTCGTTTCCGATTGCCGTTGTCCGTAGTTAATATCGTCCCATGGTGGAAGACTTACATTTCTTCTTCAACACCGGAATCCAGATTTAATTCAGTTTCACGCCATCCTCCATTCTACTGAAGTTATTGGGGAGTTTTACAATTTCTGTAGCCTTTCTGTACACTCTTTCGCGGTATCCATGCGTGGCTGGCAAAAACTGAGTCTTGCAAGCTGAATAACGTGATACCCTGGTGAAAATCAAATGTTTGCACAGCTTATGGGACATAACTATGGGGTCATCAGTCCCTAAACTTACAATTTATGAACTAACTAATACTAAGGACGGCACAAATATCCATGCCCGAGGGGTGATTCGAACCCCCGACCGTAGTGGCCGTGCTGACCGTGACTGGAGCGCCTCAATCACCTCGGCCACCTCGGCCGGCAAACATGTTCAGCGACAGCTCAAAATGTTGAAAGGTTTGTTAAGCTTATGGGACTGAACTGTGGATTCATCAATCCTAAACTTACAAACTAATTTTAAACTACCTTCTACTAAAGACAACAGAAACATCCATGCCCGAGGGAAAATTCGCAACCCCGACGGAGAACGGCCTCAGGCATCTGAGCATAGCGCTTCAATGCGCTCGGCCACTCCGCCGAGGCAAAAAACAGCTTTTACAATTACCGTTGTGCTCTTCTAGTCTTTTTTTTTCTGGTTTTGTGGTACCCACGTATACGTCTCCACAGCTACACGGAATCCTATAAATTCCTGCTATTTCCAGCGGTTTGAGAGCATACTTTGCCGATTTAAAATGATCCCGTATCTTTCGAGTAGGTTTGTAAATAACGGCAACATTCCGTTTAGTCAAAATTTTACCGATGCGGTCACTGACATCCTGAATTTCGCACGTATATCCAAAACTTCTGACGTCACACCTTTGCGCTCCGAGACCTACGAGAAAGACAAGCTCCAGCGCGGTCGTCATGCCACGTAAGCAAGGTAGTTCCGAGCCGGCGCGATCGCTAGCCTATTGGCTGGCCGCTGGGGCACGGCCCACTGCATCATAGCGGGCAGCCACTGAGCTAGCGATTGCGCCGGCTCCGAACTACCTTGCTTACGTGGCATGACGACCGCGCTGGAGCCTGTCTTTCTCGTAGGCCACGTTGCGCGCGAACCCTAGTAAACGGAATTGGGCTGCAGTCAGTAACGAGCCATGGTGTGTATCGGATGTAGAAAAGTGCCACAATACCCCTTGAGAATATTCTCCACAGATGGGGACGAAACGTTGGTTTTCAGTAAAAAATCCATAAAACCACAGCATAATACCAAGAAAATTTTAGTAATATTGACCTTTCCAGCCGTGAAGCTTTACATTTTACCACTTCTGAATATGATATCGTATGAGTGCGAGAACTATCGTTTATATTGATTTCAACATACCTTTTAGATCAAGGAGCGTATTTAGTGCCTTAGAAATAGTAATAAAAATAGCTCCAATTTAGTCTTTCTTAGGTTTCATAAGGTCTCTGACAAGGTACGCAACGATACATTATACGACAGTTCATTCACATTAATCTTGTAACCTACAGCCTTCAAATGAATGATTTCATTTTCTACTATAAGTAAAAAATATCTACGAAACACCAGAAAATCTGCTGTTTAGCAAAGAGACGTCGCTTTTCTATGCAGAAACATTCTGATTTCTTCGTTACAACTACAATAAAATTGATTAAGCCGGAACGTAAGAAATGTACATAGAATTCAATTAATGCAGTATTTAACGTACCATATCAGCCACCACAGTTGTAGCTGATAGCCGCGGCTGAGCGGCCAAGCGCAATAGGCACTATGCTACAATGCGCGAGGCCGTTCCCTGTCGTGGGTTAGAAAACCCCCTCGGGCATGGATGTTTGTGTCGTCTTTAGCATAAGATAGTTCAAAAGGAGTTTGTAAGTTGAGGGACTGATGATCCCGCATTTAAGTCCCTTAAGCTTAACAAACATTTGAACTTTTAATTATTTATTTTTGTAGCTGAAGGAAAAACGTCACAGACGTGGCAACAAAACTACAAAAGCAACCAAATTGTTTTCCACCAAAGAACGACCTATCTCCACAATTATTGCTACAGATGAACCACCAACAGCAAGCAGTAATTACACTCAAATGAATATGCACGTATAAGAAAGACGAGTGAGGTGTAAAAAATGAGCGAATCATTAGACTCCACACCAAACTGATACACATCAAAATACTGCCTGTCATAGTAAGAACAGATCATAATAGAAATTTATTATTCTCTTATTTTTATATTCTACTTCCTTTCAGCGGAATAAGCTGCAAATGTACACACATCCGTAAGTATCTGTTTATGACGAAGTTGTTCTTTACGCCACTGAGTCAGTTAAATTGGGCTGGTTTTACATTAATTTCGGTATTATGTATGTCTCTTGATATTTTACTAATGCTTTTATTGCAAAATTATATTATTTTGTTAATTATGTACAAAATAATTATAAACAAACATAAGTATTTCGGCAGCTTGCCCACCGCTAGGAGCGCTAGTGTCGTTGCAACTGTCAGCTGGTAACAACTTTTACGGCAGTGAGTGTCGGGGCTGTATATATACACTGTGGTTGAAAAGTTTGTTAAGCTTATGGGACTGCCGCGGCGGAGTAGCCGAGCGGTCTAAAGCGTCTCGCTGCGGAGCGCGCGGTTGCTCGCCGTGGAGGTTCGAGTCCTCCCTGGGGCATGGGTATGTGTGTTTGTCCTTAGGTTAGTTTACCTAGGTTAAAGTAGTTTGTAAGCTACGGACTGATGACCACGCAGTTTGGTCCGATAGATTTACAAACATTTGAACATTTGAGCTTACGGGACTTAACTGTGGGGTAATCAGTCCATAAACTTACAAACTACTTGTGAACTACCTTATTCTAAAGACGGCACAAACATCCATGCCCATGGGGGGCATTCGAATCCCAGAGGGGGAGCGACCTCTCGCATCGTAGCATAGTGCCTCAATGCGCTTGGCCACTCCGCCGCGGTCTACACTGTTGTAGCAGAACGAAAAGAGACAGCGAGTTAAGAGGAAAGGCATGGGAAAGAAAAGCAAAACTCGCTTCAGTGTCACAGTGTCATAAGGTTTCTCAAGTTGTGTGGAAAACGTTTGAAGGTTTAGTTATTTTATTTTTCAAGCGATATGAGCGACAGAATTATTACAATACTCTCCCGATAATCTGACATTTACGGGTCTGAGAAAGTGTAGGTTTATCATAATTGTTGGACTAACAGAGGCAGAATGTTTTTAAAATAAAATTTAGACATTTGAGTTTAGACATGAAATTGTTTTGAATAAATAGTGTCTTCAATGGTAGATTTTTGTTCCGTAACTTTGAAACACTCTTTTCGTAACCCAAAGTCGGCTTTGGCTTCTGTGTGTCACATGCTTTAAATGACCGTGGCGACTTGCATTTCCCCATAGCTAGGAGTTTGAACATGTTGCTTCCAGAATCATTTAAGTACAGCATTCATGTGGTAGGTTTTTTATAGGTTTCCTTCTGGAAACGTGTTATTTGTTCTATGCTACAAAAGATTTTCTTGGGAGTTGCCGCCACTTTAAGACTGTTCCATGAGTGTTATCCAATTCTTCTGATGTAAGGCCTAGTACGGCGGGATAAAAGAGAAAAAGTTAGATTTAATTTCTTTATAGTTCGAGAAAGTTAATTGTTTGAAAGTGAGTACGTAAGTTTCTCACTTTTTCGTTTCTTTCTATCCTCGGTCCTGTCAGCAAGACAGCAATGCTTCTATCGTGATAGAAATAAATCACTGCACTTGTGGGGCCGTATTGCTTCGCACCTCATCAGGGTATGGCGACGAGAATTTCTTTTCAGTAACCTACACAGAGCAGCACTCAGGTCGTAGATCCTTTGTTCCTTGACGTGAGGTTGGAATAGTAGTGCAATGTGGCTAGGTTTTAGTACACTAACATACGTCACACGAAATTTGTGGATGCCAGTCCCTTTTCATCTCTTATGTATAATTCACTAATCCTACACAGAAAGCTACAGCCGTATAATATAAATTCACAGACATTTGTCTTATATTACATTATACGCGATACACGGACTCTATTGAAATGGATGTAGCCCGTCTGAGGCGCTTAGCTGGACTGACTGCGGCAGGAGTAACACTCGCGCCTGTGGCTACATTTTGGCGCTAACGGAACATTCTAGACTTTTAGATTTGTCATTTTTCTATCAACACAACATTTAAATTACTTTTTTAAATAACATAAACATAGCTTAACACAAGATAATTACATTGTACAAACAGACATATTTCAATTAATTGCGGTATATTAAATATTAATAAAAGAGCTCCAGGGCTTTGGTGGACTCAGACTACTAGTAAAAGCAAATTAGATTTTAGACGGAAATATATGCGGAATTTTTCCACCGGATACTTGTTCACCAGACCATATGCGCTATGCTTTACTCGCATCACATATTACGTAATGCTCTTGCCAACATAGTAAAAGGTATCTTACAAAATAAAAATATGAGAAAGTAAATTGCTACAGATTAGCCATTTCACACATTAGTTTGTAGAGTTTGATGTTTAAATTTTGAATGAATTGAGAAACTTGTGTCTCGCCAGATGATACTTCTCCGCTGCATGAAAGGAATGCCATGCCGCTTCTTAAAGCTTTCAAACCATCCATCACCGCCACGAAATCTTTGTTAGTCTTTTGACAACAACGAAGCTGCGATGTCTTAAAATTCATCCCGTGTGCGACTTTTGTTGTTTAAACAACACGTACAAAGCTCTCTCAACAAAAATCAAAACGCGTAACAGAATTCCGTTGAAGTAGTAACATCATGGATGTGTGTAACACACCCACTCCTGATTTGAAGCAATTTGTATTTACATTGAATCGCACGGGGATGGCCACACCACGCCCGGGTTAGGAAAAAGGGGGAAATCACTTTCCCGATTTTCACGCTGTAAAAACTGTTGACAGTAAAAAGGGCCAACTTATTTCTTTACTTACATGTTTTCCATTGCTTGTGAAAATCAAAAGTGTCTAATTTTAATTTTGCTTTTTTTTCGTAATGGTTCTCACTGTATTTTGAAGAAAGCATAAGTTTAAAGATCTGAGTTTTTTTGACATGTGATAGTACAGCATCTTAGCTTTCTAATAAAACATTAAACTTTTCTCAATTCGTGACAGTCTGGCATTTATAATAATACGCTTCCTGTTGTCGGACGATATTGAAATCCTTATATCTACTATCACCAAGTTTGTACCTGCCGCCGGCCGAGGAGACTGAGGCGCTCCAGTCACGGTCTGCACGGCCACTACGGTCGGGGGTTCGAATCCCCCCTCGGGCATGGATATTTGTGCCGTCCTAGTTCGTAAGTAGTTCATAAGTAGTATGTAAGTTTAGGGATTGATGACCACGTAGTTAAGTCCCATAAGCTTCACAAACATTTGAATTTTGCACCTGCCGTCTACGGAGCAAAATCGATGCTGTCTTGTCAGGCGTACTAATTTTTATTCCGTCGATGAATTTCCGTGTCTATGAAACATAATATCAAGTTATTTGCAGTTACACCTTAATTGATAGGGGTTTTACCACAAGCTCCTCGACACAGTGTATAGTATTCCGTTGCATGCCATCAAAAACTAAAATTTATCATCAACCGGTTACACCAATAGTATTCTGTATGCGTTCTTTAACAGTGGACGCCTAGCTGAACGTTCTGCGCCCTCCCAAGCAGTTTGTCGTCGATTTTGATTGTACAATATTTATTCATAATTGTTATGCATCATTTTACAGTCGCTGTTCACGGTGATGATTAATAGCTCGTTTAGAACATTTCTTCGACGTCGCAATTTCACCGTGCAGCCGACAAGTTTAGCAAACAGAATAAATGCCGAGTGCGAAATAGACGGAGTTGCGGCGATATCCATTATTAAAATTCGGTCGAGTTTTCGGTCATGTCAAGTGGTTAACTGCCCACTTGCATTCAACCGAAATTGCTACCGCCGTGCTTATAAAAATCACTGCGGACATTGACGTCACTGGTGCTGAGTACCGCTACACATATGATACGATAGTGCGACGGCAGGCCCGCTTCAATTGTCCAATGACATTGCCGCAGGCCGTACTCAACTGCGATTGGGGGTGTTGTCGGATATTTTAAATTGCTTTCTTTATTACGCTAGCCCAGTAACCGTTGGCTCGCTTAATAACAGAAGTGTCGTGAAATTCAATTCACTGTCCCTTTTCCAGTGCTCGTTCCTCTACAGCTGATTTTTGGAGATAGCGTGAGACAAGAACATCTTTTTATGTTCTAAGACAACGTTTTTCTATGCTCTGTAGAAGTACATAGTAATTTGCTTCTGCCATGCGCCACACGAACAACATCGTCAGAGACTTCAAGATTAAGACAGAAAAATGAATTTTTTTGTTGTTTACGACGTCAAAACAACTACCCATTTCCATCCACGGAGACCTAACTCAATTACATACAAATACAAACAAACGTCTATTTACCACTGCAACCATGAGTGGTTGGCAGTATGCGCTTATGGAGAAAAGGCTGGAGAGACCCAAAAACAGTTTCATATATATATATTTCCGATTATGCAAGGAGGTATATGAGCATCAAATAATTCTGAATATACGCAGAAAACAAAATCATGTATGTACAGAACTGTTAGTAGTGATAAAACGAAGTAAAACATCTGTAACTCTGGGGTTGCCTTTAGTATTACGCCTCTACAATAAGTGATATGGTTAAACGTCACGTGAAAGTGAAAGTGGTATCACATTTTTGGGACGTTCATGTCTAAATAGTTCATTTCCATTTAACATACGCATATCTACATCTATTTAAGTACTCTACACGCCACACTGAAATGCATGGAAGAGGGTTCATCGAATCACCTTTTATGATTACAGTTCCATTGTCCAAGAGCGTGCGGAAGAAAGTAACAGCTAAATCTTTCCGTTTTCGACCTGATATTCCTTTTCTTTAGGTAGGTGCTAAAATAAATAGGTCCCATTCGGAAGATAAGGTTCGTGAAAAAAATTTCGCAAATAGATGTCGCCACAACGAATAACGCCTATCTTTTAAAGATTTCCAACCCAACTCGTGACACTCTCTCCCATACATATCGACTATACAAAACGAACTGCCCTTTTCTGATCTTTCTTTAAATGGTTCGTCAGCCCCATCTGGTGGGGATCCCACACTGCGCATCAATATTCCAAAATAGGACGCACCAATATATTGTAGACAGTTTCTTTTAGTACAACCGTTGCATCTTCTTTCTGCCAATAAAATGTAGCCTTTGGTTCGCATTTCCTACAATATTTCCTGTTTTAATTCCAATTAAATTTGTAGCGAATTGCGATTCTTACGAATTTAGTTGAATTTTGGGCCTGTAGATTTTACTGCTGTATAGTGTAAATCAAGTTCAACGCATTTAGGTTAGTGATCATACGAATGACTTAACCTCATTATTAGGAACCCATTGCCAATTTTTTGCACCATACAGGTTTGTAAATTATTTTGTCGTTTCTTTTTATTTTTGGTGACTTTACTAACCGGTAAGTGACAGCATCATCCACGAACAATCTATGAGAATATATATATCTGCAACTAAAACTACACAACGCAAACGAATAGTGTTTGCATGTTGCAGTAGGTATCAGTCTCCCACTGTGCGCTTTACTGGTAGAGGGTTGATAGCGGTAAGGCTGTGGAAGATATGGGAGTTGAAAGTTACCGAATTACATAAAATTCTACGTGTGGGTTTCAATACTTTGCTCTGCTGCTTAAGTTACACAATGGAGACGAACGATCTCTATGTGTTGGTGTAGTACAAAGTCTCCCGTTGTATACCATAGCACTTCCGTGTCAACAGCTATAAGATGGTGGAAGTTATAGTATTTGAAAGCCGTCAGTTTATATAAATTCGGACTGAAGAGGAGCGATGACTTTTGACACTATAATAGCACAGAGTTTATATACAGCAAAACGTAATGCCCATTCTTCAGTTGTTCTTCTGCAACAAGTGTACGAATAAAGAAAAATAAGTGGATATTGCACTTTCAAAAATAAAACCACCTAGAAGGATGGCAAGGAGTAAGAAAGAAATTTAGCGGTCTCCATTCGTTTCTAAAAGATAGCGGCGCTGAAAAGTGAATCTGTAGACGATGAATACTTGAAATTTGTAGACGTTGTTCGATATTCCCATAACTAAGGGGCTGAAACAGAGGATGAACGGTATTTTGAAAAAGATCGCTATTCAGGCCATTTTGATGCAAGAAATACAAAACTTCGGATTTAGATTTGTGCTTGGAATTTTAAAAACACGTGTTTCGATATTTTTGGAAATTCAACTATTAAGCGTGTGAAATAAGGGAGAATCCCCTATGAAGCAACGTTGTGTTATTACCTCGGTTGCCGTAATGTTGTCTCCACTCCACAGAAAGACGTCGAAACATTGTAGTTCATTCTGCCGATGACCATACTTCAGAACGTAGATAACTCAACTGATTCCCTAATTGTTTTGACCTGTGTACAACCGCCCGCTCTGTTGAAGATTCGTACCCAAAGACTGCAAAGTTGCACACATCACTCCAATATTTAAAAAAGGCAATAGGACTGATGCACAAAATTACATGCCTCTAACACTGACGTCGGTTTATAGCAGAATTTTACAACATACACTATCCTCAAATATTATGAATCTCCTCGAACGACCTGTTGATCTATAGTGAACACGGATTTAAAAGTATCCTTCTCGCGAAACACAGCTAGCTCTTGTATGATGTGATGAGTCCTATTAACAAAGGATCTCAAATAGATTCTTTAGTATTAGATTTCCGGAAGCCTTTGGACAAAATACCTGACAAGCTTATGGAATATCGCCACAGTCGCGCGACTGGATTTGTGACTATCTGTCAGGAAGGACCAAATACTTTGTAGCTGACGGAAAGCCATCGAGCAGAACAGAAAAGATATATGGCGTTCCGTAGGAAAGTATTATACGGCTCCTATTACTTCCTCGTCTTTATAAACGATTAGCTAAATTCCCGCTGCTTCGCACGCGTAGACTGGATGGTCTGCATTGGTTGTTTCTAACTCTAAATATAAATTTTCATAGATTTTGCTTTAAAAATGCTTTACTAATCAGTTATTTCGATACAACTTGCCACCCTCATTGCACAATTGATGGTAGAACTCAAAACATCCAGAAAAACATTTTTTAAGATTCTAACCATGATTCCAAATTTTCGCATTTCTAGCATCAAAATAGTCTTAGTAGCACCCTTAAATAGATGGGATATTTCATATAAAATTATACTCCACGAGGATGTGAGAATTTACTCTGGGATTTTTTAAAACTGTGAACGGACGTAATATTTTGTAATCTAGTTTTGTCGATAGGATATTGCAATTTATAATTTTCTATACAATGGGCCCGAAAAATAGAATATATCTCGAAGAGACATCATGTAATTATACCAATATGCTACTATAAAGTTTTTTATTGTAATGCTGTTATGGATCCATTTCGGCACAATTAGCCATCATCAGACAATCTGCGAAATACACAAAATTTTTATATAATAACTATCGTTTTGGTATATATACTTTTAAGTTATGTCTGTTTTTTCGTTATAAAGTTTTTTACTTACGACATGTGACATCCTTGGCAAACGTCTTGCTGTTTATTTAATGATAATGTGAACTTTTGTGTCAAACTTTTGTATCTTTATACAAATATCGTTACATAAAATTTTTAATATTTTTATCGTGATGTTGTGACAGTTGGCCAAAGATGTTACATATTTACAGTTGGCAGTTGCTACGGTAAAATTTATACTGTGGTTTAAATGTCTGTGATCTGTGGGTTATGATTATTCGCTATCTATGTTAAAAAATTTTAGCAGACATGCAGAGATGTTTAATAATATGATTGCTGTGGAAAGTTGCGTTATGATTGATAATGTAATCATCTTTGTGATAGATATGTGTGTGAGATAGTCTGTGGTTTGTCAGTGGTCGTATTTATCCGTTGTCTTTGGTCAAGAAATCAATAAAATTATCGACAAAATTTTTGTTTTTAAAATAAGATTGTTCATTTAAAATATCATCAGGGTGTTATGTTGTGTGTATATATATATTTCTGTCCCTTCTAGGATGTTCATTATTAGACCTTTAGGGATGTTGTGTAAAATTTTCATTTCAACCTCCATTCGTTCTGCACTGTCATTATCGTTTTTCAGGTGGATAAAAAATGTAGACGGGTTATTATCACTTAATCTCGTGTGCTCGTGGTATCTACTACTGAAAATTTCGACCTGTTTGTCCTATATAAAATTTTCTACAGTCCTTACATTCGATTTTGTATATGCCTGGATTTTTGTATATTGGTAACTTTGTTTTACCTGAGTGAAATCTATGGCATATGTTATTGTTAGTTCTGTATGCAAATTGGATACTTGTGTTTTTCATTAATGAGCCTAATTTGTTTGATAATTTGCCTAAAAACGCAATTGGTATATATGTAGGTTTAGTTTTTTTTTTTTTTTTTTTTTTTTTTTTTGGTAACTGTCTTGTGGATTTTTGGTTTTGTAGGTGAAAGTTTTCCTATTATATATTTGTAGTACAATGTCTGGGTTAAACTATTTTGTCAATAATTTTATTGATTTCTTGACCAAGATATTTGAATATCACACGTAATTACTTCAAAGAATAGTAACTACTTTATTATCCGCTTCTCCAGAAATAATGGAAACAATGAGCAATATAAATGTTAATTTAACGCAATAAGACGATTATCCGGAGAGAGGCTGACGGCAGCCAGGCGAAGCCGCGATTTCCAGTGCTATCTCTATATTCATAGTCTCATCAAAGAGGGAACTCAAGAGATTCCTTCGACGTTAATCTGATTCTCCCCGGCATTATAAGGCTTAAATTGAATAGCGTTTGCTAAGACTGGCTGTCACGATAACACAGCGCCTTTGCGACTGTAATTCTCACTTAATGTTCGCATAATGGGACGCTGCACAGCTCAGCATCGCTGTTTTCTTAATGGCGCCAGTTATCACATTTACGTACGGCGTTCGGCAGAAATGCATTAACAGAACTGAGGGCCCTCATTCAAGTCGGCATCTGCAGAGCAAACACCGCGGTAGGTTCGCTAGTTCCACGCATACGTAGAGACTGTCTGCGGTTTAGATGGAGCCTAGCACTTCCAAGAACCCTTGATGGGGATCGGTTCTTTTTCAAGACTGAACTGCTGGAAGTACGATCTGAGAACGTACGAATGGAACGAGAATGTTAGTACAAATGGAAAGATTATACTGCTTGAAATTTGTTCAGACACCATTAAAATGAAGGAGTTACCTAATCTCTGAAATTGATTAAAAAAAACTGTACGGTGTGCAAGACAGAGTCTGAAATATAATTAAGGACCTTTGGCTGTAAAAAAGTACTTTAATTTGCAGGGTGATCTTCGTTGTTCTCGATTAAAATTGTTCGTTCCATTTATCTGTGATATGACATTTTCGAGGCTAATGAGTGTAAAATTATTCATAACTGATGAAACTTTTTGCTACGATATATTCGTTTATTGTGTTAAAAGAACCTTCTCGAAATGAGAAAACAAAACTATAAAATAAAACAGAAAAAGGTGAGAAAGAAAAGGAAGGAAATTGGACTTTATCGTCTAGAAACCGGCCGTGATCTCTCTAACGAACCATCATGAGATTTGCTTGGAAAGCTTTAGAGAAATCACGGAAAACCTCAATCTCGATTGCTGGAGGCGGATTGAAACCATATTTTTCAGAGTCTGATTTATCATACAAATTATGTTAAGCCATTTTGTTTCTATTAACACGCACCACCAAGCTTTTATTAAGAACTATGTCCTTCTTTAGTATATGTTATTGTTTCGTGCGTCAGGCACCTCATTTGCAGAGTAAAGCGGACACTAACCTGAATTCTGATGCCGTTAGGATTCATTACCGAAACAAACAGCGTTCAGCTTCATGTGTTAGCTTACCACTTCTGGATTTATGAAAATTCTATTTTGAAATTATTAGAAATATAACAGAAATGTTCAAATGTTTGTAAATGTAGGGGACTTAACTGCTGCGGTTGTCAGTCTCTAAACTTACAGTCTAACTTATACTAAGGCCAACACACACACACACACACACACAGACACACACACACACACACACACACACACACACACACAGACACACACACACACACACACACACACACACACACACACACATATATATATATCCCTGAGGGAGGACTTGAACCTCCGACAGCGGGCAACCGCACGATCCGCAGCAAGACGCCTTAGAGCGCTCGGCGATTGTACCACATCGAATGTTTTTAACTGAACATCTCTCAGCCAGTACTTTACGACAATTGCGACACAAGTTACTAAAATTGCGAAACAAAAAGGAAAATCTGAAAAAGAAATCACATTAATGGAAGAATGCCAAAATTGTTCATAGTGTTTCAGGTCAAAGAGTTTTAATTCCTCACTTTAAAGTTAGAGCAGTTTTATAACCACAAAAAAGATGACATCTAGTCATTGCTAATAACCTAGGGAGACTATTTTGAGGACCCAAAAATTAGGACACGTCCGAGTAAAAGAGGACAACTGGTAACTCAGTTGATTACTGGTGCTCTTCTGCACGAATTAGACGTTGTGGGATAAAAAGAAGGGAGAGATTATAAAGTTAAGATGTGATGGACGGAGCGTCACTTTAATCCTGCTGTTGACGAATGTTGTTCTGCTTATTGTGAGTTGTAAAATGTCAATAAAGCCTACTGCGAAAAGTTCAAGCTAAAAAGATCAGACTAGAAGCTACTTGAAGACTAAGAAGATCATACGTAATGTTACTGCTCACATTAAGATAACTTTTTACAGCTGAACCTTTGCAGATAACATGGAATTTGTTACAGAGAGAGAAGGCATGCAATAAGCGAGTTTCTAACCAACTGAATTCGGTGATCACTGTATGGACATAAATAATGTGCGACATCTCCAACAATTCTATTACTTGTGTTCATTCTCATTGTTCATCCTTCAAACGGTTCCCGACTTCAATCTACCCGTTTTGCACCTAAGTCTTAAGGAACACCTTCCAAGGCTAATACTGATTTATCCATGCAAACGGATATGTGGTTGTTTCTCCGTCGAGACAATTAAACACTTACAATAGCGTTATCAGATTCGGAGGAACATAATCGTCACCAGCGTGTCTATGTCGTGAAATTAATACGTAGACATAAGGAATAAAGACATGGAGTGTTGATAAAGATTTTGTTTAAAAACTGTAACATTTTAACATAAAGGCATTTTTTTTTCGTTATCGAGTGCAACGTTAAATTGACTAGCTGGTGCCTTTATCCTTTTCCATATGGAAAATCACTAACTAATATCCTCAACTTTCTTTTCTGTTCTTCTGATGTAGGAAATCGAAATACTGACACATTTCAACCTCTAAGGACATGGAAATAAATTCAGTGACGAAGTTAAAAATTTTGCTGGACCGAACCCGGATTTCCCGCGTCGGGCCAGCGTTCGCCTTAACCCATAAGGCTAACCATACACTCCAAATTCTCAACTTCCAGTACACTACAATGATTCCTTTGCCCATTTGTTAATCTTGGTCGCAGCCTCTACTGGATTCCCGCAAAGGATCGAGCGTATTAAGGCGTCCGCATTGAAATTGTCAAATCCCTGTTGGGGCATACATACATACAGCAGGAAATGTGTTGTAGATTGTAGATCAATTTGAGTTGTTATCCTTATCACTCTAATTGTACACTTCATTTCAATTTCTAATTTCCTTCCGTGGCTCGAACAGTGGGAATCTCTCGGGGCGCCAACCGAAATGGTGCTCGAAAATCGTATCTGGTCACTGACGCATGACGATGTGGGCATTATTATGCTCTGGAGAAAATTTACCTGAACATCCATAGAACCTGTTCTAATCGAAGACACCAAGACATCTGTTTATGAACTACATATGTCACGTGTACGAGTTCGGTTCAATAAAGCCACTTCAGAATGGCCGAGCTTCTATGCTCCTATGCTGATATGGAGTCTGTTATTTCGGACACGGAAGCGGGATGCGTGCCTGGATAGCCTAATTGGTTAAGGCTACCGCTGGCCCGAAGCGGGAAATCCGGGTTCGAATCCCGGTCTGTCACAAATTATTAACTTGGGCCTTGAATTTATTGCAATTCTCCGAAACTGTCTAAATATTTCAGTATATTTGGAATTCACAAAATTACGGTTGTTACAGTCCACCAATCGTGTCTGTTCTTTCGGATATGGCCGAAAAGAACAATCAATATTTGATGTGCGAATTGTCATGCTGATCGTGCACTTAACCAACTGCATGCGAAATTCGACACAATAATATCACGTGATTTCCTAATCTGTCACCAGGAGAACAGCTTCCATTGTCTATTTCACTCATGACCAATTTAAGCCCTACACGTCTGCTCATTATACCGGCATCTGTCCGAACTACAGATCGTCTGAATCGCTATTTTAAGTCCTCCATCTCACCTAAAATGAAACATCGATATTGCTGATAATAGTGACTCCTGTCTCTACGTCGTATACGAGCTAGTATTCACCAATTCAACAACATTATAATAGAACAAAAGTTTCGAAAGGCGTTTGACACAGTGCAGCAATGAAAACTGCTAACGAAGGCATACGCAATAGGTACCCAAATATGTGAGTAGCTCGAAGGCTACTTACGTAATCTAAGATGGTGGCCTCTGAGTGACGCGCGATTATTCGGATCGCGAGTTTTTCCGCTCATTGGAGGTGTTGTGGAACAGTGCGGCAGTCTCCTACGTGTGCATCCGAGTAAATACGAGTTATCTGCTGCGGTGTATTGGGTTATACTGTCACGAGTGACACACGAATGAAAAATAGGAAAAAGCGGCAGCAGGCGAGACGGGAGAAGCGCAGGCGAGGCCTGCTTCCACACATCGGGCAGTTGGTCCGGTCCCAGGTGAGCGCGGCTCTGCACTGTAAACACACGCTAGACGGGTAGACGTAATTGTGTTATCCATCAAGGACTCTGTGACGGCCACAGTCATGGACAAACTCCAAGAGCCAGTCGGACGCAACAGTGCTGAAATCCAACCTCTTAGAAAGTCCTGGCTGCACAAGAGGGGAAAAATTGCCGATCTTGAAATAAAAATGCTTGCGGCCACCGATGGACTTGAACGATATCAAAGAAGGAAGAACTTGCGGGGTGGCCGAAAACGATCGGCAAAACACAGACGATCAGGTCATTAGCCTCGCTGGTGTCAAATTCGGCCTGTGGATTGACGTGGTCGTCATCGGCAGAAGCCACCGTGTAAGGCGCAGGATGTCGGGTGCCACGAAACCCCGGCCCTGGTAATTAACTACCGCTAAAGAGCTGAAGTGTTTACTCAGGAAGAAAACTCGCCAATACTGGGGTTACTGTGAGCGAAAATCTCACGCGCGAAAGACTAATAGATTTGAATGCTACGATCTCACAGTTTGGTCTGCATTATGTACGGAGCCAGGACGACAGGATCGTAGCGACGACGTAAGAAGGGAGAAAAACGGTGGAAAACATGTTTGAATTGATTGACTGACCTCTCGTGAGACAGAAAGTCTCATATTGTACTCTGTTTAATAAGAAGTTCGTAGTTTAAAATGTTGACTCATACCTTTCTATCTATAAATACTAGATTCAATATCATTGTTTAACATAAATATTATCTCGTTATCTCTCTATTGTAGGTAATCATGTATATCTCGGTTTAATCGGAAATGATATTCTTTATTAAGAGGAATATCGCTTTCCTATATCTATAATTTTACATTTTCATCAGTGCGAATAACACTACTATTTCATTCTCGTCAACACTATGCTACTCATCCATTTTTTTCGCTGCTGCTTCTCTAATCGTAACTTAATATATACTTTGCTTTTACCAACCAACCACTGGCAGTTCATTAGGAATCCTCCTGTCACCGTACTTAAGTTCTACTTAAGCCGTTTCCCTTTATAAACTATTGTCGTCTAAAACAGAAAGGCGTATACAGATCATATCTTTGAGAGTAGTTTCCTTGTCAAACACTTCACTCGTTTTTCTTACACTTCTAGTCTGCTTTTCACCTTAGCCAGAAGACTTTGGAGTCAGCCGCGACCTTGGTCATCCCTGCAAGAATGACGTCCTCTGCAGAGAAACTAAGAGTATGATACGATCATAATACCGGTCGATCAAACCCATCACACGACATACAGAAATAAATTCATAGATATAATAGCAAGAAAGCGACCATATATAATAATTCGCGCCAATCGGACGTCTTCCCCGGGACTCTCTCCTCGTGATATTCTTAATCTACTCAACAGGCGACCAGAGAATAATCTACCCAAAAACCTACAGTAACCTAAAGAAAAGTGCACAATTACGCTCTCTAAAAGGATTGCTCTGACAACGCTTGGAATGATATAAGCAGTGAACGGACATTAAAGTTCCTGAATTATATCGTAGAATTATTCCACTGTAAGTCAAACATGCCCCTAAACGCTCTGTCAAGGTAAAGAGAGCACACGCTTTGTGCCTCACCACTGAATTACGCCAGTTAATGAATAAAAGCCATAATATACATAGAGCCTTAAAGCATAACGCAAGTCCTGAGAGTATGACAGGAATCTTCGAAACAGAGTGAAGCTAAGTGTGAGGAATGCCAGTATCAGACGTGCCTGCTCTGTCGTATGGTGCACTGGAAAAAAAGGTACGTAATTTCTGCATAGGAAAGCGAAAATCAGACGCTGTTTCTTTACGTCTCTGCATACCAATTAAACGATTTCTTCTCGGTGGCTATAAACTGTCAAGTAGCAACGAATTATCAGCCCCAAGGTATTCTCTCAGCAGACCTTTTCAAAACGCGTTTCTACAGATACAGTACGCGAGGAAATTATGAAAATCTCTTTTTAGGCAGTAGGAAATGATGGAGTGAGCACAGGCATTTGTAAAATCGTTGTTCACACTATTGTCCCACTTATTACAGACGAACGTCTCTCTTGTCGGTAGTAGATATCCTAAAAATCGCAAGCAAAGTTTAATTCAACCTATACCCACGACCGACAACCCAAAGTCGCCAGGTGACTACAAGTCCATCAGCATTAAACCAGCAATGTCTAAATCCTTATAATATATTCTTCCCCGCGACTCTCTCCTCATGACGTGATATTCTTAATCTACTCAACAGGCTACCAGAGAATAATCTGGAAATGCAACTTTCACTCTGCAGCGAAGTGTGCGCTGATCTGAAACGTCCTGGCAGATTAAAATTGTGTGCCGGAACCGGGACTCGAACCTGAGACCTTTGCCTTTCGCGGGCAAGCGCTCTACCGACTGAGCTCTCCCGACACAACTCACGATGCCGCCCCACATTCCGCTACGGAGTGAAAGTTTCATTCTGGAAACATCCCTTAGGCTGTGGCTAAGCCATGTCGCAACCATATCCTTTCTTCCAGGAGTGCTAGTCTTGCAAGTTTCGCAGGATAACTTCTGTGAAGTTTGAAAAGTAGGAGGCGAGGTACTGGCGGAAGTTGTGGGGCGGGACGGTGAGTCATGTCGGGATAGCTCAGTCGGTAGAGCGCTTGCCCGCGAAAGGCAAAGGTCCCAGGTTCGAGTCCCGGTACCGGCATACAATTTTAATCTGCCAGGACGTTTAATATCAATCAGGCTTCCGAAAGCACCAATAGGAAAGCAACTGCGTTAATTAAAGTGACAAACAAAATTTAAAATGCAATCGACAGACGTGAAGCTACCATATTAACAAGCGTTTTGATACGGTTGACTTTGATATACTACTTATTAAAGTTCAACAGCTTCAATTCTCAAACAGCGGGATACACTGGTTCGACAGCTACTCAAAAAAAGAACAAGTAATTTGTGGGTCGGAGAATTCGTCATGGAGAAACGTGAGCTTTGGAGTTCTCCGAGGTTCCGTCCTTACTTTTCTCATTGTACATCAGTGATACTTCTTCAGCGATTCACTCCTAAAAGTACCATCTATGTACCGAAAACATCCAACTGTACATAACAGTAGTGATGCTGAAGCTGGCATGAATGCAGATCTTTGCTCTGTTTCACGATGGGCACAGAACGTAAGTCTTAAATGAAACTTCAAGACATCCTAGAACAACCTCATATCTCACCGAAGGTTAATCAGCCGATATTTTCGTGAAACAGTCCCAGAAATATGGTACTCAAAACCATATCAAAAACAGTGAAACACCTTGGAATAATCTTGAAAACCTAAACTGGGGAGAACAAACTGTTGCAGTTTTCTTACTGTTAGGTTCGATCAATGCGTGAGTGTTACTGAAATGCTGCGTGAACTCGGAGTCGCTGGAGGGGAGGCAACGTTATTTTCTAAAAGTAGCGTTGAAGAAATTTAGAGTGACGGAATTTGAAGTAGACTGCTGATCGGTTCTAGTGCCGCCAAGTTATATTTCGCTAAAGATCGCAAAGATAAGATTAGGGCTCGTACAGATGAGTTAGTTTTTCCATCTTTCTATATGGTAGTGGAACAGGAAAGCAGCCCGTAACTACTAGTAGTAATACGTATCATCCGCCACTAATCTTTGAGTGGAATGCGGAGTATGTTTGTAGGTGTAGAAGCATAGCACTCGGCAGTAAGTGGTATTTCAAACATGCCAAGGCTGGAGATATCGCAGAGATAACGACAAATAATAAAGAGTACTAATTTCGAGAGTTATTTCTATTAGAAATACTTCTGGTGAACACAAGATTGTATTCACGTTGTTATTTGAATATAACCTGTAACTGTAGCCATGGAGACGTGTAGCTTTGACAAACTTTTTGACAGCACTGGCGACAAAATTTCAGCTGAGTTGTTAGAATTGTTGACAAGGTGGCTGTCATGTTGGCGAAACAATTAATTCAATTAATTTACATGCAAATGACAGGGATCCATTAATTTTCTAAATGAAGCTCCTAAAGCCGTGTAATTAACATCTGTTTTTCCCCATTCAATCCCACGTCTGCCTCGGAAAACGTCACACCTAACATGTTTAATGTTACGTTTGTTCTGCGTGTGTTGCACCTTAGCCGATTTTACTTTATATGATCACTCTAGGGAATTACTGAAACTAATTGTTTGTGTTTTTATACATTTTGTATAAAAGTTCATTCAACTGTCTGCATACGGATAGCTACACAAAGAAGCGCAACTTACAAGAATAATGTTAAAACACCTCAAAAGAAGAAAAGTGGAGAATAATATGAATACTATTATGCAATTAATTTACACATGATAAGTAATTTTTAGTTCGGCAAGCTGCATGTTTATCTGCAACTGATAACAAAAATAGCCCCTCATTTTCACACATTGTACAAGACAATACCTCCATCTCTTGTCCCCCCCCCCCCTGGGCCCCAGCATCACCAAACGCACATTGAAATGCACTGAAATTAACAGAACTAAATGCTCGTACAAGAATTATTTTACCGCATTTTAATTTGTTATGAATTATATTTTTGTCTTTGGATTCGGTATATTTTGATACCGATATTAGCACATATGTTGACATTGATAAAGTTACGTAACTCAAATTCTGCGGAGCGTGATAAAACAGTAAACATCTCGTAATTTCTACTAAATGTTTAAGAATAAAAATTTTGGTGCAGTAATATTATGTTTAGTAAAATTTATAGTTAAATGAAAAAACACGAGGAACGGTTAACCACAAATACGTTACTTACGTTACTGCAGTTAAAACTATCTAGCCTTCATATCCATTTATACTCACCAAATCAAGAGGTTTCAAAACGCCTTCTCACCTGTAAAGAGAAAAACAAAGGCGTTGTATTAGACTGTAATACACACAACGAGCTAGAAAGCAATATTTTTTTGTTTATATTAGTTACACTTATGGTGAAAGATCCGTCAGAGTCTCCGAAAGGAGATACAATGAATAATTCGACGGGTATGTTCCAACTAAGGCAATGTACTAGCGTTATAGAGCCTGCCCGACAATGATCAAATTGACTGAGTCAATTAAGTGGAATGTTAGTTGAGACAAAAGCAACTAAATGCTCTTTGAAGGAGTTGGGATAATAATACCAACGGAAATCCGTTAAAATGACAGTTGTGGTACCCTCTTCTTTCCCATTAGTACTCCATAGGTTTTAGCACTGAGCCACGGTTCTCTATGAATGACGATAGTTTTGTAATAACATGAATGCATCCTTAAGGAGTACGGCATTGAAGTCGTAAATATAATTTCGCATGTCTTTTTGTTTAGTAAAGAACAAGAAATACACTGTGCATTAAATAAGTCGGCAACTAAACATATGCTATATAAACGTAGCAGAGCCGTAGACTCGCCTTGACATTAGAACACTTTTGTAAAGGCTGAAGTAATTTACATTAAACTTGGTACACGTATCACTTGGCATCTGGGAAAGTTTTCTTTCGCAGTTATACACTGCTAGTTACCTTATAACTCAGGGAAGATGGTTGAGGATACGAAAATGTGTAAAATAAAATAATAACTTAGTAATGCCTGGCCTCATATTAAAAAAACTGGTTTACTTCACTGATTGTTAATGCGTGAATCTACGGTCCGAGGATGGCATCTCTATTCGAAATCGCTCGGTTTGTCTTATCTGTATGTAGCTGAGGCGGAGTATTGTACTTGAAGAAAATTGAAATGAAGATGGAATGTCTGAAGATTTACTTTAGCACCAAACCCTTTGTACTATTTGGCTTTTAGTTTGTCGAGTTATGTCTCTCTCTCTCTCTTTCTGTCTGTCTGTCTCTCTCTCTCTCTCTCTCTCTCTCTCTCTCTCTCTCTCTCTCTCTCTCTCTCTCTCTGTGTGTGTGTGTGTGTGTGTGTGTGTGTGTGTGCAATGTTGCCCAGTAAAAACAAAAAATTCGTTAGGAACTGCAGGGTGGTACACGTTACACCCACTGATTAAATATCTGTGAAATACAAGGTGTCAGCACTACAGTTAAAGTAGAAAGGCAAGCTACAAACATTTGTCTCTTTCTCAGTTAGGTGGATTTCTATCGTTTCAAGTACCAGGTATGAACTCTTATATTTCCTTTAGTAAATATCTTGATCCGATCTCTACCAATCTTACGAGATAGTGGGGAATATTTAACCACAAAAATAATTTCTGCTATTCATCCAATAATTTTATTACAGAGCTGTGATTTTTTTTTTTTTTTTTTTTTTTTTTTTTTTACAGCTTAATCCTTAAAGTATCAAATGGTGTTATATGATTCCCGAATGAGTAATTTGTTACAAGCTACGTGTCTTTGAAGAAAAATTGGAATAATTGAAGATCGCGATACAACCCGTTGGCTTTGACCAATGACGTCTTATCTGAGTCTCTCAAGATAAGCTACGTAGATATACCAGCTAGCAAAACAAACACTGTCAACGAATATAAACATAAGGAACAATATCGTAATATTTGTGTATTGTAGATGATGAGTAATCTGCGATTATTAGCACAACAGACTGTACCATCGATCACAGATATCCGGCGCTCACTTGCGAAAAAAAAATCTCTCGGTTAACCTATACCTAACCATTAGACAGAAGCTACAGATCACTTTTTAAACAGAAAATCATAATTTATGATCTATTTTCGGCTTGTAAACAAACTATCGTCTTTAACCCTCTCAAGCGTCGCGTCCTCAAATGAGGAAACCTGAATTTTGTCTAACATCTGTCATCTTTTAAATCTGAGGTGACCGTAAAAGCACAGGTACCTCATTTGAGGACTAATATTGAATGCTAGAATGTATCCTAGACGGCAGTGTCAGTCGTTGTGCTAACAAAGAAATGGAAAATAGAGATTACAAGAAAGAGTAAAGGCATGGATTCAGATGAAAGCACATTGCTGCCTGTACATCGAAAAACAGAAAAAAAAGAAAAAAGAAAAGACATCCTGTCATTCGGTACCCAATGAATTCCGCTTCGATGGGATATAACACTGGCCAGTCAAGTCAGGTCATCCCAAGCCAACAGGTGTCATGATTAGGACTGCCGACGGACAATACATTGCATTTGAGAAGAGCGTAAACTTGCTCTGTGCCGTGAGTGCCTGAAACATTTCCATTGTACAAAAAATCATGTATTCTTTGATATTTCTAATAGATGTTCCATGTAAAATGTAGCAGTTTTCGTACTCTAAATCCTCATTTGAGGACACCTCTAAAACAATTTTTTAGGTAAATTATAATTAATTCTGCACAAGTTAGGTGTTAACTAACCAAATAATGTATCAGAAATTTTGTTCATTGTCGGGTTGATAAATCGTGCATGAGAGGGTTAACTCAGATCTGACCTACTCTAGTCCGTACGTCTCGTGTTACTTATTATCATGGTTTATGCAGGTTCTCCTGGACGTGCTATATAGCACGGATTATAGCAGAATTTTGATTGATATTCTATAGGTATACAACGTTTGGTACCGATGTGACAATCTGACATCTGGCGGTTTGGTCTTAAAAAACCTGAAAATCTATAAGAACGTGACATCGTCTTAAATTTTAAAACACCTTTTAGATACTCATTCACCAAAGAAGATGAAACCAACATCCCAGATTTCGAATTACGAACAGAGGCCGTAACGAGTAAATTAGAAGTAAATATAATCGGAGTAGTGAAGCAACTAAAATCACTTAACAAGAACACATCTTCTTGTCCGGATCGAATATCCATTAGGTTTGTATCTGATTATGCTGGAGCGATAGCTCTTTACTTAACAGCCATATACAACCGCTCTCTCAAAGAATGATCTGTACCAAAAGATTGGAAAGTTGCACAGGTCACACCCATATTCATTAAAGGCAGTTAGAATAATCCATTAAACTACAGGCCTATTTCATTGACTTCAATTTGCAGCAGGGTTTTGGAACATATCCTGTATTCATATATTATGAATTATCTCGAACAGAACGATCTATTGACCCCAGGTCAACATGGATTTAGAAAATGTCGTTCATGCGGAACACAAGTAGCTCTTTACTCAAACGAAGTGATGTGTGCTATCGACAAGGGTTCGCAAATTGAATCCGTATTCCTTGATTTCCAGAAGGCTTTTGACACCGTACCTCACAAACCGCTTTTAATCAAATTGCGTGGTTACGGTATATCGCCCCAAATTTGCGACTGGATAGGGGATTTCCTCTCTGAGAGGACACAGTTTGTAGTAATCGATGGTAAGGCATCGACTAAAACAAAGGTGATTTCGGGCGATCCACAGGGTAGTGTTATTGGTCCTTTACTATTCCTTATTTACATAAACAATTTAGGGGAATATCTAAGCAGCTCTCCTAGGTTGTTTGCAGATGACGCCGTCGTTTACCGTCTAGTAAAATCGTCCCAAGATTTGAATAAGATATCAGTATGGTGTAAGAATTGGCAGTTGACTCTAAATAATGAGAAGTGTGAAGTCGTCCACATGAGTACGAAAAGAAATCCGCTAAACTTTGTTTACATGATAAATTATTCAAATGTGAAGACCGTAAACTCCACAAAATACCTAGGAATTACAATTACGTCTGACTTAAATTGGAAAGAACACGTAGATAAGGTCGTGGGGAAGGCGAACCAGAGACTTCGTTTTATTGGCAGAACCCTTAAAAGATGCAACAGAACTACAAAAGAAACTGCATACACTACGCTTGTTCGTCCTTTTATGGAATATTGCTACCCAGTGTTGGATCCTTATCAGGTGGGTTTGACGGAGAATATCGAAAGAGTCCAACGAAGGGCAGCTCGTTTCGTATTGTCACGATACAGGGGAGACAGCGTTTACGGAAATGATACAGGATCTGGGATGGGAATCATTACAACGGCGCTTATCGCTGCGGCATGGGCTACTTACGAAACTACAATCGCCAACATTCTCCTCCTAATGCGAAAATATATTGTTGACTCCCACTTACATAGGTAGAAATGATCATCGGAATAAAATAGGAGAAATCAGAGCTCGCGGGCTATTCGAGAATGGAATGGGAGGTAAAGTAGTATAACGGTGGTTCGACGAACTCTCTGCTAGGTACTTAAATGTGATTTTCAGAGTATCCCATGTAGATGTAGATGTAGAAGTATAAATTGTGAAGAAGGTGCAGTTAGCATAACAACAGTTTTGTGTGAACAAAAGATATTGTTTGGTGTTCGTATCGTGGAAACTTGAGGATGAGCCCGACATCGAGACGGTGTGTGGCGCATTTATGTGGGGGCGAGCGAGCGCGACAGATGGGGGACAAATTGCATCAGCGGCCGATGCGTTTGCTCCCCCAGGGACGCCACATTCTCTCTTATTCCGAAAAAACGACCGGCGACAGCGGCGGGCCGGACCTCAGAAAAGTCAAGGCGTCTGTTTTGCCCTACAACTTTATTTCTCTCCGGAGACTGAACAACTCGACTCTCTCTTCTCCTTTAACATAAATTCCTTCCCTATTTACATACATTTTCATATTTTTTAGGAAAATGCAAAGTTTATTTTTTATGCTACTGTTGCTAACATTACTGAATGCCACGCGTGGTGCCGTGGAACATCGTTCTGTATTTACATGAGAAAAAAGACGTTGTATTGTATATCTTGCTCTGAAACTCCTTTAGCAGTTTTTTCGTGTTTACATGTTGAATTTACTTTTTTAAGCTCTGGCATCTCATAATAAAGTAGGATTTCCTAATTTGTATGCTACTGAAAGATATTTCAAGACCTAGGTGACATATTTTGTGGCTATAGTTCATTTCCTAAAATTATACAAAATATGGTGTACATTCTTCTTGTGCGCCTAAAAACTGCACCTGAACTACATTAATTTTTAAGATGCAAAGATTTTAATAAAATGTTCAAATGTTTGTTAACCTTAAGGGGCTCATCAGTCCCTAAACTTACAAACTATTTATGAACTACCTTATACTAAAGGCGACACAAACATCCATGCCCGAGAAGAATTCGAACCCCTGACGGGGAACGGCCTCGCGTATCGGGGCACAGCGCCTCAATGCTATCGGCCGCCGCGGCGTAGTTTTATACCTTTCGAAAGTATGTCACCCTTAAATAAGTGGGAGAAGTTTAGTATTCTGTTTCATAACAACAGAATAGTACCCACTGAAAATTGTTGTTGTTGTTGTTCTGAATCCGAACACTGGTTTGAAACAGCTCTCCGCTTATTTTATTCCGTGCAAGTCTCATCTCCGAATAACCATTACAATTTTGACCCAATGAAGCTGTTTACTTTATTCATCACTTGCGCCAGCTCTATAATTTCAACCGTAACCTCTATCCTCCGAAGCAACATGGAAGAAGTAAGTTTCAAGTTACTTTTCTCTCAAGTTCTATTCATTTTTCGTTTTAGTTACGCGATCTGGTTAATAGTCGCCATTATTATTCAGCACCACATTTAGAAGTCTTCTTTTCCTTTTATGCCTGAAATTTCTGTCGGTCATGTTTCAGGAAGGAAGGAAGCTTGGGGTTTAACGTCCCGTCGACTGCGTGGTCATTAGAGTCGAAGATTACGCTCGGAATGTTTGGGTAAGGATGTGGAAGGAAATCGGCCGTACCCTTTCAAACATGGAGTGATTTAGGAAAATCAAGGAAAACCTGAATCTGGATGGCCGGAGGTGGATTTGAACCCCCATCCTTCCTAATGCGAGTCTACCTGCTGGGTCGGACGTTTCAGTTTTGTACAAGGCTGCTCTGCAGAAGAAACCTTCAGAAAAAAACTTCTCATTACTTAAAATTTTCATATATCAACAAATTTCACTTCTTCGGAAATTCTTTTGTAGCCATCATCAGTAAATATTTCATTTCGTCTCTATTTCAGCCACCATAAATTATTTCATATATATATCCCTGACATTACGTCGTCTTTAGGAAGCGAAATAATTTTTTTACTGTCACCGAAAATCAGACTTGGCCAAAATAGCTTCAAAAATCTGTATTGTTCGTACCGATTTCGGAATATCTGACATATGCCAAAACAGGACTTTTTTAAAGTGAAGACTGTATTTTGAATATTACCAGTTATTTTGTATCTAAAATGGCAATCTGTTACACCTAGCGATTCATTTCATAATCTCATTCTCTGTGTATTAGCAAGTATTCTCAAAAAATTGAATAGCATTCTCTCACGGTTGGTTAATCTACTAGCCCTTGAGTTATGTTTTGCAACATCATTATACATTACTGCGTCACCTTAAAGGTTAATTCATAATTACATTTGAAACTTCCTGGCAGATTAAAATTGTGTGCCGGAACCGGGACTAGAACCTGGGATCTTTGCCTTTCGCGGGCAAGCGCACTACCGACTGTGCTGTCCCGACACGACTCACGATGCGGTCTCACTATTTTACTTCCGCCAGTACCTTGCCTCCTACTTTCCAAACTTCACAGAAGCTCTCCTGCGAAACATGCAAGACTAGCATTCCTGGAGACATGGCTTAGCCACAGCCTGAGGGAAATCAGCGCACACTCCGCTGCAGAGTGAGTTTCATTCTGGAAACTTCCCTTAGGCTGTGGTTAAGCCATGTCTCCACCATATCCTTGCTTCCAGGAGTGCTAGTCTTGCATGTTTCTCAGGAGAGCGTCTGTGAAGTTTGGAAAGTAGGAGGCGAGGTACTGGCGGAAGTGAAGTTGTGAGGCGGCATCGTGAGTCGTGTCGGGATAGCTCAGTCGGTAGAGCGCTTTCTCGCGAAAGGCAAAGGTCCAAGGTTCGAGTCGCGGTTCCGGCACACAGTTTTAATCTACCAGGAAGTTCATATCAACGCACACTCCGCTGCAGAGTGAAAGTTTCATTCATTTTGTTAGTATCGTTTTACTATGATTTATAATATGAAATACTGTTAAGATAATGAAAGCAATAAATTATATATTTCTGTTCGATTATATAAGTTCGCCAGTTGTTCCGTTGTTTCATGGTGATCCATTAACATTGATGTTCAACAGTAAGATTTAAATAAATAAACGATAAATATGTTGCCTGTTTGCATTACTACAGCGCAGCAACCTCGCACTCCATCACCAGTAACGTTACTCTGGAAACAATTTCCGATAGTATTTATCCTTGGGTGGCGGCTGCTGACTCTCTGAAAGCCACGGCTCTGAACGCAAGTTGGCGGAATTGCTTGTCAGACGGTGAACTGGCATGCTATAGCGGAACTGTCAACTGCTGATGGTTTATTGTGGTCCTGGTGGAGGACGTAATGTCGCTGCAAATAAAATGTTGTCCGTCGGCGAACGAGCCGGAATGAAGCATGATGGGAGTACACGTTGTAACCAACGGTAGTGATTCATTACTTCAAGAACGACTTCTATTCCGTAGAATTTTTAAAAATATTATTATTGTTATTTATATTTCACCCCACCTTGGCGAGAGAGCAGGGAGGCGTAAAATGTATCTGAACGTCGGTTTTTATTTAAATCCAGACTGAACCTATTTTCAATAACAAACTGAATAGCTTATGACATACAGAGCAAACAAATGTCGCTGATGTTGAGGTGCACAGGAATCAGTTATGTGACTTCTTAGGTGATGATATTGCTGTGTTAACATCACAAGGAGAGGAAGTATTAGGAGACGTCACAGTGGTTTCCGCGAGGTCTGGTGGCTTTGTCTACCACGTCATGACTTTGTCCCAGCCATCGAGAAAAGGCAGATGAGGGGTTATCGGTTGTATAATAGGAGAAATTGTGTTTGTGTGATGTGCTGTAGTATTCATTTCTGAGACTGATTTGGTGAAGCTCTCCACGCTACCTTGTTTTGTGCAAACCTCTTTATGTCTGAATAAGAACGCCAACCTATTCGCGAAATGTATGACATTAAATGCCGTTGGGTAAGTTTAAAATGTGTACCCAGCCGGATTCGAACCAGGGTCTGCTGTTTTCTTGGCAGTTGCTCCGACTCCTACACCACTGGGCACACAGCGATCACCACACCTGCACGGAATTGTTGAAATACGCCTCCCGTCAGATATAAATTGTAAACTTCGCCCTACCCACTAGAAATGAAACTTGTAGTTTTTGTAAACAGATTCGCGTAAGAGTAAGGGCCTAGGAGTGGAAAGGATCATTGTCCGTCATCGGCATATTGTATAAGTTATATTCATGTAACCTACATCCGTTACAACCTGATACTTTATTCGACTCTCGGTCGCCCTCTGCTACTTTTAATCTACTCACTTCTCTCCAATACTAAATTGACGATTCATTGACGTCTCAGAGTGTGTTCTCTTAATCTAGATATGCCAGAAATTTCTTATCTCCCTAATTATATTCAGCACCTCCTGATTAGTTACTCAACCTTCCTCTCTAATCTTCATCATTCCATCTGTAGCAACACATTTCAAATGCTCCCATCACCTTTTTCTAAAGGTACGCCAGTAATATCTCTTCTCTACAATTATTTTCAGAATGTCCTCGTTAGTTACGCGACATACCTATCTAATCTTCATTATTCGTCTGTAGCACCACATTCCAGTTGCTCCCAACAACAGTTTTGTCTGAACGTTTCACTTCCGTTCAATGCTGAAATCCAGATAAATGCTTTCAGAAAGCTCTTCCGAACATTTAAATTAATATTAGATGACAAAAAATTTCGTTTCTTCACGAATGATTTTCTTCCTATAGCCATTCTGCATTTTATATTTTCTTTATTTCGGCCATCAAAAGTTATTGCCACCCAAATAACAGAACTGATCCACAACTTTTTCGTCTCATTGCCTAATCTAATTGATTCAGCATCGCCATCGCGGATAATTAACGTACCTTTAATCATATGTGCAGGTGTAGTAGTTCATACGAGAAATCTTAAGGAATCCCACCGTGATCGTAATTTTGAACCCACTAGATTTATTGTATTGTTTACGACATAGAGTAGTTTATATTTACCTTAAACTTACTGTTACAACGGAAGTTTGGTTAAAATGGTGAGCAGGTAGTCTTTTTGCTTAATATATTGCAGTTGACAGAACACGATAGGTTTGTATATTTCAGTGTCTCTAGTTAGCATTTGGTGAGGGTTTTTTTTTCTGTTACGTTGCTTTTACATGGCTCTTACGTAAAGAAGGACAACGGACCTCATCTCGATTACTAAGGAGGAAGTACTAATGTATCCCTTTAAACAGCTGTAACAGTGCAGGTTTCTAATCTCTTCGCCTACAGAGCACCAAAAATTGCATGAAACGACAGTCGCTCCCCTTTTAGGTGACACGTACTGTAGAAGTGTATTTACCGTAACTGCTAGCATAGTTCGACGTTTCAGACCTTCGTCCGACCATTCAGAGTTACATTTTCCCTGTTGTTTTCCCTAAATTGCCCAATTCAAATGCCGGAATGGTTTCTTTAACGAGGGCATGGAGTATTACATTTATTATCCTTTCTCGATCAGAGCTATTACTCCGATTCTGAATACCGCATTGTCTACTGGACGGTAAACTCTGAGCGCCCCACCGTTCTCTTGCATACACACGGGACTTCAGAAAGAAAATATGTTTTACACATAGATACCTTATTGAGAAGCACTAGTACATCATGACCCGCGGTGGAGTAGCCAAGCGCTCCAAGGTGTCTTGCTGCTGAGCACGCGTTTGCTCGCCGTCAGATATTCGAGTCCTTCCTCGGGCATGGGTGTGTCTGTGATCTGAGTGTTGTCTTCAGTATAAGTTAGGGACTGGTGACCATAGCAGTTTGGTCCATTAGGTGAAGAAACATTTGAACCACATCATGAAGATTACAGGGTGTTCAGAAACTCCCACTGCAGACTTCTAGAGGGGAAGAGAGTACGTACCTATCAATTTGGTAATGCATCCAAATCCGGAAATGTCTTCCACTGACGCTAAGAGCACTTATTTATCTTTGACATTGTGAACTCAATTTTTACTTGTGAAGTGGCCATAGCTGTGAAGCTCAGTACTACCTCATCCTTATTGATAGAATACAAAGAACTTGTGGAAAAAAGACAAGTGTTTAACAGTGTCAAATACAGTGTTCTTAACGTCATTGGCTCAGTTTGAAAATATTAAGTATTCATTCCGCTCTAAAACTCCTCGAAGTAACGTCATCAACATTGAGAAATTGGAGGTAGTGTGCAATTGGCATGTAAACTCGGTACCTTGCATTGCAATGAATTACGCACAGCCTGAACTAGCTATTGCGTTCCTGAATACTGTGCATTTAAGACGGTGACACCTGATGTTTCGTCTTCACTGGTGAATTGGGATGGTTCACGTGACTGAGACATCCTTGCATTTTGGGTAAATTGTTACACCTACGTCTGATCGTCGGTGATAATTATGAAAGGGAATTTATTTATGTTACGCGTGTACCACATCAAGTGATCAAGGCTGATTCATATACTAATCGTGTGATTTGGAGTCAGGTGTATCGGCGCCCATGCCTTGGGTACGTTAATCTATCGCCCTTTTTATCGCGTTCTGCACACACGCTGTTTCTCCAACGTTGACACTCATCTTTCAACAAGCAACATCTGTGTAGTGACAGGGATGTGCTTCTGACACCCAGTATACCATTATGTCGTTCAAAAACAACAACAAAAAACGACTTTCGGAAAGTCCTTTCGTTTATTCATGAATTATACTGTTTCACAGAAATAGAAACACAGTTGGAGGATTAGAACAATGTACTGGGTAAGAAAATGTGAATTACTGGTTTCACACTTGTTTTCAAGGAGATTTCTGTATCGGTGATTTGCTGCTGCGGCAAATGTGTGTAGATTGTAAATTAACATAGCTAAATTCCTCCTGCGGCAGTTCTATGAAAGTATTTTCATACTGTCCCTAATCTTCATTATCATAGTAGTTGAAATTCTCATCGAAATAGGCCACTGTATGATTTCCGCTTCTATAATAAAATAAATTATTTTGACGACGTTACAGAGTTCATTTAATGAAATAAATCGCAATTTGCGATGGCTATGGCTTCACTGTACTAGGTTTAGATGGAATACCAAAGTGCGGCGAATGAAAATTTGTGCCCGGCCGGGACTCGAATCCGGGATCTCCTACTTACTAGGCAGACGCAGTGGCCACTCCGCCATCTAGAACACAGTGACCAGCCTGACTGCAGAGGACTCTTCCGTGCACGTCTCACGCCACACCCAAATCTCCATTCGCCACACTGTCTCTTTCCTGTTACCACAGCCTATTTGTTCTGTAATGCTCGCAGCCACAATATTCTCGCATCACGGAGACAGACCATGAGGTATTTCATCTCTATATATAGAAGGAAGGAAGGAAGGAAGATTGACTGACTGACTGATTGACTGACTGACTCATCATCGCCCAGCCCAAACCACTGAAGATAGAAACTTGAAATTTGTGGAGGGTGTTGATCTTAGTCTGTAGGCGTCATTTAAGAAGCGATTTTTCGATATTCCATCTGTAAGGGGATGAAATAGGGGAAGAAATGTTTTTTGAGAACACGTAGCTATTTAGGCAATTTTGAAGCTAGAACTACAAAATTTCAGATTTTAATTCAGGGTTCGAATTTGAAAGACACGTGTTTCGGCATTTTTAAAATTCGACAAATAAAGGGGTAATATTGGTGACGCAAAAAAATTGATTTTCAAAAATATGTTGCTGTTAACTCAAATTTAAGCTACAACTACGAAACTTCGGATATGGAATCTTGGTCAGGATTAAAAATCCATGATTTTTAGTATTTTTAGAAATTCAACAAATAAGAGGCTTAAATAGAGGATCACAAATTCTTTTTGAAAACACGTTGTTATTGATGCAATTTTGAAGCTAGAGCTGCAAAAATTGATATTTGTGTAGTTGGTTAGACGTTAAAAAATACGTGATTAGGTTTTGGAAATTCAACCATCAAAGGGGTTAAATTAGAGAGGGGGTGTTTTTCGAAAATATGTTGCTATTTAGGCAATTTTGAAGTTAGAACTACAAATTTTCGGATCTGGATTCGGGGTTAGAATTTAAAAGACACGTGTTTCGGCATTTTTTTGAAATTCAACCAATAAAGAGGTAAAATAGAGGACGCAAAAAATTGATTTTCAAAAATATGTTGCTGTTAACTCAAATTTCAAGCTATAACTACGAAACTTAGGATATGACCTCTTGATAAGGATAAAAAAGACACGATATGGATTCTTCATCGGGATTATAAAGAAACAACTGGTGCAGACCAACCACCCTACGCAAGCGAAGCAGCGGGGGTTCAGCTAGTCTTCTTCTATATTTAAAGAATTTACGAAAACTATAGTCAGTCGGCCAGAGCAAACTATCCGGCCGATTTCCTTCATTCTTGCTATAAACGAAATGCATTCATCCAAACATTTGTCATCAGTTATCAGAATTTACATAACCCTCGCCTTCCTTTTTCTATACTCGGACGTGATTGCCTTCCGTATATTTCTTAAGGGGATGTCCTTGCTGTAAACTAAAGTCAGTCGGCCACTCCGCTCTACCCAACCGATTCCCTTACTTTTTTGTAAATTAAAAGCATGAATCCACAGATTTGCCATTAAGTACTGTATTACAGTTCACTCGAGTGAAATTGTTATCTCTCTCCTCTCCTTCTGGCTCGAGTATTCAACTATTCCGATATCTTATTCAGAAATATAGCTTGCCAGCCGCTTGGATTATTATTCTGCCATTCATAAATTCTTTAAATTTCTTTTTAAATAAGTGTTATGAAATTAATCTATGAAAACACAAGGTTATATAATATTCTGAATACTGTCACTACCTATAATAATTTTTTAATGATAAATATTTAATTTCACATGATGGCCACTAATGATGCAAAGTATTTGCACGGGTCATTTAGTACGTTACTAAACAAAGAAACTTGCAGTACTCCAATATACCTTCAGCGTATAATAACCGCACGCTACTGCAAAAAGTAGAAACTAGATGACTCACCACCTGAATATTTGGGCTCGATATCAATAAATCATTGGCGTGGAAATGAAGGTGTTAATGAGAAAACCGTTAGCATATATAATGCGTGAACAAATTTTATGATACATTACACGCAGAGAACGCGAATCCATTTATTACTGATATTCTTTTTTTTTCGAATCGTAATGAGATCAACATTAAATTGCAATTGTATTCACGGAGGGACATAGTTTTAATTTGTTTCACTGTAACTCTTTTTCCCTGTTTGATGAAATAAAAAAAACCATACACGCAATTAGTGAGTGTACGATGGAGAGGTAATATTTTGTATCATTGCGGTAGTACTTTACATCAACACGGAATTACCCGCATTACGGACCGCTGGCACGTGTGCACGATAAAATACGCGGCATCGTGCGGGATTTGGCGCGCCGTCTGTTTTCGTGTGATACATGCCGCTGGCCGGCGGCAGGGCGACGCGACGGCAGGGCGGCAAATGTTTGACCATCCCTCATACCGGTGTTGACTCTCGCAGAGGCATCGTGCCACGCCACGCCGCGGCGCCATGCTTAATAGCTGTGGCGCGATAACGCCAATTGCTTGGCACCTGTTGAATCTCTGTGAAAAGCAAACACTGCAAGTACAAATCTGCAAGGAGGTCTTCTTTTTCTTTCTTTCAGGCGGAAGAGATCATTCATTACCACCAAATAAAATTCATCATGTATCTTCTACACTTAGAATTAGGGTGACTGGATCAGTCATATAAATAAGAAGACAAATAGCTTCAAAAAAGAGGAGGAAATATGAAAAAAGTACACACAAAACATACGTTGAAATTTATTAAATAAGTTAATCGTTAGTTGACATAAAAGTACACTGCGGTTCGTTCAGACAGAGAATAGGAATGCGACTTTACGCATTTTCACTGTGTCATCAGTTCAGGTTTAAACTTTACTTACGGCGTCTTCGATGTGTTTTAATGTTGTCAACGGAACGTTGTTCAAATTCAATTCAAATGTTTGTATAGTCTATGGGACTTCAAATGTTCAAATGTTTGTTAAGCTTATGGGACTTAACTACGGGGTCATTTTTATCAATTTTATGCCGAGTAGTTAAAACTGTCCCTTAAGGTATCGATAGTATATATATAATATATACATGCTATGTGAAGTTGTGACTCCAAACATGGATGTTATTTTAGTTCATAAGTAGTTTGTAAGTTTAGGGACTGATGACCCCGTAGTTAAGTCCCATAAGCTATACAAACATTTTGAACAATACTGGAATTGCTGAAACAACAACGGTAAGTATTATTGACGACCAAAGAAAACTTAACTACGAATATTTACGGTCAACGTAGTGTGGTAAAGTGCTGGGAAGTGAAACACTATTTTAAAACTTCGACATTATTTTCAAGCGAAAACATACGAACAAATCAAACGATATTTATAAGAGCATAAATAGGGCTCGTTCACTTTTTCCCGTTGACATTGTTAATACCACCTGAAACAACTGAATTTTTGTCCTTTATTGCGTCATCAAATTAAATCTTATTCAAATAAACAGTTTTTTCTGTTACGATACTGCAAAACATAAATACTTTTTCTGCTTCAGATATCCGACCTGGATTTTAGGAGGACACTTAATTTAAAATGAAATATTTAAGGCGTCATGAAACATTTGAAATTTACCGCTAAAACAAAGGATAACTACAAAAAAATTAACACGACACATTCGCATGTAATCTGTGTAATCGTCTACTACAACGTGAACCTCGCGTGTCGAAAATAGGTTAACTTTGGATGTCAGCAGACGACCGTTCCGTCAAAACTTTCTTTTCGAGGAAGCTTGACGTGACATGACACGAGGGTTCGTCAACGGTCAGTGTGAATGCCGCCATTAGAAATACATTGTGGAATGTTCTGACGGAACGTGATGTGACGTGACGGACAGTATGAATTGCCCTATATAATGAGTTCAATGATTTGACATTTTTTTTTTTAATACGTCACCAGTTTCATTCTACTTTGGCTTTCTATCAGTAGTATTGTCGTGGATAACACATATCTTTATTCTTATGCAGGTTCTTAGGAAAACTACACTCTACTCTAATACAGACAGTAATGAGTTCCGTTAATTTACTGTTTTTGGTCATCTGTTACCAGTCTCGATCAACTGCGGGCTTTTCTTTCAATTCTATGAGCGTTATAAGTGTGCTATTTGTCGTGGATAACAGGTACCTTTAATCTTCTCAGTGTTTTCCGATAACTACTATCTGCTTTAACTGCATGTAACAGTAAAAATTGAGTTACCAAAACGGAGGCCTCGTATTATTTTGTTGGTACTATCAACAAAGCGGTATAAAGCTCTAACCAAGATGCTGATATTCTTTGTAATCCATACAGTGTGAGCTGATTAGTGTTTCGTGCAGATGAAGAAGTAAATAAATAATGCTGTTCATGCTCTACAGATGACAGGTTTTTGTATGTGCCCTCGTTCACTCAGTAATAGTAATTGCCCTTGTAAAATGAGGATTTCATGACAAAACATTTGCATCGTCAAGCGAATGGCTAATGCCAACATCACACGACTGACAACATAATCATGCGAGGCCGCAAAGACAATAAGTAAAATTGATGCGTACGTAACACGTTCTTCTCATAACACGATTCGACAATTTTGGCCTATCTGTTAATCTCAATTATTGCGCAAGTGTTAGCTCAGAACAAATAGTAAAGCTTAGAGCTCCTAAAAACACAGTCTGACGCATCCGCCATTTTCATTTCCTGCGAATGCGAAGCACACCACATAGCTTATGTGAACAGTGTTGTTTTGTTCACGTTTAGTGAAATAATTTAGAAGAGTCCGGCATAGATCCTTAAATCGTTCTACTTTGATCTTGCATTCCGCTCTTGATTACAATGATAGGTCTCTATGTGGATTAGATATAAAAATGTTGCGTTTTCTTTACTTATTGCTGCTTTTCTTTGCTGTCCGAATAAAGAAAAAAGCGTAAGAAACGTATATAAAAATCGCGTACTATGTTTAATTCTACCGATACTGGCCATCTAGATAAAAGTTGCAAGCGATCTTGGCTGGTATTTCAATAATGACTGGCAATATGCGAGATTTGTTTGTCGTGTTAAGCGTTTGTTGTCTGCTGTGAAAAATACACCACGTCGGATTTTTGTACTCACATTGCTGAATGTAATTCTATTACGTTGTTGAGAGAGTTTCAAAATGTATTACAAACACTAAAACGAAAATCATAATACTGTACAGAATATAAAGTTTACGGGCGAAGAGGCACACGGTGCCGATGTTGGCAACAACCGTTGAATGGTATTTGAAAACCTAATCGCATAGAATGAGGGGAATAATGCTTTGTGTTGACCATGAAATAAATAAATAATTCTGTTCCTTCTCTAAGGTTGACAAGTTTTTGTATGTAACAGTACCCTTGTCTTGTCACTAATTTGTTAATCCATGTAAAGCAAACATTTCGTTGTCAACATTAGCACACTACGCCGCCACAGCCGTAAGTAAAATTTACCCGGTATAGGCCTACTGCGTCAGTTATATTATAGTCTCTGATAGATCAGTTCAAATGTTTAAATGTTTGTTAAGCTGAAGGGATTTAACTGCGGGGTCATCAGTCACTAAACTTACGTACTACTTATGAACTACCTTATACTAAAGACGAGACAAACATCCAAGCCCGTGGGGGGGTTCGAAACCCCGACCGTAGCGGCCGTGCAGACTGTGACTAGCGCGCCGTAGACCGCTCGACCACTGCGGCCGGCCTACAGATGTCAATATTGGCATTTACTAATAAAAAATTGAATTGAGCGTGTATTTTAAGATAAAACGTCAGGTACTTTTCAAATTTCATACTAGAAGTTATGGCGCTAAAACTTCGAAATACCACAAACAGCATTCAGCGGCAGTTGCCCATATCAGTGCAATATGCTGCCACAGCCGTAATTAAACTTGTTGCCCAGTACATTTATATTTTCCGTTTTAGTGTTTGTAATACTTCCTCGTAATAACGTAATTGAAGTATCTTCAACAATTTGTATAATGACAGTACAAAACTTTTAGATGTGGTGTATTTCTCAATATACACACATATTGTGCTCTAAAAACAATATGTTTTGGGATGTTTTGCTGTGTTAAATTATTTTACGGCTGCTGACTTCCTACAGGAAGTTTCTCTGTTAAGAGGTATTACTTTCAAAACAGCTACTTAGGTTCGAATATCACAGACGATTTTTATTGTTAAATATTGCTACAAGTTGTAGGAATAAATAGTTTTTACTTGCAATACATAACTGTGCCCGCGGTCAGGGTTCCCTGTTTTTTCGCCGACAGTTAATGTTCCAGTTTTTTCCTCTTTCGGAATCTCTGGAGGAAACTAAACATTCTGCAGCCACCTCTGGAATGATTTGAGCAGTTTATGACAACACATCCACCGATAATGTGCTAAAGATGCTGTGACGCTAATCCTATAGCACCTCTGTATGTTTAAATTACGAACTACGGGAATAAAATGGCGGATGCGTCAGCTCGTACCTTTAGGAGCCTTAGTAAAGCTTACAACATATCGTGTCGGAAGCTCATAATAGTACCGTATGGAAAATTTTTGACCTGAGGTGAGACAAGATGGCGGCATCAGGCTTCGCCTACAGAGGTCAGTTTCCCAGCCTATTAATATACGTGTGTGACCAGTTTCCCAGCCTATTAATATACGTGTGTGACCAGTTTCCCAGCCTATTAATATACGTCTGTGACCAGTTTCCCAGCCTATTAATATACGTGTGTGACCAGTTTCCCAGGCTATTAATATACGTCTGTGACCGTGCCCAGTCTACCGGTATGTATGCTCAAAGACCCTCGTTCACTCAGTAAAAGTAATTGCCTCGTCAACGAAGACTTCATGACAAAAAATTTGTGTTATCAGGCGATTGGCTAATACCAGCGTCACGTGATTGACAACATAATCACGCGAGGCCGCCAGGACGCTAAGTAAAATTTAACCGAACGGTAAGTAACACGTTCTTCTCATAACACGATTCGACAATGTATGCCTGTGTTTTGAATTCAATAATTGCGGAAATATGAGCTCAAATGCAAATCATGTTCATTCCAACCAGTAAAGCTTATAACGGCATATCGTATCATAAGATCATAGTAGGCTGTAGAGTACCGTACGGAAACTTTTTGACAAGACGTGACGTGACATGAAGCAATTTGGCGGTGTCAGGCTTCAGTCACGGAGGAAGTTTGCCGGTCTAGTAAAATATGTCTGTGGGCGTAGCAACATAACAGAAAGTTTTTGTAATAATAACAGTCTCTGTTGCAAAATAATACTGTTCATTAACGCGTTTCGCGCTTTTGGCGCGTCATCAGAATACTAACGGTCAGAAAGATTGCATTCCTTAGTAAAATACACGATGGTAAACATCATTAGTCATAAATAAAAATTAAAGGCATGGGAATAACACTCTGATCAAACGTCAACAGAGAGACTGTTATTATTACAAAAATGGATTTACTGTTGCTGCGCCAGGCCAATCAAGAGTGGAGTAGTATAATAGTCGTGTCACATTCGTAGAAAATTGCTTCATGTTATTGATGAGTTACAGTACAAAGTAATTTTAAGAAGGCGTTTCGTATCAAAGCCACGGCTTCTTTACGATGTATTTGTAAATCGAAAAGTAACTAAATTAGTGACGTTCTCGATGTACTTTTTCAGTTCACGATTTTTAGCAGTTTTGGAATACTACTCGTAAAACATAATCATGTCCACAAGAATAAAAAGTTCACAAAGCGTAAAGCGCAACGACGATGCAGCTTCCACCATTCATCGCGCCGCTTCACTTCCTAGAAGTGAAACAGCAGCAGCCGACATGTAAAATGCAATTTAACCTTCTGAATACAAATAAATCCTTCTACTGACGTGGTTTTATTTCGCGGTTTCTTAGTTATTCAGTCACTCTATTTCTTTCCTTTATTGGCCCCTGAGACGTAAGTTCCAGTTCCACCTATTTAGCATTCTGCATCAAATTAATTTCTCCCTTTTTCGAAAGCAGGACATTTGCAAAAAAGAACTTCTAAGAATGTACACTTGCGCTTAATCATTGCCAGGTATTTTACGAAACTCATTTGATTACACTGAACATCTATTTACACTCAACTGATACATGTAGTCTATAATGCTAACGGTCAAACCACGATAATGTGAATCCTCAACTGTAGAAACGGAGCGTAGTTTTTAAATAATCGATATTTGCTCTTACTTATGGATCAATGCATGATAAAATCGACGATCTTGCTGCTACCTGTAGCATTGCCTTCGTTCACAATTTCCAAGAATACAGTGCGAGTACATAAAGTACATCTATTTAAGAACAACTCGCGACTATTAGTAAATATAATTCTATTGCCGCGCGAGAGTAGTCGAGCGGTCTGGAGCACAACGATATGGATTTCGAGGCGTCCCGCGTCGGAGGTTCGACTCCTCCCTCGGGCACGGATGTGTGTGTCGACCTTACGTTAATTTAACTTAGTTTAAATAGTTTGTAAGACTAGGGACTGATGACCAACTTATTTTGTCCCATAGGATTACAAACATTTAAACATTTTTATAATTCTATTACGATCAACTAGCGAAAAAGGAGGACAATGTAAAAATCCGCCAGGACGCCGGGCAAGGATCTAAAAAAGAGGACATGTCGGCATCTTACCATGCGCCGTCTCATGGCGATACTGGCTAGTTTCTTGGTTATTCGTGTTAACATTGACTTACTGTGCAGTTCTGAAACTTCATGTTCATGACATTCATAATTTAGCATTTCCAACGTCATGCTGCAGACAACATGTGAGTTGCATCAATTATAATCAGATTTATAGATGTTTATCATTTAATTTAATAATTTGTTCTACAACTTTACTGTATAGTATTTCAAACATATACCCTGTAACTGGTTTCACTAAATTTTTCATCCGTATGGAATAGATGGGCTCTGAATTTTAGTTGGGTTTTCTGTTGGAATGGTATGTTGGTACTCTTACTTATTATTTCTTGCGTAATAAATTGTAGTATTCTATTTAGCATGAGAAACTACACGGTCTTTTATTCTAGCCTGTATTAGTAACATAAATTTTTGTAAAGATCGAGCATGAAATTTCTTATTCTCAGAGGTTTGACATCTGATGTAAGAATACTTGAAGCTTTTATCTTTTACCGGTTAGTTAATTTAAATTGGAGCCAGTTACAAAAAGGAATTATCTCACAATTTATGATGATATTGTCCTTGCTGTTAAAATTTTACTTCGGGTATCTTTCACCTCTTAGCTAATAATTTATTCATTCTAGACATACGATTTATTTGAGAGTCAAAGATACTGTTTATAGTCACTTTCAAACAAGGAGGTTGAAATAAAGGAAGATGGCGTTATCTATGCCAATCACATACGTCAGTTGAAGCCTGTCCGCCATCTTTGTGTATTGTGGAATGCTATTTCTCCATTAAAACTATGCTTTAAGTAGACCCTTTTACTGATAATGTATTGAACGGACAATCAGTGCAATGTATGTACTTACAATATACTTTCTTGAATAAATAATAATAAATACTCATCATAATATGAAACCTAATAGTTAACGGCTAATTTACATTCTTTTAACACGTTTTACATCACGGCAAAACCACCGGAAGTTTTATTCCTGTGACCTGAAACATCACCTCTACAATGCGAGCACGTTTCCAAAACACAGCAATATGGCGGAGGCAGGCTTCACTTTTTCAGCGCAAGCGCGTCTCCCTGTATTCTAACCTCCTTGGAAATAAACTTGTAAAGACACTTGTATCTATATTTTCGTAAAGATCAGATCACAGTTAATACATTTGAAAAATACACACGTAGAATGATTCATAGTTCGGGAATTCAATTCCTGAAATTATAGATTTCTTGCACAATATCTTTGCTTCAGCTTACAGTTTGTACCAATACGATTTCTCCTAAAATAATGTTCATAATTTCAATATCAATTAATGTTCATATCTAACTTACTTAGTCCATACTAACATTGGGAGGCAGAATTGAAAATCTCCTGTCGCCTAACCCCGATCTAAAATTCATTGATATTGTTACCATGAAGTGCGTTATACTTCGATATCAAATCTGACTTTACTGAAAGGTTCCAGACCAAGCAGTTAAGTCAAATAAGCTATACAAACATCTGAACAGTTTTTTAAACTAAACTCGTAGAGAGTTAAACTTAGAGAGAGTAACCCAATTACGAGTACTATTTATACTAATACTCTGACGAAAGATGGCTGTTAGGTAGAATGTTTTGGCTATCATACTCTATGTCGTTTTGCTAATCTGATTAACAGAGATGATAATTAATTTCCTTTTCAATTTCAAAAATTTACAAATTCCACCTCGTAAAAAATAATACAAATATTCACGAATGACTGATATGTGGCGATCCTAAAGCTACGATCGCGATGTGGTGTTATAACCCATACGTTAAATCCTGTCAGACCCGTTTTGCATGAAAGAGTAATTGATTTTGTCTGTCTGCTATGGATTTAAAATATGTCTGGTAGAATAGTGATTCCGTCTGCTGTAGTTACAGTTTGATCTAAGTTGGGTAACTTAATAAACCTACTTTCCATGTTGAAGGACTACACTTCTTGGGTATTCTTCCAGTAACATTAGTCTGGTATCTGTCTGACCCACAATTTCTTTTATATGGTAGTTCCATACCAAATCGCTCCATATGTGTACACACAAATATTGCATGGATGGAACTGCTTCCAGTCTCTCAGCTGCTATTGCGTACTTTTATCTGTAGGTAAAGGAAGTACTTTATGTATGCTTAGGCTCAATTTCCATTCCCAGCACCACGCGTCGATGCGGTGCAGTTACTGTCTGAATTTCGCTATCCTCTTCCAGGGTTGCGACTTCTCGAAAGGCCTTATTGCAATTCCTATATGAAATACGAGATCATTTATGTATGTATTGTGAAAAACAACTGTTTAAAAACACTCCCCTCGGTCACGCCAGAAATCACCTTCACATCTTAAGACTTTTTCTCGTGAGAATGAAAGACTGCATTGTGTAATCTCAAAAGTTTTCCATCCAGTCTGAGAGTGGGTCTGATATTTCACATTCTCGCACACTGCGGAACCGCATCGAACACCTATCTGAAGAAACACGACATCCACCTGGCAACCTCATCTCATCTCATGAATGAACAGCGCAATCTGGGATTCAAATTATCGTTGCTTTGATTCCTACAGAGGGAATTATTGAGCACGTTATATGTTCGAGTATTTTGACACTGCTGTAAACCGTAAGACTTCTGTCGGAATCGGCATAGTTTCCCAAAGCAACCACCATGTGAAACACAGCTTGCGCTATTCATCCTTGAGACCCATATGACAGTATGTGCAGAATCCCAGATAGATGCCGTAGTTCTCGACTTTTCACACCGCCACCTGATGAACAAAGTGCGACCATAAGGAACAGCAGATCAACTTCTGATTGGATCGAGGAGTCTCTAGCTAACTGTGCGCAGTATGATTCTGAACGGAGACAAATGTTCAGACTTGATCAATATTTCTACCGTGGCCCAGGAGAGTTTGTGGGCCGTTGGCATAGCTAGGGGCATGATTCCCGCAACGGTTACAAAAGGTCCCGGGGAATATATGGGACTGTATGGGACTTTCCTTCTCTCTCTTTTCTCTATCCATCTCTCCATCTGTTGCTGCCTTTCTCTCTATCTGTCCATCTCTACTTTCCCTTTTCTCTGCCTGTCACCTCCTCGTATCTCTGTCCCTTTCTCTGTCCATTTCCTCCCCCCTCCATCTTCTTTCACCTGTCTGCCACAATCTCCCCTGTCATTTCCTTCCTCTCCCCTCTCTCTGACCTTCTCGTCCCCCCCCCCCCCTCCCTTCTTTCCTGTACGTCTTCTTCTCCACTTGCATCTCTACCTCCTCTGTATGAAAACATACATATAAGAGCCATGTTGCATTAGGACTGGTCAAATGGTGTCAAAGTTGAAAGGTACCCTCTGCCACCGTACGTACACTGACTTGCAGATTACAAAAATCTCCTTCATGAAAATATAGATTTCTGTGCTGACTTTCATGGTGACCAGTCAATTTTATGTTTGTTGTAACGTGTCCTCTGCCATGTTCCTACGGAGGCTTACGAATGGTAACCCATGTATTAATTGGCGTATAAGCTATCTTCATTCCACATTTAATTCAATTGTCTTCAGCCGTATCAGCGTGAAGAGAAACAAACGTGTTAATCCAGTCTAAGATACTCTCCACCATGAACCGTACGGTGGATTCCTAAAGGTAGCGCATGCATTAATTCAGGGTATAAGCTATCTGAATTCCAGATTTCATTCAAATCCGTTCAGCTGTTTCAGCTTGAAGATAAACAAACGTATCCGTTTTGTATCGTCCCCCACGTTCCATACGATGACTTACGAAAGGTAGCCCACGTATGAATCGGGGTATAAGCTACGTTTGTTCCAAATTTCATTCATATACGACGAGCCATTTCAGTTTGAAGGCATATGAAACTAATATACTAATTTGAAAGCACCCTCCGTCATGCAGCATACGAAGTGCACAATGAGTCTGCTGTACGGTATGACCATGCATAAAATACGAAGAAAACTCAACATAAACAAGTGTAAAGTGCTGCCTCAATTAGGAAATTACGCAACAGCAAAACAAACAAGGGAAGCAATCACTTCCATAAAATATCTGTGAGCAAAGGAGCGATTCGATGTGGAACGACCGTATAAAATTAATTGTAGGTAAGGCAGATACGAGGCTGAGATTATTGGAAGAATACTCGAGAGTGTAGTCAACAAAGAAAGTACGTTAAAAAACGCTCGTTTTGCAACTGACGACGTCAGAAGTACAGGCCTATATATTTGCTCATCTGTTCGACGGCCCTTCTTGAAAACAGGGTAGGGCTACATTTTTACGGATCATTAGGAACGATTTTGCTACTCTAGAAATCTACGTTATGTTTATGGTAAAAAGGGCTGTAAACCTGTAAACAACCTGTACCAACGTCGGCCACAGAAATCTTAATTGTTTTCGATATTTGCCGGATTGTATTTTCTGCATAGGCTTTCATCTCTATTTGTTTATCAATCTTCCAAGGAAATTGCTGCTTACTTATGTTTTGTCCGATGCAGCGCCGGACTTCTTCGGAGGTTTGACGTCTTTTGAGTCTTGCCGACCGACGGGTCAGAGGTCTTAAATACACTCTAACCGGGGCATGGTTAAGCTCCACGTGATAAGCTGAGATTATCCTTGTCAAAGCTATAGTACCGAACCTGACAAAGATAAAACAATCTATCGATTCTGCAGAGCCACAGTCCATATATACTTTTCATAGTCTCTTCTTTTTGGCTGAAATTACGACTATGTTTATATATTTCAATCACTTCTCTATACAACTGTGGATAATAATTCGTTATGGAAGATAAAAATTCCAAGTCGGCAATGACTTTCGTTTTACACTTCTCTTAGTTGTTCCTATACAGAATTTATCAAACGAGCATGGAATTTTATAAACCCCACATGCTGACTAAATGAGTACACTTGGAAAAACTGAAAAATCAGCTGTTGCGGGTCAATGTTTACAATCGGAAAATCATACAGAGAAGTTATATGGGACGAATGGCTGTATAGAGAATCGATTGAAATATGTAAACACAGTGATAATTTCAACCGAAATGAAGAGAATGTGAAAATCAGTGATATGTGGACTGTTGTTCTGCAAAATCCTAGGAGGTTAGAATGAAGGGAAATGACATTATCTATGCCGAGCACATGCGTCATTTGAAGCCTGTCCTCCATCTTGGTCAGTTTTGAAATTGTGTTTCTCCGTTAAAATTATGTGTTAAGTCGACCCTCTTACTGTTAATGCATTGAAATGACGGTTATATATATACATGTGGCGTCTGTTCCGAAAGAACAGACGTCACTTCTGATCCTGCAGTTGTTATTATTTAATTTTCATAGAATATATGACATCAACTGCAATTGGGCAAAGCTGAAAATGTGAACCCAGCCAGGATTCGAACCCGGGTCTCCGGCTTTCTAGGCAGTTGCGCAGACCCCTACACCACTGGGGACACAGTGATCACCGCACCTGCAAGGACTATCTAGGCACGCCTCCGGTCACTAATTTGTATAGCTGTTTTAGCTGTCTACAAATCCCATGCTTCCTGAGGAGATATTTTCCTGAAAGATAGACCGGGAAGGACAAAGCACTTTCGAAAAATATACGTTCTCGAATAAATAGTGATAAATAAATGTCGTATTATATTTCAAAAATTAATTTTTATCAACTAATTTGCACTCTCTTAACAGCTTGTACATCACGGTAAAACATAAAAAATTACAATACGAACACTTTTCCAAAACGTAGCTATATGGAGGAGACAAACTTCACTTTTTCAGCATAAAGGCGTCTTCCTGTATCAACCTCCTTGGCAAAATCAATACTGTAGTTTTATCTTTGACCAGATTCAATAGTATAGATATAGCTCTGATTATTACGTAGAGCGTAGCCACGCACATTTAAGGCGGTATTTAAGAAGCTCTCAGACCTCTAACCCGCCAGTCGTCAGGATTCAACAGACGGACAACCTCCAAAGAAGTCTGGCGCAACATCGGACGAAATCTAAGACAGCAGTATGTTTCTTGAAACACTGCCATACAACCCAGACAGAGCTATTAACTAATAAATCAACAGGTCTTGAAAGCGTTCACTCTTTCATCTTTAACTTCCTTGAATCAAGATTAACGATATCGTTTTATCTGAAACGGCATCGACGAACGCGGAAGCGGCCGGTATCGGCTGCGTCGCACAAAGTGGAGCGAGTATAGGATTTCTTCCGCCTGAGATGCGCGGGACGCACGCGGAAAGCGACGCGGTCCGTCGGGGTCCTGGAGAGCGGCGACAGGGAAGTTTACTTGCCGCAGGTTTCCGGCCCCGCGTTGTATCCGGGAGTTTGGTGTGCGTGCGGCTCAGTTTACGGCACGATAGGCCAGAGACGAGCAGGCAGAATCGATATCACGAGCCGAGCTGCGCCTCAGCCGCTGCCGCCGATGCTCCATACTGCAACAGACTTACAGAGTTACCTAACTGACGGCCAGGTCACGAAGGGCGGCCGCAACGGCCGCTGATGCCAAACCTTACTGCAGGTACGACGATCAATGCAGTCACAAAATGCACAAAAGCAAATACCATCTGCGACTGGATAGGGGATTTCCTCTCGGAGAGGACAAAATGTTCAAATGTTTGTAGAACTTATGGGACTTAACTACGGGGTCATCAGTCCCTAAGCTTACAAACTACTTATGAACTAGCTAAGACTAAGGACGGCACAAATATCCATGCCCGAGGGGGGATTCGAACCCCCGACCGTAGTGGCCGTGCAGACCGTGACTGGAGCGCCTCAGTCCCCTCGGCCACCGCGGCCGGCTCGGAGAGGACACAGTTCGTAGTAATCGATGGTAAGGCCTCGACTAAAACAGAGGTGATTTCGGGCGTTCCACAGGGTAGTGTTATTGGTCCTCTGCTGTTCCTTATTTACATAAACGATTTAGGGGAAAATCTAAGTAGCTCTCGTAGGTTGTTTGCAGATGATGCCGTCATTTACCGTCTAGTAAAATCATATGAAAATCAAAACCAACAGCAGAACGATTTGAATAATATATCTGTATGGCGTAAGATTTGGCAATTTACTCTAAATAATGATAAGTGTGAAGTCATCCACATGAGTACGAAAATAAATCCGTTAAACTTTGTTTACATGATAAATCAATCAAATGAAAAGGTCGTAAACTCCACAAAATACCTACGAATTACAATTACTTCTGACTTAAATTGGAAAGAACACGTAGATAAAGTCGTGGGAAAGGCGAACCAGAGACTGCGTTTTATTGGCAGAACCCTTAAAAGATGCAACAGAACTACTAAAGAAACTGCGTACACTATGCTTGTCCGTCCTTTTATGGAATATTGCTCCCCTGTGTGGGATCCTCATCAGGCAGTTTTGACGGAGGACATCGAAAAAGTCCAAAGAAGGGCAGCTCGTTTCTTATTGTCAGGATACAGGGGAGACAGCGTTACGGAAATGATACAGGATCTGGGATGGGAATCATTACAACAATGGCGCTTATCGCTGCGGCGTGGGCTGCTTACTAAACTACAATCGCCAACATTGTCCTCCGAATGCGAAAATATATTGTTGACTCCCACTTACATAGGTAGAAATGATCATCAGTATAAAATACAAGAAATCAGAGCTCGAACGGAGAGATTCAGGTGTTCATTCTTCCCGCGCGCTATTGGAGAATGAAATGGGAGATAAAACAGTATAATGGTGGTTCGATGAACTCTCTGCCAGGCACTTAAATGTGATTTGCAGAGTATCCCATGTAGATGTAGATGTAGATGTAGATGAAGCAGAAGTCGCCGTACACCATGATGCACAATGTGCGTCCACACTGCGAAAGATAATTAATGCGTAACTTTCCCGATACCCCGTATGTTGATTCAACGGTTAATGAAACCACACCAGCAGACACTTGTACTTTATAAATAATACAAAAATTTGATCTCTGATAATCTCCACACATGAAAATCATTTTGCAAAATCATTCTTATGCCAAGCCTGCAAAATAATTTTATTCCTTATGTTCTACCGTTTCGGAAATTTCTGGCATCAACAGGAAAACAAAATAGTTTACATCAAAGCCAATATGATAACATTTGTACTCAGTACAGCAGCGTACAATTCACATTAAAATATTGCGATCGTTTCTAAAAGCCTTTCCATTTTACATCTCTGATAATCTCCACACATGAAAATCATTTTGCAAAATCATTCTTATGCCAAGCCTGCAAAATAATTTTATTCGTTATGTTCTACCGTTTCGGAAATTTCTGGCATCAACAGGAAAACAAAATAGTTTACATCAAAGCCAATATGATAACATTTTTACTCAGTACAGCAGCGTACAATTCACATTAAAATATTGCGATCGTTTCTAAAAGCCTTTCCATTTTACATCATGTTGTAGGTATTCCTTAAATTAATAAAAAAATGTTCAAATGTTTGTAAATTTATCGGACGGAAGTACGTGGTTATCAGTCCGTAGCTTACAAACTACTTAAACCTAGGAAAACTAACCTAAGGACACACACACCCATGCCCCAGGGAGGACTCGAACCTCCACGGCGAGCAACCGCGCGCTCAGCAGCAAGACGCTTTAGACCGCTCGGCTACTCCACCGCGGCTTTAATTAATCTTTAACTATTACAAATACTAATAATACATGATTAATGTAATGGGTAAGATAGCGTTGAAATCAGATATTTTATTTATGGAAAATCGATTACTTAATGTATATTCTTTTGTATCCCATCCTCGTCGCCACTTTTGTGTCTTGTTGCCACCGGTTGTCCTAGGTGTCGGTGGGCAAGTAGAGAGAGACCGACACGGGAAAATAGGATGCACGCGTGTGCGGGTACAGAGTCTGAGGTAACCAGCCAGAAACTAGAAACACTAAGCAGACAGCAGAAACTAGAAACACTAAGCTAGATTAGAACAAAATATATATGTCGTAGAAATATGCTACAATACTTGGAAAGCAGTAGACTAGTAGAATACTGATACATAGTTTAACTAGATAGAGACCTGCCTACTGATGAGAGACCGTTCTAGTGCCTGCCTTAATCCCAAGTGCCCGATACAGTTCAGTGGTGGCCACGAGTGGAGTTGCAGCAGAGGGCGCTCGTGGCTGACGTCGTAAGAACGCCGCGCCGTGCTTGCATGGCGGCGCGCGACGAAAGTACGTGGCGCGCTCTTCAGACTTGTGCGACACCACATATCATTTGTAATAAGGCTCTTAAACGTTTCCTAAGACCGAAGATTTTTTAGATAGACATGTTTTTGTTAGTGATAATACTATTCGTCAACTTGCCCTACATGTAAGTTAAGATAACGAAATGAACATTTTATTTAGAAAACAAAGACTTTTGTTGATGCTTATCTACTTATCAAAAGAGAAACAAATGTAATATTTCTCCTTTGAATCCCTGTAATTTAAGCCCGTACAGCCGCGTGGGAGTAGCCGAGCGGTCTGGAGTGCCACGTTCTGGATGGCCCGGCCTCCCGCGTCGGAGGCTCTAATCCACCCTCGTGCATGGATGTGTGTCCTGAGGTTAGTTTAACTTAATTTGTTTGTACACTAGGGACTAATAGCCAAGCAGCTAAGTCCCATCGATTTACAAACATTTGAATATTTTTTAAGCCCGCACACTGAGCAGATCCTACTTCATCAACATCATGTTTTTTTTTTTTTTTTTTTTTTTTTTTTTTTTTACATAGTGACCTAAAGTAGCTTCTGGCTTCAGGGAAGTTTAACTTCCTAGCGGCGCCTTTAACAGGCTTACCATTTCTGCTGCATTGCCTCTTTCAATGATTCTTTGCCCCTTTTCTATCACCCTGTCTTCCTTATGAACTGCATAATTAACCGCAGTCGACATTTTGGATTCAGACTTATACAAGTACACAGTTTTACATAATAAATACATTAAAACATCATTAATGCAAAAATATTACTTGTGTGAAGCTTATTTAAACCACAGGAAAAATGGTTACAAAAGCAGCATGAACTCATGAACTTTTTTGTCAACAAAACACAATGAAGCCGTTCTATTTCAACACACTTGCCTGCAGAGGGCGTTAAAGAAGCAATTCTGTAGTGCATGTTGCACTATCCGTACAGTTAGAAATTGAAATTCGTCATCTTTGTCTCCTCGTCAACGACCTTCCCCTACTTCAATGACGAATTACATTTGTAATTTGGAGACGTTTAATAATAATTGATAACTGTAGATTTATATAGTCAGATTTCAGTATTGTAGTTTACAATAGCTGTAGTATGACAGCTGGATGAATTTCAACAGCTGATTTTGACAGCGGCAAATAACAGCCCGTTGTAGATATTTTAGAACAATTTGAAATTTTCGCAAAGGCAAGGAAAAACCTATATAATTTATTGAAATGAATTTAATTTAAATGGAGTCTTTCATCTATTTGACTAAATCCTGTAAGCTGACTACTAATAAGACGCTAACTTGTCGTATTACCCTAACAATGTTCTTTGTATTATGATAATTTTGGATACATATACGCATGAACGATTTTTTAAATGTTTTTGTTGTTTTTAGGAATATTTTTGAATTTATTTTAATGGATTATTTATGACAGAAATGTTATAAAAATTTTATGTACACATGCCCGTAAAAGTGGCGATCGGAATGTAAATTACGTTAGACGTCCAAAGATAACGTGCACGGATGATACCATGGATGTTACAAATACTAAACAATTATATCCTTGCCGCTGTCAATTTCTGCTGTCCAGCTGTCATACTACAGCTATTGTAAATTACTATACTGAAATATGATCAAATAAATCGACAGCTATCAATTATTATGAAACGTGTCTCCAAATTAGAAATGTAATTCGTCATTGATGTGATATTAACGTATAATTTGTACTGTATCTACATATGCATATTTTTACAACGTACATTCTGACGATGCTCTTGTTAATAGGGAGAAACAGGTAAACTTTACATAACTGTAGCGACTTGTGGCTGTTTTATAAAAACAAATTTGTCTTCAACAGTCGCTTCTCTCTATATGCAAGACCTGCTCTTACTTCATAAAATAACCATGTAGCGATCTTGGCATTTAACTTTTGAAGATAATTAATCTATGCAGATTGCCTCCATACTGTGATATCAAGTAATGTTAAAATAATTTCTTATTCCAACAGTCCTTGCTGCCTTTCCACTGTTGAGTAATTTCAGTTGTTTTTCTATCCATTGTCATTTATTTCAATATGTGCTATTTTGTCTTTGAGCTGTATGGTTTAACATGTTTGGAAAATTTGGAATACGTTAACATTTACAGTGAAGCCGTCTTTTCTAACATTACAGTTTCTTAACTTGTTTAGTGACGTTGTGTATCCTGAAGCATGAAATTAATTGGTGAGACATGCGGAGAGGCGATGTGAGGAACGTAAGTGTGTGTGACACAGTATCCTTGAGCAAACCTGGGGTGAAATGTGGTTTCAATGTGTATTAACAATCCGTTTTAAATCTAAGTGTTGACTCCTAGCTGTTTAAACCGTCGTCTAGTCAGAAGGCCACTTTTTTTTTTTTTTTTTTAATTATTATTGGCTTTCGGAACATGCCCAAACAAGTCATCAAAAACTGGAAAGGGTAAATTAAAGACGCTTTTGACAATTCAGACATACATTAGCATCATGAGAGATAGACACCAACGTTAGTCAATGTTTTTAAGCATAGAGAGTACCGAGGCGATTACAGAAGAGTGAAAGTGTCACGTTTACGGGACGCCTTGCTTTCGATAAATATTGCTGACGTTCTACAATGCAGTGATATACTACACCACTGATGTAAATATTAAAACTGACAGCATTTATGAGATTTGTACTTTCATCAATTACAGCATACAACTCGTAGAGATGGAAACGTTAGTTTATTTTTGAGAACTATCTCACTGATTATAGTTCCTTTATTTATTTATTTTTTATTTTTTTAAACCGTTCGCCCTTCTTTCTTTGTCCAATTACTAGCCATTATCAAGTTATCAAAACTGATTGTACCTGAGTAGTCCCTTTATAAAACTTGAAGAATAATTTCTGTGATAAAAGGAAATACGGTTACGGTATGATCGGCGTTATTATATCGAAAGAGAGTTTGGAAAAAGTGATCGGAATGTTATATAATTAATCTGTTTCTCTACCAGTTTCTCTGACACTTTCCGTCGGAGGTGTTACCACTCCACGCGTGCCAATGTCGCACTGCTCGTGAGGGCCGTAGAACTACATGCATCATCAGTGCTTGCAGTTGAAGTTTTTGTTCACTAACCTGGATTCTTCTTTTCCGTTTTTGTCCCCACACAGAAGCAGCGCAGAGGTCGTTGTTCCTTTTATCTTGAAGTGAAGTGCTGTGCAGTTTCTAAAACTGTGGCTACTCTTCAAATAAGAAGGGATGCCAGTTGTTTTATAATAAAAGGTAAAGCAGTCAACAATCCGAAGATTGGTTTGAACACCACAGTGCTTTACTAGGCATGGTCCTATTTGGAGGTGGTATGCCATTGCCTTCCTCCGACCTTCTAACTGACTTACCCAGCCAGTTATAGGGGGACCTACAGTTTATCGTGGGTTCCGAACCACGGTGCTACTCGCTATTTTTCACATGAGCAATACTGCCATAGATGAAAGAAGTAGAAAGTGACAGATAAAAATCCTAGAACCTTGCGGGGATCGAACCCGCGACCTTTGGATTTGTACTCTTGCACTCTACCACTGTGCAACCGAGGCGCACTGTTTTATAATATTTATTTATATGTCGAGAAACAACAAGCAACATATGCAATACTGTCCATAATCTTCGTACACTTGACGTCTAATTACAGTAGTTGAAACATATAAAGTCTGTCGCAGCTGTTCACGCGAGAACCGTCTGTGCTGGACTGACTGCAAGTGGGCGGTACCACCAATTTTAGCGCGATGCGCTCTATCTAAGACTTCTACATTCAACTTTTCCTATTACCTAGAGCATATTTAAATTAAAAAAAAATACTGTACTACAGCTTCATATATACACATTAACTACATAAAGTCACGTTAAGTTCTATACAATAGTTTATCTAGTATTTTTTTAATTAAAAATTATAGTGGGGAACTCATTCAGAAGCCAATCGGATTACGTCTAGGCAGCATTGGTTCAGTTTCTTCCAGGAATGCGATATGTTACACCATCTTTTACCACCCATTCCACCTATGACGTGTTCTACAAGCTATCAAATTTCGTTTGCAACTCAATACCTATGGCCATGAGCCAGCCGTCCTACACGGTATTATTGAAGTCTGTATCTTTCGAAATCGAAATGCCACTTCCCACTCAGCTGATTTAAGCACCACTACTTTTTTGATAGTTTCAGCCAAAAACAACTAACAAGTAGGTATCACACAGAAGCTACGTAAGTCTCATGTATCGGATAGGCAGGAGAGGGAAAAAATCTATTTATTGGAACACATCTACATGGGATACTCTGCAAATCAAATTAAAGTGCCTGGAAGAGGGTTCATCGAACCACCTGTATACTATTTATCTCCTGTTGCATTCTCGAATAGCGCGCGCGAAGAAAGAACCCCTGAATCTCTGTGTTCGAGCTCTGATTTCTCGTATTCTATCCTAAAGATCTTTTCTACCTATATAAGTGGCAGTCAACAATATATTTTCGCATTCTCTGGTTGGCCTTTCCCAAGACATTACCTGCGTTTTCTTTCCAGTTTGAGTCAGAAGTAATAGTAATTCCTAGGTATTTAGTGGAGTTTACGGCCTTCACTTTTGATTGACTTATCTTGTAAACAAAGCTTAACGGAATTCTTTTCGTACTCATGTGGACGACTTCAAACTTCTCATTATTTAGAGTCAATTGCCAATTTTTAAACCAAAGTGGTATCTTATTTAGATCGTTATGCAGTTGGTTTTGATATTGAGATGATTTTACTACACGGTAAATGGCGGCGTCATCTGCAAACAACCAAAGAGAGCTGCTCATATTTTCTCCCAAATCGGTTATGTAAATAAGGAACAGCACAGGACCAATAACACAAACATGTGGAAAGCCCGATATCACCACTGTCTTAGTCGATGCCTTACCATCGATTATTACAAACTGTGTCCTCTCTGATAGGAAATCCCCTATCAAGTAACAAACTTGGCGGGATATTCCATAACCTCGCAGTTTGATTAAAAGCCATTTGTGATGTACGGTGTCAAGAGGTTTCTAGAAATCAAGAAATAATGAATGAATTTGAGAACCCTTGTCGATAGCACTCATCACTTCGTATGAGTAAAGAGCTCACATAATAGTTTAGGGAAATGATAAAAAGTTACGTTAAATGCTAAATATTAAATGAAGCAGTTAAAATCTAAAAATCTACGAATATTAATAAAACAACTCTTGCGAGAATTATGTATTGTGCCGCTGATAAAAATTATGAAGAAATTAGCATATATGCGTCTATGATGACTGTGAAACGTGTGTATTAGACAAAGTGCAAATTTTATGCGTGTTAAGTTATAAAACTATAAAATACCTGTAAAATGTAAATTAATGGTGATGGACGCTAAACAGGAATATGTAGATACTCCAGTACGAAATTCCTTGCGAGTTTCTCGTCTTGGGACGAGGAAATGTAAATGCGTCATAAATATTTATTGCACTTGTAGACTTTCTGCATCACCGATGCGTTTAGTTACGAAACTAGAGAGTACGATACATATTTAACACATGTTGAAATCTTTTCCCGTGTGAAGAAGATGCTCATACATAGGTAGACGGCTTGATGTTTCTTGAGTGAAACGAACGGAAATATCTGCAAGGCCTTTATTTCTCACATCGTTTCTCACATCGTACTCAACGCATTCTCTGAGAATTACTTCGAACAATTAGTTCATGAGCCAACTAGAATTGTAAATGGATGTGAAACACACTTGATCTCTTAGCAACAAATAATCCTGAGCTCATAACGAGCATCAAAACGGATACAGGTATTAGTGAACACAGAGCTGTAGTAGCGAAATTGAATATCGAAAGTCCCAAAGTTACCAAAAATAAACGCAAAGTATATTTGTTCAGGAAAGCAGATAGAAACAAAATACATTGCTTCTTGAAAGACAGCTTCCACTCGTTTCTAACACTAAACGTAGGTGTAGACCAGATGTGGCTCAAATTCAAAGAAGTGGTATCGACAGCAATTGAAAGTTTTATACCTAATAAATTAATAAAAGAAGGAGGTGATCCCCCTTGGTACACAAAACAGGTTAGGACACTGTTGCAAAAGCAAAGGAAACGGCATACTAAATTTAAACGAACACGAAATCCCCAGGATTTGCGATTGTACTCAGAAGCTCGAAATTTAGCGAGGATTTCAATGCGAGATGCCTACAACATTTATCACAACGAAACTCTTTCTCGTAATTTGACTGAAAACCCAAAGAGATTTTGGTCATATGTTAAATATACTCGGGGAAAGTCACAAACAATACCTTCACTACGTGATAATAATGGCGATCCTGCCGATGACAGCGCTACTAAAGCAGAGTTACTAAACTTAGCTTTTAGAAACTCATTCACCAAAGAAGACGAAACCAATATTCCAGATTTCGAATTACGAACAGATGCCGTAATGAGTAACATAGAAGTAGATATCATCGGAGTAGTGCAGCAACTAAAATCACTTAATAAGAACCAGTCTTCTGGTCCGGATTGTATACCCATTAGATTTCTATCTGATTATGCTGAAGCGATAGCTCCTTACTTAACAGTCATATACAACCGCTCTCTCATAGAAGGATCTGTACCAAAAGATTGGAAAGTTGCACAGGTCACACCTATATTCAAGAAAGGCAGTAGGAGCATCCCACTAAACTACAGGCCTATTTCATTGACGTCAATTTGCAGCAGGGTTTTGGAACATATCCTGTATTCAAATATTATGAATTATCTCGAACAGAACGATCTATTGACCCAAGGTCAACACGGATTTAGAAAATATCGTTCATGCGAAACACAACTAGCTCTATATTCACACAAAGGTTCGCAAATCGATTCCGTATTTCTTGATTTCCAGAAAGCTTTTGACACCGTACCTCACAAACGGCTTTTAATCAAATTGCGTGGTTATGGTATATCGCCCCAAATTTGCAATTGGATAAGGGATTTCTTGTCAGAGAGGACACAGTTCGTAGTAATCGATGGTAAGGCATCGACTAAAACAGAGGTGATATCGAGCGTTCCACAGGGTAGTGTTATTGGTCCTCTGCTATTCCTTATTTACATAAACGATTTAGCGGAAAATCTAAGTAGCTCTCTTAGGTTGTTTGCAGAAGACGCCGTCATTTACCGTCTAGTAAAATCACCTGAAGATCAAAACCAACTGCAGAACGATCTGAATAAGATATCAGTATTGTATAAAAATTGGCAATTGACTCTAAATAATGAAAAGTGAGAAGTCGTCCACATGAGTACGAAAAGAAATCCGTTAATCTTTGTTTACAACATAAATCAATCAAATGTGAAGGCCGTAAACTCCACTACCTAGGAATCACTATTACTTCAGACTTAAACTGGAAAGAACACGTAGATAATATCGTGGGAAAGGCGAACCAGAGACTGCGTTTTATTGGCAGAACCCTTAAAAGATGCAACAGAACTACTAAAGAAACTGCATACACTGCGCTTGTCCGTCCATTTTTGGAGTATTGCTCCCCAGTGTGGGGTCCTTATCAGGTGGGTTTGACGGAGGACATCGAAAGAGTCCAAAGAAGGGCAGCTCGTTTCGTATTGTCACGATACAGGGGAGACAGCGTTACGGAAATGATACAGGATCTGGGATGGGAATCATTACAACAACGGCGCTTATCGCTGAGGCGTGGGTTACGAAACTCCGTACGCCAACATTCTCCTCCGAATGCGAAAATATATTGTTGACTCCCACTTACATAGGTAGAAATGATCATCAGAATAAAATAAGAGAAATAAGAGCTCGAACAGAGAGATTCAGGTGTTCTTTCTTCCCGCGCGCTATTCGAGAATGGAATGGGAGATAAATAGTATAATTGTGGTTCGATGAACCCATAACGCTGTGAACTGGATACGCGGACACACCGTCCGCTACCTTTTCGACCGAGACGAGAAATCAGAACTGGATTACTGGACGTACCTCAATGATCGCCATTGCGCTATCGTTCGTAACCCCAAATACCAACAGTACTTTTCCAATATTTTATGGAGCGTCTTTCACGATCCGCCTCCCAGCTGGAACGTTCAAACTATGAGAAGCTAATGTGATGTTCTTGTTGATATGAGTCCTGAAAGAACTGAAAACGGAACCTATACAAAAATTATCGAGAAGTCGAGTTTGGATGTTCCCCACTGAAGACGTGTGAAGAACTGCACAAAGAGAACAAGACATAGAACACTTCAATAAAGCAATAAAAATAAATAAATAAATGATTGCAAATGTCTCCTTCCCATTCCTATGTTTTCCTCCTATCACTTAGTGTATCTAGGTTAGTTTGTTTTGGGATAGGTATAGACAGGAGCCAACGCCTGAAGAGGTACAGTTAATTTTTTTTTTTTTTGTTTTTTTTTGTTTATTCTTAGGGCAAAAGTGGCGGTGGCACATAGGCCCCTTTATTTATTTTTCCTTTTTTTGTAGTAATTTTTTTCCTGACCTTGGGGAGAAAAGAAAAAAAAAATAAACACCACGAAAGAAAAGGAATATAAAAAAAAAAAATAAAAAAAAAATAAATAAAAAAAAACCCTCTGCCAGGCACTTAAATGTGATTTGCAGAGTATCCCATGTAGATGTAGATGTTTTTATTATATTGAGATGCAAGGCCGCTGCTGTTCCTGTATATTTCATGTTTTGTAGAGGCGCTGGCATAAATCCATTGTGAGGTACAGTTTTGTGATTCGTTTCATTCCATGCTGAAGCCCGGGGCAGCAAGCAGTTATGAATTTGTTGAAACAAATGCTTTTTATTATTTATGACGCATATCGCCCTTTTGGGACATCTTCAAATCGTATAAATGAGATTTGGTTAACCATCGACAAAGCTACCAGAATTCAAAATTCTTTACGAATAATTTTACAATTTATTTCGCGGCAGCTTTGAGTGATGGTGGTTCACACATCTTTTTGATATGATCTTATGATGCTCTAAAAAGGAGAAACGCGTCCTACATGACAAGAGGTATATTCCCAACCGTGAATGCATTTTTTAAAAGGCACACATTTGTTAAATATTGTATAGCACTTTATGTTGGTCTCAGGAGGTAAAATACATTGTCGTAAATACACTGCTAATTCCATCAGCCTCATGCTGTAACCCAAATCTATATTAAATGTTATTTCTGAAAGGACAGCAACGAAATAATAGAAGAAATTTGACGAACTCGAAAACTTTTTCACACCATGACCTATTTCAGTTAGTACACTTAGAAATTCATCTAGGATTATAGTTTCCGAAATACTTCTTCTTCTGCCTCTCGTACGACAAAACATAGATTCATTACATAACAGCAGCTTACGCATCGAAATATGAGTGAATTATCGTCTTTATTTCAAGCTAAATTATTTGAAAGTACTTACAGAGATCACAATTTCTTCTCTGTATCACAATTCCTTCTGCGTTGTATTCGATGTTTCCTCTTTGTAAGGTCATATGGAATCAGCTGTATCTTTTATGACATAACTCAAAAAGTTATTAGAACTATGGTTTTTCTCTGAAAACCTTTATTCACAGGGTTATATTAACTCTTCAATAAAATAAAACATTTCATTTAGACCTTCTGCCAGATGCCTGGGAAGTATTGTATATCATATTCACAAGTATATGTGTTAATGTCCCGATGTCAATGATAATGTTATTGCTGTTATTGTAACGAAGTCGTCCCATATTAATGAAATATCATTGTGAATGGTTAATTCTGTTCACCTTTCCCCAAAGAACTTCTTAATATTAAGTATGAATAAGTTCCTTGTGAGAAACATCGTCTCATTATATCAAAGGTACTGAACACAAGTAGAGGCGTTGAAGTAAAATTTGTGCTATGGCCGGTATTCAGGGACCTTCTGCTTTCTAGGCAGACTCTTTAAACCGTTTTTATTGTATTCTACTATATATAGTAATGTCAATTGTGACATTTCAGGACACACATAACATACTTTATTTACACAGGTACTAACAAAATGTTCAAATGTTTGTAGAGCTTGTAGGACTTAACTACGGGGTCATCAGTCCCTAAACTTACAAACTACTTATCAACTAGCTAAGACTAAGGACGGGACAAATATCGATGCCCGAGGGGGGGATTCGAACCCCCGACCGTAGTGGCCGTGTAGACCGTGACTGGAGCGCTTCAGTCCCCTCGGCCTGGGTACTAACACTTTCACAATCACAAATATGCTGATTCACTCATACATGGCAGTTCAGTTTTTAAATACATTTGTCGTAGCATTTAGGCTTTTTTTAACACTCTCAGTTGCTTTCACTCATCGATAAAGCTGATTGTAAATGTGTCCATGTATGTATATTAACCTATCCCCATTAGTTCAAATACGATAATAAGCATGTTACCATATTTGGCTCTTTGGTCCACATGCTTGCAAAGTATGTGATATTCGTTTAGCATGTATAGTGTGACGTCAGTTGTGGTGTCTGGTCCAATATTGCTAATCACGTATTTTCTCAGTAAGCGGTATACTGCGTTATTTTTCTTCTCTTGGAAGTTTCTTGCACCTGGTTTACAAAGTATGGACGGAGAGACAGATTCAGGATAAGTTCTTGTGCTCCCACTAATATTCAGTTATTTAAGATTCCCCCACTGGTAAATCTGTGTATAACTGTATCAACTAGAGTACATCTGCTTTCTTTGTGCCGATTCCGCAGAGTCGTTCGTTGGTGGAAAGTATATTATTGACGTCTTTGTACCAAACTGTTATTACGCCCCAAGAGTGCCGTTTGAGATTATTATTTCGTCACACTGCATCCCAGTTTACAATTCCAAACTTCTATTTTGTTCCTTATTTCATATTTCCTGCTGCTAACTAGGCGGACGCTTTAAAGCGCTCAGCTAACACAGCGTTACGGATAATGCCGGCTACACGGACTGTCTTTCAGCATGTCTCCCTCCGCACCACATACTTTAATTCTGCCTCCAATGTTCCCTGTAAAATAAGTATCAAACTGGCAAGGCCCCTTTTACGAGGCGCGTCTTTTTAAAAAAAGTTCCGTTTCAACAGAAGTACACAACGAAAGTTTATTTCAAAAAGGTAAATTTATTTTCAGAAAGTACATACTTAACTCCATTTTTCGACATAGTTGCCAAGTTTCTTCAAACACGTATGATGCCTCTCAACCAATTTTAAATTACCCTCTTCATACAATCTTGCCGCCTGTTCCGATAACCGAAAGTTCGCTGCCGTTTTCTAAAGAACTGACCTCAACACGTCAGGAAATTCGTTTCAGAGACCTGTTATTGTGAAGCTCCTGTTCTCATGAATCGTCGCTCCAACTGAAACCTCCAGATCGACTGTAATCGAAGATGGGCGACCAGAGCGGTACTCATCATGGATGTTGTCACAGTCATCTTTGAATTCTGTACCCCCTTACGCTCTTTGCCTGTACTCATAACAGTATCACCGTGAATTTCTGCAGCAGACAGGTTCCTTGGTGACAAAACTGTATCACTGAGCGAACCTTATTCGCGACGGGTTACAAACATTTTGAAAGCACAGAACAGAACCGTACAGATTAGCTACAGAGCTGAAACTTAGTACAGTTGTTCCCGAGGCATGCGGGTACACGACGCGCGCGCTCGTTGCGGTATGCGCGCGAACTACTAGTGTTTACAACAAAACGGAACATAGCACCCCACCAAAGAACGTGAATGGAAACAATCCCGCTTTGTTCCTCAGGCAAAGGTGATATAAATATCAACAATAATTCAGTTCCTTGAGGGAAAGATTGTCTCATTATAACAAAGGAAGTGCGGCTGTTGCTGATTATGATGTGGTGTATGGGAGGGTGTCGTCATTAATTAACTGTAATAGCATACAGGATGACTTAGACAAAATTTCTAGTTGGTGTGAATAAAGGTAGCTATTTTTAAATGTACAAAAATATAAAATGATGCACATGAGTAGGAAAAACAATCACATAATGTTCGAATACAGCATTAGTAGTGAGGTTCTTGATACAGCTGCCTCGTTCAAATATCTGGGCGTAAAACTGCAGAGTGATATGAAATGGAACGAACATGTAAGGACAATTTTGAGTAAGGCGGATAGAATACTTACGTTTATTGGGAGAATTTTGGGAACATGTACCTCATCTGTAAAGGATATCGCATATAAAACGCTTGTACGACCACATCTTGATTATTGCTCTAGTGTTCGGGATCCGCAGCAGATCAGTTTAAGGACGACATGGAGCAGTTCAGATGCAAGCAGCTAGGTTCGTTACTGGTAGGTTCGACCAACGCGAGAATGTCACGGAAATGCTCAGGGAACTCCATTTGGGATCGCTGGTGAAAATCGACGTTCTTTTCGAGAAATTCTGTTGAGGAAATTTAGAGGGCCGGAATTTGAAGCTGTGTATAGAACGGTCTTACCCTCGTCTACATACATTTCGCGTAATGATCACAAAGTCAAGATAAAAGAAATTAGGGCTCGGATAGACATTCTTTTTGCACTCGTTCTATTTGGGAGTGTGAATAGGAAATGAAATGCCCAGTAGTGGTACAGCGTACCCTTCGTCACTCACCTAGTGGTGGATTGCGGAGTATATATGTAGATTTAGAAGATTTCATTTAACAAATAATTATTTTCGTTCACTATTAGCAGTTTTTCGCAATAAATTAAACAGTCAAATTTTGTAATTAGTTGTAATTGTGAAACTTCCTGCCGAATTGAAACTGTGTCGGAACCGGGGGCTATCGCACTACGACAGAGCTATCCAAGCACGCTTCATGGGCTGTCCTCACAGCTTCCACCAGTTCCTCGACTCCCTCTTTCCCAACTTCTCCTGCGAACCTGTGCCGTCGGTAGAGCGCCTGCCCGCCATAGGCATAGGTCCTAAGCTCGAGTCCCGGTTCCGGGACAATGGTTTAATTATTCAGGAAGTTCCGTAAGAGCGCACGCTTCGCTACAGAGAGAAAATATCTTACTACACTTGTAGTTACGAATTAGAAATCTATACTGTAATGAAAGCGGTTCTAGTCAAATGTAACGTTCACCAGAAGAGTTTCAGACTAAACAGTTCTGCATAATTTCTGTTTGTGTTACGGAAGGAAGCCTCTTAGTCGTAAAACATATGATTTCCACATATTCTATCTGTTCCTTACCGTAGCAACATTTGATCTGACGCTTCGCAGATATAATACCGTGCGATAGTATGGTGCCTTTTGTGGCATCTGACATTCGTCCACGGTATTGACTCAATATAACTGCGCAATAATCGTGGATCGTTTGCACTGCCCTATACGTCGATAATGAGCGAGTACGTGGAATGAAGGATTTCAGTAACATCCATCAATTACACCGAAACTCACACAGGCACTACTTCAAAGAGCTGATGCGCCGTCGCTAATCATCTCGATATCGTCGAGGAGTTAATCTCGTTAATTCCTCTGTCCGTACATAGCGTTATTCTTCCACTGCACAATACCCGTTGGAAACCTCTCAGAACGGTTCGGAAACATTCATTAGTTATCAGCATATCGAAAATGCGACAGCATTCCTGTAATAAAACTTATTGCGTATATCTCATTTTTTGTGGCATCTTTATCAGAATAATTTTAGAAGACTGTGGAAAGGTTACCAACTGTTAATTAAACATCAAGATGACAAATATAGCCCGAGCGATGTTGAATTCCTATACGCCTCGTCTGGTATCTGTGCTGTATCGCTATTGTAACTGGCCTTCATTGTATTGTGAACTGTGTCTTTAGTTGGCGACAGTTGCTGTTGTTAGTTCTACTGCACTAAGGTCAATAATTCACCAGTTACAGAGGTTCACGTTTCATCATATTTAACGAGGCACGAGGGCAGGCGGACTGTAAATAATTCTGTTTATAACACGAAAACTCTTCTCGTTTGATCTGCGGTTTCAGAATTGCGCTTCGGTAACTCTGAACGCGAACATTTAGATAAATGCATGTAATTTTAAAGTTGACAGTCTCTTTCAAATCGATTGATATGGAGTCAGTTTCCCTCTCTGAAAACTCTGCTGGTGCGACACGTTGATACCTTCCCTCTGTTCTAACAGTAAATTTACTACTGGTAATTGATGAGTAAATTTTGATTCTCGTGATTTTTCTCAATACAGCAATAAATAAGAAACTATTAGGTGTAAAGTAGAATATTGTTGAGTACTGTGATAATTATTATACTGCTTTCGGATTCGGACCCTCGTCGGTTACTTTCAGCACAATACAATCTAATAAGAGATATGTGAATAAGTAACAGCATTTAATATCTTTCTCTTTCTTTCTTTTTCTTTTTAATTGTAGTAAACATTCCAAGCTGCGTAAATGGTACATTCCTGTAACGTAATGAACATCTGAAATTGCTACTTAAAATTCTACAATGTGGTAAACATCATCATTATAAGTAACTATACAATTACAAGTGCGCAATGGTTCATATTTTATAGTTCCTACAAAATACACTGTTTAAATGTAAAAATCTGCATCTTGACTAATGACATTAAGCTGAAGCAGAAAGGAACCATCTCTATTAAAGTATCAGCAAGAAATCACTAGCCTCGAAGTAAACAATATTGATTATTCCACGGAGTGAAGATTCAGTTTTATTTTCAGGTTAAAATACCTAAATGTGTTAGTATTCACTGCTCTGTATTAAACTTTAATAACAGACCTTAGCCATATTTTCGAAGTCACGTATTCGCGAATTTAAACTTATTTTGTTACTAATGAAGCTCAATTATTACCGGTGCATATTGCTTAACCAATAATACATTTAAAGTCTATACAATTTTTCAATCCCATCCATCCTTCCTTCATTTTTAAGCCATACTATTACCAGGAAAATAAAATATTGGATTCTTTACTGCTCTAGTAAAACGAAAGATTCGTCAGATTATTCTGTAGTTCAACGTCAATAAACTATTATGTGTGGAACAGATAAATGTGCAGAATACCGCAGCCAAGTAATTACTTTCATTGAAAGATTTTGCAGAAACGAAAAATCGACTTTACTTTAAACGTTTTGGAAATTGCTGGACATTTGTCGATGATGAATATTCAGGAGGGAGATCGACCGGGATTTCGTTGAAAGTGTTACTGCTGCCAGGAATTCGAAAGTGAACGATGGTAATCAGACCTTCCTTGACGTCTGTAACACCATGTAATTATCACATGACACATGTCAGCAGATCTTGTCATAAAAATTGAACATGAGATATTGTGCTGCAAAGTTATTTCGTGTCACGAGAGACGATTAGATATAGCATCACATGAATGAAGGAAATAAGACGTCTGCTTTAAAGAGAATCAAATTTTTCAATTGATATGTTTAAGATTTCGGTCCCCTGAAGCTTAGGGATCTGTATTTTTTTATTATTATTATTTATTTTCCTGCACTCGCTGTAGCCTGATATTCAAAGACCATCACGGGCCCAGTACCAGCTACGAGTGTCGGCGAGCTCGCTCGCAGGATAATGCCGACTGTTACTGCTACTAGAACCCACAAACAAGGTAAGATGGTGATGATCAGCTCCGGTCGAGCGAGTGGGCAGGAGAGGCCGAGCTCTCATCACAGTATTAATTGTGAGATTTTGACACACTGTCAGATTACCGCCCAATAGAAATATTGGTAATTAATAGCATTTGATAATTAAACAGTATGAAGTTCACTGCAAACATTGACCATGCCAATGCACTAAATGTTACACAATTTTAATCTTATTAATTATGGTAGAAAAGTATGTACACAGTTGGGTGACAACATTTATAGTTAGGCCATAGGTAGAAATTGTCCACGTTGAGATTTGCTGTGTGCTTGTAGCTGACGGGAGGCCAGCGAGCAGGCCGACGTTGGTGGCTTGTTCCAGCTTAGGATTTTCCAGTTCGTTTCCGGTGAGAAGAGAGAGGGACAATGGGGAGTGCCAGGCACAGTGCAGTGCAGAGCGTGAAATAAAATATTCTAATACTACTGGCATTTGAAGTAATACGATGCAGTTAGGGACCTTTAAGGCCCTCATTACAAAATAGCCTGTTGATAAATAAACGATACATTAGCTGATATAGTCACATCTGGCGTAATACGTTTAATTGACAATGAAAAGTAATAAATTACCAATGAATACAAGACAGTTACACAACTAGCATGGCAATGTTTGTTTATAAAAATAATATGTTAGGTATTTCTCATTTTATTTTCAATGAATCTTGTGTATTTTACCTTGAAATATTCATTTAAATCACTTATCTGTGATATAAGAAATTGCATGATTATAATAAATAAGTACAAAGGATGTTTATACTAATATAAAAACGTAAGAAGATATTTGTTTAATGTGTTGTGTAATTATTTTGATTTTAAGTAAAGTTTTAGAAATGTATTGGCTGAGTGCTGTACGTTGGCAAATCGGTTAGAACAGCTCACATGGGGAAGTTGATCACGTATGAAAAAAAAAAAAAAAAAAAAAAAAAAAAACCGGCAGTTGAGCTTTAGGCGCGCGCGCGCGCGCGCGCGCGTGCGCGTGGGCAGGAAGTGACGAGGCGGGAGCACGTGGGGTGGCTGCCGGGCGGCATCGCGCTGCATCAGTCAGCATGTGGATCTCGAGGTGGAGGTTATAGATTTGTGTGTGGCAATCGCCACGTGTGGTTGCTCGTCGTAGACTGCACCAAGTTGAATCGAGTGCTACTGTGTTTGTGAATATTTAGCTGGTGGAACAAGGTGTGCATTGCATTGAATTAAAGTGACTGTGATTTGTTAATGTAACACACGTCATCGCATAGGCATGAACATAAACGGTGTTTGAGACAGCCACATGGTGTGAAAACAATTTGCGACAAATATTCATTTTGTCTGGGGGGCTCACGAGCTATAATATTATTTGATAAATGTGTCGATGTACAGACGTATCAGCCACAGGTTTCTAATATTGTGAAATAAACAACATAAAGTGAACTTTCACGTGTTTTCAAAAATAGTAGTTAGTACACCCTTTTCTCTCATGAACTTGATTTTATTATGAATTTTTTTGTTAATCATATGCAGGGAAGGAAAGCTACGAACGTGTGATATCATCCCCTAGAAAACGAGTCAAACAGTAGCAATCACAGATACTGTGTTTTTGCATATTTAGGAATTTGGTTCGCAGTTGGTGGTTGTGAGTTTTAAATATTAATCTTTCCCCATTTTAAACTCTCACCCCGACCTTGATGCTCGCAACACCATTGGCTTTGAGTACAGCTGCAACTCTTCGAGGGACAGATTCCTAAGTTTTCTTCAGAGTTTCGAACAGACCAATATCCAATCTTGTAGCAAAATATCCGCCAATTAATTAACCGCTGTTTGCAGCTGTAACTATGGCCCTCAGCCTCTTCTCTATGACTCACCATAACATGTCAATGACTTTTAGCTATGGCGATTTTGCTATCTATGGGAGATATCTGATAAGTTTCTGATATTGAGCAGAATACCTCTGAACCTCATTCTCTGTTTTTACCACGATACAGATGCCCAGTTCACGACGAAACCGTCCCTTTTTGTTGATTATAGGATACAGGCATGCCTTTTAGTTCACATAACAGTACTGAATAGTTAGTATATTTTATTTTATTTTCTAAGACTCCACATGTAGAAAGTGCTGTCTACCATGTTTTCAAGGGAAAGCGTGCAACATTTTATCACAGTCAGATGAACCACAGGGCTGCCGATATGAATCTAATCCGAAGTTGCCAGAATTACGAATTGGGGTTTTTTCGATTTTTCAGCGACACATGCTGGTTCCAATTACGAATCCCGCGACCCATTCGCTTGCCTTAAGCTTGTTTCCTACACTCATTATACTGGAAATAATACAAATCAGCAATAAAATGAAATAAACCAAAAAAAAATTAAAAAAAGCGCTGAAGTGCCTTATGTAAATTAGGACACATGCATCAAGGAAACGTAGATAATCAAATATTATAAATATTTAATGTGGCGCAGTGGTCTGTTGCATGAATTTTAATAAGCGACCACTTTGTTAGAGTACTGTAAGATACTTCCCGAAATATAACAATGTCCTTTAGCAAGTAAATTTTGACTTGAGAGTATAAGTCATGGTTTAAACTTGAACTTAAGAAATGCACTCAATAAATACAAAATGAAAATCTAATAACTCGAAATTCATTGTTCGAATATACTAAAAACACATCTGATACTGACAAACGCTTTCAAGTTTTTATTATAAAAACAGAAAGATCCGCATCATCTTTATTCACTCAAGGAATTCTTGTCACTGGCAGATCCCAAGTCGTTTATTTCTTCGATCCATATCACTGGCATCTTCCTCTAACCACATTCATACTTAAGATCGACATGTTCCTGGAAACACAATTATATTACACTGAAGAAACCACCTACGTAGTTCTGGAGGCCACAAGGAGTATCGACAGTACGTGTGAGCAACAAATCAAGAAGGCCTTCATGTAACCGTGCAACAGTGTAGGTCTGTCGATTTAACTAGGGTTGTGGGAGTAAAGAAGCATTTTGCGACAAATGACACTGGAGAGTGAGTTATTCTCCCGCGGTCAGAGAGACCACACCTCATGATTAAGAGGTAGCCAACACCAACACACTTTAAAACTATTCCTGAGTAGTCGTAATATTGCGCAAATGCATTTCAAGTAATAAATTTTTGAGTAAAAGTGAAAACATTCGTCGTCTTGGTATTGGTTCATCAATCAAAGTTGAATAATGTTTGTTAAGCTTAAGTGACTTAACTGCAGGGACATCAGTCCCAAATTTGACAAACTACTTATAAACTAACTTACACTAAAGACAACATAAACATCCGTGTCCGAGGGAGGATTTGAGCCCCCGACGGGGAGCAGTCTCGCGCATCGGAGTATAGCGCCTCAATGCGCTCGGCCACTCCGCCGCTGTGGTCAAATAATACTGAGAGTTAACTTCACCTGTTATTGCAGGTTTTGAAGGCGATCTGATAGTTTATGTTCTTCAAAATGAAATGCCAAGATCGCAAATTGATAATTTATAGAATGACGACCGGTTCGGTGAACTGTGTCACCATCACCTGGTCATATACATATTTTACAAGCTGTTTTTATTATTATTATTAATATCTTTATTATATAGGCCTACTTAAATACTTCATTAAATACGATGACCAGCTTGATTATATATATAATCTCAAAGTATGGTGACACAGTTCACCGAAACCGGTTTTCATTCAATAAATTATCAATTTGTGATCTTGGCATTTCATTTTTAGGAATAAATACTGAGAGTAGCGAAGTCTGACGTTTTGTACACTTGTAGAAAACTATGCCAGCTGAAGGGCATAATTTGGAGACGTCATCAGCAGAGCCATGTTGCGCTTGGTCCATCGGGTGTGGCGGCTGACGCCGTGGACCCATGCCATCCCTCACGACGTTGCGGAGTTACCCAACTCCGCCCGGTGGGTGTGCCCTTAAACTAATGACCGCTAATTTTTACTCGGCACAATAAAAAAAGAGCTTTCCTCCAGGGAAAGGGAAACTCTACTCCGCGCCTTCTCAGCCACCAGCCGTAAAAAATGTCCCGTAGTTAACTGTGCGGGGGCGGCCGCTGACGTTTCTCTCACGGCTCTCGCTTTTAGACCTCTCTGTGCACAGCTGGCCGAGTTCACGGCTGCTTCACTCGGCTGGAGGTGTAGATACTTTGAAACACTTTGCAATACTCAATCATACGCCAGGAGGAAAACCATGCCAGCTGATAGGCATAATTTGGAGACGTCATCAGGAGAGCCATGTTGGCCACACACAAAGGCGAACAAAGGCCAAGCGCACAAACACACACACACACACACACACACAGTGACATTTCCGTTTAGTCTGTCTTACCTGAAAACATGCGTCAGCGCATTGTCAATGCATGTGAGAACATTACTAACGGCAAACTACTCGCTGTTGATAGGAATTTCGTTACGCGTATTCCCAATGCATTGAAGTTGAGGAACATCATTTTGAGCATTCATTGAAGTCATGAGGTAATTACAAGTAATCAGGCAGTAACAGCATGCGTTTCCATACTGTATGATAATTTCACAAAAGTACATGTATCACACTGCAACAACCGAAATAAAGTTCAAACGTAACTATGTTTTGTGTTTTAATTAAAAAAAAAAAAAAAAAAAAAAAAAAAAAAAAAAAAAAAAAAAAACTGTTACCCACTGTTCGTCTAAAATTGTCAGCAATATGTAGACGGCGGGATATTTCTTGAATGAAACGAACGGAAATATCCGCAAGGCCTTTATTTCTCACATCGTTTTCATTATATTGAGATGCAAGGCCGCTGCTGTTCCTGTATATTTCATATTTTGTAAAGGCGCTGGCATAAATCCATTGTGAGGTACAGTTTTGTGATTCGTTTCATTCCATGCTGAAGCCCAGGGCAGCAAGCAGTTATGAATTTGTTGAAACAAATGCTTTTTATTATTTATGACGCATATCGCCCTTTTGGGACATCTTCAAATCGTATAAATGAGATTTGGTTAACCATCGACAAAGCTACCCCGATTCAAAGTTCTTTACGAATAATTTTACAATTTATTTCGAACAAAGGCCAAGCGCACAAACACACACACACACACACACACACACACACACACACACATACATACACTGTGATATTTCCGTTTTGTTTGTCTTACCTGAAAACATACGTCAGCGCACTGTCAATGCATGTGAGAACATTACTGAAGGCAAACTACTCGCTGTTGATAGGAATTTCGTTACGCGTATTCCCAATGCATTGAAGTTGAACATCATTTTGAACATTTATTGAAGTCATGAGGTAATTACAAGTAATCACGTAGTAACAGCATGCGTTTCCATACTGTATGATAATTCACAAAAGTACATGTATCACACTGCAACAACCGAAATAAAGTTCAAACGTGACTACGTTTTGTGTTTTAATTAAAAAAAAAACCTATCTGTTACCCACTGTTCGTCTAAAATTGTCAGGAATATGTTTGTGACTACTACAGCGCCAGCTATCACAAAGCGAAAAAAGTGTTCCAAATAAAACATTCATATTTATTTACGTACTAGACGAATATGTAATACAATATGGGGGTTCATATTTAAAAAATAAATGTAGTTAATATCCGTATGACCTATGGCAGCGCCATCTAGTGGGCCAATCATAGCGCTATCTGTTTTCCCCCTTCAAGCTTGAAAAGTTTTGTTCTTTTTAGTTTCTTCGTTTGATGATTATTTCGTGAGATATTTGGCCCGGTCACTATCAGTGGACCACCCTGTATGTGTCGTCTGTTCTTTCGGACACGGGTGGTTTATAAAAAAAATGAAGAACCCAAAAGAATAGTTGAAAAATTCGATATTGATAATATTGTACGTGCATTGTCACTCCGAATCTATACCGTACATCTAATCGTGGACTGGACCTCCAAAATATGAGGAACGGAATCGCCTACCTAGAATTTCTTATGGGTCATTGGGTAGGGTACGTTACTTACAGACTTCGATATCAGTGTTCTGTTTTATTTCGATCTTGATGGTATTCTGTACACGTGGCCTTCGATTTCGTACGGTGCATGGTTACAAGACAGATCGACATCAATTTAATCTTTCATTCCGATTTTGATGAATTTTTTATGCATGGGAACATCTATGTCTAGATAATATTTCACACCGTTATCGCTGAGTGTACCTTTCATACCTTTTCACCAATCACATTGAAAATTAATAGACACATATAGGAGGTGCAGATGGATAGAGACGGAAGGAGATGGGCTGACACAGGAGAAGTAGAGGACAAAGAGGTAGAGGAGGAGATAGATAGGAAGTGAAGGGAATAGGAGAAGAAACTGAAATAAGGAAACAGCCAGGCAAAGCTGGGTTTTCCTATACTTATTTATAACATTTTTCTTCGTCCTGGAAACTATTTTAAAGATAGTGTGCAACAGTTGGGTACCGAGTATCTCGTTTATACCAATTTGCTTTTAAGTAGGGAGTAAGATTTATTATGTAATTTAATAGGGAAAAAATAAAATGTATTCCAAGCCACAGTTTCTTATTAAAAAACCTTTTAATGACTTCACATTTAATGCACAACTAGATTCGTCGTAGTATGCCATGGTTCTGAAGTGCTCAGCATTGCTAAAATCGACCACATTAAGAAGAACGTTATAAAATAGGATCCTGTAGATATCGTTGTGGACAATGGTTGTTTTTCGACCATCTTGTACAATAGCCTACGCTTTAGAGTGGTCAGTCCTATTCAACCTACACATATGAAATGAAATATAAAGAACTGTATATTTTCCCCCCTCCTATTATTCAACTGGTAACCTCGTATTTTAAGAAATCTTCTTTATTGTGGTCGATTTTAGCAGTGCTGAGCATTTGGTAACGACGGCATAGTACGTCGAAACCAGTTGTGTAATAAATGTGAGGTGATAATTTTTTTTTTTAATAAGCAACTGTAGATTGGAATACATTTTATATTTACCCTATTAAATAATTTATTCAGTTGCACTCCTAGCTGATATTACGGCAGATTATAATAATTTATTATGTTATATACGTATATATAAGGTGTCTGTTCTTTCGAACATGTCCGGAGAAACAGACACCACGTTTCATCCTGCAATTAGTATCAATTCAAATTCACGGAATTTACCACGTTAACTGCGAAAGGGTAAAGTTGAAAATGTATATCCAGTCGGGTACACAGTGATCGACACTAGTCAAGCATGCCTCCTGTCAGATACAGCTGTTCCCTACTCGCCATTACGCAAACTCTTGGTTTTTGTAACGTATTCCCGTAAGAGTAAGGACCTAGGATTGCCTGAGCACTGAAGAAGCGATTATTGTGTTATCGGCTTATTATATAAGTTACATACATGTAGTGTCTGTCTTTGCGAGCATGTCTGGAATAAAAGACGCCATTTTTGTTCCTGCAGTTAGTATTAATTCCTTTGCGTTCTTCAGTTTTTATATAAATCACCCCTGTTTTAAACAAAACTGATCAGCTTATTTCTTAATTTTAGCGAGATTAACACAAAGATTCGCATAGCTCTCAACATATTTCAAAATTTTTAAATCTTGTGATACTTTACTCGTTAAAGCTCAACTTGATAAAATTACTATTATAATTAGAAACTGTATTTTTATCTTAAAAGTAGCGTGACTGAAATCCAGCTTGTTCATCCGCTACTCGTAAATGGTAACACCTAGCTAGTTGCCACAAGTATTCCGCATATTTTCAAACCTGTACGAAATTTTTATCGTTGGCAACGCCCCCCCGCCACCCACACAGACATAATGATGAAAGTAAAAGCGATTAACGCTTATTAATTTTTATTCAACATATGGTGAAACTTCAACAGGTTATTTGTTTGGTACTGCAAAATCTATCTGCAATGCACTTACCATAATTATGTTACTGCACGACACATAATGCAGGACCTAAGCCGTTATAAATATTGAGGTATGTGATATCTTTCACTTTAATGGAGCGCAAACTACCTTACATTGAAAATTCCTTGCCGCGCTTTCCCGCGAAAGGTAAAGGTTCCAGATTGAAATCTCGGTTCCATTACACAGTTTTAATCTGTAAGGAAGTTTCATATCACTGCACACTCCTATGCAGTGTGAAAATGCCATTCTGAATACCTTACATGCACCCGACGTTGGATAATGAGAACGTTTAGTGACTTCAACATTTTCTTAATGACATGCTTAAATCCTAATTTTAGCCTGTTAATTAATTGTAGGCTAATCTAACGTTTGAAGCCGATCTCTACATGAGTATTCGTTACTTTGTGGAATCGGTGATTTTACTAGTATACAGCGGAAAATACATGTTTTTTTAGCTGAACTATGTCACTAAGTAGATCTCATGTACTAGCCTCCTGTGCGCATCTTGTTAGGCGATGAGCTAGTAAACTATTCTAAGAAAATAATTTATCAGAAAAATAATGAAGTATGGGGTGGGAGGGAGGGGGAAGCTTTCAATAAATCAAGACAAAATGGGCCAATTATACAGGGTTTGTTATCAACAATACAGCAAGGACAAGTAATGGACTGAATATTCTTGTAATTAACTAAGTTTCAAAGTGCATTTGGCGAAAAGTGTTTGATCGTAATTCTCACTTTGAAATTAAATATTATCCAACTGTCTGCTGGTCTATAATTTAAAAAAGGCGATCCTAAATTTCAATATAATCTGAATATTTTCTGTTGAGAACTAATCGGTCTTTGCAATTGTTAATGTACTAGCTTTGCATGTAACTGGAATCCATCGTCTGCCAGAAAACGGAACGTCACTTAAATACCATCCACTGAAACGGATACTAACAACATGGCCGGCCGCGGTGGCCGAGGTGACTGAGGCGCTCCAGTCACGGTCAGCACCGTCACTACGGTCGGGGGTTCGAATCCCCCCTCGGGCATGGATATTTGTGCCGTCCTAGTTCGTAAGTAGTTCATAAGTAGTTTGTAAGTTTAGGGACTGATGACCCCGTAGCTAAGTCCCATAAGCTTAACAAACATTTGAACATTTGAACTAACAACATGAAATGCAAAAAAAAAAAAAAAAAAAAAAAAAAAAAAAAAAAAAAAAAACCTTATTCTTTTCATTCTCCTCTCTCTCCGAGGAGTGGAGCGGGCTGTTTGAGATCCGGCCCATAAAGAGTAGCGGTTCTATTCAGCCAATTATCAGACATGCTGATAGTGGGTCAAAGGGGGAATCCCTATTGGGAATAAGTGGGAGGGGCTTACCAGTTCCGTCATACAAGGAAATCTTCCCGAAAACCTTGGTCGAAACCGGGCGATTGGGACCAATTTAATTTATCTCCGGGACTTGCTCCGGTCTTAAAGTGCATTTTCGAGAGAACATGAATACACTTACGACAAAGATCGTACGCCCGAATTACTCTCGTAGTCTCAGCTCGACCAACAGTGGACAAACATCCCCTTACTGGAACCGCACCTGAGTCCTGTGCGTATGACTTGGGACCAATTAAAAAAAAAAAAAAAAAAAAAAAAAAAAAAAAAAAAAAAAAAACTTCTCTCTTTTCATTCTCCACTCCGAGGAGTGGAGCGGGCTGTTTGAGATCCGGCCCATAAAGAGTCGCGGTTCTATTCAGCCAATATCAGACAAGCTGATAGTGGGGCAAAGGGGGATCCCAATTGGGAATAAGTGGGAGGGGCTTACCAGCTCCGGCATACGCCTTACAACCAAGGAAAACCTCCCGAAAACCTTGGTCGGAGCCGGGGGATTGGGACCAATTTAATTTAGCTCCGGGACTTGCCCCGGACAAAAATGGATTATCGAGAGAACACGAATGCACTCACGACAATCAAGGATCGGACGCACGAGTTACTCTCGTAATCTCGTAGAGATCAGCTCGACCAACAGTGGACAAGCATCTCCCTACAGGGACCGCACCCGTGGGCACGGTGGGGGGACCAATTCATTATTTACATTACTTAAAATGTACTGTGCAGCAATATGACTGCGAGTTATGAACAGAAGTTTATGCTAATGGATTTGTAATTTTCCCAAACTAAATTACCCGACATTTAATTCACCAATAATATGTGTACTCTCTTAAACGAAAACATACATAGCTAGGTGAATAACCCAATATAATTTAAGTAAATATCCAATCATGAAATAACTTTACCTTTTCCTTTTTCACTGAATCTATGTGCTGAAACTAATAGTATTTCTCTAAATAGTTGTGACTGAAATAACAGTTACTTACCTTCAAACATGGTCCTCAATACTGAAAATATATTATGGCTTTCCTCTAATCAAACCAGTATGAAACGGATCTTTCTAATTGAATCAGCATAAAGAAATACATGCTTGGTCAGAGATAAATGCGGGCTGTTAAAAAACTAGCGCAATGCAATGCGTCCCTCATTAACTGAATGGTACTTCGTGAACACTTAAACAGGCTTAACAATGTTAAACTTTTCTAGAAAAATTTAACTTCGATACAATGAAACGTACATTGAAAACTCTTTATCAATTTATCTCAATGAGTTTCTTTATGTTACTCAAACGATGCACAATGATAAAAAACTCTCTTCTGTACATTACATTTCTTACCATTTGCGTAGTAGTTTTACCTTCAAAGCTTCTTGCAAGCTTAAATACCCATATCGTTATTTAAAAATCATCTAAAAATAGACTCATTTGCTTTCGGCCTTCGGAACTTCGGAGTTCACGTCTTACTTCAAGTGCCAACTACTGCTCCTCTCGCCGACTAAACACCAATACAATACCTCCAATCATTTTGCTGACTGCTACTGCTTCGTTCCAGAACATTACTATAAAATATGTCAAAGTATTCTTCGCCTGTATCACGTATTTAGAAACCGATAAGTGTGGTTTAGATTGTGAAAGAAATAATCTTGATACCATAAAAATAACATGACAAAAACAAAACATCAATTATCGTTACTGATTGTTGTACGATCAAGTACTGGGGCAATAAAACTAATGTGATTTATCTTGCTACCGTTTTGATACATAAATTATGAAAACTCTCGCATTATTTTATAAATTCGATAAAGCTTTTACAGAAAATTTACGCTAAGTCCAATATAGTCATGGCGATTTCTTTTACAACCCATACACAAGCATTTATAATTTTATCATGTTTTATGTGCAGCTGTCATGATTTCCTTGTTTGAAGTGAATACTTCTCGGTATGAGGTCCTCCTGATATTCAAGACACTGTCTTTACTTTTCATCCAAACATGATTCAACACCTCTCTGCCAACATCACTGGGTTTTTTCTATTTACTTATGGCTATGAAAATAAAAATACACTGTCTTAGTATTAACCTATGTATGAATATTAGGCCTAAAAGTGGCATACGTTATTTTTGGTTACTATCTTTGTTTTACATTTCGTGGTCATGTAGGGCTCTTTTTTACATAATTAGGCAATGATAGCGTTGTCATCTATAATCAAAAAAGGTGTGGGTATATTGTGGACGAGTTAACAGGGTATTTCTAGTGGGAAACGTAAATTTAGTGAGCAGGGATATTTCAGTGATCAGTCTGTATTTTCTATTAAGTTAGTTGCTGTTTCTTTTTGAGCACACTTTTTCATCTGCGTTTCTGTGAAGAACACACAAACAATAGACATATTTCGCAGACTTTTTACGCAGACTGTATACGCTTTGTCATTATACGCGAGCACCTACGAGTCGGCCTTCATTTGTTCTCCAGTGTGAAAAGCATTGGATATGAATTTTGTTTATTTTCTCTCTCTCTCTCTCTCTCTCTCTCTCTCTCTCTCTCTCTCTCTCTCTCTCTCTCTCTCTGTGTGTGTGTGTGTGTGTGTGTGTGTGTGTGTGTGTGTGTTCGTTTAGTCTGTGTCACCATTTCTGTATAGATTATTTAACGTGATAAATAATGTATTTTCGCATTGTGTGGTATGTTTATTCATGGCTAATTTTCCTTCAGATATTGCGTTTTGTATATTGTAGTTTTATTGTGAATTTGTAGTATAGGATGGGGCTTGATTTTATTATTCTAAGTTTGTTTCTATTTTCGTTGGGTGGTGGTTGAGGACTGTTAGGTGCTCTGCAAATATAATATGGAAACTGTGTTTTTTTGGTAATTCGTACAAGTTTGTCCTATCTGTACTGACTGACATCTGTTGCATGTGATTTCATATATGCCTGAGTTTCGCATCCATAAAAAAGTATTCAAATTTTTACTGTTATACTGAGATGAGGGGTTACAGCCTATAAAAACGCACAATGTCAACCATCAGCTGTTTATTATAAATTTACCGGATTCGGTTCTAAACCATCTTCAGAAAAGTAGACCAACCAGACTGATTAACATTGATCCATTGTCTGCTACCTGATCCATGTCATCAATAAAAAAATTGTAACATGTCAATTGACATAATTACATTCCTTTTCGACATAGATATGTCGAAATTAACTTTTTTGTATATGGTACAATATTCTGCACACATGTTGCAAACTCATAACTGCGATTCTCTGTTTACCAACAAAAACCTGTTACAATGTGGTATCACAGATTTTCCATAATCGATGGTTGCATTATAAATTTGATTATTATTGTACTGTTTCTACCAGTGACATCGGACTAAAAAAAGAAAAGAAAGAACTATGTGAAATAATGAAGTTCCCATAGTGCTCTTATTCGAATATTACAGTTACCGATAAATTAGATAAAATAAGGATATTTGCTTTCACGTAACCATGGATAAAACAAACCAGTCAAGCATTGATCATATCTAACATTTACTCTGTAAATGACAGTGAAGTGCCAGCAGATGGTTCATCAAACTACTTTCATAATACTTCTCTACAGTTACATTCTGTAACATCGTAGCCGGAAAAGGGAATGCCTAAATTTAACCGTTTTCGATCTGATTTGACTTATTTTATTATGATGGTCATGCCTCCCTATGTAGGTAGGCGCTAACAAATCATGTTCGATGCGGAGAAGAATGTTGGTGACAGAAATTTCGCAAATTGATCAAGACGCAACGAATCATGCCTTTCTTTAAATTATTTCCACCGCAACTGGCGCTTCATTTCTGTGACTCTCTCTCCCCTCTATCGCGATAATATAAAATCAGCTTCCCTTCTCTTTATCTTCTTCTGACGCAACGTTGTTTGTAAACAGATAGTATGAGTGATTGGCTTCCAACGCAGCAGATTTTACCCTGTTGTTTTTGTTGTGGTCTTCTGTTTGGAAACTGGTTTCATGTAGCTCTTCACCCTAGACTATCACGTGCAAGGCTCATCATACCCTCATAAGATCCAGTTGAATCGGATCTGTTCAGTACCACGTCATTAATTACACGATAAACCCACATCAGCATTCAAATGTAATATTACATTTCACAAACTTTCGTCCTCTTCCTGCCTGAACAATCTATTGCCCATGTTTCATACCCATAGAAGCCAAAACAAATTCATTGCAGAAGTCGGTCTGCCGTCTGACCGAAAGGGCAGGGCAATCGTTAGGGTATCTCTGCATGTCTCTAGGACGAATGCAACATTCTATATGACGACCATATTTCGATTGTGATACACCTACAGTTTAGATCATTTGGTATATCTAGACTTAAACATAATTAAGTGATGAAATATATGTGATTAAGGTACCTATACTAACAATAAATCTGTAAATGTAGGCCTATCGCTGTTCACTTCAATCTACAAAACTCCTGGACGAATGTTAATGCGGTTTTCACAGGAAATATGAGAAACGTTTGAGGCATGATTTTCATCAAAATCGGATCAGGAAAAAAGGTACAGTAATTTGAAGTGATTTCAGTAACCGTCGGTCTGTTTGTTCAACTATTAAAACACTCTTATCTCCAAAATGACTTCACGAATTTGCAGGGTCCTTTCACGGGTAGCTGGTTCGTGATTCTGGACAACATATAGACTTCGTATCATAAAAATCGGACAATGGAAAGACCGAATAGCGTAATTTGAAATTTTTTATCTACGACCGTCATGTCTGTCTCTATGAACACGTTTATCTCCAAAATTACTTGACGAATTTGCATGGGTTCTCAAACGTAACTTGAGCATATCGAGCGGTTACATAAAGGCCTCAATAATTAAAATCGGACCGGAGAAAATAAAGACTTCATAAATTAATCCTTCGTTGAAAAGCCATCGTGTATGTCTATTCGTTGAGGATAATCCTCAAAAGTACTACACGAACTATCATGGGTGTCTACGGGCAAATTGAGAATAGCTCGGAGAGTAACCTGGGCTTCATTTTATTAAAATCAGATCAGAGGAAGCTGGTGTATGCTACGCTTGAATTGCAACGTAGTATATCAAAGATCCGACAGAGGCGGTGTTACTTACATGTTGTTATGGTCTTCAGTCCGGTGACTGGTTTGATGCAGCTCTCCACCCTACTCTATCCTGAGCAAACCTTTTCATCTCCTCATAAGAACGGCAACCCACATCCACTTGAATCTGCTTACTATACACGTCTCTTGGCCTCCCTCTGCGATTTTTACCCCACACACTTCCCTCCAATGCTAAATTTACGATTCCTTGATGTCTAAGAATGTGTCCTACCAAGCGATCCCTTCTTTTAGTCAGGGTATGCAAAAATTTCCTTTTCTCGCCAATTCTGTTCAGTACTTCTTCATTAGTTATGTGATCTATCCACCTAATCTTCAGCATTCTTCTGTAGCACCACATTTCAAAAGACTCTATTCTCTTCCTGTCCACCCTGCTTATCGTCCATGTTTCACTCCCATACAAGGCAACACTCCACACAAATGCCTTCAGAAAAGTCTTCCTTACCCTTAAATTAATATTCGATGTTAGCAAATTTCTCTTTTTCAAAAATGCTTTTCTTCCCATTGCCATTCTGCATTTTATATCCTCTGTACTGCGACCATCGCATGTTATTTTACTACCAAAGTAACAAAACTCATCTACCGACTTCATTGTTTCATTACCTAAACCAAATCCTTCAGCATCGCCTGATTTTCTAAGATCGCATTCCATTATTTTTGTTTTGCTCTTGTTAATGTTCATTTTATACGCTCTCTTCAACACACTGTCCATTCCATTCAACTGCTCTTCCAGGTCCTTTGCTGTCTCTGACAGTATTACAACGTCATCAGCAAAACGCAATATTTTTATTTCTTCACCCTGAACTTTAATCGCTATTCCAAATTTTTCCTTGCTTTCCTTCACCGCCTGCTCGATGTACAAATTGAATAACATCGGAGAAAGGCTACAACGCTGTCTTACTCCCTTCCCAACTGATGCTTCCATTTCATGCCCTTCGAGTCTAATAACTGCGGTCTGGTTTTTGTACAAGTTGTAAATAACTCTCCTTTCCCTGTATTTTACCCCTGTTGACTTCAGAATTAGAAAGAGTGTAGTCCAGTCAACATTGTCAAACGCTTTCACCAAATCTACAAATCTAAAAATGTAGGTTTGTCTTTCCTTAATCTATCTTCTAAGATAAGACGTAAGGTAAGTATTGCCTCCCGGGTTCCTATGTTCCTCCTGAATCCAAACTGATCTTCCCCGAGGTCAGCTTCTACCAGTTTTTCCATTCTCCTGTAGATAATTCGTGTTAAAATTTTGCAACCATGACTTATCAAACTGATGGTTCTGTAATTTTCACACCTGTCTGCGCCTGATTTCTTTGGAATTGGGATTATTACATTTTTCTTAAATTCTGAGGGTATTTCGCCTGTCTCATACATCCTACACACCAGTTCAAATAGTTTTGTCATGGCTGGCTCTCCCAGAGACTTTAGTAGCTCTGATGGTATGTCATCTACTCCTGGGGCCTTGTTCCGCCCTAGGTCTTTCAGGGCTCTGTCAAATTCATCTCACCTAATAACTAATACATGGCGATGCTGCGTTTTTTATTCAACTAAGGTGTAATACACTGAAACAAAGTCTACGATTTTCCTTACGGCAGCGGTATAGTGTGTTTATGTTGCCAAGGGCCTTTGACTCCATTCTGAAAAATCAGTCACGTACAATGAGGGGAATAATTCTGTGTGTTGATAATGAAATAAATAATTAATGTTATTACGATCAGTAAATTAATGATCCCCCTAAAGCGAATATTTCGTTGCCAACGGTAACATACTAAACCGTTGCCGCTGAAGGTAAAGTTTAACCCAGGTATGACAGAAGAAAATAATTTTTTACTAGCTGTATCCCGCATGCCTTGTAATGCCATGGAAAGAAAAAAAGTGCTTCTTTCCGCGGGTATCATTTGAATTTCAAACATAACGACGTTCCTTCGAGTCTATCGATTTTTTTATTTACTAAGAATTCTTAGAAAGGAATTTATGTAGTTCCCTTTCTGATTTCGGTGTATCCTCTTTACATTTTGAGTGCGTTTTGTTTAGGAATGCCTAGAAAACGCCATAGTACAGGAAACGACAAAGTGAGGCGACGTTAGTTAAAAGGTTTCATTTCCTTAAAATCTGACCACGGTAGGAAAACAAATTCAGTAATATAAACTATTATGAAGTTTGTTCTGCTTATTAGTTCAAAATTGTTCAAATGTTTGTAGAGCTCAAAAAGTTAAAATGTTTGTAGAGCTTAAGGGACTTAACTGCGTGGTCATCAGTCCCTAAACTTACAAACTACTTTATACTAAAGACGACACAAACATCCATACCCGAGGGGGGATTCGATACCCCGACGGCGGACGGCCGCGCGCACCGCAATATGGCGCTCCAGTACGCGCGGCTAATCCGCCGCGGCCAGCTTATTAGTTACTGACATCAGATCTTGGTGTATTGTCACTGTTTAGAAAATGTATAATAAGAGATATATCTCTATCTGTATGTGGTAATTTTACAAACAATGGAAGTGTGGTACTCTAACAAGAGAGCTAATATACAGACCATTGATCTCTATAATATCTGGATGTTGAACTTCAGTTGTTTTGGCGTGCCAGCCATAGATATTCATATTTAGTTTCTTGTCAAATTCAAACGTGGCTGCTAAGACGCATTACAAGAAAAAGAGAAGAAAACATGTTTCGATTCCGCTCCCGTATCAGCTTACTATATCGAATAATTAATTGAACTCTAAATCAAGAGGTAAGCAAGCAATTCTTTGTTACGTAGTAACTGCTGGAAACTTGTTTGCCAAATTTAAACATGGAGGACAATGCGAAATCGTGTGCAAAACATATGAATGTGCAGGCACGCTGCAGTTTTATGCTCAGAGACCAGAGTTATAGTTCCAGTTTGTATGGAGATCATTGTTACAGACATTGTGGGTGCGCTACTCTGACATCTACTACATAGATACTCTGCAAATCACATTCAAGTGGCAGAGGGTTCATTAACCACTTTCATAACTTTTCTCTACCGTTCCATTCTCTAATACCGCGCGGGAAGAAAGAACACCTAAATCGTTCGATCTGATTTCTCTGAATTCTCTGATTTCTCTTATTTTAGGTGGGTGCTAACGAAATATTTTCACATTCTGAACTAAAAGTCGGTGATTGAAACTTCGCAAACAGATCACGCCGCAATGAATAACGTCTTTCTTTTAATGATTTCCACCCCAATTCGTGCAACATGTCCGTGGCGCTTTACCCCCCGTAACGTAATAGAAAAAAACGAGCTGCCCTTCTCTGAACCTTCTCAATATCTTCCGTCAGTCCCACCTGGTGAGGGTCCCACAAGGGGCAACAGTACGCCAGGAGAGGGCGCACAAGTGTGATGTAGACAGTCTCTTTGGTGGAGCTGGTGCATCTTCGAAGCGTTCTGCCGATGAAACGTAACCTTTGGTTCGCCTTCCCCACAATATTTTCTATGTGTTCTCTCCAGTCAAAGTTGTTCGTAATTGTAACTCCTAGGTATTTGGTAGAATCTACGACCTTAAGGTCTGACTGATTTATTGCGTAATTGAAGTTCAGCGGGTTTATTTTAGTGGTCATGTGTAATACCTCACACTTTTCTTTATTTATTGTCAATTGCCAATTTTCGCACCATGCAGAAATTTTGTCTAAATCGCTTTGCAGTTGCTTTTGATCCTCTGTTGACTTCACGAACCGATGAACGACAGCATCATCCGCGAACAATCTAAGGGAGCTATTCAGATTGTCTCCTAAATCGTTTATAAACACGAGGAAGAGTAGGGGATCTATTACGCTTCCCTGTGGAACGCCAGATATCAGATTTTACTCGATGACTTACCGTCAATTACAACGAACTGTGTTCTTTCTGATAGGAAATCGTGAATCCAACCGCACAATTGGGGAGATATTCCATAAGCACGCAAATTCATAAGAAGCCGCTTGTGGGGTACAGTGTCAAAAGCCTTCCTGAAATCCAGAAATATGGAATCGATTTGAGATCTCTTGTCGATGGCACTGAACACTTCATGTGAATAAAGGGCAAGCTGTGTTTCGCAAGAGCGATACTTTGTGAATCCGTGTGAACTCTGTACAACCTGGTTGTTGGATCACCGCTGTCAGACCATACCAGCCATAGATGTTCATATTTCGTTTCTTGACTAGCTGCTACATGGGTGCTTCGAAATGTTGATAGAAAACGAATAGGAAATTTGTTAGGAAATCGTTACCAGTATGAGCCTATTACAAGGAATATTGACATATTACAAACAAAACGTAAGTAAGCATTTACTTCTGACGTATATACTGGTGAAAATTCGTTTGACTAATTATAACATAGCGGACAATGCAAAGCACACGAATGTGAGATCACTCACTGTCACTGCCTGCGTGAAATCAAGGCCGTAGCATAGCAGTGATGACATCATGCATTGAGGCACCTGAGGTAGGCCGACGTTTGCAATTTCTCAACGATAGAAGTGTTTAGAGAAGTTTACGCCAAACAGGCAATTGCACGCCGCAGTCTTAACTTTATGAACACAACCTAACATTGAATTTACATCGCACCGGAGTATGGACTGAAATTAATTTCACTTTCTGTATGAAAAACTCTATGAACGTTCATCATTTTCGAGAATGACTTATACTTAAATTTGACATCTTGGCTAGGAGAACTGAGTTTATTGACAGAGAGATCCAACAAGGAATCTGTTTTTGCTAACCCAGGTCCGAAATCCTAAAAACCATTATATACATAGGTCCCCGTTGCGAAGCACGGGTGTATAAGCTAGTCTGTTATATTATAGACCATAGCCGTTTGTAATTAAAATGTTCAAATGTTTGTAAACCAAACTGCTATGGACTCGAACCACCGACGGTCGCAATTGTTAACGTTTGTGTCGCTGTGTTTGACTCATTTCAGGGGACTTAAGTCCAAAAATGAGGGCGGAGGAAGCGTAAAATTATTAAAATAAAACAAATAAAACTAAATAAAAAAACACGAAATTAGTGAAATAGTGCATTATTGGGATAATATTTTAAAAGCAAATACATATTACTCCGTGTAATACATATTGTAATGTATCAGCGTTTGTAATATTGGACGAGTTAACCGAAAGTCATTACTTATCCGTAAACAAAGTTTTGGAACCTCCGTCTGGTCGACGGCATTTCACTATATGATATGCAGATAAAATTCAGCCCAGAAAATTTCTGAGAGGGTCTTTCTATCATTTTTAGAAATTTTATTCTAACATTTGCTTGAACAATTGCATTTACCATTTTGAAAAATTTTGGAAGGAAAAATGTTATCACCAGATTGTGTTCCGTAACTGTCAAGTGTTCCTTTTCCCGTATTTTATTCTTGCAAGTCTGATTTTGTGACACGCTTTATCCTTCGAGTGCGGTTTCGTTATATGAACATCGATGTATAGTTAACTCCATTTTGTAAAAATCTGAGTTGTACCACAACTGAAATAAACCATTTTTCAGTATCTAACTCGTTGTACGTCGGCTTTAAATACGTCTCTCCATTTGAGGTTGCGGCATTACATGATTCTCAACTGAGAAGAATGATATGACCATAAGAAATCGAAATAATTTCTGTAGTTAGGTTATATGCCCCATCTCTGATTATGATACGTAATGTGAGTTTTGAGTACGAGGGAGCTTAACGAAATATTATTTCAAGTAATTCCTTGAAATCTTTGGAATAATATTTAATCAATCTCGCTTGTCGATATTATGTTTAGGCTGAGAACTTGATTTATGAAATAATGATATCTTTTTCTAGTTCTTCCGTTTCATTCAGTTACTTTTTCTGGTGAGTCTTACGGTACACACCGGGCCAGGTGGCGCAGTGGTAACACACAGGACTGGCATTCGGAAGGATGATGATTCAAATCCTCCTCCGGCCACCCAGATTTAGGTTTACCGTGATTTCCCTAAATCACTCCTAGCAAATGCCGGGATGGTTCCTTTCACAGGGCACGGCCGATTTCCTTCCCCATCCTTACCCACACAACCCGAGCGTAAGCTGCGCCTCTAATGACCACGCTGTCGACGGGGCGTTAAACACTAATCTTCCTTCCTTCCTTCCTTGCTTCCTTCTTACGGTACGAGGTGCCTCCGGTTTTTTTTTTTTTTTTTTTTTTTTTTTTTTCTAATTAACTACTCACGCGAAATCGATGAAACTGGCGTTACTGCTCGACGTAATCGCCCTGTAGAGGTACATATTTTTCACAACGCTGACGGCATGATTCCATGGCAGCGGCGAAGGCTTCTTTAGGAGTCTGTTTTGACCACTGGAAAATCGCTGAGGCAATAGCAGCACGGCTGCTGAATGTGCGACCAGGGAGTGTCTTTCACTGATAGAAAAAGCCAAAAGTCACTAGGAGCCAGGTCAGGTGAGTAGGGAGCATGAGGAATCACTTAAAAGTTGTTATCACGAAGAAACTGTTGCGTAACGTTAGCTCGATGTGCGGTGCGTTTTGTTGGTGAAACAGCACACGCGCAGCCGTTCCCGGACGTTTTTGTTGCAGTGCAGGAAGGAATTTGTTCTTCAAAACATTTTAGTAGGATGCACCTGTTACCGTAGTGCCCTTTGGAAAGCAATGGGTAAGAATTACGCCCTCGCTGTTCCAGAACGTGGACACTATTTTTTCAGCACTGGCGGTTACCCGAAATTTTTTTGGTGGCGGTGAATCTGTGTGGTTCCATTGAGCTGACTGGCGCTTTGTTTCTGGATTGAAAAATGGCATCCACGTCTCATCCATTGACACAACCGACGAAAAGAAAGTCCCATTCATGCTGTCGTTGCGCATCAACATTGCTTGGAAACATGCCACACGGGTAGCCTTGAAGTCGTCCTTAAGCATTCGCGGCACCCACCTGGATGACACTTTCCACATTTTCAGGTCGTCATGTAGGATTGTGTGCACAGAACCCACAGAAATATCAACTCTGGAGGCGATCTGTTCGACAGTTATTCGGCGATCCCCCAAAACAATTCTCTCCACTTTCTCGATCATGTCATCAGATCGGCTTGTGCGAGCCCGAGGTTGTTTCGATTTGTTGTCACACGATGTTCTGCCTTCATTAAACTGTCGCACTTTCGACACATCCATAATCCATCACCACATGTCTCCTTCAACTGTCAATGAATTTCAATTGGTGTGACACCACGCAAATTCAGAAAACGAATGATTGCACGCTGTTCAAGTAAGGAAAACGTCGCCATTTTAAGTATCTAAAACAGTTCTCAATCTCGCCGCTGGCGGTAAAATTCCATCTGCCGTACGGTGCTGCCACCTCTGGAACGTATTTGACAATGAACGCGACGTCATTTAAAAACAATGCGCATGTTTCTATCTCTTTCCAGTCCGGAGAAAAAAAAATCGGAGGCCTTAGAACTTGAATGAACCTCGTACATAACCGTAATGACACTAATACTGTAAGAAAGTAAGCTTAGTATGTTAATATCACAAACAGAAATATAGTCAATTTTGTTGTGACCTTGTGCGTGAACGTGATAATTTTGCCCTTCTTGATAAGCTCTGTAGTTTTCAAAACACGTGACGGCATTTGTGTTGACTTGCAGTGGCTGTAACTATGGAATTTGTAACTCCGGAATTTGTATTCCATCACCGCGTACGTCGCTCTAGAGTACGTGGGCGTGAAGAGGCGCTTTCGGACGCACAGGGTCGGCCAGAACCGATAACGAAGGGTCGTGGTCGATTCAGGTCGACCTGAGTGGATACGGGACAGCGAGTGTGGCGGTAACGTGCTGTCAAACACAGGGACCGTAATGCAGTCACTGCGGGAAACTGCGCGCTAACACTGGAAGGTTGTTACTGCGTTAATGGCCGCCTCGGTCCTTGTCTAAATCACTATGGTGGTAACGACCACGGACGTACTTCAACTAGACTAGCAGAGCTGTAGGTATTATTGGAGACTGACGCCTCTATTTTACCTGCACAAATCTCAGGAAGTTTGTGTAAAATACAAAAAATTACAACAATTTTTGGAATAGTATGCTATAAAAGCGCCTCTGTAAGCGGAAATGGGTGTTTGTTCTCGATAGCGAGTGTTTGTATTCAATGGAACGTTCTCACGAAAACTACAGTCTGCTTTCAACATGTGCATTTGTATATTAACCCTGCGGCAGGCTCGTGGCGGCGTACAGTGCCGTCAATTTTGTTTTCTTTCAATAATTACGTCAGCGCGCTGAGCGTCCAACAGTGGTGCTAGATATGCTTCAATTATTTAGTCACGCGCCGAACTGCATTACTGCGCCGCCATTACACCCCCATAACAGCTGTGACTCACCTGTAAAGTGGACGACTGCACCAAGACGCGCCGGGTAATGTAAGTATATGTAGCCGTATCACTGCCCAATGTTTTGATGATTAGAATCTGTGTTTTACAACTCCCTGGGAGAATGATGATTCAGTTATTAATATTGCCTCGGTATTATAGTTATTTTATTGTCTCCCACGTCTGCACAAAGGAAAGGAATAACACCAGAAGAAATCGAAACCGTTATAGACAAGTCTGTTGTAAATTTGGACTACAATGTAACAAAGGTGGAGTCGATACTGTGGATTATATGTGTACATCCTACTCTACACAAAGGACCACAAGAATATGGCCCTTATCATTGTTGTTTCGTTATCTGGATATTGCTGGGATAAATTCCCAGATCTTGTTTTTTGCAAACAATTCAGAGAAAAGATTCAGAAGAAGAACCTACCTATGAAAGCTGGCCTTGGCTCAGATGGATTTCCGTTTTGAAACAAAGGGCTCATCTCTCTACTCTACCAAGAGATATTCAAGAATTTCTGTCAACTCATCAATCAATTCCTGCCAATCACGACGAGACTGTAAGAACGTATGGGAGGTGCCATCTTTGTGGTGGTAAAAAATAAAATAAAACTATTGTCATTTGCAATAGCTGCAAAAGATTCGATTGCATGCAATATTGCCACAATGTTGTAACATGTAATGATTGCAGAGCTTCTCCGGAGGAAGAAAGTGTGTGATTATTGATATGTATTTACTGACTCCTTTATTCTTTACTGTTACTACAAGGTTTTTATACATATTACACTCTTTTGTAAAACTTGCTTTAACAATGGTAACCAATCGAATCATATCTGTGGTTATAATTTATTTAGAATTTGTTATTAAAGTAGGCCTTAGGAAATATCCTGGAAACTTATGTCAGGTATTCTGTAACAATATTAATTTTCCCATGAACCTTGTATATACGTATATAGGTTATATTAAAAGTTGCTGTTAAAGTGAAGTTATAAAAAATAAATAATTAATTCCACCAAAAAATTAAAAAAAAAACTGCTTTTCTATGTATTTAAATGTAGGCTGCACTGAGTGCCGCACGCACCCGCTGACGCAACAATCTCAAGCGCGCCTGCCGCAGGGTTAATCTTCATTTCATAAAGGCCAATTCACACTGTCCCTCACGCCACGTCACGTAACTTCCCGTCAGAACATTCCACAACGCATTTCCAATGGTGGCATTCACACTGTCCGTCACCGGACCGTCACATCACGTCACATCAAGCATTTTCGTCTGCTAAATAGGAAGTTAACCCACTTCCGTCACGTTTACTCATGTTGTAGTAGGCTATTACACGGTTCATATCTAATTGTGGCGTTTATTATTATATTTCGTTTTCGCACTGAATTACAAATGTTCCATGAGGACTTCGATTTTTTTCCCTATTGAAGCTCGGTTAGCCGGCCGCGGTGGCAGAGGGGAATGAGACGCTCCAGTCACGGTCTGCACGGCCACTACGGTCGGGGGTTCGAATCCCCCCTCGGGTATGGATATTTGTGCCGTCCTAGTTCGTAAGTAGTTCATAAGTAGTTTGTAAGTTTAGGGACTGATGACCCCGTAGTTAAGTCCCTTAAGCTATACAAACATTTGAAACATTTGAAGCTCGGTTATCTGAAACTGAAAAAGGTTCATGTTTTATAATTGCATAAAAAAAAAAAAATAAAAAAAAAAAATAACAGGAAAAAAAAAACAGTTTATATCAAAAATCTTATAACTTGAAGAAGCAATTTTCATTAAATAACATTTTACATTAAAAGTCAACCCTAAAAAAGGAGAAAAACCCAGTTGTTTATTACGTTATTAACAGTGTAAGGGGGAAATCGTAATGGGTAAAGAAAAAAAGCCTGTATTTATTATCGTATAATTTTCTGTGTTATGCATATTTATATTTTCGCTTTGAAACAGATGTCGAAGTTTTGAAATTTCGTTTTACTTCCCACGAAGTTACAACACTATGTTTCCCAAAACATATATTACAAATTTTGGTTTGGCCGCCAATAAAATGTAACGTTGTTCTTTACTCAATTCCATTATTACACTCTGACTTTCTACATAATGGACGGTAACTCATAATCCCAGTTGCAACAATGTGTATTGGGCTAAGCGAATTGACGTGATGTTGCCGTGACGCAGTGATTTGTTGTGACGTGACATGATGGACGGTGCGAATATGCCGTAACTCCATTCTAGAATTTGTGTCTTAAGTTAGTACGCAAATATTTGATCAACTTAGATTCTTTCTATGCCACCACGAAAAGATTAAAACGTCATTTTAGTTCAGAAGATGTCTAAGTAACAAACACAAGCTTTTTGATATTTGTGTAGGCAAGTAGCCTGTTATTCCAAGCATGGTTTGGTGCTGTTCCAAGCGTTAGGGATCAGAGGTGCCCCTTGTCAGTAATCACTCACATTTTACATTCAACAATCACACATGTTTATCTATATTTATTTATTTATTTATTAGTAAGAAAGATTTCACATGGAGGTATTTCTGTGCGGATTCGTATTTCGTGCATCTTCCTGATAGTTTAAGGCGGTTTTGTGCACTGCTCTTGTAAACCGAACATTGCCATTAAGATCTATATTTCCAGTGCTTCTTACAAATCTCTAAAGTACCTTTTCAGTTTTTATATAAAAACCTCAGTTTTTCCAAGGACGTAGCCAAAGGGGTGGGTCTTTGGGATCCGGTCCCCCCCCCCCCTATCACTTAAACGATAAAATACTACCCAAACTTATGCTAAGGACAAAATACACACACACACACACACACACACACACACACACACATGGTCGATGTTGGACTCTAACCTCCGAAGGGACTAAATGAAATAAGAAACGACCTAGCTACCATGTAAGACACTGAATGATATTAACAGTCATACGACGAAAAAGAGTACGCAGTATCGACTGTCAACAAAGGCATCTATAGATATTAATTATCGATACATCTATAACAGCATAGGCTATTTCTCAGTCCTCATTTAGCCATTGTCCATTTTGTCCTTACTCCATTATTGCTATGTTAAGCACTATGTTAAGCACTGTCGTTTATATCTTTTGTGCTGTTAAGATAGTTTCCAATTATGGATAACTTTATAACAAGAAAAAAGAGAAAAACCGATTATCATGCGTCCACTGGCTTTATGGTAAGTTAAAATACGTACTATTATGATAGCTTATTTATCTTTTTACAGCAGTTTTATGTTAGCAGTGGAGATGTTATATAGGGTGGCAATATTCCAATATATCATAAGGCACCGCAATCAGTACGTGTAATACCTAGTTAAGTTAGGTTTGAGAGTAATACTTTATCTAGAGGATGGATACGTTGCAATGCCAACATGGGTAAAAGAACCAATAATCTTGGAAATAAAATAAATGGACATTAACCGATTATAGACTTACGCTCCCTGCATCAATATGCAAGGTATTTATGCTGATGCAAAAATTAATGCAAATTTTGCGAAACATCGACCTACAGTCGTGGCTTACAGGCAGCGAGCTTGGCGACATGCAACCGTGTCGTTGCCTGTGTTCAAATACAAAGATACATTTCTCATTTTGACAATCTGAGTTTGTTTGGAATAGCAACTGAAGGTTCTGCTGGCGTATATTGAAACAATTTTTAAGAAATGTTTTTCTCAATTTTGTATGTAAAATACTGTAGTATTTGTAAGAAGCTCTAACAAACGCAAACTATCTACATAAAATATAAGTATGTTAAATTTTGCATTCAGAATAAGTGAAAACATGAGCCTTTGTAAATTTCTCTTTAACAAGTCGGATCCCCCCCCCCTCCTTTGACAATATTTTGGCTACGTCACTGGTTTTTCATATGTTTGAGCATTTCTACTGTGTTAAGGTTAATTGTCGCTGTACCTCGTCTTACAGTCAACAGAAAATCGCATAACAGTGAATCAGACGGAGAATGACCATCAGATGTGGGATAATAAAACAATACGATTGCAAAACCACACAATCTACCGATTGCGACACAAAAATGAGGCTACTGGCACAATGTATGGCAGCCAGCCCTCGTGTTAACAGACAGTTCACGCAGTTCCGGATCAAACGTTTTGGTCAATATCTCTTTCGAAACGCGTGATAGAACGATGCCATATTAATATTTTTGTATATCTATCTTTGTATATAATCTGACGATGTCCCAGAATGGTGAAACTTCTCTTACCCTTTAGTAACTAGTGCGTCGGCATTACCCTATGCTCCAATTCTTCTCTAGCTCATTGCCGAATACATCAAGGCCATCAAAAATTATATAGTACTCTGATATCAGCATATGAAAGAATGGCCAAACGGTTAGCTGTATTCCACAAACGAAATAGGGCAGAAGCAGTGTCGCAAAGGGATCATGACGACCCACCTGGTACTAGGAGGGTTAAATAATGTACTCGTATATTTTAGCCATAAAGACGGCTTTCATATATTTGAAGCAATATTAGCAACGATGTTCATATATGGCATAAAACTGATTGGGAAAGATTTTATATACTATTATTGTTCTAATGGGAGAAATATCTCTATGTGAAACCTTCTGGATCGGAAACAGACGATATTGAAAGTGTGTAAGAAATAAATAAAATCAATTAAATGAGTTGATCGGTATGTGTGTATAAATGAGTACGAATGTAGGACAGAATAACGTGCTTTACTGGCGTGAAATAATATTTCTTAACTGGCCATTATTATATTTCGGAAATCACAATGAGATCTTTGCCTAACTATCTTACAATCAAGTTAGTGTGTTGAAAGCAAGCGGTGTAACTAATTGCGGTTTAAAGAAAGAAGTTAACATCTAATAATTCTGCGAGCAATATGGTTAATTGCTTTTTCCAGACGAAATGAGACAGCAAATTAATTGAAAAAAATGTACAAGTGAAAAAGTAGATACGTGAACAATCTACCTTCCTACACACCCTAGCCGACATAAATTAATTTCCACTCATCTCTGATTGCAGGAAAGGAACTGCTTTGTTTCTGGATCACTCTTTTTTCTGCATGAAAAATAACTGACATTAAGTTATAGTTTGTAGCCTCCCAGGAGGCGTACAATAGGCTACTTTCATTTGTTACATGTTCGTCAAGGACTTAAGTTAGAAAACCTTTTATGTGTTCTTTACTCATTTTTCCACATTTGCTTGACTCCACATCAGTGTTTCGTGGTCAGGTTGTTTCTATTTTCTTTAAAACATTTGAACCGAAAGAGCCTTTGGTTCTTGAAAACATATGTAAAAATTGTTTACAGGTGCGCCTGCCACTGATAAAGCTATATCAATTGTGTAGCTGTGGGTGGAGCTATGTACAGACTGCAACACGCTACCTGCAGTTCTCTCTCCTCTGTAGGATCGCGTCGATGCTGCATTTCATACTGGAATTCACTATCTCCACAAACGGTTGTGCCTTCTGACGTATAATGTTATCGTCGTCTATGGGTTTACGTATGATAAATGTAGTAAGATGCCTGGATGAAGTTGCGTACTCAGTCTTGAGATGTCGATAAAGGAAATGGACGCTTTGAAATTTGAGTCCCTTGTAGTGACCACATCTGAGGAAGCCAATAGTGAACTGTTGATCCATACGTCCTTGCACTATCAAATTGCAATATTACACTCTCTCTTTTATAGTATGTAATTGCGTCAGTTTGTCTTCTTTGAAATTTACATGTGCAATTTGACTTACTTTTGAGGCACTTATAGCGATTAATTCATTTGCTAATATAACTGGCTACATATTTGAAAGTTGGCTTTATAACATTTAAAACAACAAGTGGCAAACCATGCTTATATATGTATGGCTATCCACTGGCGTTTGCCTGAAGATATTTGGCCAATGCTATGTCATATAAGCGATGTTGAGGATTCTCATCTGTGGAATGTTTGTGGAAGAATATTGCCCACGCTGCTGGCTGCATTGCTTTCAGACTGTGTACATTGTTTCTGATGGCTTTCCCATAATATATTTATAGTGTGTGAATTTATTTGCCTGTCAGTCTGTTAACACCTCCCTGTGGCTTTCCATCTTCTAATTTGTTGACCCTCATTTCGTTTTTCAGTCTTAGAAGTCTGCCAGCCATCGCTTTTGAACATGACCCAGACATTCAAGTTTTTCAATGTTTACTTGTGGACCATAAGGATTGCTCTCTAAAACGGTCTTAAAAGAACTGGAATCACCATCACCTAGGTAGCGTACTTCACATACCTAACTCCATATTGTTCGACAAATCTTTGGAATATTAGTTTCATCCTAGCTGCCTACAACTCACCACTTGACCCCTGATGATTCTTACTGCTCCTTGTGAATCCCTTGTCACTTTCCTTCTTTACTGCTATCATAGGTTTTTTTTTTTTTTTTTTTTTTTTTTTTTTTTTTTTTTTTTCACAATAAGATCAATATTTGCTCATTACTTGGAAGTCCAAGATTGTCGATGCGTCCACACTGATGGCAGATGACACACCATGAAGTGATGTATGGCCCATCTTCATCCACGTTCCATCACAGGAGACACACAGATCTGTCTTCAGATCACAATTACCTTCTGTCCCTTCATTGTTATTAACTTCTACAGCTTCCTCAAGAGCTGCTTGCATGTTTTTTCTTGCACTCGACCTCAAGAGCCTCGAGGAGTGTTCTGTTGTAATCAGTGAAATTCGTGTCTTCTCTTCCTACACCCAAGCATTTCATGGCATAACGCAATGCTTCATACGTTTTCCTATGGAGAGATGATGTCTTGAACTGAGCATCATGTTTACAGACTTCACAGAAAATATGTATATTACGTACAATACCAACTCTGGCATTGTCATAAGACTGTTTAACGCCCTTGGATTCACAATTACCACATACACATAAAACATTAATCATACGAGGGAGAATTTCTAAGTCAATTAACCTAAATCCACTACAACATTCGTCTTTGGCACCGTACACTGTGTCATCAATTCCTTCACTGATTTTCTTCTCCTACGAATTTGGCAATTTCATCGAAATTGTTCTTCAAACTTCGAAAGAACGATTATAATATTCTTATTTACACATGAAATTCACACTTGCTCACTTTTTTTGAATACACAGCTACTGTTACGACCGATTGTAAGCAAAACAAACTAATAAACTGCAAAATAACAAACCATATATACACTATTAAAAGCAAATCACGTTATTAACAAACGAACACGCTGGTATAATCTTCGTCACAGCCTTCTAAATACGTCTGCTATTTGTTTCGATTGTATGACCGAAAAATTAACACAACGATGTATCTAGTGTAAACAAGGAGTGGAGCACAGCACAGCACAGATAAAGGGGAAGTACGATGTGCAGATGGTAGAAGAAATGTCGTTCTTGAACATATTTCTAAGCATATTTCGACAACGAAACTTTGTGATGTCATTCTTAAAACATCAACCCAATAAATTGCGCAATAAAATAAAATTCACCGTACGTCAGCCCTTAACTAACAATTTCAACACTGTGTTTTCAAATGTGTCTTTGATGTAACTTTTAAAAAACGTTGAGAATCCAGTTAACATCGACTCAACTCCTTACTGTACGTAAGTTACCATCTTCTTCCTTAATACCAAGATTGAGATTGAAAGAATAAGTATTACCATGAAGTATAAATGAAATAAGATTGGACTATTAATCTTTTCGTTGAAAAAATCACTAAAAGAATCGAATCATTAAAGCAAATTACTGTCCATAAAAGTTCCCCTATTGTAGGCCTATTTTCAGTAAATCTACTGCAGAAATAGTTACTCCCAATTGCCAAAGATATGAAAAGATACCTCATTCAAACTTAAAAATTTGTCGTACTGGAGGGGGGGAGGGCATCTGTTCAGTTGATTTACTCTGAAAAAACGGCCAAGATCGCTGATTATTTTTATTAAGATGGGCGGTTTCGGCAATTTAAACTGACATCTTCGGACCTTTCATTTCGTAAGCTACATCACAGAGGAAACCTCTTTGGAGAACAAGTACATTTCTAAAAGGTCTCCTCTGTGTGTGGCGCATTAACTGGATGATACGTTGATGGCAGTTTCATCTGCCGAAACCGGACATCTTAATAAGGATTATTTGAGATGACGGATGTTTTTTTTTATAATATTCAGACATCATCCGAAAAAAAATCACTCAATCACTTGATAATGGAAAAGTTATTCTTTTCCTCTCCCATTTCATCGTTTGATTCCATATTAAATTATAACATTTAATGAAACTTCCTAGCAGATTAAAATTGTGTGCCGGAACCGGGATTCGAACCTGCAATCTTTGCCTTTCGCGGGCAAGCGGTCTACCAACTGAGGTATCCCGGTACGCTTAATGGTCCGTCCTCACAACTTTACCCACGAAAGGCAAAGGTTCCAGTTTCGAATACCAGTTCCGGCCCACAATTTTAATCTGCCAGATATTTTTTATATCAGCGCACACTCCGCTGCAGAGTTAAAGTTTCATTCTTGATATCATTTTATTTCTGTACGAAGTATTCATAAATTTTCATTGCTCCACTAAACTGAGTGACTGCTGATAGTGAGGCTGAGACTGAATTAAGAGAGAGAAAATCCTTATATAACTTTCGCGCGAAAAGATAAAACTGCGTGCCGGCCGCGGTGGCCGAGGTGACTGAGGCGCTCCAGTCACGGTCAGCACGGCCACTACGGTCGGGGGTTCGAATCCACCTGCCGGGCATGGATATTTGTGCCGTCCTAGTTTGTAAGTAGTTCAAAGTAGTTTGTAAGTTTAGGGACTGATGACCCCGTAGTTAAGTCCCATAAGCTTTACAAACATTTGAACATTTGAACGTAAAACTGCGGCAAACAATACAGCATCTCTGAGAGCGTACTTACACATATCAAAGCAATGCAAATGTTCCGTACATGGTCGCACACTCAATAACAAACAAATGGCAACCGTAAGCCACAAAACACACCTTTCAGCATAAATGAGAACAAGCTTTTATGGTTGTATGGCGTCATATGGAGGTAGACTGTATGCCACACGAAGTTTAGCAATCGAATTCAGTTAGGTTGCGCAGAAAGATGTAACATACAGCATAAATAATAGCATTTAAAATGTGGTGAACACAGAAAAACGCCTAAAAGAACTACAAATAATTAGCAGGAAAAATTAGCAAACACGAAAGTATTCTGATATGTAATTTTTATATAATGTAAGGTGGTGCAAATTCGTTATAGGTCCAATTCCAATCAACGTAAGGTGTCACGCCTCGTAGTGTTGGTAGAACTTGCCTTTGTCTGGCGATGTGTAGCAGGTTTCTACAGCCCTTGCTGTCTTTTTCATCATTAAGAGATGACTGAAGGTACTTAGTCTAATGCGCTCTTATAAATTTTCTAGTGAAGGGTGACTGGATTCGCTGCCGACAATTCAATATTTGGCACCACGAAATACGTGTTAGTGCCCGAGGTAAAAAGTGCTTTTTATGCAGAAGGTGACAGTGATCAAAATTGTACCAGGAAGTGATCACAATTTTCGATCGAGTTTTCTCAATTCTGTAACCTTTTTTGTGTTTATACCAATATTTGTAATTGTCTAATATTTGTGTTACATATTCATTAAACATCCAAGAACAAGTGACATAGTTAAAATAATTTCTTTTCTCAATATATTTCCAGTTACAATAACATTTGTCCGAAATTATCGAAATTGTACCACGTTACCCTATAGAAATAGAGCTGCGATTTGACTGCAGTGCTAAGTATTTTGCACGAACAAGGGAATGGTCAGACTTGTCATGATGAAACATATATTGATTTTTTTAGCACTGTTAGTTAACATTGAAGGAAGTCTGTATACAGAATGTTAACTCCTGACATGACCTGGAAGTCACCTAAAGATAATCACGAAAATAGCTGTTTTTTCTGCTTGGCGCTTGCGGTGACGGCTGGCCACCCTTGGAAATGGCGAGTCGCGAGTTGTTATTATGGTGCGGCCGTCTTATCACGTTCACTAAAGAGGATTACCGTTTCACGGTTTTGGTGGAAAGGGGAAACGAACATTCGTTTCTGTGGCATGCACTTCCCTTTCATTTATGTTACGTATTTCGAAACATACCGTCCTGAAACTGATTAGAGATTGAAAGATATTCTGTATATCTATACTCCGCAAGCCACGTTACGATCAATCGCCCCTCATAGGTGATGGCAAACCCTGTAAATGTTTTGCTGCTTGCCAGGGAGATATACCACAGACGCCAAATGAAGCAATCAACAGAAAACAGGCGTGATGACTATGTGATGTGCGACATGGTAGTTAAACTTCTTGACAAGCATGTAAATAGCGCAGACATGTGGCTAGAAACGACTGAAACACTCAGTATTGCAGACTGTGAATATACAGACGGCGAAGAAACGGAAGAAAGTTGCACACATGAAGACTCTTCGAGTGATGGTGGCACGTACCATCAAAAATTCAAATTCAAATGTTTGTATAGCTTATGGGACTTAACTACGGGGTCATCAGCCCCTAAAGTTACAAACTACTTACGAACTAGCTAATACTAAGGACGGCACAAATATCCATGCCCGAGGGGGGATTCGAACCCCCGACCGTAGTGGCCGTGCAGACCGTGACTGGCACGCTGCAGTCCTCTCGGCCACCGCGGCCGGCGCATGTACCATCATCTCCGAAAGCAACACCAGCAACTACAATTATATTATCAGGCAAATAAAAAGCGGTGAAGTATTGGTTGAACGAAAGTGTCAGTACTGTTCAAAATATGTACCGCTTTATCCGTTCGGAACGTGAATTGTATAGATGGAAAAAGGAAGTCGCTGGACGACGTAAGAGTCGACTGGAAATTGCGACGGAGATAAATGCGCGACTTTTTGAGCAATTTACCGATGCCAGACGACAGTCATTGAGTGTCAGCGACATAACTTTGCGTGATTGAGCGTTAGAGATTGCCAACGCGATAGGTGCTAAAGAAATTACAGGTTCGCAAAGTTCTATTAGTCGCTTCAAAAGATCACATAAAATTGTGGCACGATGAATAACAAAATTTGTATCGAGAAACAGCTCGGATAAGTAAGTGACTCAAATGGAAATGATAGCTTTTCTTACGACTGCAGAAAAAAAGATCGCTAGTTTTAGTGAATCTTACATTTACAATGCAGATGTCAGGTTTTCAAAAGGAAATGCTTGCGAAAAGAACACTGTCATTCAAGGGGGCGACACATACTTGAGGTAATTGCGCAGTCCACGACTGCACTCACCCATTCGTACACTGTAATGCCCATAATTAGTCTGGATTGTTCATTGCTGCCTAAACTATATGTGTCTCTTCAAGAACCAACTGGACGTTTTGGACCACGTGTCAAACGAACAATGTTCTACAATATTGAGGTAGACGCATCGAAATCTGGCAAAATGGGAAATGATAACGTTACACTTTTCATGCGGCATGTTTTTCTTCCGTTCTGCGGGAACAAATCACCTTCTAGATTCGTGGTCAGGTCATAGAAGTTCTGATTCATTAAAAGCTGTATTTTGAGCTCACCCTGACAAAGAAGTAGAGATACTTCAGATTCCACCCGACACGACTAACGTAATTCAACCGTTAGACAGATATTTTTACGTCAGTGGAAGACATTTTACAGAAAACTAACAGAGAAAATTATTGTGAGCAAATCACTGCATTTCCTGTCACCGTGACAATATTCTCAAGTTGCAATTAGTCGTACACTACCAATTTTCTTCTCCACGGTTTCCAAATGTAATTAAATATGTGTGGCACGCCACGAAATATACTGATATTAGGCCTGATTCCTTCCTAACACGGGCCGTGTTTTGTCTACGGACGTATAACAAAGTCTGTGATTCGCAGGGCTCTCATATGTCGTCTTTGCTTGTATGTTCTTGGTGCACAAAAACCTATATTTTGAACATTGTATCAATATTTCGCAGTTTTGCAGTAATTAAAGAAATAAAACTTTGACGTCTTCTAAATAGTATATGTATTTGTGTCTATTTCATAGCTATTTGGAAAAAAAATGTTGTAGATGACATATCAGCTATATTTGTCAACGAATTGATTGTTATCGTATTTATTAATTGTCGTACGATCGCTTTCACTGGGCGAATCAGCTCTCTCACTGCTGTGGCAGGAGAGCGGCGCGTAGCTAACGCCACCTTGCCCCTAGATGGCGTTGGTATAACGTAGCGAGAGGTCAGGGTTGTACAACAGGCAGTTATAAGCGCGGAAACCATGCGACAATAATGTCATACTTCATAAAAGTTTTTACAGACTTACAGGTCATGTCAGCAGCATAGTCTGCATACACACTTCGTTTAATGTCAAATCACAGTGGTAAGCCTAGGGACTGATAATCAACGTAGTTTTGTCCCTTAAATTTACAAACATTTGAACATTTTTGTGTGTGTGTGTGTGTGTGTGTGTGTGTGTGTGTGTGTGTGTGTGTGTGTGTGTCTGTTGCCCTTAGTGTAAGTTAGTTTAAGTAGTTAGTAAGTCCAGGGACTGATGACCATAGCAGTTTGGTCCAACACCTTTACAAACAGTTGAACATTTCAAAAAAATGTTCAAATGTTTGTAGAGCTTATGGGACTTAACTACTGGGTCATCAGTCCCTAAACTTATGAACTAGCTACTACTAAGGACGGCACAAATATCCAAGTCCGAAGGGGGATTCGAACCTCCGACTGTAGTGGCCCTGCAGACCGTGACTGTCGCGCCGCAGTCTCCTCGGCCACCGCGGCCGGCAGTTGAACATTAGCTAATGTGTTCGATAAGAAGTCTAGCAAATACTTCAGTATTCCATACTTCGTGTTAGGGAAATTTAGGAAATTTAGCCATTAGAGTGCTTTGGGTATCACTTGACTTAAAGATCATTCCCGTATACTGTAAGTGTCGTACAACAGAGGATCAAAATTTAAACAATGGACACTTACTGAAGCCCAATCAAATCAAGAAAAGCGTTTGTTTTCGTGCACCTAATTAGCACCATATGTCCATGGGCAGTTACTGAGCAAACCACGAAAACGAATAATATTTCGGCAGCATGTCTACGAATCGTGGGGATCGCAATTTCCATATTTTCTGTTTGTTCTGAATTCTTTAAATTATTACCATTTGACCTTACAATGGCAATTTCTATGAACTTTTTAATTTTCTAAGTGTCGGTTACTACGTACAGTCATTCAAAGTCGCAATGCTTGTGCATAAAATCACAAAACAGGTCTTTAGTAATTTTATACATCGTGGGCCGGAAATACTCCATAAACTACTATGTTTGGGTAACAAATCTCCGAGAGCCTTGAACAGTTGTTCGATATCACTAGCCATTTAAGATCCAGACGTTCAAGTTATGATACTACTGATTTCCGAGCTGAGCACGGCTTTTTCTTGCTGTCGTATCGATAAACTGTCCAAGAGGAAAAAGAACGCCTTGTAACCCTGCTAAGTGAAATGTCTAAAGTTGTGGAAGAAGATTATAATTTGAAACTAAATTAAGCACGAACTAAAGTTACAGCATGTGACAAAGAAGAACAAGCTAAAATCCAAGTTCATGTAGACAATGTACTACCAGAACGAGCTGACAAATTGATTTATCTTGGCGGTATATTTACCAGGGATGAAAGGAATAAGGCAAAAGCACGAAGAAGAGCTGCTCAAACACAGAATGTTTTTAACGAAAAGATGTTAACTTTTCACAATATCAGTCTTGAAGTGAGTAAAACTTTCTTATGTAGTCTGTCATACTTGGGCTGTCAAACAAAGACTCTTGGAACTGATGAAGAAAGAAAGCTAAATTCTTTTAAAATGAAGTCTTTTTGTCGTACGCCCAAAATGAAGTGAATGAAGCGTTGGTATGAATAAAATAGTGCTTTTTTATGCCAGTTGCCGAATAATAATTTATTAGCTCGCAGTCGAATAATGCTTGTCGAGATTTTAATACGGTTACGCAACACTATAAGGTGTTCGATACATTGTAATTTCTCTTCATGTGAGGGTATAGCTGCGTGGTAGTACGAATAGTGCGGTATTGCCATTAAATAGATATGGTAACGGGTTGGGAAGATCATGTGCAGTTTTGTTAATCGTTCGAAATATCGAAGTAATGAGGAATAAAACGATGCTGTCCTATAACTGAGTAATATCACAGTCTAATATATACAGTCGCGACACTACCGCTGATTTTTGTTATACTAGGCGACTACAGCGCTCCTTGCGGACGTAAAGCCACGTTGCTCTGTATCGTATACGAGACGTGTGTTTGTTGTGTGTTTTGGTGTACGAAATGGTTTTTACGAAGGGAAGCGTGTGTAGTGCAATAAATTGCAGCAACAACAACAACAAGAATACGTCTCATTTATCATTCTTTAGGTTTCCTACAGAGCCTGAGAGGTATGTGACATCAAGATTCGGTAATGCTTATTTACAATTATCTTGTGAGTAAGAGACACACATTGAAGATTATTTCTTTTTAGGGTCAAGAAGTGGCTTATAAATAGCAGACAAGATCTTTTGGATAATGTTGCCGCGTATTTACATGATAATGTGAAGTTCTGCTCGCTACACTTCGATGCAAACCAGTTCATGAATGATGAACGGAAGAAGCTGGTGTGGAATGCTGTGCCTACATTGTTCGATGTTCCAAACAAACCACCGAAACTGGGAATAAAGAGGAAACTACCGAAAACACGCGATAATATAAAGGCGGAAGAAATTAAACTGTGTTATGAAAAAAGTATTACGACTGTGGTTGCTGCTACATCACAGCTAGAAACATTTTTGTCTGGGCATTCGAAAGTAATTCACTATTGAGGCAAATTTATAAGAAATGTATGAAAAAGAAGTGTTCATTGTTACCGTTATTAATGTTTGAAAGGTTAAATGTTTTCTGTTTTATCTAATGGAAACCAAGGTCTAACATATAAACCTATTTATCTAATACCACAGAGCCGTCTTATTTTACAGACGATTGTCGCCCCGCCCCCTCCCACTCCTCCCTCATCAACGAACCATATAGTGACAGACTGTGATAATGACTTAGGCCCATTCATATAATATGACATTTAGACTGTCGTTTAATCAACGTAATATTATCTTAAAACAATACATAATTAAAATAACCTCGTAGCAAAATTATATTAGATGAAAGTTTCATAGCCAGTGGGTGTTCTCATAACTAAAAAGCAGGGGAAAAACATTGTTTCGCACCTTTTAACACCGGGAAGGGCAACTACATGCTTCTCATGTGCGAAATACTGTGTTTACCAGCAAAGTAAGGTGCAATGTCTGAAGAATTTCGTCATAATTATGTTGCAGTTAGCGTCAGTTTATTCACGAGTTTTTACTAAATTTACATTTGTTGATATTCAACTGACCCTTAGAAGTTCTATTATAGGATTGTCTGCACAAAATACTATGTTTATCTATCACTACCGGCAAGGTAAGCTGCAAGCAATTTCTAAAGAATTATTTCGTAACATATTGCACAATTGCAGTTTTTGCGAGTTTTTGCTCGGTTTACGTTTCTTTTACACTCAGTCATGTGTCAAGATACTTAAATAAAGGTTGGAATGCAAGAATATATACAATATTTAGCAAATCACACAGAAATGTAATTACAAGCGGGCATTATTAATGTGTCGTATACGGCGTTAAGGGACAGCCGGCCTTACGACCGCTTGGAGCGCTAGTGTCGCTTCAAGTGTCCGACGGTAACAGCTTTCACAGCAGTGAGTGTCGCGACTGTATTTATTAAACTGTGGTAATATGTTACAGGCTAGGTTTTTAGATGGTGCTAAGAACCTTCAGAGAAAAGACTGCTGTGATTAGAAGAAGCTCCTCAAAGGAAAATACTCTTACCCAATGAATTAAAACTCATTTCAAAAGTGATATTTACCACGATCGACAGCGAAATTTCGACATGGAAGTCATATTGTTAGACTTTAATCTGAGAGAAGAGCCTCTCTAATCGATGGTTCACAGTTGAATGCTCTGATCAAAACCTTGAGATTTGGGGTTAAGTTATGCGATGAACGCCCTTCAGGACGAATGAGGTGTAGAACTCGTGAATGTATGGGCTAATTTATATTCTGTGTTGTTCCTGAAATTCATATTGCTATGACTGACGACGGTAGTGGTTACTCTGGAATTTTATTTTGATGTTTTACTTTTTTGCGTCTTACACTAGAGAATGGAGAATTGCGAGATGTTTAGTTGCAGTGACAATAACGAGAGAGCAGAAGGAAATTGGGAGATGGGTCACTGACGTAAGTATCGAACTAGACTGTACGACGTCCAGCTGCAATGTTTGATCGCGATGGATGCTGCACCGCTGTTTTGTAATAATCTTATTAAAATGTTTATTACGGCTGTTCCGTCATTTGTAAGTACTTCCATGTCAGAATGTTCTGTTGAAACTCTACAATTTTGCCTATTGTAGGACTGTCTGAAAATATTACAGGAGGTATCACCAGTCATGTAGTGTCCAATTAAATTAATTTTATTAAATATATTTTCCATTAGTACATTAATTAAACGTAACTTATGCCAGTGGAATTATACATGTACGATATCTGTGAAAGGTAAGTTTTAGTACACTGATGGAGTGATGAGAAGTAAGCTGCGAGGGACCGATGGCTAAAGTAGTTTGGTCTCTTTATAAACGAAACCAACCAACCAAATAATCTGCAGGAGATGCATATTTATTACTGTTACAATAAATATAGGAATGAAACTGAATGAATGAGCCTTTCATTTTAGATGCAGTGTACGTCGCTGTTATCACAGTATCGTGGTTTCGTGGACTATGTGAAAAATAATCAGTATAAAACTTTTTGGATAATAATGATTTATGTAGATCTTCGCGGTTTTGTTTGTTGCTGCCCTACTGTTCACGCAAGTACGACATGTCGTGCGGTAGAGAACAAATACCACAGTTCAACTGCAGGGTTGTCAATTCAGTAAATTCGACGCAATAACAGGAGTCGTGTACGTCTTGCAGAAACAATAGACTCACTGTAGGGCAGTCGAACGACTTTATTTCGACGCCGCAAGCTGGAAGGATTAAAGTAAATTTCGTATCATGTAAGTTGCCACTGCCAAGAACCTTACCTTGGGGAAAATCAGTTTATATTTAAGAGAAATGTGGAAATAGGCGAGGCAAGACTAACCTTACGACCTATCTTATGAGTTAATTAAGGGATCGTAAGTAGAATCAGTGGCGGATATAGAATGTAGTTTAGAGGGCGGGGGTGGGGGAGGGGGCTGGGAAGATTAACCCAAAGAAACAGTTACGTAATTTTAAGTAGACACCCATTGATATTTTGTATCTGTTTACCTTCTCACATTCAAAAGATAATTTTCGCTTTTAATTTACTCAGATCAACATTTTTATTGTTGACACCATAAAAATACAGCTATTCAAAAAATCGGCAAGATCGTCACACCCCTAACTCTCCACTTCCGACGCATGAAACTATATTAGGCGATGCCTTCCGGCATCATCGATTAAAATACAGTAATTCAGATACTTACTTGTTTTATTTGTATCCTTTATTTGCGGGAGGGGGGGTCCAGCCCCCTTCCCCTCTACATTTATATACGCCACTGTCAGGATCACACAGTTTACCATTATAAAGTGACCAGGGGTAAGATAAAAAGAATGAAATGCCTTATACAACCTTATACAACTTGTACAAGTCACCAGACAGCAGTTATAAGAATAGCAGGGCATGTAAGGAAGCATTGCTTGAGAAAGGAGTAAAACAGGTCTTTCTCCTATGTTATTTAATTTGTTAATGGATAAAGATGAGTAGGAAACGAATAAAAACTTTCTGCTTTGCCGATAACATCTTATTTCTTTACAGCATGGTGCTGAATATGGTATTAGTCGATAGAGTAATTAATGAAGTGAAACTGAACAGAATTGGCGAGAAAAGAATCCTCTGAAGTGTCTTGACTCAAAGGAGGAATCGATTGGTTGCTCACATTCTGCGACGTTAAGTAAGCGTCAATTTATCAATGGACGTAAGGGTGGAGGAGGGGACAGGGACCGGAAAAAAGTCACAGCAGGAAACCGGGGAGCGAATACAGTAAGAAAGATGAAACGGATGTTGGTTCGTTTTCTTATTCAGAAATGAAGAGGCTTGTATAGTTTAAGGTAGTGTGGAGGGCTGCATCAAACCAGATTGAAAGTCACAACAACAACACAGCAAAGTGAACAAATATAGACTAACTGCTTCAGTAAGGCAGATAGTTAAAAAACCACTCACTGGAACGAATATTATATTTCTAATCGATAGTGCTATTAGGACGCTGGGGAAAATAATAGGGCCACAGATAGTGATGTGGTCATGCGTTTATTTACGGGTTTCGATTAAATCATCTTCAGAATCTGTAAAGTTACAAACATCATTAAGCCTGGTGTCAGAAAAAGATACGAGAACTGTATGGACAAAAGAGATACCAAAGTACATCACAAACAGCCGTCCGCGGTGGCCGAGGTGACTGAGGCGCTCCAGACACGGTCAGCACGGCCACTACGGTCGGGGGTTCGAATCCCCCCCTCGGGCATGGATATTTGTGCCGTCCTAGTTCGTAAGTAGTTCATAAGTAGTTTGTAAGTTTAGGGACTGATGACCCCGTAGTTGGGTCCCATAAGCTTAACAAACATTTGAACGTTTTTTCTTAAGTACATACCGGAGAGGGGGGGGGGTTAACATAATAAAATTGTATGGCGTCTAGGCCCTGCTGAACATTACTAAAGCCAAATTACCCAACATCGTCAAAGTAAACGGTAGACGCCACCAGGTGGCTCTAGTGTAAATGACAAAGGTAAGAAAAATAGAAACTATATAAAACCAAATAGAAATAATTAAAACCTAGTAATCCTACAAATATTTAAGTTTCAAATAGAGAGGACGGGAATATACAATACAATACAATACAACCACCTATGGTGGTGCCCCATGGCACGGCGATGACAGAAAGGCGGGAGACCAGGACGTATTAAAATGAGAGCAAAATTGACAGATACTGTCACCTATTATAAAATACCACTATTTTGGTTGATATGATAAAATCCTTACGTTACATTCGTAGGGTTACACATGTATGTCATAACAAGTGGAGGTTAAAAGTAATACCACTATTTAACGGTTGACATGATAAAATCCCTAAGTTACATTAGTAGGGTTACAAATATATGTCATACAACAAGAGGAGGTAAAAGTAATAAAATATGACCAGAACGTATTCATTGGGAGTAAAATTCACCATACTGTCAGCTATTATAAAATATCACTATTTAACCGTTGACATGATAAAATCCCTACGTTGCATTAGTAGGGTCATGAAACAAGCGGAGGTTAAAAGTAATAAAAAAATGTGTACAATTGTCTTGAAGGTTTTACACATAAGTCATAAAACACCCAGCAGTTTAAAATGAAAAATGAAGTTATAAACAATTATCATGAAATGGAGTAAGGGAATATGACAGATAAAATATAAACAATTGTCATAAAATGGAGCGAGAGTGATTAAAATGCCTATGTAGGCTCACAAAGAAAGGACTTAAAGGCTATGACAAATGAACCAATAAACACTTGTCACAAAATGGAGTAAAAAGTAACTGAATGCCTACGTTAAACTAGAAGGCTTATAGAGGAAGGCATTTTAAAACTTATTTAAAATGTTAGCATCCTCTGCCATAAAGTGGGAAGTTAAAATAAGTATATTTTACAACTGCTGTTTATATCTGACACATCTACCAGGCTGACGCTGTGAGCAAATCGTTAAAAATGTTTAAGTACCTCAGGCGTGCTGTCCCCGTTTGTTCATTAAGTACTTTCCTGGGTCTATTTTCCTGTGGGAGTAAATCTCAACCTCTTCCAAAATGTCAAGGGTTCGCCTTTAGGTTCAATCTGCAAAATTTCCCTATTGGTTGCCATGTCCGAAATGTTATGGTTCTCTTCTTGGGCCGACAGCGATGGCCGAGGGGACTGAGGCGCTCCAGTCACGATCTGAACGGCCATTACGGTCGGAAGTTCGAATCCCCCCTCGTGCATAGATATTTGTGCCGTCCTTAGTATTAGCTAGTTCATAAGTAGTTTGTAAGTTTAGGGACTGATGACCCCGTAGTTAAGTCCCATAAGCTATAGAAACATTTGAACATCTCTTCTCGGACATGGCAAACAATATGGAAATAATAATAATAATAATAATACGGTTTTCTGTTCCACAGGACCTAATTGAGGAGTGAGACTCCATGGTCATGGAACAAGACGGTACATGAAGTTCAACACAAGAATGGTAATAAAAATTTTTCAAGTAATACTATGCACACGACAATCTGAAGACAATGTCAAAAGAATCAATAAAGAAAAAAATTAATTAGCTTAATTGTTTAACTTTCCTAGGAGTTCTCCGACAGAATAAAAGGAGTGAGCCATGAGGTAACTCTTCAGTTTAGATTTGAAAGCGTGTGGGTTGGTGCTAAGATTCTTTAGTTCTTGTGGCAGCTTATTGAAATTGGATGCTGCAGAATACGGTACACCTTTCTGCACAAGTGTCAAGGTAGTCTGATGCAAATGTAGATTCGACTGCTGTCTAATATTCACCGAGTGAAAGCTACTAACTCGTGGGAATAAACTGATATTATTAACAAGAAACGACATTAAAAAACGTATTGGGACGCCAGCGTCAAAATTCCCAGACTACTGAAAAGGGCTCGACATGACATTCGTGAACTTACACCAGATATTGCTCGAACCGCCCGTTTCTGAGCCAGAAATATCCTTTTTGCATCAAGCGAGTTACCCCAAAAAATAATGCCGTACGACATAAGTGAGTGAAAGTAATAAACTACTTTTCGTGTTGAAAAACACTTATTTCAGATATTTTTCTAATGGGAAATATAGCAAAGTTTAGTTTTAGAACAAGATCCTGAACATAGCCTTTCCATGACAGCTTACTGTCTAGCTGAACACCTAGAAATTTGAACTGTTCATTCTCGTCATATGCCCATTATGTGTAATCAAAATGTCAGCTTTCGTCAAATTATGTGTTAGAAACTGTTAAACAGAGTTTTACTTAATTTACTAAAAGGAAGACAAGAAATTTAATGCATACATCCAGGTGGTCAATATTTCTAATTTGTTCATTGTGAAAAATAAACATAGTCAATTAATTTGAATGATGTTATTGAAACTGAACACTGCCTTCTTTGCTCTATAATAGTTTACTCTTAAAAATGCTGCAAAAAAGTGCAGACTATAAGTAATATACAGTTAACATATAGTGAATGAAAATAAACTAGATCTTCAACAACTTAATTCTATTATTTTCTTCCAGAGTCATCCAAACGTGTGTTCATAATTTTAGTTAACTGCAGTTTCTGTTGTTACATTATTACGTGCAGAATGGGTGAAATGGTCTAGACTACTTTCGCCCATGGAAAAGAGCTTGAAATTAATATTGTTTTCTCTGTGCATTATCAATGTTTAGGTGGTAGTGAAACGATCCTGTTGTATCGCTGCATTTAACTTCCATTAATTGGTACGTGTTCTGTAGTGGGACGGATTATTGTCTCCGCTACATATCTCATGTCAGCTCAGTTTGTGCAGGATAACTTTCTTATATTTGTGTTCTTAAATGATTTTTATGTAAATGTTTATTGTTATATGATTCTTCAAGAAGTTTTTGTATGTTTTTTATGTTTCATGTGCTGTGAGGCGATTCAACCTACGAGGGCAACATCTTCGACGCCGATTCCAAGGAGTAAATATCCGGCCACATCAAGTCGCGGGTCGACGGCCACGAGGCAAGAAGATGTTGATCTCTGCGGTTGTCGTCGCAAGAGTTGACATTATTATCGAAGTTTTATGTTAAAACAACAAATTTTAAAAGTCAGTTCCCTTTTGACATAGGTAAAGGTTATACTCTTTCTTTTTTGCAGAAAAGGCCCTATCATGATTTGTCTGCCATTATTGAGATGAAAAGTTACGATATGTATACCCTTAAAGATTAGCGACTGCTACCGTCATCTTCGTAGTTGACATGGTTTCCGGAGCAAGGCTTTTTTCCGTTCTGCGATATTCAGTATGAACAGGGAACAGACTGTATTGCAGCACCTTAGTCATAAAATAATCGTTCTAGTTCACTTGAAATTTCAAATATGCTCGGAACAGAATGGCAACTGGTAGGATAAACGAGGAGGCGGCACGCTTTCAGTAGTTCTGTCGGTATCAAGAGATTTGTTGCCGTAGAATTAGGAAGAAATCTTATAGTTTTGGTGGACAAATAAATGCTTGTACTGTAATGCTGCCGAATGCTGTACTGTTGTGATCCCTGTCAAGATGTGCAGTCGTCGTTTGCTTCTTTCACATCTTCTAAAGCGCTAAAAAACTTCACTTTTAATATTTCGCGAAGTATTGAACGAATATAAAATAGGTTAGATCACATCATGATCTACTCACTAAGATCTAATATGTTAGCCTTCACACGATAGTACATGTATTTGTCTCTTGTAGCTGACGGCACTCAAATAATTGAACTTTGACCAATAATTACACGAAAATGATAACTCTTAGTGACATCTAACAAACTTCACATATAGTTTAAAACGTTTCTGGAAATTGTTGTTGCTGACAACGCCACATAATTATGAAATAATAAAAAAATAGCTACAACATTTCCACTGCTTATGCGGACAAACGCATGCATCTGTCATGAAATTTACATTGTTTTCTTTTCAGTACCCATTTTGTTCGCAACATACTTTGTACACAGTATATGCAAATATCACAAAATACACATGCAAAATTATCACCACGCTGAGAAATGCAGGTGCGTCGGTTTCGCACAACACTACACTTAGAACAGGTTTATTGCTAACACAAGCGTACACTCAGAACAGACTGCCTCCTGATTGAAGTACTCCGCTATTTATTTACAGAATGAATTGTCTTCAACTTACAAGTACTTCAATGATTGAAACACGTAGAACATTCTAGAAGTAGTAAACATGAAAAAATAATTTTCCCTGCCAATGGCGGGATTTCAACCGGGAACCACCAGCACAGCAACTGGCGACTAACCAATACTCCACGCTTTCTGTCGGAGGCCTCGTCGCAGTATAATACACAGTTAGAAATGTCAAAATCTATCCTAGTGACAGACCGGAGCAATTGTTAGTGTACTGGTTATAAAGAACATGATTACTGTTAATACTGCCATATTTTCACACCCGTTGAATACGAAACGTTAACACATGATAGGTTATTATCTCTCTCTAGGTTGTTAAAAAAAAAAAAAAAAAAAAAAAAAAAAAAAAAAAAAAAAAAAAGAGGAAGAAAATCCTATCAAATTCTTGATATGGAGAAAGGGGATGACGTAAGATACCTGCTATGTGAAGGTATACATTTCATATTCAAATGTACTGCGAATTTGAGACGAGTGTCAAGCTAGTCAGGCATGGGTTGTTTATCTTTGATTGCAAGCTTATTTTTCGATGGCAGTACTATCGATATTGGAGACGGTGATCGTATTGTTGCTGGGAAGTAGGGTCGTGATTAGGGCAGACTTTGCTAGGCGTGCGTATGAGATGGCAGAAGCGTGGGGACCGTGGTTGTGTGCAGTTCTCGTTCAGGCGGGATTCCTCACATGTCAACAATAAAAAAAATTTTCTCACAAAATTTCGTCCAGCGTATATTTCTGGCAGTAAATGGATATCGAAGACTGACCGGTGTGTGCTCCATTCGTCAGTATGTTACAGAATTACACTAATACACCAACAAACTTCTAAGGGATGTGTCTTGAGGAACAAAATAAGCAAGGAAACCCATACCTGGAAACGTCGTTCAGCGACGCTACAGAGCGTCGACACCAAGCGAGGTGGCGCAGTGGTAACGCACTGGACTCGTATTCAGGAGATAGGTGGAGGTTCGACCATCCAGATTTAGGTTTTCCGTGATTTCCCTAAATCACTTCAGGCAAATGCCGGGATCCTTTCAAAGGGCACGGCCGATTTCCTTCACCGTCCTTACCCAAAACTCTGAGCGTTAGCTCCGTCTCTAGTGACCAAGCTGTCGATGGGACGTTAAACCCTAAGCTTCCTTCCTCCCTCCACAGAGCGTCGAAGTTGCTTCTGGGGAGGCGCCGTTGCCTGTAACTTGGACTCTCCGTAGCGTCGTTCAGTGGCGTTTCCGTATATGGGTATCTATGGTCATTTTGTTCCTCAAGAAGCCCTCAACATCCCTTAGAAGTCTGTTGTTATAATTGTGTAATTCTGAAACACATTGACGTAAGAAACAGCCAGCCATCTCAGTCTTCGACGTCTGTGTACTACCGGAAAAATGCGCAAGACGAAATTTTGTGATATATATATATATATATATATATATATATATATATATATATATATATATATATTTCTGGCATGTGAGGAATCACGCTGCGCAGCCCGAGCGCATGAATTTCGGTTCACACTGTATAAGACACAACAGGTGGCTGGCGCAGGCGTTAGAGCGGTTATTGCCGCTACAATGGCACGTCTCCACCATTTACTGAGTTTAAACTTTGTTTTATAATCGGCGCACAAGATGTGAGACACAGCATCTCCGAGGTAACTATGCGATACGATGTACGAAGTACGACCATGTCAGTAGTGCATGGTGAGTATCGTGAATGCGGTAAAACATCAAACTCCTGAGCCTGGAAAATGATCCTATAAGAACGGGACCAGTGATGTCTGAAGAAAAAAGTTGAACGTGATGGAAATGCACCCCATCCACAAATTGGAAATTTTGACAAGTATTACATAAGTATGGAACCTCCTAAATTACTTATCTCATAAGATTCAATGCAGAAAACGCATTACACTCCGAACAGCTCATATTTGTTAGCTTTGAGCAACCCATTCCTCTACATCCTGACCTTTTACTTTACTCCTTTTCTATTTGTGGTTTGAGCAAAACACTTTCACATCATTTGACCTATGCTGTACAACCTTGTCGTATACTCTTAACGATTAGCTCACGTCAGTTACTCAGAATGTGGCCGCTTTAGCGTACGTCGAAACGGTGGTCCTTAAAGCAACAGCCATCTTACATTATTATGCGATACGACACCTAGGAAACACTTATGTCAACTGACTCTTTCTGCGGAAGCCGACGGAATTGTTTTATCTTGTCCTCTTCCCTTTCATTTCTTCCTCATATGCATAAACAATGAACTCACAGAGACCCCACGTATTATGTATGATAGAAAAAGGAATGTCCTCTCTTGCCTCACGTTTATTGATTATTAATCGGGCAACTTTAACGAAATTTAGTTTAGGTTTAGAAAGAAAGTGGACATAAATTAACAATACTATTCCTTTCTTCTTTAACTGTGTTCAATCGCTCAAAAGCAGTTCTTACTTACTGCTGCTGAGTCTGGCAGTTATTCTGAGAAGTAAAAAGGCTAAGCAGTCAACAATCCGAAGATTGGTTTGAACACCACAGTGCTTTACTAGGCATGGTCCTGTTTGGAGGTGGTAAGAGTAGGTAAAGTGGTTGTTCTGTAGAGTGTATACAATAGACGCAGCGTTATTACGAAAAAACAATACACAGTGCCGAGTAACAAAATTTAGATGGCTGTATCATATATTATTCCAGTCTACGCTGGAAGATGTAACAGTTATTAATTGGCATCACCACACCTGTCACAGAAATATTGTATACCACTGCAATTCCAAGGTATGGAGTGAAATATGAGGAATATAAGAATATACCAGACGAATAGCCGGTTTAAATTGGGAAGAAAGGCAGGAAGTGACCTACATGGACGTCTTCATAGAACTGTTTTCATCAGATTCGATAGCATTCCAACGCAGATTACAGTAATACGGCTCTAAATACCAACATCAAAAACAGTCGACGAAGACGTAGAGATAGCATATCAACGTACGAAAAGTGTACTTCGTATGTAAAGGGAGATGATAACTGCAAATTGTACGGGGCTTGTAATCATCAGGTTAGATCACTGTTGCAAAAGCAAAGAAAAACGCATGCAAAATTTAAACATACACAGAATCCCCAAGACTGGCAATCTTTTTCAAAAACTCGCAATCAACGCGGACTTCAATGCAAGAAGCTTATAATAGCTTCCACAACGAAATCCTATGTCGTAATCTGGCAGAAAAGTCAAACAAATTCTGGTCATATGTGAAGTACACTAGCGGCAAAACACAAACAATACCTTCACTACGCGATAGCAATAGTAATACTACCGATGATAGTACTGCTAAAGCAGAATTGCTATACATAGCTTTCCGAAATTCTTTCACCAAAGAAGACGAAGTAAACACTCTATAATTCGAACCAAGAACAGCTGCCAGCATGCGAAATTTACAAGTAGATGTTCCTGTAGTAAAACGACTAAAGTCACTAAACAAAAAGAAATCTTTCGGGCCTGATGGTTTACCAACTCGATTCCTCTCAGAGTATGCTGATGCAATAGCTCCATACTTAGCTATCTTATATAACCGATCACTCAGCGAAAGATCCGTACCCAAAGACTGGAAAGTTGATCCCCAAAATTACAGGCCCATCTCAATGACGTAGATTTTCAGTAGGATTTTGGAACATATAATTTGTTCCAACATTATGAACTACCTCGAAGAGAACGACCTGCCGGCCGCGGTGGCCGAGGGGACTGAGGCGCTTCAGTCACGGTCTGCACGGCCACTACGGTCGGGGGTTCGAATCCCCCCTCGGGCATGGATATTTGTGCCGTCCTAGTTCGTAAGTAGTTCATAAGTAGTTTGTAAGTTTAGAGACTGATGACCCCGTAGTTAAGTCCCATAGACTATACAAACATTTGAACACTTGAAGAACGACCTATTAACCAATAGTCAACAAGGATACAGAAAGTATTGCCCTTGGGAAACACAGCTTGCCCTTTATTTACATGATGTGATAAGTGCCATCGACAAGGAATCTCAAATCGATTCTATATTTCTGGATTTCAGGAAGGCTTTCGACACTGTAAATTACAAGCGGCTTCCAATGAAATTGCGTGCTTATGGAATATTGCCCCAATTGTGCGATTGGACTCACGATTTCCTATCAGAAAGGACACTGTTCTTAGTAATTGACGGTAAGTAATTGAGTAAAACAGAAGTAATATCTTGCGTTCCCCAGGGAAGTGTTATTGTTCCCCTACTCTTCCTTGAGTTTATAAACGATTTAGGAGATAATATGAATAGCTCCAGTAGACTGGTCGTGGATGATGCCGTCGTTTATCGGTTAGTGAAGTCAACAGAGGATCAAAAGCAACTGCTAAGCGATTTAGACAAAATTTCTACATTGTGCGAAAATTGGCAATTGACACTAAATAATAAAAAATGTGAAGTAATACACGTGACCACAAAAGAAATCCGCTGAACTTCAATTACACGATAAATCAAACGTTAACGTCGTAAATTCTACCAAATACCTAGGAGTTACAATTACGAAAAACTTAGGATGGAGAGGACACATAGAATATTTTGTGGGGAAAGCAAACCAAAGATAAGTTTCATTGGCAGAACGCTTTGAACATGCAAGAGCTCAACGACAGAGACTGCCTACGTCACATTTGTGCGTCCTCTCCTGGAGTACTGTTGCACAGTGTGGACCCTCACCAGGTGGGACTGACGGAGGACATTGAGAAGGTTCAGAACAGGGCAGCTCGTTTAGTTTTATCATGTTGTAGGGGATAAAGCGTCACGGAAATTTTGCACGATTTGAGGTGGAAATCATTAAAAGAAGACGTTATTCGGTACGACAAGTTCTGTTTGCGAAATTTCAGTCACTGTGGAATACTTCTTAATGTGTAAATATTTTTGCTATCACCCACCTACAGAGAGAGACATGAGCATTCCAATAAATTAAAATAAATCTGATCGAAAATGGAACGATTTAGGCGTTTGTTTTTCTTCCCGCGCGCTATTAGAGAATGCAACGGAAGAGAAAGATTACGAAAGTGGTTCATGAACACTCCGCTAGGCACTTAAATGTGATTTGCAAAGTATCTATGTCAATGTAGATGCAGAACCAGTTGCAATGACGAAACTTTTTTCCACAAGAACAGAAATTTCCCGAATGGATAAATTATGTTCTTTGGTACCAATAATGCACCGACTTCCATTGTCACATTCGGTACGGTTTGCGTCTACGAGTGCGAAGCATCCTGCAAGTGTGCACAAGTCACGCTGATCAGTTAGCTGCTGTTTACAACTAGAGCCGCGACCACATATTCTCGGTAGGCAATGTTACGCCGTGATATTTGTAGTAATCCTGAAACCATGGGCTGATATCCTTCTTGGTAATCGTTTCTGGTAGAACATACTTAAGTAAATAATAATAATAACTTCGTGTAGCTCATTGAACTGGTGCAAGACTTTCGATTGGACGACACTTCGGTGACTTGCGTGTCCCTAGCCTACCCCAGTTATCCAACCGGGGAGAGGGGACCTACAGCTTAACGTGGAATCCGAACCACGTGTCGTTTCTGGCGACTCCTCACATCGTGGAGTGTGAAGGATGGGCTAAAACGCAGACTGAAAAAACCCGACGTCCGACCGGGTTTCGAACCCGCGGCCTTACGGTTTACAATCGAGCGTTTTACCCCAAGACCACCGGGCACGACATGCTGTCTTCTGAATATCAAATTCCTAAATGTTTGGAGATAGGATTTTTTTCCTGAACATGACTGTACTTCACCCAAACCATACCAACCTGATCACCAACGTGTTAAACATGATTCTGGAATTGGTGCCACACTACGATAGGTCGCGAAAAGAAAATGAACACAAGGACATAGCCGAACATCATCGTTTACGTGCTCAAGGTGTTACAGTTTATGAACGCATGACGTTGTATCAACATACTGACCTCGAAGTTAAGAATGCGATACGACCGTTGGTAACCTTCCTCGAGTGCCCATTTCATGCAGAAGAGGAAACTTGGCGAATGGTCCGCCATTTCCGTAATCTACACTTATCTCATTCAGCATGAGTTGCATGCTTTGGAGAGTCGTATTAAGCCACCGAACAGCCAGAAGTCGTCAATCCCAATGTTGGGCCATTAAAAAGTGTCAGGGTGCGAACCATTGAAGAAAATATCAGTGATATGGACTTTCGGCCGTGCACGGTCCATGGGTTATTCGGGTTGTCTCCATCCGCTCGATGTAATTGGATACTATATTCATGAGACCAGGTAACATGATTCCAGTAATCAACCATGTATCGGTGTTGATGGGCATTACTTTGGAATACTTGTCAAAATTTGGTAAAATACTATGTTTTTAATTATTCTACTTTTGTTACTAATTTTTAAATAATAATTAGGAGAGAAAAATACTCAAAATGGAACTCACAATTAGTTTACCCGGAGAAATATTTTGTCTCGTTAGCAACCTGGTGTGTCCCATATGATACATTGCCTGCAATAATGTATAATCATTATAATAATTAAAAAGAGTTATTTTTGAATAACTATCACTAACGCCAACCATTAAATTAAATGTAATGTTCAGTAATTTAAGTTTTAAAATCTGACCCTAGGTTTCTAGATGTTACGTCTCAGTGTTGCCCATTTCAGTTATTACGCCAAAGATCACAATTAACAGGCTCACTGGTAGTGCCAAATTTCATGTTTTCGCTATCATTCTCTTTCCTTATGTATGTACATCGTCTCCGCATTCTATTATCTTTTCCGTTTGAGGGAGGAGAACGAACGGTGACGATAGATGTTCTTGTCTGGTCCTGGTCGAAATCGATCGCTTTAAAGATTTGAACTCCATTTTTGTAAGTTAGACTGTGGTGTGATGTAGTGAGAAATCATAAAAAATAATTTGCAAAATTCAGATTTAAAATTGATTTTTTAATTACTTCGCAATCATGTTAATTATATGGCAGGCACCATTGTTATCGCCAAAACGTGGACGATGACCGCTAAAAAAGTAGATAATGAAATGCAGATATTCCAGTTGCAATATTCAGTCCTAATAATTTCATTAGTAATCGGGGTTAGTTTTCTCATTCATGAGAGTTCAAAAATTTGAAAAGTCATTTACTTAATTTTTTTTCTTTATTTCTTTCTTTACTTTTGTGAAAACGTAGAATATTTTCATCACGTAATGGAGTAAAATATCTATCACAGTAGGCATAGTTTCAATGGTTGCATTAATTCTAAAATATAGAAAGAATATAGCATTGCTCAGCGTCCCCCACCGTCTTAAAAATATCAGTTTTCTTTTCCATTTTAGTCGAATACTAATTGTGAAATTTCTCCCAATAAATATTCTATTAATAATGTCGCATTTTTTTTGTAGCTAGGATTAAAATTAGTAATGTATTTCGCTTCAAAATTTCATTACACTTCTTCAGTTACAAATGTTAGGAATTACTTTTATGTCTACGATACGCGAAGCAGTATTTGTGCTACCAAAGGCTTGCGCTAAGGCGCGACGTGCGGAGGGCCGATATTAAAATTCACCTCCCTAGTGTTACCAACCTAACGCGGCCGCGCCTGTCTGTTGGGGGTCAATAGTGAAATTCAGCCCGTCTGGCGGTGTCATTCAACTTATTTGACTAAACTGCTTTGGTCGTTAGCCCCTAATCTTACAAACGACTTAAACTACTACTAATGACAACAAATCCACCTATGTCTGAGGGAGGAGTCGAAATTGCGGCGGGAGAGGCCGCCCAGTCCGTAGCATGACGCATTAGACCACGCGGCAGAGCTGTTGCGTTTATTTGGTTTTTTTGAAACGAAAGGAAGGAGACTTTCCTAGGTTATGGAAATAATGAATTGTTCCGAAGAGTCTCCAGGTGATCAATCGAAGTTTTCTGCAGTTCGCATGGAAAGATTTAAAAATATTTAAATGTACGTAAATTAAAGGGGACCAGACTGCTATGGCCATCAGCCCCTAGCCTTATCAACAATAATTCAGTTTATACGAGTTTCCCGCCAAGATCACGTTATTTATGGATATGGCCGGTTTCGACGTTCACAGACGTCATCTTCATATCTCCTATTTTTTACAATGCTATATCTTATATGGTTTTACCTATATACTTTTATTACATTTGTTATGGAGTAGTTATATACAAACATTGATGGTGAACAAATGTAATAAAAGGATATAGGTAAAACCATATAAGATATGACATTGTAAAAAATAGATCCGAAGATGACGTCTGTGAACATCGAAACCGGTCAACCATATATAAATAACGCGATCATGACTGGAAACTTGTATAAACTGATTCAGATCGCCCCAAAGAAAAATGAGTTCCATACATAATAATTCAGTTTCTTGAAATAAACACTGTCTCCTTATACCAAAGATATTAAATATACATCTACATATACTCTCCGCAATCCAGCATAAGGTTCGTGGTGGAGGCTACACTGTACTACTACTAGGCGTTTCCTTCCCTATTCCACTCCCAAAAAGAAGGAAAAAAAGAATGTCTCTATGCCTCCATACGAGCCTTAATTTCTCTTGTCTTCGTGATCATTACTCGAAATGTAAGTAAGCGGCAGGAAGTTCGTTCTACACTCAACTTCAACTCTAAATTTCTTCAACAAAATCCCTAGGAAAGAACGTCGTATTTTCTCCAGCCATCCCCATTTGACTCCCCGGAGCATTTCGGTGACACTCGCTTATTGGTCGAACCTACCAGTAACGAACCTAGCTGCTCGCCTCTGAACTGCTTCTATATCTTGCTTTAAATTGTTCTGCTGCGGGTCCCAAACACTTGAGAAATACTCAGGACGTGGTAGTACAATCGATTTAATCGCGGTGTCCTTTGCAGATGAAATACATCTTCCCAAAATTCTCCCAATAAACCGAAGTCGGCTGTCCGCCTTAAAACTGTCCTTACATGTTCGTTCCATTTCAGATCGCTTTGCAATGTTATGCCTAGATGCCACTGCATCAAGAAGCTCACTCTAATGCTGTATTCGAACATTATGGGATTCTTTTTCCTACTCACATGCGTCACCAAATATTTTTCTACACTCAGAACCAGCTGCATTCTTCATACGAACTAGAAATTTTGTCTAAGTCATCATGTATGCTATTGTCGATTAAAGACAACATCCTCTCAGCCGGTCGCGGTGGCGGAGGTGACTGAGGCGCTCCAGTCACGGTCAGCACGGCCCCTACGGTCGGGGGTTCGAATCCCCCCTCGGGCATGGATATTTGTGCCGTCCTAGTTCGTAAGTAGTTCATAAGTAGTTTGTAAGATTAGGGACTGATGACCCCGTTGTTAAGTCCCATAAGCTTAACAAACATTTAACATCCTCTCAAACACCACAGCATCATCAGCAAACAGACGCAAATTACAAGCTACTCTGTCCATCACATCATTTATATAGATAGAAAATAATTACGGTCCTATCACACTTCGCTGGGGCCCTCCTGACGATACATTCGTCTCTGATGAACACTCGCCGTCGAGAACAACGTACTGCCTTCTGTTACTTAGGAAGTCTTCCAGCCAGTCACAAATCTGTGAACCTATTCCATATGTTCGTACCTTCGTTAGCAGTCTGTAGTGTGGCGCCGCGTTAAATGCATTTTTAAAATCCTTATAAACACAATCTGCCTGATGCCCTCATCCATGGCTCGCAAGATATCATCTAGGTACAGGGCAAGTTGAGTTTCACATATCCGATGTTTCCTAAGCACGTGCTGATTCATAGAAAGAAGCTTTCCGTCTCAAGGAAATTTAGTATGTTTGAAATGAGAATATGCTCCAAAATTCTGCAGGAAATTGATGTAAACGATATTGGCCTGAACTTTTGTGAGTCAGTTCTTTTTCTCAAAAGGGAGTCACCAGTTCTTTTTTTCCAGTCACTAGGAACTTTTCGCTGTTAATTAAGCGGTCTAAATCTTCTGCCTAGTAAGCAGAAGGTCCCGGGTTCGAATGCCGGTCACATAACAAATTTTAATTCAATGCCTGTACTTAAATGTAAGACATACACCAAGTTAAACTAACCGAAGGACAACACGCATACCCATGACAGATGGAGGTTATCCTTTTGCGGTAGCAGCCTCGCAGTCCCTGACGACATGCCTATTACAGGTCGGCTTTTCCTGCCTGGCGAGATATTTCGCCTCGGAACGTATATACGAGCAGATGTTATGCGTAATAACCTTCATTCTTTCTCCTGCTGAGCACCTTAAAGTCCTTTGTCGCCTGTTTTCTTTTCTGAAGGAAGGGCATTATTTTTAATGAATTCAGAAGAGAGATTTAGAGAATGTTATATAACCGTTTTCATACTGCACAATTGTTAACACTGAATTACTACGCTTCTTCATATGGACTAAAATAATTCATTCAAAAATACTGTAGTACTAAACTAATAATAATTCTCTCGCAAACCAAAAACTACCACATTCAGTTCCACAGTGGAATATACCTGTCATCCGTAACTTTGAAGTTCCGGAATTACAAACTTATCCACGACAGACGGCAATATGAGTGCAGAATGAGAAGCTTGAGTGCTCAGTGCGTAGACATTTTCTTTCCATTAAGTAATATGTTTCTGATGTAGCTTATAGTGAAAATTATGTAGACAGTTGCAACTACTGGGCATTCAAAATGATACACCAAGATGAAAAGCAGATGATAAACGGGTATTCATTGGACAAATTATACTAGAACTGACACGTGATTACATTTTCACCCAATTTGGGTGCATAGATCCTGAGAATTCAGTACCTCTGGCCGTAATTACGGCCTTGGGCATTAAGTAAAACAGAACTTGGATGGCGTGTACAGGAACAGATGAACTTCGGTGTCGTGTTGAAGCTGCATGAGCATCAAGAGTTGTGACTGTCGTATTGCGACGAGCCAGTTGCTCGGCCACCATTGACCAGACGTTTTAAATTGGTGAGAGATTTGGAGAATGTGCTGGCCAGGGCACTAGTCGAATATATTCCGTATCCAGGAAATCCCGTTCAGGACCTGCAACTTGCGGTCGTGCATTATCCTGCTGAATTGTAGGGTTTCCCAAGGATCGAATGAAGGGTAGAGCCTAGAGCCTCGGGTCGTAACATATGTGAAATGTAACGGCCACTGTTCAAAGTGCCGTCGATGCGAACAAGAGTTGAGCAAGACGTCTCCATCACGACGGGTGATACGCCAGTATGGCGATGACGAAAAGAGCGTTTCCAATGTGCGTTCACCGCGATGTCGCAAAACACGGATACAACCATCATGATACTGTAAAGAAACCAGGATTCATCCGAAAATCACGTTTTGCCATTCGTGCAGCCAGGTTTGTCGTTGTGTACACCATCTCAGTCGCTCCTGTCTGTGATGCAGCGTCTAGGGTAACAGCAGACAAGGGGACTGAGGCGCTCCAGACACGGTCTGCACGGCCACTACGGTCGGGCATATCGGGCATATCGGGCATGGATATTTGTGCCGTCCTTAGTATTAGTTCATAAGTAGTTTGTAAGTTTAGGGACTGATGACCCCGTAGTTAAGTCCCATAAGCTAGACAAACATTTGAACATTTGGTAACAGCAGACATGGTCTCCGAGCTGATAGTCCATGTTGCTGTAAACGTCGTCGAACTGTTCGTGCAGATGGTCGTTGTCTTGCAAACGTCCAAAGGGATTGAGACGTGTCTGCACGATCCGTTACAGCCAAGCGGATAAGATGGCTTTCATCTCGACTGCTAGTGATTCGAGGCCGTTGGGATCCAGCACGGCGTTCCGTATTGCCCTCCTGAACCCACCGATTCCATATTCTGGTAACAGTCATTGGATCGCAACCAACGCGAGCAGCAATGTCAGGATACGATAAATCGCAATCGCAATAGACTATAATCCTACCTTTATCAAAGTCGGATACGTGATGGTACGCATTTTTCCTCCTTACACGAGGCATCACAACAACGTTCCACCAGGCAACTGCTGTTTGTGTATGAAAAATTGGTTGGAAACTTTGCTCATGGCAGCACGTTGTATGTGTAACCACCGGCGCCAACCTTGTGTAAATGCACTGAAAAGCTAATCATTTGCATATCAAAGCAACTTCTTTCGAGACGGGATTCAACATCATTAAAGTTAAAACAATGAAATTAGTTATATTAGTTACAAGACATACACCGCAGTCACCATTAGCACAGTAGGTGTTGGAAATGATTTCCTCTTTCTTGAAGGCATTGTACAGCATGTTTACATTTATTTTCGAAGATCATTACCAATTTTTCAACTGTTCAACTGTTTGTAAATCTATCGGACCAAACTGCGTGGTTATCAGTTCGTAGCTTACAAACTACTTAAACTACGGTAAATTTATTTAAGGACACACACACACACACACACACACACACACACACACACACACACACACATACCTCTGCCCCAGGAAGGACCCGAACCTCCGATGGAGAGCAACCACGCGTTCCTCAGCAAGGCGCCTTAGACCAAAGTTTCACATTTAATCTAATGCAGATATTCAGTTATCGCAGACTTAAGTTCATGCCTTGTCTTTGGGTTATTTTGATAAACAAATGTTTTAGTTGTACCCCAAAGGAAATAATCTGGAAGATTTCATCTTAAAGTCGTAGAAATTGGTGTGCTGTATGAGCAGTGGCGTTGTCTTGCTGGAAAAATGAATGATTGATCTCATCTTCAATCAGCAGTGAAATAAATGGATAAATTATCTGGGAACAATAGATATCGGAGGTGACGGTAGTTTCGAAAAATATCGGCCCTATAATTCGCGCTCGTCTTATGGCAACCCACACACCGATTTTCTCTACGTGTAGTAGCGTTTCTCTTACGGCAGTGGATCTTCACGTGACCAAATACCCCATTTTTAGAATTAATGCAGCCAGATAGGTGAAACCAAGTCTCAGTGAAAAATGTTCGATTTGAAGACTCCAATTCCATGTTTGTTAATAAATCGCCTAATACATTAACAATATGCTATTTTTTGGTATGGCCGTACAATATAACTGTTGCACTGCAGCAATTTTATACAGACAGCCCCAGTTCTTTGGTTACGATCTTATGTGCTGTCGCACGAGAGACTTTAGCCTCTTGTGGTAATTTCCTTGCTGATTTTCTAGGACTCCGCAACATGATGTCTGAAACGTCGTGGAGCTTCCGTTCTGTTAAAACCTTTGGCCTACCAGTTCATGTTGTCCCGAATTTGAGAATTAAATTACGTACCGTGTCGCGAAGTGGACACATCGCCGTAGGAAAACGCAATCTAAATTGTCGTTTCACATGCTCCGTGAACTTTCCTCCTGCCCGGAACACCTCTTCCACAAAAAGGCTTTCTCTGCAACAGTAAGCATTCTCACTACACTCAGCGTATACAAGACCAAGACAATAACTGGAGCAACAGCTGTAGCGCACATGCAACACTATCCCCCACCTTATTACCACTGTAATTCCACGGAACACTTGGAGGTGCGCTTTATCTGTGCTGCCAACCTTACACGCCCCGCAACGCGAGACAGGCGGAGATTGCCACTGTGCAGAGACTTTGCGGACACACTGTACAAATTGAAACTAGCACCCAAGTTTAACATGTGCGTGTAACACGAACTTGCTATGATAAATTGGTATTGATACTGGAGCCGCCAGTTACGTTTTCGGGAACGTAGAGGGGAAACAAGAATTAGGTAAAAGGAGAATGTTTACCATGTAATCAGTAATTTGCAACCAGCTCGTGGAGGTAATCAACCTAAAGAGTGACAGGTGGAATGGAGGTGGGATGGGGAGTCAATGGGGAAATGTTGGACCTCTGTCGGTAGAAATTGGCCCGATAAGACGGGGCTGAGTCACGGTAAGTGGCCATTCACGAGGAATGTGACCGGGGGAGGGGCGGCAGCAGAGTAGTGTCGGTCGCGTGCCTGCGGCAGTAAAGTCGATGTTATCGCGAGCTCTCGAAACAGCCGGCCAGACACGTCCCGGCCGCCCGCCGTGGCGGCGGTATGGCCCCATTTATATTCGCGGCTCGCGCTCGAGTCGCGCGAGACTCGCAGCTCGCTCCAGTCGATTAGTCTCGCTGCCGCTGCACGAGCAATCGCAATCGATCGAGGCGCGCTCAAACGACGTGATTCCAGGGGCTACTACGTCCATTCCTCAGGAACACGTGATGCAGAAGATTTTATAACGCGATGTCCATTCCATGTAGTACATGAATGTTTCAGGGTGTTAAAAATGTTCCAATTACTCAGAGATGGTAGTACACAACGAAAGATTAGAATAGATTAATACAAGAAGGTTAGAATAAAGGGAGATGGGATTACCTTATGCCGAGCACATACGTCAGTTGAAGCCTGTCCGCCATCTTTGTCAATTTTGGAATGCTATTTAACTGTGAAAACTATGCATTAAGCCGACCCTGTTACTGTTAAAGCATTGAACTGACAGTCACGGTAGTGTATGTTCGTTCAAACAATATACTTTCTTGAATAAATAGTAGTAAATACACATCATAATATATTTGAAAACGGCTAATTTGCACTCTTTTAACATGTTGTACATCACGGCAAGTTTTATCTCTGTTTTAGGTGACATAAAACATTAGCTCTACAATAGGAACACATCTCCAAAACTTTGCAATATGGCGGAGGCAGGCTTAACTTTTACAGCGTAAGGGCATCTCCCTGTATTCTAACCTCCTTGGATTAATACTGCCGGCCGCGGTGGCCGAGGGGACTAAGGCGCTCCAGTCACGGTCTGCACGGCCACTACTGTCGGGGGTTCGAATCCCCCCTCGGGCATGGATATTTGTGCCGTCCTAGTTCGTAAGTAGTTCATAAGTAGTTTGTAAGTTTAGGGACTGATGACCCCGTAGTTAAGTCCCATAGACTACACAAACATTTGAACATTTGAATTTTTTGGATTAATACTTGTTCCATAGGTCAAGAATACGAGATTTCACAATAATGTGGAAACTGTCAGTTTAATAAATGGTGTCTAGACGTGACACTCAACATTTTAAGGATTTCGTAATTTTTTTAATTCTATTCTTTGATTCTGTTTTTATATATATTTTTTAGTAAAATTATTAAGTTTTATCTAGAAATTCGTCTAAAATGTAGGAGTTGCCATTCAGAAACTCTTTTAATTTCCTTTTTAATACTAGTTGGCTGTCAGACTTTTCATGCTACTTCGTAAATGACCAAAGACTTTTTTTGGCAGCATAATTCACCCCTTTATGTCTCACCTTTCTGCGCGCAAGTGATATTTAACCGTGAATATTGAATATCATCCTTTCTCCTAGTGTTGTAATTAAGCACGCTGTTGTTACTTTTGAATTGGGTTCGACTATTAGTAACAAATTTTATAAGTGAATGCCTACATTGTGAATGTAATGTAAAGATTCCTAGATCCTTCAATGTGTGCAGTATGATCTTGGGTGGGCTCCAACAGTTATTCTGATTACACGCTTTTGTGCGATCAATACTTATTTATTCAATTTTGAATTGTACTAGATTATGTTCCCATACCAAAGCAGTGAAGGAAAATAGGCATAGTAACATAATTTACTGAGATGTATATGACCAAATTTTGCAATGACTCTGATAGCATAAGTAGATATGCCAAGAGGATGTTAGCATAGTCGTTAAATATGTCGGTAGGATATTGTCAGAGTCTAATACAGAAATGCCGAACATATGCACATTTACCTGAAATTTCTGCCCCATTTAGTAACACTAAAAGTGGGCCTCTGCGTTCGCCTTTTGAAAATTTAAATGAGAATAACGGCTTGACCGTTCATCTGTCAAGAAAATTGAATAATCAAATTTTTACAGGAGAAAATTCTCTACAATTTTGCTGTCTTATGTTTTTTTCCATAACTCGCACTGTTTCAGAGATATTTGCAAAAATAACGACGATTTGACACTGTCAATTCGTTTTACATAAACCACAAAAGGGAAGGATAATAAACTTGAAAATGAGGACTAACAGCAAGAAAGGTGATAATATTATAACGGAAAAGGATAATTAAAATATGGGAGACATATTAAAATAATAGTTTTAAGGGGCAAATCTTCAAAAAAAATATGTGTTTGTGTAATCTAAACTAAAATATCAAATAATTCTGGCTGTTGGTTAAAATATGGTCAGAGTGAATATTACGTGTTGAGTGCATAGATATTATTACAATAAAAGAGTAGCTTCTTTCTACAAAATTTTCTTGAGAAGTGATTTGAATTACGAAGCAAACAGTACTTACAATTTCCGTAAGACAACACAATCATCCGTACCCGAGGGAGGATTCAAACCCCCGACGGGGAAAGGCCTCGCGCATCGGAGCATAGCGCCTCAGCGCGCTCAGCCAGTCCGCCGTAGCCCTCTTGCAATTATTACCGAGCTAACGCCACTGGCTGAAGCATTGCGGTAGCCAGGATGTAGTTTGTTTACGGTATGTTTATTTCGAATTGATAATGCAGTTTTAGAGGCGACCGCACGGGTGAGGAGTTGCAAAGAGTGCATTTGAACCTAGTGAGAGTTTACGACTATGAAAAAAAAATCTTGATTTATAAGATCCAAAATAATAGGAAAATGATATGAAACCATTTTCAAACATCTGTAAAATAACGTAAAATTATTTGAAATATATATAAAGAATCTACCTATCAGTCTACCGGAGATTTCAAAACGATTTAGATTCTGCATTTGTGTTAGCGTAATCAAGATGTAGTTTCCGCATTATGTTTAAACTGGTGGTAGTGGTTAAAATATGTGAAATACAGGAAAGATTACTATATTTGCAATAGCAAGCAAATAAATGGTACTATATTTAATGATCGAAGTAACAGAACGCAAATGCCAGAAAAACGTAATAAACCTGGATGTTTCATGATGATTAATCCATTACTTTGTTTGTATCAATAATGCTATAGAATGCAATAGGAGAATGTGATGAGAGATAACGTCTTAACAATTTGTAAATCACAAGCATATGGAAAATAGTTTTCCCCTACTGACAAACAAATCTGCAGGTGCTTCTGTACAGTGTAATTTAATTCGTGTCCGCCCATTACACTTCCTCGCACACTTCGTTCACAGCTCGTACTGAAGTCAGTGTGACTTCTATTTCTGTACACTGAATACGTGTAGAGTCAGCAGGGGATGAAGTAGGCGGCCTCTTTGCTTCTCCGATACTTCTGCTCATGGTAGTCAGCACTCTGGGCGGTATATCTGCTTTTCTCTGGTAACAAGAGTTCTCCATTTGGAGAATCTGTCGTCGCAGAAAGCATTTAGGTGTCGTAGTAATGACTGACGCGGCTTTGTAGCAATCCTTCGGGCACATACACAACTGATTGTAGGGTACACTGGTTTTTTATTTCTTACTAAGTGGTATCAAACTGGAAAGACGTAAGGTATGAGTCGTACTTCATCACTAGCATCTAACGAAATCCGATTTGACTGGTAAAAGTGAAGTATCATTTTTTTTCATTAAATACGGCAGTTACAAGGCGTCTATAGTGACCACAACATAATGAGATGAGAATATGACATGAAGTTGAAAAAAATTAAGAAAGGGAATTCTGAGAAATGGAACGTGAACAGACTAAAGAATGGTACGGTCAGACCGAGAAATGTGGATAAACAAACTTCTCCACTGTTATGAGTAACCCCAGAAATGCTAAACATAGATGGGACTCACTGAAATATAATGTCGTATGAGCACCAAATGATATAATTTGAGGAGAGAATGCATAAGAAAGAAAGACATAAAAAAATCGCACTGGCGTGTTTTACGGCCCACTTTACGTTTTCCTGTAGTTTTATGATATTTTTTTTTTCATTTTTGAAGACATCTCGGACAAAAATAATAAAAATCATAAACAATAAAAAATATGAACGCTACAATTACGACTCCACTATTGTCATAATATCTATGCACTCAACACGTAATATTCTCTCTGAGTGTACTTTAACTAACAGCCTGAAGTATTTGATATTTGAGCTTAATTTTGAGAAACATACTCTTTGTGGAACTTTACTCTCTTTTATTATTATTTTAACATCTCTTTCATTAGCTTTTCCCGTTAAAATATTATCACATGTCTTGCCATGATAGTTTGTCGTATTTTCAAGTTTATTTTCTTTGCCTGAACTGGTTTACGCAAAATGAAGTGACAGTGTCAAATCACCGTTATTTTTGCAAATATCTCTGAAACGGTGTGAGTTGTGGAAATACAATAACAGAGAAAGGCTGTTGACAATTTTCTCCTTTAGAAATACGTTTATTCAATTTTCGTCTCAAATGAACGGTTACGGTGTTATTTGCAGTTAAATTTCCTACCGTCAAAAGCCGATCGAAAAGGCCTAATTTTAGAGTTAATACCGCAACCTAAGTTGGGCCAAAACGGGTTACAGAAAACATAAAGACAAAACTCATTTTAAGACGTAATTTGAAAAAAAATTCAGGAAGGAGAAGGGCAATTAGAGCGCTGAGGAATGAAATATAGCGATAGTCCAAAAAGGCTGAACAACAATTCTTAACGAACTAGTGCAAAGAGGTGAATGAAATGATCAATGCTGGAATGTACCTATAAAATAATCAAACAGTTCTTTGGAAATGGACGATTAAAATGCAATGGAGTCCAGAATGAAGATGGAGTAGAACTATATCAGCGGAAAGACGTAACTGAAAGGTGCAAAAAGTAACTCGAACAACTTAGAGTTTTCCGGGTCCATTTCAAGGAAGTTCATAGGGAAGACGTAGGAGACTATTTCCTGCTCGATGGCGATCTAGAATTCAGGTAGTTAGAATGTACAAAACCACTAGAATTGCTGTTGAACAGCTACATGAAAAGCTGCTCTATGTCATACAAGTTATGTACGGAAACCGGGAGCTCCCTACAGGTTTTAAAAAAGTGTGTGATAATGGCAATCCCAAAGTAAGCATTAGGAAACAAATGTGACCAACATTGTACCATCAGTCCACTAACACGCCTCTTCAGGCGCATCGAAGGCAAAATAGATTCACCGGTGAACTGTTCGGCTGTAGGCGAGGTGTAGTTGCATGAAGTGCAATACCTGACTTAAGATTTATTCTTGAGAAGAGACTAAAGAAGATGAAGAACGCATATATTGCCTTCATCGATTTTCAAAAAAACATTTGACAGGGTACAGTGGTGACAGCTGTTAAGATGTTGAAAAATAGTGGGATACAGTATAAGGATAGACTCTTATCAGAGAGGCTATATAGGGATAAGGTAGCTCAGTTAAAACTTTCGGAAAAAAGGGGTGTACGACAGTACTGCTCACTCTTTTCCTGTTTTATTCAGTGGATTCATTTAGAAGACAAATGGTGAAGTAAGGGAAGCTAATGGAGGAATTAAAGTTCACTGTAAAGGATTCTCTAATGACATCATAGTGCAAAGTGTAGATCCATAACAAGTAGAACCGGTGTTGACGTAGATAGATACCAAACTTAGTTCTAATTATAATATAAAAATCATTAAAGGAAAAACACAGTTTAGTATAGAACAGGGAAACCACCGTTTCCCAAAGCTAACTTAACAATAAGCACCTGAATATGTTGAGGTCTCCCTGAACTGATAGACAACGGCCCTCAGCTCACGTCGCAAGAATTTCGCTCCTTTTGTGTACGCCTATCTTCTTTTATTTATCCTTCTTAATAATAATGATTTTTGAGTTGCCCTTCCTTTTCCTTATAATTTGTTGTATCCATTATTCATAGATGGTAATCGAATTAAATTTAAAATTGTATAAATAACTAAATATGTAACACCATGAATTTCACCACTGACTTATCTAATTGTTACTATCACTATTAAACTTAACGCTATTAAAGTGTGAAAGACAACACAAACCATACTTGGTCTAATTACGACCAGCTATATACCCAAAGGCAGCTAGACTGCATCAAGGACACTTATGGACACTAAGTGTTTTGGACAATCTAAACTTTAAATGTGTATGATAAATGTATTCAGAAGAAACGTACCGATAAATGTATTAAGCATCCCCCAGTGCACCGTTTCATCCGCAGTCAAACGGAGCTGTGGAACGCTTCCTCTGGACATTTAAGCAAGAGATGTCCAACTTCGTTCGGAGCACTCACGGGAGGCAGCTCTGCAACTGTTCCTCGCCTCCTACCGCTCGCATCCACGAGAAGGATCATCGCCGGCCGAGCTTCTACACGGCTGCCGCCATGCACCCTGCTCCATCAGCTCCATCCACCGCGCCGCCCGGAGCAACAGCAGCCGCCGACACGCAAGTATTGCTTCGCTACGCGTAACCCTGTCTTTTACAGAGTTTTCAGCGGTCGCGGACAGTGGGAGCAGGGCGAGATCACAACATTTTGCAGTGCTCACATGTTTCAAATTTCAGGTCCCAATGGCATCATACGCAGGCACCGAAATCAAATTCTCCCTTGTTAGTACCATGTGATCCTTCTGCGTTTCTCTCGGCAGATTCACGCACCACGCAGACCGCGCGGCCTTCGCCACCCGCGCGACCTCGGCAGCCGCCCGGTGTCATGTAGCCCTCGCCGTCTCCACCTCACCTGGACAACCCCATGGACATCGAGCAATACGCCAGGCAGCATTCTCCAACGTTGTGTGGCGGCGGAAGGTGCGTAAAGCACGGCGCCGGGCTCTAAGAGTGTCACGGCAGGTTGCAGTCCACCAGGAGACCGGGACGCGACGTGGAGAACAGGATGTACGAGGTATGGAATGTTCGGCAGCTGTGAGAATAACCTCTGTGAAGTATTCGACCTGACTGTCACAGCTGGAAAAGTCCTGATTGTGAAAAACTGCCATGGAAGAATAAAGCCCCCAGTCCAAATGGTGGGACGAGGAGATGGGGAATGATGCAGGAAGTGGATGACACAAGGAAAATGGTCACTCGAGTACGTGTCAGAAAGTGCATACCATTCAATCCGACCGGCAAGCTGAGGATTGCATATCGCGAGGTCTATATGGGAATAAGTGTATGTTGCGTCGGAAAGGGAGGTCGGTGCACCGGTGTTGAGGCAGACAAGATTGAGGTGTTGGAGAAGGTCCACCAAAAGGGAGCCTCTCGGCCAAGGTGCCGGAGAGCCCCGTAGGGGGTGGTGGGCATTAAAGTCGCCTACCAACACGAAAGGTGAAGGGAGCTGGTCAACGAGGTGTAGCACATCTGCCCTAGTAAGGGCGGATGACGATGGCGAATAGATATTACAGAGGGAAAAAGAAAAGGTGGAGAGAGTGATGCGGACGGCAACTGCCTGTAGGTGAGTATGCATTGAAATAGGATGGTGATAGACGTAATCCCGAATGAGCATCAGAACACCTCCATGGGCTGGGGTACCTTCCACAGGTGGCAGATCGAAACGCACAGAGGTGTAGTGGGGGAAGTCTGCACGATCACATGGACGTAACTTAGTTTCTTGGAGACAGACTAGAAGCGGGCAGTGCAATCGAAGAAGTAGTTTTAATTCCTCCCGATTGGGACGAAAGCAGAGAATATTCCATTGAAGTAGCGCCATTATAAAAAAAATGAGAGAAGAAAAGAAGATAAAAAGGAACAAGTAGGTGGGGTCACCTCGACGTCATCGTCTACATCACCTGCGCCACAGGTCGTGAGCGTGGGCTCTTCGGATGTTTCCCGTGAGGACGTTCTCTCGCGAGCTCAGGCCGGATTGCGGATCCCGGCCGGTGGTCTGATGTCCTCTGAAGCTCCAGACTCCGATGCATCAGTACCTCTACGAGCCTACCTCCTCCCCCGTTGTCGAGCTCCATACACGACACCGGTTCGGCGCTTCAGGGGGGAGGGATGTTGTGGCTTAAAGTCAGCGCCACATTACGTAAGAGAACGATCGTGGAGAAGGCAGCAATCGACCGAAAGCCAATCGCACGCAGGCGCCGCGCATCCTGGAGGGTGTTTTTTTGTTTGTAGAACTTATGGGACTTAACTACGGTGTCATCAGTCCCTAAACTTACAAACTACTTATGAACTAGCTAATCCTAAGAACAGCACAAATATCCATGCCCGAGGGGGGATTCGAACCCCCGACCGTAGTGGCCGTGCAGACCGTGACTGGAGCGCCTCAGTACCCTCGGCCACCGCGGCCGGCATGGAGGGAGTAACCGAAGATGTGTGCCCTCTACAAGCGGCTTTATCTAGGCCGACATAGCCGCGGTGGAGTAGCCGAGCGGTCTAAAGCATCTCGCTGCGGAGCGCGCGGTTGCTCGCCGTGGAGGTTCGAGTCCTCCCTGGGGCATGGGTGTGTGTGTTGTCCTTAGGTTAGTTTACTTAGGTTTAAGTAGTTTGTAAGCTACGGACTGATGACCACGCAGTTTGGTCCGATAGATTTACAAACATTTGAACATTTTAGGCCGACCTACGTCTGGACAGCCCGTCAGTTACTAGTTCAGAAGCAAGAAGAGAGAAGAAACTATGTTGAAAGTTGAGTATTATAGAATGAAATTTTCATTCTGCAGCGGAGTGTGCGCTGATATGAAACTTCCTGGCAGATTAAAATTGTGTGCCGGAACCGGGACTCGAACTTGGGATCTTTGCCTTTCGCGGGCAAGCGCACTACCGACTGTGCTATCCCGACACGACTCACGATGCCGCCTCACAACTTTACTTCCGCCAGTATCTCGCCTCCTACTTTCCAAACTTCACAGAAACTCTCCTGCGAACCATGCAAGACTAGCACTCCTGGGAAAAAGGATATGGTGGAGACATGGCTTAGCCACAGCCTAAGGGATGTTTTCAGAATGAAATTTTCACTCTGCAGCGGAGTGTGCGCTGATATGAAACTTCCTGGCAGATTAAAATTATGTGCCGTAGCCGGGACTCGCACCTGGGACCTTTGCCTGTCGCGGGCAAGAGCACTACCGCACATCCCTTAGGCTGTGGCTAAGCCATGTCTCCACCACATTCTTTCTTCCAGGAGTGCTAGTCTTGCATGGTTCGCAGGAGAGCTTCTGTGAAATTTGGAAAGTAGGAGGCGAGGTACTGGCGGAAGTAAAGTTGTGAGGCGGCATCGGGAGTCGTATCGGGATAGCACAGCCGGTGGTGCGCTTGCCCGCGAAAGGCAAAGGTTCCAGGTTCAAGTCCCGGTTCCGGCACACAATTTTAATCTGCCAGGAAGTTTGAGTATTATAATTTTCAGTCAGTAAAACTTGGATTATTAATCTGAATAGTTGTTACAGTTGACATCTAATGCTGCACCAGTACCTTTCCTGACAACTAGACCGGGACGAGGAAACAACAAAAGGTGACGAAGTCACAACACAGTAAACACCTGGTACTAAGGTCAGTAAACAACATACCGAAGATTGAAATAAAAATTGTAATGTTGTATCTCTTAAAGTAAGTTTCAAAAATTAATATGAGAAAATGATATAAATGAGTGGACATTACACCCAAATGAGAAATATAAGAGTAGAAAGTTTCATCAAATTATAAAACATAATAAATTACACTATGAAGCCAAAGGGCATCAAGAGTAGGGGATTATTCTCTCGACAGGGTGGAGTGGTCAAGAGCTCTAAAGCGTCTTGCTGCGGAGCTGGTGATTGCTCGTTGTCGGAGATGCGACTCTTCCCTCAGATTTGTTTGTTTGTGTGTGTGTGTGTGTGTGTGTCTTTGTGTGTTTTGTCCTTGATTTGTAAGACTAGGGACTGAAAACCGCAGCAATTAAGTCCCTTTTATTTACAAACATTTGAATTTTTTTTATTATTTCCTTTATAGTGTAGAGTCAAGAAAAAGTAGTATTCCTTTCCTACCGACTTAACGCTCACAATAGCTACAGCTGGAACCGACAGCCGTTAGGAATCCTATACTTTGTCAGCGTGTGGGCCATGTGAAAGAGACCGGAAAGAGTTATTAGCACGTGCTAGGGGGTTCGTTGGCACAAGAGCCAAAGCTGATTTTCGCGTTTGATATAACAGAAACCGTTTTAATTAAAGTGATTTCATATTTCGTTAATGTTCAGTGCCCCAATCTAAATTAAATCTGCTCTCGTACCATGTGAATTTGCGTTTGCTCCCATTTGGACAGAGCAATTCTGCCGAGTCGTGTGGGCATTTGAGAGGCGATGTAACATGAACAAAGGCTTTCCAAGAAGCAAAATGGTTTGACTAACGCAATGGGGGAAAGGGGGGGGGGATATGTTTTACTTGGGTACTTTTTGCAGACTTTCGTCTTTACCCAGCCCTGTTAACAGAACGTTAATGACCTTGGTGGTCGCTATACGATCCTAATCCAATCACAAGACGAAAGTTTATTTAACAAAAACAGATCGGATGCATTTATAAAACATACTAATGAATATGAGGTGGTGACATGACTATCAAGGGGAAAATAAAATAACTGAAAAGTATTTCAATCGTAGTTCCCCTGTGGAAGTGGGTTTGTTCTCTCTACTTAATGAGGTACGACGTTTTGTACGAAATTGCAGAATAATACACGGTTCTCTGTAAATTTAGATGCGCTGTATAATGTCACTTATTGACAAAACCACGTTTTCATATTTGTTTTGTGGATTAGCAAGACCGCTTTTGTTGGAACTATTGTATTTCATGTCATTACCAAGAACTAGCTGAGGTCGCGATGCTCTCACTTCATAAAACTGGACGTCACCTTCGTCATTGAGATGGAACTGTAAAATATACTCACCGTACGTGGAAAAATCTTATTACAACATTCGTCGATCTCAGTAATTATAACAGTTGTTTTACTGTAGGGCCACCCATCACGTCGTTTAAATAATAAATCAGCTTAATAATATGTATAACAAAATGAGAAACTTTACTTAAAATGACACAAACTAGATGGTCAACCGATTTTACTTTTGACGAACTGAGGGAAGTTTCTAGCGGTCAGAGCTGACCATTAATCCCCGTTATTCAACCTAGTAATTACATGCAAAACATTGTAAGCAATATAAAAGATAATTATGCAATAACTAGCCAACTGGCTTAAAAAATTCCCATTTAACTTTCTGATTTGCAAAGTATTTGGATTTTTTTGCTATTTGTAATGCGTAACAGTCGGATGTAAATATGCATTTTATTAAAGAAATATCATATTTGTAAAGTCATTGCATCTGAAGATGCAACTATAAACGTGCGAAACCGGTTATGCGGGTCTGCACGTCTCCAATAAACAGGATTAGTGGACCAGCGGCCTTTCACTCAGATGACAGACATTCCAATCTTATGTTTGTAACAGAAATTTTGATTGTTTCGCTAAGTAATCAATCGATCTAATGAAAAATTGAATACCTATTTAAAGGTATTTTTCTATGGAAAATAAGTTGCACCAACGAAATCGTTTTTGCTAAAGAAGCATTAAGGAATGCTGTATTTCGTGTAATACTCAAAATTGTGACCACTGAAAACTTGAAAATGTAATTATATAAATTTATCACAGATAATTTTATATGAAGGGCAACCCAGCTAAAATGTTAACATCTAGATTTTAACTGTGTGAAATTTTCTTAACTATGTATGAATACTTGTTCAAATGTTTGTAGAGCTTATGGGACTTAACTACGAGATCAACAGTCCCTAAACTTACAAACTACTTATGAACTAACTTATACTAAAGACGTCAAAAACGTCCATACCCCAGGAGGGATTCAAACCCCCAACGCGGAACGGGCTCGCGCATCGGAGCATAGCGCCTTAATGTGCTCGGCCGCTCCGCCGCGGCTGGGTTGCCGTTCATATAAAATTATCTGTGATAAATTTATATAATTACATTTTCAAGTTTTCAGTGGTCACAATTTTGAGTATTACACGAAATACAGCATTCCTTAATGCTTCTTTATCAAAAACGATTTCGTTGGTGCAACTTATTTTCCATAGAAAAATACCTTTAAATACGTATTCAAGTTTTCATTAGATCGATTGATTACTTAGCGAATCAATCAAAATTTCTGTTACAAACATAGGATTGGAATGTCTGTCATCTGCGGATTTAGAGTAAATAATCTCCATGATGGTGATAATTTCGATACTAATAAAAGTCAAAATTATTTACCTTTTTGTTTCTCGAACTTTCCAAAAATAATCGAACATACGCTTCTGTTGATTAGTAACCATTTTATAAATTTGCGAATACGAAAATAAATTTGCTAATTTCTAATATTAATTACAGAATGAGGCGAATTCTTTTTAACAAATCGATAAGATGTCCACAAAACAATACTCATGAGTGTATTCATTGGTGAAGATTGTTTAAAGGAAGTGGATGTTTTTACATCTAATGGGATTATCACAAGACGAGACGCCACTTAAGTTATAGGTCCAACGCAGGAGCCATCTGACGGTGAACGGCCGTAACTACGAGGTCAACTATATTGTCGGCAGTAGAAATGAGAATGTTCCTCGGCGTTGCTATTTCGCGTATTATCCCGAATGAATAACTTTATTGTCATCCGCTGCTGCTATCAGGATTCAAGTACGTTCCTAATTTTAATTACTTCGTTTGGAATACCTACGTCTTCCTGCTTACTTTATTATATGGAATCTCTATTTTCTTCAGACTATTCCTAGAAGGAGAAGGCTAACGGGTCGGAGGACGCAGAGCCAGACAGACAAAAGGAACATTCATAATACTAATGCAACCGGTTAGCTGAATGGTACACTGAAATGTGCATTAAAATGTGAATCTAAATAACTGAAAATTACAGTTGCTGTATAATGAGTTTCAGTACAGGTCTTATAATGCAGTACATTTCGCATCTGAAGTTGTAGTAAGTGATATAACGGCATTAACTTTGCGTTGTCAAAGGGGAAACGTTACTTTGCCGTTGTTTGCATAAAATTTTAATGCTCCACATCACTATCACAAGGACGCACTTCAAATGATCGAACAAATCAAGAGAAATGGAAGCATTATTTCTGTAATATTCGGCGCTAGAATGCAATTTTTCTCAGAGCATTCACATAAAATATGCAAATTTGCAGGCTTCATTTAGCACCTAAGAAGCTGCACACTAATAAATTCATATCATATAAAAATACTTTGTCGAATTTCGAATACAAGAAATATGAGTGATGTTAATTAATTATTGGAATAAAGAGGGATGTACATTAGTCTCACAATCTGCGTTCGAACACTTTAGACAAGGTTTGTAAGGGTTATTCCTAAGGAAGAGGGCTCTTTCTCTTACTCTACCTCATTTTCATTTAAAGAAAAGTAATTTTAAAATATTTACTTCATCGTCGAAGCAAAAGCTTGAGTCAATATCTTTATTAACAAAACATGACTAGTTTCGACAAGGTAAGTTGTCATTTTCAAATGTTGCGATTCTCTTAGAATGGAAAACAAAACAGAAACCTCAGTATACGCCATCATCATTACTCGTTTTCCTCATTGCTGAGTGAGGTGACCTCATTTCCTCATTCATTCTTAGATAGTTGAAACTTCTGTCGGACGTCTTCATCCACATCTATCTTCGCTCTTTGTTAATATGATGTGAAGAGATGGCCTGGTAATCTTCTTCGCTTGCTCCAACTATATGCTTGCAGCTTTCCCTCGTGATCTTCCGCCTTCAATTATTGATTACAAAATGGTCTTCTGTAAATTATCACCTTTCCTATTCATGTTGTTCCCAAGGGAATGACGGTATCTTTGGCTGACACGGGAAGACAACCTTTTTGTGATGTGAAGTTCTTCTATTATTGAAGCATTTGTTTTTCTTTGTATCCATGATACATGCAGCATCTTACGCCACCATCGCATCTTGAAGGGATCGTTACGGCTCTTATCACTATCTTTCACGGTTCATATCTCGCATATGTATAAATAAAGAAAAAGTTTCCAATACCAAACTAGTTAATTAGTTTCAATATATTTTGCTCTAGTTGCTAAAAATGCGTCATTTTTACAATGAAAATTATCATGGAACAAGTGTTGTCCTTGATTCACTAGGAGACCACATGGGTATCCGATTTTCGATTTTTTTTTAATCCTTATGGCACTTACAGTTCAGAACTCAAATAACTATCAGCCAAAGCCATTTGACGTAACTCTAAAAAATTATGGAGAAAAATCGACTTTGAAGTTTTGAAAGTAAAGGTAAGTATCAGTAATTAAATTAGTTGCAGAATGTGTCGGCGTAGCTCAGGAGGTAGCCGGGCGCCGTGGCTCAGCTTACCCGGCCAAAGAGCTGAACGCCCTTTATAACAGGAAAGCTGAGCCAAGAACACATCGAACAATAACGAACAAACAGGACATGAAAGAGAACTACCCATAGAGAAATAAATCAATAAAATTAAAACAAAAATTAAAGTTGGTTGCGTTATGGCCGTACAGCCATAGGGTTAGAATCCTGTAGTCACAGATTTTATATCCGGCAACGCTTCGCAGTAGCTTCTCCCATGTCTATCCCTTCCTTTGTCCATCTCCTCCTCCCCCTACCTTCACACCACTCCGTCTTACCCCACACCATATCCATCCCCCCTTCCTCTCTGCGTCTATATCATCTCCCCTTTTTAAGTCCATTTCATTCCCCCATACTCTGACTCCTCCTTCCCAGCTCTCTGATCTTATTTATTGTTGTTGCAATCGGGAACTTGATTGGGGATAGAAGTCAAAATGGACAGGTAAATCAATTGGAAACTGGTTATTAGAGAGATGATTCGAGCTGCTCTATCTGTGAGGTTACTAACTTCAATGGCCGCACGTTTAATGGTTGCATTGTACGAACAGGTATGATTTATAAGTATAGGCATAAAAACAACTTTCATGTTTTATGTTAAAAATGACTGGGAAGAAAAAAACAAAACCGCACACAGCACAGCTTAGCTTATTTTTCTCACAGCGAGCAGTATAGAAATGTTTCTTATAACACATGTATATCTACATAAGAGTTTTTGAATTGGATACAAAGCATGATCATACTATAATGATAGAAATTCCATATGAAACAAAACAATTAATTAAAATAAATTAAGTGGGATGGCAATACAACGTTTCGAAAGTCTTTCTGTTGCGTTCATTTCTTGTCTTATTAGGAATCTAATTGAAACACGATTAACAACATTGATACAAACCGGTTAAATTTTACAATCCGCAACACATGCTTATTATAGCTATGTTGGCAACAGCTGTTGGGTATTGGGAATGAGGTAGTGAGGACTGCTTTTAGTCTTTGTACAGTCATTGAGTTTCGAACTGTAAAAGTTCGTATTAATTGGAAATACTTCTAGTTCCAATTTTATTACTCTAAGGGTGCCTTTAATCCCCCTTTATTTGTTTTTTACGCCTACAGTTTTTAACCCTTACTTTCACAGACTAGACAGTCTCTTACGTTACCATTTTCATCGAAGACATGAACTTTTTATACATAAAAGGTTCTGATTTGTTACATAAAGCAAAGAATTGCAGAATTGCAGAGGTGCAACTTATTTCGGAAGTTTCTGTTTTGTTCCTTTCGTAATGGTGTGAGACAGGATAGGTTATAGGGGAGGCAAGGACCAACAAAATAAATAAATAATAAAATAAAATAAAAGTTGACCAATCGTGGAAAAGCTTGAGATAGACAATGAAATTTGAGATGGCGACAGTTTGTTCAGAAGCCAACTGATGCATCCGCAGCTTAATCGACTGCTCGATTGTATCTGAACCCCAAACGTTCAATTATAATTGCCACGCGTGGCCTTCTGTTTTGTCGACGACCCAAATTATCTCGTGCGTAAACTGCAACTGAAGTAGTCGAACTCAACTGTACTCTTTGTTTCAGAGTCATAACGTACCGCGCTTGAGAATTTCTTTTCGATTTGCCGCCAAGCGCTGTGTACGATCTTCGTCGTTCTCATTGACTACGATCACGTAGTAAGATTGCGTTGTACGTACGCCGACCGATATTACGCCGACGCAATGGAGGCATTGTCCTAAAAAATAAACCACGATATGTACTTCATTTGCTTGTAACAATAAAAAATACCACGAAATAACATCAATTCTATCTTTGCAATGCTCCAAAGATATGATCACCACCGATAACATCATGCAGCTAAGAATAATACGGAGGGGCTTCTAAAGAAAGAAAGTTTCATGTTAAATCTATCTGACGGTTTTAATCTTGTGTGCATAACGCCATCTCCCTTTATTCTAACCTCCTTGGCGTATTTGTTCCTTCTGTTACAACGTATTTGGTCGCTAGGCGAGTAGCGAATGAATAATCTGGTTGTTGGAGAGTCGAGAAAATGATCCCACCTGCAAGCGTACTTTCAGTTTTTCTGAAATTCTGATATAATACGCAGTCAAATGGGACAAAAAGTATTCTATGTCCGTCTTCTGCTTCTAAGCTACATCTCCACCAATTTTGAGCGAAATCGGTTCAGACGTTCTTTAGTTGTAAATAGTGTAACTAACACTACTTTCTTTTGAGCTAAGCCGCTGTTTGGAAAGCCATCTCCATAGTTACTAATGGCTTCCCAAGGAGCTACATTAGGACGCAAAAGGCGGACTATAATGAACCAACTAAACGATTTTTTTTTATTTCTGGGTGTAAATTACGAAAATGAGGAAGGCAGCCGCGGAGGATTAGTATTGCGTACTTGGGCACCGTGCTACGGTGCGCGCGTCTGTTCGCCGTCGGGGGTTCGAGACCCCCCCCCCCCCCCGTCGGGCATGGTTGTTTGTGTTGTCCTTAGGTTAGTTTACCTTAGTTTGTAACCTACGTATTAATAAGCAAGCAGTTGAGTCCGATATATTTACAAACATTTGAACTTTTATTTTTATTTTTACGAAGGCAGCTATTTTGATACTACTGTAAAGATGAAGTAGATTGCTGAAACATTTGATTAATATTATCCACAACTACGTCTACATCCACCTAAAGGTGCGTGGCGGAGGGTACCGAGTACCACTACTAGTTATTTCCTTTACTGCTCCACTCTCATATACGACGAGAGAGAGACGAGTGCTTGTATTCATCTGTACGAGACTTGACCTCTCTGATCTTATCCGTGTGGACCTTACGCGAAATGTAGATTGGTGTCAGCAGAAACATTCTACAGTCAGCTTCATACTCCGGCACTCTATTTCTTCGTGTCCCTCTAAAAGAACGTCCTCTTCCTTCCAACGACTCCCGTTTCTGCTCCAGAAGTATCTCATAAACATGGACGCATTGACAGAACCTACCAGAAACAAACCTAGCCGCTCGCCTCCGGATTGCTTCTATGTCTACCCTTAAACTGATCCGGTGGGGATTCCTAACATTTGAGCAATAATGAAGACGAGGACGCACATAACTTTTACATTCGGTCCCCTTTACAGACGAATCACATCTTCCCACAATTCTCCCAATAAACAGAAGACGACCATCCGCCAACCCCACGACTGTTCTTGTATGTTCTTTCTATTTCTTAGTGCTGTGAAGAGTTACGCCCAGATATTTGATAAACGGGACTGTGTCAAGCAACGCACTACTAATGCTCTATTGGTGTCTGTTCTTTCGATTCATATTCGGGGCTTGTATTACATTCACTGCGAATGGGTACTCAACCATCGTTGCAGATGACTACAAGGTTTTTAGTTCTGTGACATTACATACGAAGGAGGAAGCTCATTGTTTCCATTGAGAATCATGTTTTGCCAAGCGGTTGGATTCCCCAGCCGGACGGCAAACTGTTTGGACCTAGTGAATGGGATAGAGGACGTTAGGAAAATCCTAAAGTGCTCGGAAACAGGAAACGGCGGTCTTGGATTAGCGAGGGCGGCTATCCCAGATTGCAATTGAAATACAATAAAGCCACACACATTATTCTAAAAATCCATACAAAATCATGGAATGATCATACGGCAAATATTATTTGAATGGATTCAGGAGACTTTAGGGAGAATCAAACCCCGCAATTACAATTTCAATATCCCTTACAGATAGAAGGAAAATAAATTTCAGTACTATAATAATAGACGGCGGCAGCATATTTAAATAATGAGACGCTATGCTTAATAGCTAACTGAGCAGAGAGATTCAGTCTCAACCGATTTTTGTATTGTTAAACGTATGTTTGTTAAATGTAAACAACATTTGTACGGAGGGGATCAAAGCATTTAATTTTGTGATATTCAAATGTATAATATTATCGAAGGGAAATTGTATTTTACAGATGAGGCGTTAGGTTGCGCGGAAGGATGTAATTTTGGGAGCAGGTAGAACACGCTTTCGAACGCTTGGGAGGGTGGTGATTGGTTGTGACTCTGGGTGCTGTGAAGCCGCGTTACGAAGAGATATGGATGTGTGGTCTCGGAAAATTTAACGGATTATCACTGCAGAACATAGTCTCTGGTTTTAAAGTGGTTAACTATGAACGGTAGGATCAATATAACAAAAAACCTGATGGCAGCAGAACAGCCCAGGACAGCCCATCCCAGCCGAGTGCAGCACTGGCCACATGGGCTAATGGGCTACTTGTAATTCCGAACCTACATCAGATCGAAACGGGTAAATAGAAACTTAATTTCTGCGATCAAGATCGGTGTTTTTCTCTCTCACAATATTGTCAAAATTAATAATATGAACGGTAACACGGCTGTGGAACTGTGATAATTTAGGAATCATGTACTCGGGTGATGACAAACTGTGTTCTATAACAAATACTGTAAATAATCGCGGATTAATTTGGAACAGCAATGTTTGATGGGCTTTATTAATTTACGAGTGATAATTTGGAGATTTTACTCTCGATTGCGTGTGATACTTACTGTGCGTCTCATGATCATTAGTTGGGGAAATACTCAGTAATTTACCGACGTATAATGTAAGACCACGTCCAAATTTTCATGTGCAACAAAATAAAAAATTACTTCGTTTGTAAGTCTCTTCTGAATATTATCTTAGAATCCATTTTTTTCTTTGGTTATTCAGAGCTTTAATTTATGTTTGTTTAAATATATTTTTCGTTTCATCATCTGCCGATTGATATACTGACTAAACTACGGATTAATTATTGATCTTATTTAAACAGTTTGGGGCATAGAAGCTGAAATACGTAACTCACCCATATGAACAGAGACAACGAGTCATAAACCTTTTACTGCCGTGAGTTATGTATTGCCGAATTCTTTGGTGAGTACCGATTGGAAGGTCGCAGCTCGTCTTCATAGACATAAACACTGACACAACACGTAGAATTTGAGATCCCAAAATATAACTGAATTCGAAAACGAAACAAAAAAAAATGTCATAGCGGGATTCGAACCATAGGCACTGTGGTTGTGATGCCAGAACGCTGCTATCTGAGCTACAATGATAGATGCTGCAACTGTTTTAATTATTGGTAGATACATGTATTTGAAAACTTCAAAGTCGGTTTTCTGGAAAATTTTTGATAGTTGCGTCGAATGGCTTCGGCTAATTGTTAAGTTCTGAAATTCAAGTATCATGAATATAAAATAATTCTAAAATCCGATACACATGCACTCTTCGTATTTCATATGCAAAAGGTAAAGGGCATCACATGTTACAGGATAAATTAACGGTTTGCTTTCACTGTAAAAATGTGTATATGTTTAGCCACAGTAACAAAATATTTAAACCATTTCGGTGTATACTTAGTATTTTTTAATAAGAGGTTTGCAGCCAAGATCGCTTTCTTCATTTAATTACATAACCGGTTTCGGCGTGCCAGACGCCATCTTCAGACTTGTAGTAATTTTTACATGACTTCACTGCTGTTACTACAATTTCTAACATAGCAAAATGTTAAAAATTGTTGTAACAGCAGTGAAGTCGTGTAAAAAATTACTACAGGTCTGAAAATGGCGTCCAGCACACCGAAACCGGTTATGTAATTAAATGAAGAAAGCGGTCTTGGCTGCAAACATCTTATTAACAAATTCTAGATCGCCCCAATAATGAGTTCCTTATATAAATTAGTATTTTGTTTTTAATTGTAGTACATTTGCAAAATTTGAAAATGACAGGTTACTGTGTGGAAACTAGTTGGGCGTTGTTAATAAAGATAGTGAGTTTGGGTTTTACTTCAAAGATGAAGTAAATATTTTATACATTATTCCAGTCGCACCCCTCAACGAAGAGATGTCTAATTACAAAAAATATAACTGTAGAAAGTAAACAGCATTTTCGGCTCGGACTATTTATAGACCACTGTGCAGAAATGAGTGAATATATAATCCGTAACTTGTAGTTCTGTCTCCCGGTATGCAACAGAATCATAAGCTGGAAACAATGGGTCATAAATTACTCGGTTACTTTAACTGGGAGGAATGCTCCTTTTTTTCCAGCCTGTTTGCTCCACCCCGTTCAAATGCTTCTCGCCGCCGTAGTCGCGTCACACGCAGCAGCTCTCCACGTCGAGCTGTCTGCCGGTATGTGTGTGTGTGTGTGTGTGTGTGTGTGTGTGTGTGTGTGTGTGCGTGCGTGTGTCAGTGTGTGCTCGCGGTGTGTTTGCTGAGCCGTCTGGCCTCTCTCGGTCCCGACGCGACGCACTCGCGGAAGCGGAAACCTGCTCCGCAAAGCCCCTCGCAGGAAATCGCTGCCTGCCTGCCCGCATGCTGCTCGTTTTGCAGCGAGCCGTGGCACGGGGTTGCATCCGTTTGCTGCCGCGATGCGCCCGATGCCATCATTTACTTCCATATACGGGATGGCGTACACCGTATTTCGGTACGCCTCTGCCTTCCTTTGGCAAGTGAGACGGATATTATTAACCGACTGGCACGGTCGCTAGCCTGCGTCGTCTCGTCAGATACTGAATCCAGTGGCACGGGCAGGCTTGTATGTCAAACCTTCTCCATTAACACCGGTGCGGTATCATATTTGCGAACTGCAGCCTCTCTTGGAGGAACGGGTTAAGTTTAGTAAAGGAAAAAAAAGCATTGCTACCACCCAAAACTAAACTTACAGACTACATTTTTCTAAACTTCTACATGAGAATTCGGTTTGTTGTTGCATGTTGAAATCATAGTATACAAAATTACAGTTATTAACATCATATATATTATTTTTCATCGGTCTTGTTTTTGTGGGTACGCCAAATCTCCCGTATTACTTATCCACGGAAGGAAGGAAACTTGGAGTTTAACGTCCCTTCGACAGCGTGGTCATTAGAGTCGGAGCTTACGCTCGGAGTATTTGGGTAATGATGTCGAAGGAAATCGGCCGTGCCCTTTCAAAGGAACCATCACGGAATTTGCCTGGAGTGATTTAGGAAAATCACGGAAAACCTCAATCTGGATGGCTGGAGGTGGATTTGAACCACCATCCTTCCGAATGCAAGTCCAGTGTGTTACCAATGCGCCACCTCGCTCAGTACTTATCCAAAAATAATGATTGAGGTAGATATCATTTTCAAGGTTTCGTTCTCCGCTAATGAGGAAAAATACACAAATAGTTCAAAATTATTGTTTCCACAAAAATCTGAATCTTGAAACAATTTGTACTGTTAGTACAATCTAAGTTGATACCCGGCGAACGATCGTCAATGGGACTTGTATTTACGGGTGCTCCCCTCAGCCACCGCACCGAGTATCAACACAGTTTGCGTGACCGATATAAAAGCGATGTAGAAAGTACCATCTATTGACAATATGTTTAACTAATATGCAGTTGTTTAATTCTCTATGCAAGGAGAACACCTACTTTGATTTACGAGGCGCGTCCAGAAAGTAAGTTCCGTTTCAATTTTCTCCGCTGCAGCGCTGCGATTGCAGTTCCGTTCAAATGTTCAAATGTTTGTTAAGCTTATGGGTCTTATCTACGGGATCATCAGTCCCTAAACTTACAAACTACTTATGAACTACTTACGAACTAGGACGGCACAAATATCCATGCCCGAGGGGGGATTCGAACCCCCGACCGTAGTGGCCGTGCTGACGGTGACTGAAGCGCCTCAGTCACCTCGGCCACCGCGGCCGGCCTTGAGCTGTAGACGATGTGTATCAAGGAGAAGAGCGTGCGCCATTTGGAGATCGCTGTCAGTTACGTACGCTTTGTTTGAAATGTCGGCGTTGATTGAAAATCCCGCCGCCTCTGAAATCAGGTCGGTGATTGGGTTTCTGAATGCGAGGAAAGTGAGAGAAACCAAGCGAAATTTATCGGCAAATTTGCGATGTTTACGGACCAAATTCGATGGCGAGAAGATGGGTCCGACAGTTCAATAGCGGGCGTAGTGATGTGCACGATTAAGAACGAAGTGGGCGTCCACCTTAGGTTTCAGAAGAACTGGTTCACGCGATTGATAACAAGATCCAGGAAAACCGTAGGTTTACAGTTAGTTCTCTCGCTATGGACTTCCCCCAAATTTTACTTCACCAATGACTGGTTGAAGAAACACGCGACAGATTTCTATGAAGAAGGTATACAAAACCTGGTTCCACGCTATGACAAATGCCTGCAAAATTTCGGCAGTTATGTGGAAAAGTAAGAGTTGTAGAATTTTGTGCAATAAACATTTCTTCTGTATATGTGTACAATTTCATTTTATTACCAAACGGAACTTTCTTTCTGGACGCGCCTCGTATATAAATGACCTGACAGGCAGAGTGAGATGCAGTCTGCGGCTTTTTGCTGATGATGCTAGTAGGATGCAAGATGACTTGGACCAAATTTCTAAGGAATTTCTGAGGAATTACGGATAGGTCTAAATGTTGAAAAATGTAAGGTGATGAAACAGCGGGAGAAAGAGTTCCATAATGTTGGAATACAGCGTTAGTAGTGCGTTGCTTTACCGAGTCGCCTCAAATATCTGAGTGTAGGGCTGCATAGCGATATGAAATGGAACGACCATACAAGAACAATCGAGTGATATGCGGTTGGTCGTGCAGTTTACGGCCTTCACGTTTGATTGATTTATCTTGTAAACAAAGTTTAACGGAATTCTTTTCGTACTCATGTGGACGACTTCACACTTCGCATTATTTATAGAGTCAATTGCCAATATCTTATTTAGATCGTGCTGTAGTTGGTTTTGATTTTCAGATGATTTTACTAGAGTCATCTGCAAACCACCTATGAGAGCTATTTCGATTTTCTCCCAAATCGTTTATGTAAATAAGGAACAGCAGAGGACCAATGACACTACCCTGTGGAACGCCCGATATCACCTCCGTTTTAGTGGATGCCTTACCATCGATTACTACAAACTGTGTCCTCTCTGACAGGAAATCCCCTATCCAATCGCAAATTTTAGGCGACATACCATAACCACGCAATTTGATTAAAAGCCCTTCGTGAGGTACGGTATCAAAAGTCTTCTGGAAATCAAGAAATACGGAATGAATTTGATGAACCTTGTCGATAGCACTCATCACTTCGTGTGAGTAAAGAGCTAGTGGTGTTTCGCATCAACGATATTTTTCTTGGGCCAATAGATAATTCTGTTCGAGATAATTCATAATATTTGAATACAGGATAGGTTCCAAAATCCTGCTGCAAATTGACGTCAATGAAATAGGCCTGTAGATTAATGGGTTACTTGAATATAGGTGTAACCTGTGCAACTTTCCAATCTTTTGGTGCAAATCCTTCTTTGAGAAAGCGGTTGTATATGGCTGTTAAGTAAGGAACTATCTCTTCAGCATAATCAGATAGAAATCTAATGAGTATACAGTCCGGATCAGAAGACTTGTTCTTGTTCAGTTATTTAAGTTGCTTCACTACTCCGTGGATATCTACTTCTACGTTACTCATTCTGACCTCTAAGTCGAAATCTGGAATATTAGTTTCGTCTTCTTTGGTGAATGTGTTCCTAAAAGCTATGTTTAGTAACTCTGCTTTTCTAGTGCTGTCGACACGATCGCCATTACTATCACGTAGTGAGGGTTCTATTTCCGTTTATTGGGAGAATCCTGAGAAAATATAATTCGTCTTAAAGGTGACCACCAATGAAAGTTTATACAATCTTATCTGGTGGAGTATTGTTCAAACACTTCAGATTTTATTCTTTTCATTCTCCACTCCGCGGAGTGGAGCGGGCTGTTTGAGATCCGGCCCATAAAGAGTCGCGTTTCTATTCAGGCAATTATCAGACAAGCTGATAATGGGGCAAAGGGGGAATCCCAATTGGGAATAAGTAGGAGGGGCTTACCAGTTCCGGCATACGCCTTACAACCAAAGAAAACCTCCCGAAAATCTTGGTCGGAACCGGGGGATTGGGACCAATTTAATTTATCTCTAGGACTTTGCCCCAGACTAAAAATGGATTATCGGGAGAGCACGAGTGCACTTACGACAATCGAGGATCGGACGGCCGAATTTCTCTCGTAAACTCGTAGAGATGAGCTCAACCAACAGTGGACAAGCTTTCCCCTCGAGGAACCGCACCCTAGAGCGCGGTGTCCTCTGCATCGACGACCCGAAAGACGACCTCAGATACCCAAAAGATCGCTTTAAATGTAGTCATGGAAGCAATCCGGCAGTGAGCGGATAGTTTTGTGAAATGAAATGTTTGTAAATCTATCAGACCAAACAGCGTGGTCATCAGTCCGTAGCTTACAAATTACTTAAACCTAGGTAAACTAACCTAAGGACAAACACACACACCCATGCCGCAGGGAGTACTCGAACCTCCACGGCGAGCAACCGCGCGCTCCGCAGCGAGACGCTTTAGACCGCTCGGCTACTCCACCGCGGCTAGTTTTGTTTCTGGTAGGTTCGGTCAATGCGCTAATGTTACTGAAATACTTCAGGAGCTCAAATGGGAGTCAGTGAAAGATATGGGACGTTCTTTTCGAGAAACACTTTAGAAAGAATTTAGAGGTGAGGAATTGGAAGCGGACTGTAGACGGTTATAGTGCCGCCAACTTACATTTCGCTTGAAGGTAAGAACAGAGAGATTAGAGTTCGTACATATGCATGCAACCATTCGTTTTTCACTCGTTCTGTAGGAGTGTAACAGCAAATAAAAGTAACTAGTAGTGCTACATCCTCCGCCACGCACATTTGGGTGAATGGCGTAGTGTGTATGTAGGTGTAGATAATATTATCCAAATGTTTCAAAAAATCAAATGTTTGTATAGAGTATGGGACTTAACTACGGAGTCATCAGTCCCTAAACTTACAAACTACTTATGAAATCCTTACGAACTAGGACGGCACAAATATCCAGGCCCTAGGGGGATTCGAACCCCCGACCGTAGTGGCCGTGCAGACCGTGACTGGAGCGCCTTAGTCCCCTCAGCCACCGCGGTCGGCCCAAATGTTTCAGGAATCTAATTCATATTTACAGTAGTATTAAAAAATCTGCCTGTCTTATTTGCATAATTCAAACTCACTAACAAGTAAATTCGTTTAGTTGGTTTACTATAGTTCGGCATTTGCGTTCTAACGTAATACTAAAGTACGGGAAATAAAAATTAGTACATTGTCTTAAGAATCCCCCATTAGAAATCATCTGTAGAAACAGTGGTCATGGAATGCAGGAAATATTTACATTTGCTGATAGCCGTGCGGGAATAGCCTTGCGCCTCTAGGCGCCATCTCAGTGACTGCGCGGCCCCTCCCGTCGGAGGTTCAGGTCCTCCTCGGACCAGTGTGTGTGTGTGTGTGTGTGTGTGTGTGTGTGTGTGTGTGTGTGTGTGTGTGAGTGTTTTGTCCTTATGATAGTTTTAAGTAGTTTGGTCCAAAGGATTAGAATAGTTTGGACATTTGAATATTTACAGATCGTTAACCGACCCTGAGGTACCAAATGTCGATCCCTGCTGTTTCTCCCCACTATGTTTCAATGGTCCGAATGGTGCCAGTTAATAGAAAACCGAAAGCCTCGCTGACATAAGGTGTCGCTCGACCTATAAATTTTTAATATGTCACATTATTTTTGGCTTAAAATGTCGTAATATACTAAAACACCTCTTGAGTAACATTAAGGTACGCCCAGAAACTATTTCATGTCGCAAACCTGGAGTTCCTGACGTGAAATTGTGTTAAACTGTGTATGGGTTAAAAAACAATGGCCCACATGGTACTACCGGTACAACATATAAATTTTACATACTTCTCCGTGGTCTAGGGGGATAAAATTTTGGCGATTTCTACAACTACAGAGACGATTTAGTGCTACAATGGCTATGGAGGGGGGTAGATTACTCGAAACATCCCCATGGGTAAAAAATGACCCATGTGGTACTTCTAGTGTTAATACTTGGTGTAGCCTCTATTGTCGCCAACGCTGGTGCTAATTCCGGTATCCATTCGATGGTACAGCTGGCGGATACTGTCTTGGGATACATTATTCAATGTGCTAAAATCCACGTATATCTCTAGCCACAGTCCCAGAAAAAAATTTTAAAACTCGCACACTGTTTGATTACAACAGCAACGAACAGTTGAGAAAAAATACCTCAACTAAATCTATGTTACCAAATATATTCTGTAAACATTGTACCTCTTTGCACAGCCGCTGTATTTAAGTGGTTGATAAATAAATTACATATTAATAGGTAACTGATTTTTAATACCTACCGATTCATGAAAAATGTACAGTACATCGTCAAACTAGGTAAAAGAAAATGTGTTTAATGTGCCTAATAACAAAATTTTATATTTCAGCTTATAAAGTATTCTCTTTTAATTATTTGGTAGGTGTTTACTGTAAATATTACTATATATATTCAGAAATGATTCATTCTGTCTTCACATGATCTTCCTATGAAACTGCTTCAACAGATTTTTGTCTGCTACATCTAAAATTTTCGATATGCATATAACATAACGCACCACTCTGATTACTACACACTCAGAGGAAAAAAATATTGCGGCAGAGACAGAACGTCAAAAGGCTTCGGTACAGAAATTCATGGGCGACGAAAATAGAGTTTAATTAACATCGAAGTAATTTACATGAATTTCAAACTTTAATAACGACACGGATTTTCTTTCCTCTCAAATTTTTACACCAGAAACGGCGACACAGCATTTCAACTAGTTTGCATTTTAGAGGGATGCAGTCCATTTGAAATCGGAATTGGAAAAATGTACTCTGCAAGTAAACAAAGTAAAACAGAATAGCATAAATAGTATATATTTCGGAGAACAAACATTCCGTCATGGTTGGATGTTACTGATGGTCAGCTGTGAGGTTCAGGTATTTATTTATTTGTCAGTGAAACTCCATATCAAACAACAAAAATTGTACTTAACATTTCACTTACAAGCTACAAAGCTATCTTTTCTAGTATTAATTACATTTATTTTTGCCTGGGGACAGGTACATACGACAGACACTGTATTTACAGTGTCAATTTTAATCCTCGTTAGTGTACTTCCTTGCTTTTAAATACTCATATTTTAATGTGATAATGTTTATAATTTGAAGTACTGGTAGAAACTGAATAGTGCCACGATAAAAAAAAGAAGTAAGTCCTATACTGAAAAAGACTCTATCTACATAAATACTATGCATATCACATTCTGTAATAGCTCGCGGGAAAAAGGAACATCTAAATAACAAAATATGTTCGTATGCGAATGAGAAAGTTGGTGAAAGAAACTTCTCAAATATATCTCGTCGTAAAGAGTAACATCTTCCTCAATGATTTCCACCCCAACTCGTGCATCATTTCCGTGACGCTCTTCCCCCAAATAGCGATTTATACGAAACGAACTGCCCTTCTCGGAATTTTCTCTAAATCGTCTGCCAGTCCCACATTGTGGGGATCCCACAAAGCACAACAATAAAATAGGACGCACAAGTATGTGTAGGTAGTTTTTTTTGTAGAACTGTTGCAGCTTCTAAGTGTTCTGCCAACGAAACGTAATCTTAAGTTCGCTTTCCCTACAATATTTTCTATGTGTTCTTTCCAATTTAATCTGTTTGTAATTGTTACTCCGAGTTATTTAGTTGAATGTACGGCCTATAGTTTTGACTGATTTATCGTGTAAGTGAATTTTAACGAGCTTCTTTTCGTGGTCATATGAATGATTTCACACTTCTCATTATTAAGGGTCAATTGCCATTTTTTGCATCTTGCAAATATTATATCTGAATGATTTCGCAGTTGCTTTTGATCTTCTGGTGACTTTACTAACCGATAAGTGACAGCATCATCCGCGAACAGCTTAAGAGAACTACTCAGATTGTCTCCTAAATAGTTTATAAAAATAATGAACTGTAGAGGCCTTATAACATTTCCCTGGGGCATGCCAGATATCACTTCAGTTCTGACAATTATAACGTACTGTGTCCTATCTGAGAGGAAATCAAGAATCCAATACCACAATTGTGACGGTATTCCATAAGCACGCAGTTTGATTAGAAGATGCTTGTGCCGTGCAGTGTCAAAAGCCTTCCCGGAAATCTAGAAATACGGAATGTATTTGACATCTCTTGTCGGTAGCACTCATCACATCCTGTGAGTCAAGATCTAGCAATCGAATCAATTTTCAAATGTTTGTTACGCTTATGTGACTTAACTGTGGGGTCCTGAGTTCCTAAACTTACAAACTAACGTATACTAAAAACAGCACAAACTTCCATGCCCGAGGGAGGATGCAAACTCTCCCACGGAGAACGGCCTCGCGCATCGGAGTATAGTGTCTCAATGCGCTCGGCCACTACGCCGCAGGACTTTCTAAATCTTTGTTGACCATGGGTCAAAAAGTTACTTTTGGAGGTAGTTCATAATATTTGAGGAAAGTACATGTCGTAATATCCTGCTGCAAACCAACGTCAATGATATAGGCCTGTAATTTTGCGGGTAACTCCCACTGCCTTTTTTGAATATTGGCGTAACCTGTCCAACTTTCCAGTCTTTGGGTAAGGAACTTTCGCTGAGCGAGCCGTTGTATATGATAACTAAATATGCATCAGCATACACTGAAGGGAAACTAATTGGTATACAATTGGGACGGGAGACTTACTTTTGTTAAGTGATTTATGTTACTTTAATACACCAGGGTATCAACCGCTAAATTACGCACGCTGGCAGCTGTTCTTGATACGAATTCTGGAGTATTTGCTTTGTCTTCTTTCGTGAAGGAATTCCGGAAGGCTGTGTTAAGTAATTATGCTTTAGCGAAACTGTTGTCAGCAATATCACCGTTACTATCACACAGTGAAGGTATTAATAGTATTTTGCCGCTAGTATACCTTACATACGACCAGAATTTCTTAGGATTCTCTACCAAATTACGTGACAGGATTTCGTTGTGGAATTTATTATAAGCTTCTCGCACGTAAGTTCCAACTAAATTACGAGTTTCTATAAAAGACTGCTCGTCTTGAGGATTTTATGCCCATTTGGCATGCTCTTTTCTTTGCTTTTGCAAAAGTGGCTCACCTTTTGTTAATTTGTTTGGTATAAATCTTTCAATGAATGCGCATATTATTTGTTTGAAGCCACATCTGATCATCACCAACATTGTTAGTTTAGAAAGTCTGGAGATTCTCACTCAGGAAAGCTTTAATTAAATCATTATTTGCTTTTTCGCATACTTTTTTTGTTTATTTTTGGTAGATTCGGGATATCCGATATTTATTTTCGCTACAAAAATTCCGTGTTCCCCAATCCCCGTTTCTCTTTTGAGACTCTTTATTACTTCCGGATTATTAATTGTTAAGAGGTCAAATATATTTGCACAACCATTCACCATTTTCGTGGGTTCATGAACTAGTTGTTCGAGGTAATTTTCGGAGAATGCGTTCAGTACGATTTCAGACAATGTTTCATGCTTGCTTCCGGTTATGAACACGTATTTTTGCCAACATATCGAGCGTAAGTTATACTCGCCACCAATTAAAATTGTATGCCAAGGGAAGGTTTTCGAAATTTGAACGTTTCTGCAATCGAATCATCTGAGTCAGGGGGTCGGTAAAGAGTGCTAATTATTAATTTATTCTTGTTGGCAGATATAAACTCTACCCATACCAGTTCACAGTTGGAGAAAGAAATCTAGCAAATAGATCTCGCCGCAACGAAAAAGCCTTTCTTTTAATGATATTCAACCCCAACTCATGCATCATTTCCTTGACACTCTCATCCTTATATTTCGATAATACAAAACGAGCTGCCCTTTTCTGAACTTTCTCTACATCATCCGTCGGTCTCACCCGGTGTGGATCTGACAATGCGCAGTAATAATCCAAAATAGGACGCAAAAGTGTAGTGTAGGCAGTTTCTTTAGTAGAATTGTTGCATTTCTACATGTTCTTCAAACGTTCTCTGGTGCGCCTTCCCTACAGCATTTTCTTTGTTACCTTTCCAATTTAAGTTTGTTCGTAATTGTTATTCCTAGGTTTCAAAGCAAATTTAGTTTAACTCATTTAATTTGAAGATCATAATTTCTTTCCATTCCCTGCAAAGCGTAAACAGTCCTAGAGGAAAATAAATGAAAGTTTTAGTGGAGGGAACTTAATGCAATTTAATTTTGTACTGGGATATATTTTCGCGAGAAGCTAGGGTTTCCCACCGATTCTAGAACGAAATCAAAACGTGAGTATGAAACACCTAGGTAGCCCAACATTTACTAGCAACCGGTCATTATTGAGATTTTATTTCTCTCCCAACACATGAGGGATGGCAGTCCATCTCTCATTATTATTTGTCGATTTCACCTAATACTGACCATACAATTGTAATTTCCCAAAGGGGGAATAATCATTGCAAGGCAGTTCTGGGAGGAAAAAGGCAGTGTTTAGTAGACAGCGAAAGCAATACCGGGCCGGGTTAAATTGCCTTACCTGGGTTAGCCACGGGGGTCAGAGGTAGCCGTTTCGCCAGCGGGAGCAGCGCTGTCTGAGTGAACTGAGCTTGTAAAAGTGTCAGGCAGCATTTCTTATCTGTGCGAGCAGTGTTCTCTGATTTTAGAAAAGACACAGCCAGTATCCCTTCTCCAGTTTTACAAGAAGAAAACGACCAATTTTTTTCCAAAAAGACAGCACACTGTGACGATAACATGTGGCGCTGGGTAGGTAGACAGCAGAACGTGGTTACTTATGCAGATTTTTTGACGGCAAATTCCAGCAACACTGGCCCTGGGATCGTGTTTTGGTGCGCACAGCTCGAGGGAATGAGAAAAGATGGAAAGAAGAGGTCACGGCTGTAGCAACGGATATAGTCCCTGATTGGATCTTGAGGAGACTTAGACAGTTTTCGAAATCAATAATTTGAGTGCGCCATTCGCAATGGTCGGTGCAAGGGAAAGGATGTTTCATTGGTTCTCTGTGAGATTGTGGGGCATGGCCGACACTGGAGGGAGAGAGAGAGAGAGAGAGAGAGAGAGAGAGAGAGAGAGAGAGAGAGAGAGAGAGACAGATTAGGTGCTGCGCCTCCCTAGAGTGCGAATCACGCTTGGCGCTTCGCCTGCTAAGGGTGGGGATATGAAGTAGAACGCTTATTTCGTTTGGATGGAACTTACGGACTTAGTGCAAACTTCGGAGATTGCTCTGAAGCTTTAATTTGTGCTGAGAGTTCTTGTGAAACGAGAGTAAGGTCAGCCTGCCGAATCTCTAATTTCGACTTGCTAATCTTTTTAGAGTCACCTTGACCTTTGGTATTTTGTGTGTCCCACTTTACACAGACTGAAGTGGCACAAACTTTGCAGAATAGTACGAGTTCGTTGTCGCTGCTATCTACCAGGAAAGCAGAGGCTGATTTTAGGATACCGATTTTTGGAGCCAGTCATTATTTGGTGGCTGCGAATATTACAGGTATCAGCAGTCAGGCGCCACACAACAGCTGCTCACCGAGAGCACACCGCTGCACCACGTTTGGGTAATGTACTACCTGCACACGCTAGCAACAGACAATAGTTCTATCAACATACTCATCATGCGAGAAAGAATTGTTAAATACAATTCTGCATTGAATATATGGTACATACAGCGATCTTAGTTGTAAATTTCGATACGGTACACTAACAAAATATCGAACTTTATAGAGGTTGATTTGAGTTGCTGGTCAGTGATAGGAATCATTTTACTGCAATAATTTAAATTTAAAGATTCAACTGTATTAGTTTCTAATTAATTTTTGTGTTGATTTAATTTTGATCTTTATAATTGTTGTTGGTGTGTACATTTTTTAAATAAAGATATTTATCTTACTACAATAAACAAATCGATTAACAGGTGTGTTCAACTATATCCTTTATAGTTTCTAGAGCCCACTCATATTTTCGAGGGGTAAAAATTATATCTTATGAACTGGCAATTGCTATCAGACTAATAAAATTACAGAAGATGCTAGTGTGTTGTATTTTACAGGCCAAACTTAAATTCAAAAATCTTAAAATCAATCAGTGTAATTAAAATATGATGGTAAAAATAATTTATATGTCACAAATAACGTGAAATTATCAGCGAATTTTAGGGTCAGCCACACCAGCCTTAATTGCTTTCTTACCAGCCTTCCTTTCTTAACCACCCCACAATATTTCATTTGGCGACCCTACCAGGATATCCCTCTTCCAATCCATTTAAACACCACAACAACCTTTCACACAAGGTAGAAATTTTCACCTTCGATGACAACTTTATGCTAGCAGGACTGCTGATTGTCTATGAGATTATGTACTGGCAAAGGTTGGCTGCAGTAGAAATGTCACTGTTTCTGACCTCTATGTAATTCTGTGATATGCAAGGTATGTCACCAAATGTAATCCTCTCCTGCTGGAGATAAGAGTCCTCCCTCAGGATGGGTGTGTGTTTTGTCTTTTGGGTATGGTATTTTAAGAAGTTTGTATGTCTAGGGACTGAGGACCATAACAGTTTGATCCAAAAGGTTTATTCCGCAACAAATCACCAAATTTTTTGAACTCTTGAAGCTCGACCGTCTTCAATTTTTATCAAATTTTAGCAGAATGTTATTAAAGGTCTTAAAGGGTGTTATAGCCGGCCGCGGTGGCCGCGGGGACTGAGGCGCTTCAGTCACGGTCTGCACGGCTACTACGGTCGGGGGTTCGAATCCCCCCACGGGCATGGATATTTGTAGCGTCCTAGTTCGTAAGTAGTTCATAAGTAGTTTGTAAGTTTAGGGACTGATGACCCCGTAGTTAAGTCCCATAGACTATACAAACATTTGAACATTTGAAAGGGTGTTATACAAAATTTTAGGACAATATCTAAAGCGGCTAAGGCTCCAGGGCCACTTTTGTGGAAGGGTGGCATGCGTCTCACATGTGCTTGAGAAACTTTTGACGAAGTTTGCTCTTTCATTTCTCAGCAACTAAGGTACTTCACATTTTGAAATCTGGGTTTCTAGATACGTTTTCTGCAGAGAATGGAAAAATAATATTATCATGGGTAAATATTAAGTAGTTCTACTTTAATTCTTTTTTAAAATCAGGCGAAAATTTGGTGACCCAAAATATAAGGCCTACTTTGGCAGTCCCTTACTAAACAACTAACCTATTGTGCACCTTGATATTCCGCCTCTGTATACAGGTTCTGTCTGGTAAGCCAGTGTAAAAATAGTAAAAATGTGTCTGTTGTAGTTTTTGAGATAATTATCCAGAAAGTTGCCTCCAAAACACCAGAACACAAAATTTGACCATGTTTGGCGGCAAAATCTCCAAATATGTCACCTCCCATTTTAATTTAAGTTGCACCATTAGAAAGAGTAGCATTTCTGCCAGTTCAAATGTTTGTAAATCTATAGGACCAAACTGCGTGGGCATCAGTCCGCAGCTTACAAACTACTTAAACCAGGTAAACTAACATAAGGACAAACACATACACCCATGCCCTGATTACAGAACTTGAAATATGATGTAACGTGTCATACGCAGTATATATATTAATACACGAAAACATGGAAGCAAGATCCATGCCGGCCGCGGTGGCCGAGGGGACTGAGGCGCATCATTCACGGTTTGCACTGCCACAACGGTCGGGGGTTCGAATCCCCCTCGGGCAGGGATATTTGTGCCGTCCTTAATGTTAGCTAGTTCATAAATAGTTTGTAAGTTTAGGGACTTATGACCCCGTAGTTAAGTCCCATAAGCTATACAAATATTTGAACATTTGAACAAGATAAATACTTAACCTCTACTATTAATTAATGTATAAAAAGCAATATACAAAAGAAACATAAATATAAATCAGCGTTTTCGTGTACGTATCAAGCTATCAGTAAGAACATCAGTTTAACAACAGAAGAAGAATGTATTGTTATGCATGGTAACGTAATAAGATTCACTTTCTTACCTAAAGATCACGAAGGTCACACAAACAATACACTGCAGTCCTAAAAACGAGTTAGTGCTGTAGAAGCACCTTGTTGTTGTTATGGTCTTCAGTCCGGAGACTGGTTTGATGCAGCTCTCCACCCTACTCTATCCTGAGCAAGCCTTTTCATCTCCTCATAAGAACGGCAACCCACATCCACTTGAATCTGCTTACTATACCCGTCTCTTGGTCTCCCTCTGTGATTTTTACCCCACACACTTCCCTCCAATGCTAAATTTACGATTCCTCGATGTCTAAGAATGTGTCCTACCAAGCGATGCCTTCTTTCAGTCAGGGTATGCCAAAAATTCCTTTCCTCGCCAATTCTGATCAGTACTTCCTTATTAGTTATGCGATCTATCCACCTAATCTTCAGCATTCACCTGTAGCACCACATTTCAAAAGCCTCTATTCTCTTCCTGTCTGCACTGCTTATCGTCCATGTTTCACTCCCGTACAGGGCAACACTCAACAAATGCCTTCAGAAAAGACTTCCTTACACTTAGATTAATATTTGATGTTAGCAAATTTCTCTTTTTCAAAAATGCTTTTCTTCTCATTGCCATTCTGCATTTTATATCCTCTGTACTGCGACCATCACATGTTATTTTACTACCCAAGTAACAAAACTCATCTACCACCTTCATTGTTTAGTTACCTAATCTAATACCTTCAGCACTGCCTGATTTTCTAAGACTGCATTCCATTATTTTTGTTTTGCTTTTGTTAATGTTCATTTTATACGCTCTCTTCAACACAATGTCCATTCCATTCAACTGTTCTTCCATGTCCTTTGCTATCTCTGACAGAATTACAATGTCATCAGCAAAACGCAATGTTTTTATTTCTTCCCCCTGAACTTTAATCCCTATTCCAAATTTTTCCTTGCTTTCCTTCACCGCCTGCTCGATGTACAAATTGAATAACATAGGAGAAAGGCTACAACCCTGTCTTACTCCCTTCCCAACTGATGCTTTCCTTTCATGCCCTTCGAGTCTAATAACTGCGGTCTGGGTTTTGTACAAGTTGTAAATAACTCTCCTTTCCCTATATTTTACCCCTGCTGACTTCAGAATTTGAAACACTGTATTCCAGTCAACATTGTCAAATGCTTTCTCCTTCATTGCTGAAAACTGGTTGTCCATCTGAGTTCTTGATATTCGTAGATTTGCTTTTCTTGTCCCCAAATGTCTCTTTTACTTTCCTGTAGGCGGTATCTACTTTTCCCCTTCTTATACAGTCTTCTACAGATTTGCATTTGGCTTCTAGCCACTCCTGCTTAGCCATTTTGCAATTCCTGTCAATCTCATTTTTTAGTCGTCTGTACTCCATTTTGCCTGTTTCATTTACTGCATTTTTATATTTTCTTCTTTCTTCAATTAAATTTAGTATTTCTTGCGATATCCAAGGATTTTTTGTAGGTCTTGCCTTTCTACCTATTTTGTCCTCTGCTGCCGTCACTATTTCATCTCTCAATGCTACCCATTCCTCTTCTACCGTTTTATTTTCTCCCGTTTCTGTCAATTGTTGCATAAATCTCCCTCCGAAATTCTCCAGAACTTCACTTTCCTTCAATTTATCTAAGTCCCATCTCCTTATTTTCTTACCTTTCTGCAGTTTTTTCAGTTTCAGCCTACAGTTCATGACTAACAAGTTATGGTCAGAGTCTATATCTGCCCCTGGGTATGTCTTGCAGTTTATAACCTGATACCTTCCGGTGTCTCCTGGTCTCTTCCACGTATACAACCTTCTTTTGTGATTCTTAAACCACGTGTTCGTTACGATTAAATCATGTTCCGTGCAAAATTCTACCAGGCAACTTCCTCTTTCATTCCTCCTGCCCAGTCCATATTCACATACTATTTTTCCTTCTCTTCCTTTTCTTACTACCGAATTCCAGTCTCCCATCACAATTAAGTTTCCCTCTCCCTTAACTGTCTGAATAATTTCCTTTAGCTCCTCATATATTTCTTCGATCTCCTCATCATCAGCAGAGCTAGTTGGCATATATACCTGTACTACTGTTGTCGGTGTTGGCTTTGTATCTATCTTGACAATGATAATGCGATCACTGTGCTGCTCATAGTAGTTTACCCGCATTCCTATTTTCTTATTCATTATCAGTCCTACTCCCGTGATACCCCCAACTGATTTTGTATTTATAATCCTGTACTCACCTGACCAGAAATCCTGTTCATCCTGCCACCGAACTTCACTAATCCCCACTATATCCAACTTCAACCTATCCATTTCCCTATTTAAAGTTTCTAATTTTCCTACCCGATTAAGGGGTCTAACATTCCACGCTCCGATCCGTAGAATACCAGTATTGTCTTTCCTGATGACAACATCCTCCTGAGTAGTCCCCGCCCAGAGATCCGAATGGAGGACTATTTTACCTCCGGAATATTTTTCTCGAGAGGGTGGAATCATCATATTTTCATACAGTAGATCTGCATGTCCTCGGGAAAAGTAACGGGTATAGTTTCCCCTTGCTTTCAGCCGTTCGCAGTAACTGTGTGGCAAAGCCACGTTAGCTGATGTTGCAAGGCCAGTTCAGTCAATCATCCAGACTGTTGCCCCTGTAACTACTGAAAAGGCTGCTGCCCATCTTCAGGAACCACACGTTTGTCTGGCCTCTCCTCAGATACCCCTCCGTTGTGGTTGCACCTACGGTACGGCTATCAGCATCGTTGAGGCACGCAAGCCACCCCACCTCGGCAATGTCTGTGGTTCATGGGGGTGGAGAACCACCTTATCACAAACATAATAGCAGTGACGACGGCGCAAGGGTGGCGAAGACTCGTGGCCCGTAAACGCAGCGGCGTGGAGCCGAACGCGGGCTGAGGAAAACGCGATGGGTACACAACTGTGTCTCGTTTGGTGGTCCTCCACAGCGGAAGAAAGCTTCAAACGGCCGAGACCAGTTAACAAAAATGTTTTACCTGGGTGGACCTGCTCTTTTGTCCGCGGTTGTCGCCGGGTGCCCCGAGAGAGCAATAAACTGTTTCGGCCAGTGGGCGTACGTAGGAAGCGGCCGCTCGATAACTGCACATTCAGATTGTGCTCAATATTCTAGTAAAGTGAAACCTGCACTCCTAATAGTGCATTTTAAATTAAAATCAGAAGTGACCAATATAATTATAATGGCCACCAAATTTGGTCAAATTCAGTGTAGTTTTTTTTTTTTTTTTTTTTTTTTTTTTTTTTTTTTTTTTTTTTTTTTTTTTAGGCAAATTACTGAAAAATTATCTCATGAACTACAGAAGATACAGTTTTGCTGTTGTTTCACTGGCTCCTCATGCAGAACACACACACAAAGGCGGAATGACAAGGTGTAAAAATGATACGCTGTATAAAAAGGAAGTGCCAAAGTTTACCTCATATTTTGGGTAATGGAATTTACGTCTGAATTTTTTATTTTTTTAAAGTAATAAACTACTTAATCTTTACCCATGATAACGTTTTTTTTTTTAATTATCTGCGCAAAATGGATCGAGAAACCTAAATTTCTAAGTGTGAAGTACCTTAGATGCAAAGCAGTGAGAGTGCAAACTTGGCCGAAAATTTGTCGAACTTGCATTTGGAGAGATCGGACGGTCATTTCCGAAATCGTTTTCCTAGCCAAACCATAGAGGGCACACGATAAACAGTCATTATTCTAGCAGAGAAAAAGCTGCTCTTTCTAATGGTGCAATTTAAATCAACATCAGAGGTGATGTATTTGAAGATATTTGCCTCCAAACGTGGTCAAATCTTTCGTCCTGATTTTCTTTTTCTTGTGGCACCTTTCTGGGTCATTATCTCGAAAACTATTGAAGACATAGTTTTACCATTATTACACTCTCTTACCAGGCAGAACCTGTACACAGGGGCGGAATATCAAGGTGTGCAACGGATTAGTTATTTAGTAAGGAACTGCTAAAGTCGGCCTTAATTTTGGGTCACGAAATTTCTCCTGACTTTGAAAAAAAGAAAAAAAAAGCCTTAATCTTTAAGCATGTTAATGTAATTTTTCAATTATCTGCACAAGACATATCTAGAAACCCAGATTTGAAAATGTGAAGTACCTTATAAACCTTAATCTTTACGCATGTAAATGGTATTTTTCAATTCTCTGCACAAAACATATCTAGGAACCCAGATTTGAAAATGTGAAGTACCTTAGCTGCTGAGAAATGAAACCGCAAACTTCGCCAAAGTTCCTCAAGCGCAAGCGCGACGCATGACACACTTCCACAAAAGCGGCCGTGGAGCCTCGACCACTTTAGATATCGGCCTAAAATTTGTATAACGTCCTTTAAAACATTTAAAAACATTCTGGTAAAATTTGAAAAAGAATTCAAAATGGTCAAGCTTCCACTCCTTGGTGATCTGACATGGAATTACCCAATTTAGGTTTTACTTGAACAAACCTTTTCTTAATATGCATTGTCTGTTCCTTTTTTCAAACATATTTGTATGGTAAAAATTAGATGAATCCATTATCTAATGATTGTCTAATGAATCGTAGATACATAAAAACTAATTATCATGATAGGACAGTGGATTTCATGTTAGACCTCTTCTTTTGCCTAATTACAAAATGTTTTGAATTGCAGACAAACAGTGAAATAATAAATATTCGTATATATACAATAAGTACACATTTATACTGCACATTCGCGATCTCACATCCCTTAATCTGTTGGGGAGAGGCAATGTATGTACCGTTATATGGGAGTCACAGGTATCTTTCGTTGATATAGACGTAGGTTGCGTGGTCTATGATTCATGCATGTTTGTATTCATCTGCGAAAGTTAATTTGGCAACTAAAACAATATGGCAGATGGCTATATTTTATTATTGTAGCTTAAGCCAATTGCGTCTCTCATGATAATTAAAAAAAATATATAAAACTGAAAACTCATACCGAGGATTAATTTTTGTATTTATTCATTAATATGTGAAACATAGCAGCTTCAACACAAGTCGTAGAACCAGTATCATGGTATGATCTTAGAGACATTTATGGGATTTCAAATAGCAATCAATTCATCACATATATCGGAATCTTTCCAAAAATAGCGCCATAACCTCGATTTTTGAAAACTGTTTGAGGAGCGCTTACTGGAACAGAAATTTTCACATCGAAATAAGACCAAGATTCTCACTAAATACGAGCATACCCTTTGATCTTTTGGATATAGGCGTTCCGTACGTAACAGTTTACCAGTTTTTATTACATTGTTGCATCGTTTATAAGATCACAAAGAATATTTTAATATCTCATGCAGGAGGGGAGTTCCCTTTTTTCATTCGGGACGAAGCCATTGAATAACAAGCCCCAAACGCAAGCAGTTCGTTCTTCAAAGCACGAACACCCCGACAACGACGGAGAGTAATTTCGAGTGTTCGCCCTCGATATGGGCGCCCATGGAAAAGTCGTTACCTCCGCAGTGGGTCTCTGGGGAGATGCGGCCGGCATAGCCATCAGCGGTAACGGCTGAGCGCAACGAGTCAGTGATGCGACGGGGTGGGGGGGGAGGCAAACCTCGCACCCTCCCGCCCCCCTCCGGCCAGCGGATCCCGCATTCCAGGGAGCACAGTGCAGTCACGATCCATTCCGCCCCCGGTGCGACGATGTTGCTTCATTTCATGCAATTTGCATATATATAACAAATTTTTCTCGTTTGGCCCGCCCTTGGCTCGTTTCCACACGTGTAGCGTCATTAGGGGCCGCTCTTCTTTCCGTTAGTGCTCGCGAAACCCACAATAAAAAGTGAGATGGACATGTTTCCGAAGATGGTATCTAACAATGTAACCATGAGGACACGCTTTTAACGCTAGGCGTTTACGTGTAATATATCAATTGTGGCAACACTTAATTCCGGAGTTGTCACTGACTTTGGTCAGCGATATTAGTCGACACAGTCTCAGAGACGGCGGTGGACGACGTCTATTGTAGCAGTTAGTAGTGAGTAGTCTGCAGAAGTAGTGTAAGTGGTGATGTTTTTCTAAAGAAGATTCAGCAAGAAGAGTTGCCGCCTATCGCCTTCCCTCTCAGACTACCTGCTGATCTGCTTGGTCTCCTTGGACCGTAATGGCGTCGGACTTCTTCTCTTGGCAGGTGTTTCGTCGCCTTACTGAAGATTCATTAACAGGAAAGGGGACAATAGGAAACTTACAGAACAAATAGGCAGAAGTGTGGTGTAATCTATATTCATAAAAAATATGACAAAATTGAGGTAGCCCTGTTACATGCATAAAGTTTTGTTCCAAATTAGACTATTTTGCTACGTAACCCCCTTGCTGTAGGACAAGGAATTACTAACAATAGTCGAGAAATAAGCACATTTTATACAGATACATTTGCAGTCCCTACAGGTAGCGGAGAGTGGTTGAACCAGAGAGAATGTTGCTAGCTATGAAGTCGTAATACTATAACCAGAGCAGGGGCCAAACGGCCAAGCTTACCTTCCTTGTCAGTTTTCGGAAAGCGCTTGATACACTGAAATTAACTGCACCACGTGCTGCAACACAATAATTTGTTCATTAAATGTGGTTCATGGTGAGGGTTCCTGTATTCATGTCCTAGTTCATGAACCAAGGGCAACGTATGAGTGGCCAAGTAAGTGGTCCTGACAGTTGGGATACCAGTTACTTTGGAATAAGGTTGGGCATCTCGGACAGAGTGGTGGCGACCTTTGTGCTCAGACGGCAAAGACTACCAAATCCACTGGTTAGTCCCTCGACCGTTAGGGATAAAACCCAGTGGGACCCTGGGCAAGTAGGTCTAGCAATCTGCTTCCTAGGTACTTCAATATCATGCTGGCAACAATCAGAACAAAGTGCCTCGGACCTTTGGAGGTGATGGAGTCACACCTCTAATTGACAGACCAGGGACTCCTCAGATACGACTTGGCAAACGATCTGGAATGAGATGGGGAGCTATTAATATCAATGGGGACTATACTGGGAAGAAGGTAGAGCTGGCGGAGGCTTCAAGTAAGATGGAGTTGGATGTTTTAGCTGTTAGTGACGTTAGAGTAAGGGGAGAGAGAGAGAGAGAGAGAGAGAGAGAGAGAATGGGAGAGGACGAAGTCGGAGAATACAAGGTCTACCTGTCAGGAGTCAAAGTAGGAAGAACACAGTGGGGTGTAGGATTTTACATCAGGAAATCAATCGAACCCAACATAATTGCAATAAGGTATGTAAATGAACGACTGTTTGGGTAGAAACTGTGGCAGTGTGACAGTGTATTCACCCTGTGAAGTGACAGATCAAGATGAGATGGACAGATTTTACAACACACTTAGTGATGTAGTTGTTAGAGTGAAGGATAAGGATAGTGTTTTCCTCATGGGTGATTTCAACGCCAGGATAGGAAATAGAACAGAAGGTTATGAAAAGGTTATGGGTAAGTTTGGAGAGGATATGGAGGCCAACAGGAACGGAAAGTAACTCTTGGATTTCTGTTCCAGTATGGGCTTAGTTATCACAAACTCCTTCTTTAAGCATAAGAACATTCACCGCTATACTTCGGAAGGAAGGGGAACCAGATCTGACTATATAATAACAGACCAGGAATGCAGGAAGATAATCAAGGACACACGTGTTTTCAGGGGGTTCTTCGATGACACTGATCATTATTTAATCTGCAGTGAAATTGGTTTAGTGAGGCCAAAAGAGCAGAAAGTCAGATCCATGTGTAGAAGGGTAAGAGAGGAGAATCTACAAGACAAGGAAATTCTGGTAAAATTTGAAAGAAATTGAAGGTGGTCGAGCTTGCACCCCCTTGGTGATTTGGAATGACCCAATACCAAAGATATTTGTATGGTAAAAATACATAGCAATGATCTGGGAAAGGTACCATTTATTTGAATGTAATGATTTACAGTCACTGGAAGAGGAATGGTCAAGGTACAGGGATACACTACTGGAAGCAGCTAGAGAATGTCTTGGAACAGTAGTGTGTAAAGGTAGGATGAAGGAGACAGCCTGGTGGAATGACACAGTCAACGCATCCTGTAAAAATAAAAAGAAGGCTTTTCAAAAATGGCACCATACTAGAAATCAGGCAGACAGAGAAAGTTATGTTGAAGAAAGAAACAAAGCCAAACGGATAATTGCAGACTCCAAGCAGAAATCATGGGAAGACTTTGGAAATAAGCTAGAAATTCTGCGTCAAGCGCCGGGGAAACCATTTTGGAGCGTAATTAGCAGTCTTCGAAAGGGAGGGAAAACAAGTGTTTCGGACAGGTCAGGAAAGCTGCTAGTCAATCCTGTGGATGCCTTGAGCAGATAGAGGGAATATTTTGAAGAATTGCTCAATGTAGGTGATACGTTCAATGATGTGTCAGATTTTCAGGCAGAATGGGATAGGAACGACGATGGAAACAGGATCTCATTTGAGGAAGTGGAGAAAATGGTCAGTAGATTACAGTGCAATAAGGCGGCTGGAGAGGATGAAATTAAGCCGAAACTCGTCAAATACAGTGGTATATCAGGCCTCAAATGGTTAAACAGGATAATTGAGAAGGCATGGGAATCGGGACAGGTTCCGTCTGACTGGAAGAATGCGGTAATCACGCCAATTTTCAAACATGGAAACAGAAAAGATTGTTACAACTATCGAGGTATCTCTTTAATTAGCGTTGTAGGCAAAATATTCTCGGGTATTGTTGAAAGGACAGTGCGAGTATTAATTGAGGACAAGTTAGATGAACATCAGCGTGGGTTTAGGCCTCCTAGAGGCGTCAGGACCAGATCTTTAGCTTACGACAATAATGGAAGTTGAACAGGGAATTGTATCTATGTTTCATAGATCTAGAAAAGGCTCATGACCGTGTTCCTAGGTGGAAGCTACTGTCAGTTCTACAAAATTATGGCATAGGAGGCAGCAGTTAGAGTAGATGGCAAATTAAGCTCATGGTTCAGGGTAGTTTCAGGGGTAAGACAAGGCTATAACCAGTCACCACCGTTGTTCATACTATTCATGGATCATATGTTGAAAACAGTAGACTGGCAGGTCGGGATTAAAGTAGGTGAAAAGAAAATAAGCAGTCTCGCATATGCAAATGACTTAGTTGTAATGGCCGATTCGATTGAACGGTTGCAAAGTAAAATTTCAAAGCTCGCTCAGAGGTGCAAGGATTATGATATGAAGATCAGCATCTCCAAAACAAAAATAATGTCTGTGGGTAAGAGATTTAAATGGATTGACTGCCAAATAGGAGGAACAAAGTTAGAACAGGTAGACAGTTTCAAGTACCTGGGATGTATTTTCGCACAGGATGGCAACATAGTGAAAGAGCTGGAATCGAGGTGCAGCAAAGATAATGCAGTGAGTGCTCAGCTAAGATCATCTCTCTTCTGCAAGAAGGAAGTAAGTACCAAGACTAAGTTAGCAGTCCCCCGCTCTATCTTTCGACCAACTTTGTTGTATGGGAGTGAAAGTTGGGTGGATACCGGTTACCTTATTCATAAAGTAGAGATTACAGATATGAAAGTAGTAAGAATGATTGCAGACACTAATGGATGGGAACAATGGCAGGAGGGTGTCCATAATGGGGAAATCAAAGAAAAACTGGGAATAAATACCATAGATGAAGCAGTTAGAGCGAACAGACTGAGATGGTGGGGTCATGTTACGCATGGAAGAAGCAATTTTACCTAATAGACTCATGAGCTCGCCAGCGGAGGGTAAGAGGAGTCGAGGTAGACCAAGAAGAAAATACTTAGATTAGGTGCAGAATGATTTGGAAGTGAAAGGCATAACATCAGACGAGGTATCAATGTTAGCATAGAATAGGGGATCATGGAGGAATTTTATTAGAGGTATTTTGCTCCAGACTGAACGCTGAAAGACATAATCAGTCTCTAATGATGATGATGATGAAATTAAGTTTTGTTTTTGGCATCTTTCGGAACCCACAACAATCATTGTTAAGAACGAAACGGAATGCGTACTCAGTTCGTTTTTGTATTCGTAATTCAAACCTTGATCTGTGCTTAAAGTAATGAGCATATACCTAATTCACTACTTTAGGGTTTCCACTGTGCTATATCTGTAGATACTATTGTGTCGCTATCAGTCACTGTTAGAAATTGTCTGTCATTCCACCTATGATCACATTTATAGTCGGTATCACAACACTGAAGTGTCTGTGCTCGAGGAAGTACCCAGATCTTTTCTTCTTAAGGGTGGTGGAGATAGGGGCGTAAATTAACATTCTTCAAGAACATAACACCTTTATGGAAGCCCCTTCATTATGAAACAACAACCGTTTCATAGCATTATAGACGCATCTTCAGGGGAATAGCATTTATTTCATAGGGCTAAAGAAAATTACGTTTAATTTGTAAACCCTATCGAAATGTTAAACTTCATACCGTTAAATTTGAAATATATACATAGTCACAAAAGGTCTATTATTTTTTTTACTCCTTACTGAACGCTGCAGTCCACTTACGAAGAGACATACAAATGACGCCTACAGCAGTTATTGGATAAATTAGTTACTGAAAAGTGCTTTCCGAAGCTCATCACCAAAGAAAACGATTTCAGAATTCCAGATTTCGAATGAACATCTGTAAAGTGAGCGACACAGAAATGTGTATCCTCGAAGTAGTGAAGGAAACAGCTATAAAAACTTAAGTCTTCCGCTTCACCAGTGCACTGATGCGATAACTCCATTCTAAACTGTGATATACAACAACTCGTTCAACGAAGGATAAGAACTCAAACACTGAAAAGTATCATAGGTCAAGACCTGTATTCAAGCAATGAAATAGGAGTAACCAGCTAAATAATAGGCCTAGATCAGTGACGTCTATTTCCAGCCAGGTTTTGGAACTTTTAATAACTTTATGAATTATCTAGAACCGACCCATCTATTGATCCATGGTTAACACGGATTTAGAAACAACCGCTTTTGTGAGATGTGACTAACTCATATAAAGTGATGAGTAGTATCGACAAGGAATCTCAAATTTATTCCATATTTCTAGATAACAGAGGGTTTTGACACCCTACGTCACGAGCGGCTATTAATCAAATTGCGTCGTTCTGGGATAGCATATCTGTGATTGCATTTGCTGTCAGAGAGGCCACAGGTCATAATAACTAATGCAAAGGCATCGACAAGCAGAGGCGATAAGTAGCGTTCTTCAGAATAATGTTATTGGTCTTCAGAAATTGTTTATCTACGTAAATCTCTGGGACAAATTCCAAGCAGCATCTTATGCCGTTTGTAGATGTTGCTCACATTTACCATGCAGTTCAGTTAGAAGATCTAAAAGAAATGCGTAACTCCAATGAATCCCTTAAAATGATAAAAATGTCAGATCGAAACGCCATTCATTCAACTACATATCTAGGTATTACTCCTACGATATACTTAAATCGAAAATATCTTGTATAAAATGTTATGGCGAAGACGATTTAAGGATTGCTTTTTATTGAAATATTATTTATAAAATGCAGCAAAACCACTAAAGAGACTTTAAATACGCTGGCCTGTACTATTGCGCGCTTTGGAGATTCCTGATTACATAGGATTGATGGGTTAGTCGAAGGATTACAAAGAAGGACTGCTCGGTTTGTATTACAGCGATAGAGGAGAAATTGCCAAGGAAATGATACAGGACTTGGAGACGAAATCATTACAACAAAGGTATTTTCCGTTGCGACGAATTGATTAGAGTTATCCTCCGAATGCTAAAATATATTGTTGACGCTCACTTACACTGGGAAAAATGACCATCATAAAAAAAAAAAAAAAAAAAAAAAAAAAAAAAAAAAAAAAAAAAAAAATCAGATCTCGAACTGAGAGATTTGTGTGATCTCTCTTCCCGCGTTCGTAAATGGGATGGTAAACGTTTTCTTTCTGAGATTCTCACACCATGCCATTAAGAGTTCATCTTGGAGAAAGTTACCTATAATTGATTTTTGTGATAGCTACACGTTATACGAAGACTCTGAGGAGTACTAACGTGGACTGAAGGTGGGCCAAGTTATGGCGAGAAGGAAATTAATTTCTTAGAGAGTGATGGAACACTGTAACATGGAAACACTGACAAGAACAAGGGAAAGGATGGCAGGACGTCTCAAAACATCCGGGAAGAGCTGGAATACATTCGACAAATGACTGAAAGGTGCAAATGCTACCCTGCAATTATGACTTAGGCGCAAGAGAGGACTACATGGTGTCCGCGAGTGATTACTGAATAAACAGTGGCAGATACATGTAACATGAATCTATTTTGACTAGGTCGGCTTCTGTAGTTGAGTAGTCAACGTAGATGTCTGCAATAGTGAAGTCCTGGATTCCATCCCAGTTCTGGCAGTGATTATTCATAGTTGGTACAATATGCTCCCCAACATCACAACCGTATGTCCCGAAATGCATAGGATGACGCGACAGGTGACAGAGATCCCCTGGGCCTTCACGGCCAGTGTGAAGACCTCAAGATATCAGAAAGGAGCTTTATCGCTAAATCTTGGCTTTCGTTCGCTAACCTGTACCCCCTAAGCACGACTTGAGACCCGCCTTCGATATTTTATTTCCGCCAGTACTTCTTCCATACATTCGAAAATCCTGAAGGATAGTACGGAAAAACGGTTTAGCGATAGCCTATGGGATTGTTTCCAGATTTAATCTTACGCTGTGGTAAGGATAGTGTGGCAGTTGGAAATTTCATGGCAGATTACATTTGTGTGCCAGACAAGGACGAGATTCCAGCACTGTAAAAAGCACACGCACCACTGTAGGGTGAAAAATGATTCTGTAAATAATTCTAGGCTGCAGTGTAGAAAATACCTTCTTAAACGTAGTGAAATTACGAGGCTGTTACATTAATGCAGTGTTCTTTTTTATAATTTTAAATACTAATATTAAAATTTGGGTCGTTTGCATATTTTTGTCACCGACATATCGCAATTTTCAAAATGGGACTGGATACAGAGGAAGAAAATAGATTTACTGTATTGGATAAACTTACGGAAAAATGTGGACGTAGAATTCACATTGTGGTTCAAGCAACTACAAAACAATATATCTCAACGCCGCGTCATATTAATCATGATACTAAAGTAATTTAGTATTGTAATATTACTGTCCTCAACTGTAACTATGTTTACATATTTAAATTAATCTAGAATTCATCAGTTATTTCATTGTCGTTTGCTAAAGTAGTAAGTGGATGATTCAACTTTGATTCAAAACAGTTCGCTGCACTATTTTCTAAACTCTTGTGGGAATTATCCTCGATGTAAGGTTCCAATCTTGTGGAAATCACATTTGAGAATGATGGGAAAGATCCGTTGAAACTAGTAATCTTGCAGTAACGTAACTGAAAATAGCAATAACTGTTCCATGTAGGTTCATTGCATATATAATCTTCGTTATAAACTAGTGGACGCCTACCACTAACTCCAATAATGATGACACAATTACTAATATTAATGCATGTTTTGTGGTCTTCTTTGCGCATAGTGGTTTGATGCAGTTCTCCACGTTACCCTATCCTGTGCAAGCCTCTTCATCTGAGAAAACAAACGGCAGCCCACATTATTTTGAATTTGCTTTCCTTATTCGTCTCTCGGTCTCCCTCTACGATTTTTACCCAACGCACTTTCTTCTAAGTTGACGATTGCTTGATGTCCCTGAGTGTGTCCCAACAACCTATCCCTTCTCTTAGAATATGCCAAAAACTCCGAGTCTCCTCAAATCTGTCGAGCACCTTCTCGTTAGTTACGTTATCTACTCATCTAATGTTCACCATTCGTCTGTAGCACACATTTCAAAAGTTTGTATCTTTTTGTCTGAACTCCTTATCGTCCATATTTCAATACTATACTGTACTACACTCCAGAAAAATGTTTTCACAAAGGAATTCCTAACATTTGAATTAACTCATCTACTACTTTTGTTGCCTCATTACCTAATTAAAATCCTTCAGCATTACATGATTTTCTGACACGTTCCATTACCTTTGTATTTATCTTCTTTATGTTCATCTTACAACCTCCTTTCAAGACACTGTCCTTTCCATTCAAGTGCCCTTCCAGGTCCTTTTATTTCTCTGATAGAATTACTATGTCATCCGCAAACTGCAAAATTTTTATTTCTTCTCCCTGAATTTTAATTCGCTTTCCAAGTCTCGCCTTGCATTCTTCACAGCTTACTCAATGTATTGACTGAACAATACTGGGGAAAGACTACAATCCTGTCTTTCTCCCTTCCCAACAACTGCTTTTCTTTCATAGCCTTCGGCTCTTACACTGCTGCCTGATTTAAGGTTTAATATAGCTCTTCGGTCCCTATATTTTGCGCGTGCTTCCTTCGGAATTTCAACGCGTGTATTGCATTCATCACTGTGAAAACCTTTATCCAGATCTACAAGTGATAAAACCGTAGCTTTACCTTTCCGTAACCTATCTTCGAAGATAATTCGTAAGGTATTGCCTTTGTTGTTCCTACATTTCTCCTACTTCCAACCCGATCTCCCCCAAAGTCGGACTGCACCAGTTTCCCAATTCGTCTATAAATTATTCGTGTTACAACTTTCCATCCATGACTTACTTAACCGATAGTTATGTAATTTTCACATTTGTCTGCACTTGCTTTCCTTGGAATTCGAAGTCGTAGGGTATTTCCTATGTATCCTACATCTTGCTGATGATGGTTGTATAGGAATGCAATACAATGTTGAGTGCATAACGATTATGTTTAATGGATAAGGCTTATGAAGCAAAGTGACGTCAGGGGAAGTAGGATGGATCTCCAGGTGTGCGGTGGATTATTAATAATTACGGCGAACCTTAAAGTTGTGACGGCTCGCTGTTGCAGCCCAAACTCCGCCCCAGACGCTAACACCAAACAATGTTTATCGCTTATGACAGGTTTAGTGCCTTTAGCGACGTTGCCCATCCTCCCACGTCGACTCTACGTCGCTCCGTGTGGAAACTCTCCAGAAGTTAGGAAGGCTTCCAGTTTGTACCTAGGGCATTTAGATATTTCCTTTTCTTTGTAATTAGATTATGAGTTCCTCAAATTCAAACTGTGCAACGTAAGTTTCAATTTGCTATTAAATTTCCACTCCTCTTTTAGGTGCTATGGTGAAAGCAGAATCTCCACAATAACTCATGCGAACGCGCGCATTAGATTTATTGTTGTAAACGTTGTAAACGTTGTTCGCAAGAATTTTTTTTTTTAATTTAGACTTAACGCCCCCGTTTCCGGTGAGACAAAAATATGTGAATTAGAAAATAATACTTTTAGTGTAGAGAACCAAACTGTCGGTAAGTAAACGAGGAAGTGTACATTCCAAAAATGTATGTGTAATAATTCGGTGATACTGTAGATAACACATACAGAATATTTGTTTGCTGCTCTCAAGTTTTACTTGTGTGAACGATGTGTTACCGACGCTACTCATTTGTAATTTTACGATTAATATGTTCCATATTCGAAACGCACCAATATTTCGGAATACATCGCAAATGATTGCTAGATAGGTTTATTTAGCATTAACGTGAAACACGGACGTGATGAAATCAAAATGAAGAACTAAATTTGCAAAAGCTGACTCATAGTACATTACAGATAATGAGAATATAAAATAGCTGGACGATATGTAAATAAGGAACTTTTCCATCTAATCGGTCATTTTAATAATTAAAATATTCTTTTCAAATATTGACAGTTTTTCACAGTTATGTCAAAGAAATAAGGGAATGGAAAATTGGCCGGCCGCGGTGACCGAGCGCTCTGCGCCGCGCCAGTCACGGTCCGCACGGCCACTACGGTCGGGGGTTCGAATCCCCCCTCGGGCATGGATATTTGTGCGTCCTTAGTATTAGCTAGTTTATAAGTAGTTTGTAAGTTTAGGGACTGATGACCCCGTTGGTAAGTCCCATAAGCTCTACAAACATTTGAACATTTTGAACATGGAAAATTGGAACGCGCCGCAACCATGTCGAAATGTCAGAAAGGATGGCGCAAACTTACACGGTTAAAAGTACAGGAAAAAGAAGGAGAAAAAAGAGGTAACATGCGCCCGAAAAAGAGCAGTTTGTGAACATATGGTTACAACTGCCACTGAGTGACCTCCAATGAAATGGAGGTGAAGCAGAAAAATGTGTTCCAGCCTGGCGATGTAGAATACTTGGAGGCCTCTTGCATTTACTGCATTTCCAGGACGAATGGAGTTGGTTATATGTTATTCGTGGTATTACGAAGAAGGGAAGAATAGGTGTAAAATAAATAGTAGTAGTTCCCACGCATATAGGCTAACTCATTTTATTTCTGATGTTTACAATGGATGACTGGACCGTAGATACATGTACTTTATTAATAGATCAATTATTTATTAGAAATTCTGCGAAATTTGCCGACTTAAGCCGGACTTTAAAAGTGGAAGTCCCAGGTACGGATCCCGGTCCACCCAAATTTTCATTTGTCACAAATTAAGAGACTGCCTTCGGATTCAGAAAGTATTACAGTATGCTGTTTACCCACATGATGTGATGAGTGCTATAGACAAGGGATGTCAAATTTATTCCGTATTTCTAGCTTTACGGACGGCTTTCGACACTGTACCTCACAAGCGTCTTGTAATCAAACAGCGGACTTATGGAATATCGCCACAATTCTGCGATTGTTTTCGTGATTTCCTGTCAGACAGGCCTCAATACGTTCTACATGACGGAAAGTCATCGAATGGAAATGGAGTGACATCTGTCGTTCCCCAGGGAAGTATTATAGGGCCCATACTGTTCCTTATTTATATTAACGATTTAGGAGACAATCTGTGTAGCTCTCGTAGGTTATTCGCGGATGATGCTGTCACTTATCGGTTAGTAAAATCACCAGAAGACCAAAGCAATTGCAAAATGATTTAGATATCTGCTTTATGCAAAAAAAAAAAAAAAAAAAAAAAAAAAAGGCAATTCTCCTTTAATAATGAGAAGTCAGAAGTAATCCAGTAGACCACTAAAAGAACTCCATTAAACGTCAGTAACACGATTAAGTCAGTCAAAACTACAGGCTGTAAAATCAACTAAATACCTAGCACTAACAATTACGAAAAACTTAAATTGGAAAGAAAACCATAGAAAATATTGTACGGAAAGCTGTCAAAGACTATATTTCGTTGGCAGAACACTCTGAAGGAGCAACAGTTCTATTAAAAAACCGCCTACACGACACTTCTGCGTTCTATTTTGGAATATTGTTTCGCATTGTGGGATCCCCAACAAGTGAGACTGACTGACGATTTAGAGAAAATTCAGAGAAGGGCAGCTCGTTTCGTATTATCGGGATGTGTCACGGAAATAATTCGCAAGTTGGGGTGGAAAATATTAAAATAAAGGCGTTACTTGTTGCAACGAGATCTATTTGCGAAATTTCTTTCGCCAACTTTGTGTTCAGAATGAGAACATATTTTGTTAGCAACCACTTACATGGAAAGACATGACCATAAAAATAAAATAAATCAGGTCGAAAACGGAAAGATTTAGGTGTTTCTTTTTTCCGCGAGCTATTACAGAATGGAACTGTAGAGAAACATCATAAGAGCGCTTCGATGAACCGTCTGCCATGCACTTCCATAATGTCCTAATGTTTGTAAAACTGTTGCTCAAGAACCTTTGACCATTTCATGTAACAAAAAATACTTCTGATGAAGACTTCCTTAGTTGAAGCCGAAACCACGGCTAAGTAATTAACCTGTAAATCTGAAACCAATGCACTGTATTTTTAATGTTATTCCCTTACGAACGGTTGCTGCTTGAAAATCCATGTTTAAAATTGTAACCCCCGTATGTATAACACAAAAAATTCCCCAAAACTATTATTTCCATCGACAGTAAAGTTGTATGGTCACTATGGTCCCGACATAGTCGGTTTTCTGTACATATGTGAACTGACTACTGATGTAGATTGTAAGTGGCGCAGTAATCTCTGGAAGTTCGATTGTAGAGTAAGCGCTCTGGCTGCGAGAAAGTCAGTCGCGAGCTGTGTTGGGAGAGAGAGTTGCCTGTAGTTGCGTTTTGGGTGAGGTAGCGCGAGAACGCTGTTGGAGAAGGCATTTGTTAAGTATATGTTGCAGCATGCCATTATTGTAATGCATGAAGTTAATTTAATTTTTTGTAATATTTTTCTACTTCATATTTTTTTAAGAATACATAATAAATTGAAATGTTTGTATAGTCTATGGGACTTAACTACGGGGTCATCAGTCCCTAAACTTACAAACTACTTACGAACTAGGACGGCACAAATATCCATGCCCGAGGGGGGATTCGAACCCCCGACCGTAGTGGCCCTGCAGACCGTGACTGGAGCCCCTCAGTCTCCTCGGCCACCGCGGCCGGCAATATACATAATATTCAATTTTCGTTCTGCGGCCTCATTTGGTATTTAGTTTCACCCTTCCTTTCATTTTTATTTTCATTTATGATTATTGTTGAACTTAATTACCATCTACCTATCATTTCTGAAAATTTTAATACTGAAATACTGCTTGCTATTTCATGTTTCCAGTTTTGTAATAAGAAGATACAAGGTAAGTCAGTTTTTTATTTACCTTTGTCCCAGTGAGATTGTTTCCCCCTTTCATTATTCAAGTCAATCAGTTTCGTTGTACCCTTTGCGAGTACCTTCGACAGGGCCATAAATTTTAATGTTTGTGTTTTCCCCTACTTCCCGTGCGTGCCCGTTGCGCATATTAATGTTTTTTAAGATTTACCTCGTTGGTCGTAGTCACTACATTGTTCGGTTTCTAAAAGTTCAGTTTTGCACCCATTCAACTAATAACACCTGCCGTTCGTATGTTGCTGCGATATCCTTGGAAATATCAGGCTTATGAACAACACTACAGTTTCAGAAAATTTCCCGCTCTTTCAGACAAATTTACTAGACGAATCAACCCATCAGATTTTATGTCACATGAAATGGACAAAGGTTCTTGAGGAACAGAGATCATGTTCAAGTTACAAATGTAAAGCTGCAAGCCTCAAGATTAAAGCGAATACATTTCGTGCCACATACGCGACCCATAGCGGCGCGTTTTAGTTACACGAAATGTATTCGCTTTAATCTTGACGCTTGCAACTTTACATTTGTAACTTGAACTGAGCTTTGTTGCTCAAGAACCTTTGTCCATTTCATGTAACAATTTTTTTTAATATCTGATGAAGCCTTCTTTAGTTGAAGCAGAAGACCATGATTAAGTAATTAATCTCTAAATTTGCAACCGAAGACCTGTATTTTTGAATGTTAATTCTTCACGAACGGTTGCTGTTTAAACAGCCATGTTTGAAATTTTAACCCTCGTATGTGTCATATATATATATATATATATATATATATATATATATATATATATATATATATATATATAATTTCAGGGTGTTTCACTAAGTTTGCTTGCCTCTGTAACTTATAAAATAATAGGTGACGGGAAATTTTAATGCGGTAGGTCAACACAAGAAATGTTACACTTTCTCCGGAGCTATGAACATAGTTTATTGTATCATTTTCCAAAGACTTACAGCACAAAGATATAATTTTTTAAATTGAACAATAGTTTTTTTTCTATCGTGCATTGGAATCGTTGAAACTAGCTGCGTCCAAATTAATTTAAACTACATTCCTATCACTGTTAGTTTGGGAGCTACAACCCTTCAAAGTTTCAGGGGCAGATACCACACGCTGTACATAATGCATGGCGGTGGGAAGTTGATTTACATGAGTTGTTCAAATGTGTGTCCATGTTCCTCAATGCACAATGCAATGCGCCATTGAAAGGATCTGCTGACGAGATGTAACATCGCCGGTGTGACGGAGCGACATGCGTCCTCGATGCGCCGTTTCAGATCATCTGGGGATGTGGGCTCATTGACATAAACACGATCCTTTAGATATCCCTCCAAAAAGAAATCTACTGCTGTTAAATCGGGCGACCTTATAGGGCCATGAATGAGGATCATGTCGCTCCATCCATCTTCCTGCAAACCTGTTGTTTAGTTCTTCCACAACAGCACGCGCAGAATGGGCTGGGTGACCATCGTGCTGCATCCACATATGGACTCTCGTGTGTAGACAAAGATGTTCAAGGACCCACCCAAACTGTCGGCTATAAAAGCTCGATAGTTCTCACCTGTCAGTGTACCTGGGAAGTAGTGTGGACCGATGATTTCTCCCCAAGGATTCCACACCACAAGTTAATAAATCACCTACGTTGACGGTCGACAGATCGTACCCACCGAGGATTGTCTGCGGCCCAGGAGTGCATGTTATGGCGATTCACTGCACCATAATTTGTGAACGTGGACTCATCAGAGAACATAACACTTTGTAAAGACTCCAGCGTGAAATTACGCATGGCACACTCACAGAATGTTCCCATGCAGCTCCTGGGTCAGTGACAGGCCGTACGGGTGAAACCTGTGGCCGTGTGCTATACGCCACACAGATGTGAGACTGAAACCAGCGACTGCAGCAATGGCTCGTAAGCTGACATGAGGATCGTGGTGTAGTGCAGCTAAAACAAACCGTCTTCTCACTTCTTGCATGTCTTCATCTGTTACTGCGGTGCATTACCAAGCTGCCTGTTTCCCGAAGTCGTTGTTCACACGTAAGAACGTAATGGCTGCCGGGGCTCTTCGCCTAGGATATCTCACGGCATACGCCGTGACTGCTTCAGTGGCATCGTGTCGGCATTCGCCGAGCATCAGCAACATGTCAACGTACTCACTGTTCGTGTATGCTATCGCCATCCGATGTCAGCAACTGTGGTATATTGAGCCCGGTTGTTTGTGTGGCTCCAACTGTCGGGTGTTCGGCCGTGTGCGGCAACAGTCGCCAGTCTAACAGCGCTTCGAGGAAGCTTCTCGCCCCGTGACAACGGCGACGTTAGAACTCAGCCGCACCACATTTATAGAAGGCGCATAGCATTATGCACAGAGTTTGTGGTATCTGCCCCTGCAACTTTGAAGGGTTGTAGCTCCCAAAATAGGAACGTAGTTTAAATTGATTTGGACGCAGATGGTTTCAACAAATTCAATGCACGATAGAAAAAAAACTATTGTTCCATTTAAAAAATTATATGTTTGTGCTGTGTCTCTTTTGAAAATGATACAATAAACTATGTTCATAGCTCCGCAAAAAAGTGTAACATTTCTTGTGTTGACCTACCGCATTATAATTTCCCGTCACCTATTATTTTATAAGTTACAGAGGCAAACACACTTAGTGATATATACACCACAAATCTATTGAAACTTCCTGGCAGATTAAAATTGTGTGCCGGAACCGGGACTCGAACCTGGGAAATTTGCCTTTCGCGGGCAAGCGAACTGCCGACTGTGTTATCCCGACACGACTCACGATGCCGCCTCACAACTTTACTTCCGCCAGCACCTCGCCTCCTACTTTGCAAACTGCACAGAAGCTCTCCTGCGAACCATGCAAGACTAGCACTCCTGGAAGAAAGGATATGGTGGAGACATGGCTAGCCACAGCCAGGAAGTTTCATATAAGCGCACACTCCGCTGCAGTGTGAAAGACTCATTCTGGCACAAAACTATTATTTCCATCGCCGGCCGCGGTGCCCGAGGGGACTGAGGCGCTCTAGTCACGGTCTGCACGGCCACTATGGTCGGGGATTCGAATCCCCCCTGGGGCATGGATATTTGTGCCGTCTTTAGTCTTAGCTAGTTCGTAAGTAGTTTGTAAGCTTATGGACTGATGACCCCGTAAAGTCCCATAAGCTATAAAAACATTTTTTATTATTATTTCCATCGTCAGAAAAGTTACACTTATTATTATTATTATTTGTAGTGGCTAATTTTTACATGATCCTAACTTTCATAAAACAGGTGCTACTTGAGGGTTCTGTGCCTATCTGAATCTGAAAATTTGTGATCACCCAAAATGTACTCTCACGAGACCTCACAGCAGGTGTCTACGCGGCAGAGAGGAAGTGCGCTGAACGTCGCAGTAAACGTCGCTGGTGACCGGTGGCGCAGCCCTAGATCGGTGTGCCGCCCTGCTCTGGCTCATCCCTTATTCAGGTAGGCGTCGCGTGGGCTCTGCTGCGGGGTTCTAGCGCGTGGTGCGCGCCTGCCACGCAGCATCGCGGCGCGGCATCGCCCGGGCGTAGCTATTTGTCGCCGCTAAGCGGCTCACGTCTGCGTGGATTACGGTCCGCCTCTCCCACCACCGCGCGGCAGCGGCAGGAGGAGCCACTACCCAGCCGCGAATTCACTTTCCTTTTACGTAAACGACGTCGCCGCGACAGTTTATAGGCGGCGGCGCCAGCGCTGAAACGCCGAAATATTAGCTGAGTGCACGGAACCCGCTTAGTGGCAAACCCATAATCTGTTGTACATTGCGCCTTATATAATAGCCGATAAAGCTGCGCCTACCCCCTTTTTTATGAACTCCTTTGGTCGTATATTAGCTGACGTAACGCGAATGTAATCTCTTCAGTGTTACTCACTGAAAATAGTGAGGTATCATACACAATAAACATATGCTAACATATTCAGATATTTCTTACAACTGTAATTTGCGTGTGATACATTACGGCACTTTTTCGTCTCGAATATGTCCATGACATTAAAGATAAACGTGAAGCAATGAATTAAAATTTGTGATACGGCCGGGAATCGAACCCTGACCTCCATGCTTACTAGGCAGACGTCTTACTGTTACACCACCACACCATTAACGACTAAGAGGCCTCGGAATAGTCTAAGTACGACTTTCCTCCACATTTATCGTTAATGCCTTGGACATATTCGAGACGAAAACCCGTCTCAGGGTTTCTTGATTTATGTTTAAGTTCATATTTATATCATCTTAGCATTCCACTATGTCCATTGTAGAGGTGCTACTCCGCTACATGGAGAGCCGTGGCAGTAGTGACAATTATCTATGGAACACAGAAGCAGAATTAAAATTTGGAGGGAAGTCGAACTTAGACTATCACAAGGCGCCTTAGTCGTTAGTGGTGCGGTCGTCTAACGGTAAGACGTCTGCCTAGCACCGCATCACAAATTTTAATTCATTGCTTCACGTTTATCTTTAATGTCATCATTTAAGGTTCACATGGCATTTACTTGATGCGAGGTACCATTGGGGTATCATAATAGTGACAAAGTCTTTCTCGATGCCCCCTAATACGGCATGTGATCACCACGGACGGCGAGTGCAGCTGGACACCTGCATGGAGTGGAAAGTACGAAGTTATCAGTTCTTTATGGATATTTCGTCATTCTTCCATGAGTGCAATATCCAGCTCTGCACCTGTTGTGGGAGGTGCTGGGCTGGCTGCAATGCACCTGCCAAGTGCATACCAGACATTCTCAATTGGGCTTAAGTTTGGTCAAGAAGGTGGTCACTTCATTCGTTCAGTTCGCTCAGCAACAAGCGTGTTGTACTCCAGTGCAGTTCAATGGGGACGAAAATTATCTTCCACGACAATGTATCCATCTCCAATGGCGCCATCGAAAGGAACAGGAAAGGTCAAATGATCTCTATACATCTCTGTACCTATGAGCAGTTAGAGCGCCATTACATAGAGGTTCGTAGGTCCGACATTACTGACTCCTGTTCACACCTTTGCGCCTACCATGATACGGTGACGTTTTCGCCACATAAGAAACATTGTGAACCACGGGGTTCTGATTGGCGTGTTTGGGGCCACTGGCGCCAGTTTTGTCTTGGCTATCGATAGTGGTTTCCGTTATCTTTGGTGTGTGTATGCTCGGTGGGTCGCGTGACATCGGAGGTAGAGATTTGCTTAGCGGACACGTGGTGGTGAGGACGAGCCATGCGCAGTGACGGGCGTTTGACAGTTTTTGTTGTCGTTGGCGGTGTCCTGATCGTATGATTCTGGTTTCCGGCCGAGCGACCGTTACACGATGGAATGACCATCAGTGAGTATCCGGGTTGGAAGGATCGTGATTTTCACATGATATAGGTGAAACAATTAAGTCCTCTAACTAGGGAGTTATCAAAAATGGGGTCCCACAAGGTTCGGTCTTGGGTCCTTTGCTGTTCTTAATATATATTAATGACTTGCCATTCTACATTTACGAAGATGATAAGTACTTTTTGCTGATTATACAAGTATAGCTATCACACCTGACAAACAGGAATTAACTGATGAAATAGTAAATGATATCTTTCAGAAAGTTATTAAGTGGTTATCTACAATGGATTCTCATTAAACTTTGATAAAATCCAGTATATACAGTTTCATACAGTAAACGGTACGACACCATTAATAAATTTAGACTCTGAACATAAATCTGTAGCTACAGCATAACATTCAAAAATTTTAGGTGTTTGCATTGACGAGGAATTGAAATGAAAGAAACATATTACAGTCCTCCTGAAACATTTGAGTTCAGCTACTTATGCTACCAGAGTCATTGCAAAATTTGGTGATATTCATCTTACTGCTTTCATAAGGCCAGTTCAACATTGAGTAAAAAAAGTATTAATTGCACAAAAGCGTGTAGTCAGAATAATAGCTGGAGCCCACCGAAAATCATCCTGCAGACGTTTATGTAAGGATCTAGGAATCTTCACTGTTGGTTCATTATATATATTCAGTCAAGAAATTTGTTATTAAGAATCCGACCCAATTCAAATATAATAGCAGACTGATAGCTACAACACTTGAAGAAAGGATGATATTTACTATTCAAGGTTAAATATAACTTTGGCACAGAAAAGAGTGAATTATGCTGCTACAAAAGTCTTCGGTCGCTTACCAAGTAGCATCAAAAGTCTAACAGATAGCCAACTCGTATTTAAAAAGAAAGACTGTTAAGCAATTTGTTGGTATGTCAGTCATTTGTGTACTGAGTTACAGACAGTGCCCATAGACTTGCATTGACTGTGATACGGTATCAACGACATTTCATTAAGTTAGCAGTTGATTGCTTAAAGAAGCCACCAGCTCGGTTTGGGTACCTAAAGAATCATTTCCTCCAGTTTTTTTTTTTTTTTGTGGCTGTACTTTCTTATGTACGGTAACGAGACTGTTAAAACCTTCTCCTGCGTTAGATGTGTCATTAAACGACACTGTAACTAAATAGCATGGAAACTGGGCTTCCGGTTGTTGCTATTGTTTAGCGTTTCAGTTTAACTTATCCAGTACCTAGTTATTTGTTATTATGATTTTAAATTTTAATGTATTGAATTCATTGTATTCTGTCTTGTGGAATCCCATTCTGGTCCCGTCCTTGTATGTTCGCAAGTAACTTATGGCGAGAGAGATGCATGATTACTTGTATTGGAGTTACGTACGTTGGCTGGCGATTTCGATGGAATTATTTACAGTGCTCGGGTCTACGTCGTTCTAACAGGCTACATCACGGCGTGCTCGCTCTTATGATCTTAGTGAAGTATTCTTCGGCGTAATTCTGCGCAGCAGAACGGCATGAAGGCAAAGGTCCCTACATGAAATGTTAAATATGTCTTGCTTTGCTATAAAGTTCATGTTAGTCATGTGCACCTTGCAGTTTGGAAAATCTCTCTTGTGGAAGCCACTGTGTTAACTTTGTACCTTAAGGAAAACCTTTCGTAATTAGTTTTGTAACGTGTCTGGGTACTATTTGTTGGTTTTGACACCAAATGACGAATTTTCTTTTATGAATTTATCAATTGTTTTAAAAAATTGATAGTATGACTTTATATAATAAAAGAAACTGTTTTGGAAATTGAAATAGAAATGTCCTCTTATGAAACAATCAATAAATTCTGGAGCCGCTTCAGCTGTTTTTATTGAGATCCTTTTATGTACAGATCCACAACCGGTTTCGCGTCAGTAGAGACGCATCTTCAGGTGTTTAACTTTTTATTCTCTCGTCATAATAAAAAGTTAAACACCTGAAGATGCGTCTCTACTGACGCGAAACCGGTTGTGGACCTGTACATAAAAGGATCTCAATAAAAACAGCTGAAGTGGCTCCAGAATTTATTGATCGTTTCATAAGAGGACATTTCTATTTCAATTTCCAAAATAGTTTCTTTTATTATATAAAGTCATACAATCAATTTTTCAAAACAATTGATAAATTCATATAAGAAAATGTATTTACTCAGCTGCGGATGCCCCAATTATAAAAAAAAAATCAAATGACGAATGTTCCACACCGAGACTTTGTCTATGCCAGGGTAGCTACTCTAGTTCATTCCATGTGGGCTGTGAGCTCAGTACTCAACTTGAAGATGGGGTGGCAATGAAACAGTGGTCCAGAATGAATAAAAAAAAATAATAAATAAATAAAAAGAACAGTTTATTGGGATTCATTCTTACAAACGGCTGGAGGCGACTGGAGTGTGCGTGCGTGTAGCACACGCTGAGGTGGCGTCCAGCTGACACCACAAGCCTCGTTGTAGCTGACGCGGCTGGTGCGGCTACCCGCCGGCCGCTACGCCCCTGTGTTGCGAAAGGCGAAGTATCGTCCTCGCACCGCGCCGCGCTGCCGCCGCCGCCTCGGAATCTATACTGCGCTGGGCGTTGTCCGGGAGTCGAACCCAGGTCCTCCTCCTCCCGCTGCTGCTGTTTCGCCCTGCATACGGTCACAGGAGCGCTTCAGGTGTGGCCGCGTCCTTTCGTCCACACCACGACCCCGGCTGCAGTCTTAGCGCGCCATGCGTTGACTCGACGCCCGGTTGCACTTCTGCCGAGTCCGGGACCCCGCTGCCCGTTGCGTCAGGCCGGACCGCCGCTATTGCGCAGGCTGCATCTCTCGTCGGGGATGTCGTGTTGATCGTGATGATAGGTTGCTGACCGCGTTGCGTCGAAGTGCTTCCAGCCTGCGACAGACTCAGTTTTGCGATAACAATAATATCAGTTGTTGTCGACGAGAAGCACAGTCCGGGCGGCAGGTGACTGCCCACCGTGGCTGCTTCTCTCTCTGCCGTGGCTGACTCTCTGACGAACCTGTCTTTTTCGCCTGTATTCATGCGACGAGGTTGATCCCGTCGAACTGTGTTTCACAGATTTGGCATAGCTGATCTTTGCTTCACGTAACTGGTCTCCTACTTCCGATCAGGTATGTCACAGCCACCTTTAAGCAATACGGCTGTCAGGCAGTTAAGCAGTACGGAGCCCTCGCCGACCTACTTGTGTCACCAGAAGCTTCGCCGAGCCGCTCAACTTCATTTGCTGAAATCGTAAACGTTCCTGCCCTGCTCTACTTTAAGTCACACGCCTGATGTCAACACAACACCGCTTCCATGTTCAACTTATGCGTTACAGTTCACTCGCCACTCGTTAACTTTTCATATCAAGTCTAAATTCGCCCTATCCCCTACAGTTTCATGGTAATTTTCGTTTAAAATCAGTCGAAATTTTCATTTTCTTCTGACTGAGGCGTGTAATTTAAACTGCTCCTCTTTCCTTTGTTGATGTCGAAAAGAAAAGCCGTATATGACGTAACATTATATAGGCACAAACAGCGAAATTATGGTACAGATTTGAAGGAAAACCATTTATAAATTTTATGATGTTTCTTAAAAAATACATATTTAAACCTACCGCCTTAGGACGTCTACTGATAGGCTACGCTTCCATGTAGTTTTCCTCAATAAATCCCTATCCTGTAGTGATGGTTACAGATTGTGCCGAGTTCCACGTTCCCCCCAGATGGGAAAGGGGCTAAATACAAAATGTCACGTGTGAACAGAACAAGGAGCCTTTCGTTACGACTAAAATACTGATATGCCTCCGTTCTGTTGGCTAAAAGGTGTCGTGATTTTAATGTTGTACACGCCATAGACCTCCGTGCATAGAGGGCACATTCCCGAAGACGTTTTGGACTGTTTGTGTTGATATTGCGCGTCCTGTTGATGCCGGAGGGCTGCTTTGCAGCTGAGTTGCGTTCAGCCTCCTCTGTCGACGGACTGTTAATCGGAGATAACGGTCATCTCTTGCCGATGATGCCTGTTGAGGACCTTGCCCTTGGTTTCTTTTAATGGTTCCTTTTGTCTGAAATCACAAACTATTCGACCAAACTGCAATGGTCATGCCGTTTGGCATGCCGTTCCAATTTATTTCTTCCATACTACTAATTTGTTTCAGGACACACATTTATGAAAGTATACATGAGATATGAGGTCACAAACCATTAGGAAAATGAAAGACCACACTAATATGCAAGAGTTTTCGATTTATTACGTGTTTACTACCAACTGGATTAGCGACACATTTTATATATAGTATACAGATATTCCACAGGATATACATTCAAAATTATATCATAGTACATTTCACATATCAATGAAATGTATGAAATGTATTATTTCATTACTACTAACTCCATTAAGTACAAATTTCGATGACAGTTTCCTAATGTTTACGCCTCTGTGACGTTATAAAGATAAAAGCGGCTTGAAAACACTGACAGAGAGAAGTGTAGTAGGTGAGTGACAGAGAGGGAAGAAGGAGATGGCCAGACATAAGAAAGGAGTAAATAGACATTCTGGCGAATACGAGAGTAAAAGCTAGTTATGAATATCTTATTGGTACGACGCAGTGTTAGGATATTGACGTCTACGAAACTACAGACGCCACAAATTAATATTTCAAGGATGTGACGCAATGGCAGGATAGTGATATGTGCCTTGCCATCCAATCACAAATTTTAATCCTGAAGCGATTTATGTAAGCTGATATAGCTAAATGCTCCAATTGTCAGCTTTGCGTGCAGTGAACAATGGCTAAAAAGAGTTTTTTGTTCACGGCCATGCAGCGAACGTAAGCTTTTCTGAGCCGCGTAAAATAAAAGGTAGACTTTCTCTGTGCCTCTGCTTCAGAAATGAGACACTGAAATTAAATCTACGTTTTTTTCCCTTTATTTCAGTAACTTTACGGACGCTGAGGAGTTGTTATCGTTGTTTAGCACTTCATATGTGTAGTAAATGCGTGTATAATGATAGTAGGATGGACAGTAAAATATATTTGTTCATACATCAAACATACAATTAAACTCTTGGACAGCAATCGACAATCCCAGATCAGAAGCACGAAGAACGTCTGAATCGTTGTGGCAATGCGTGCTTAGGTACGATTGAGGATATAATGGCAAAAAAACACTTCATCAGGGGTATTTGGCAGACGGAAATTTTGGCAGGACTGTAAGCGTGTGTACATGGCCGATATGGCAAAGAACCACACGTTTAATTATGAATGATAGCAACTACAAATAAAGTGTGGTTCTTTTTTTAACAGAACCGTTTCGTTTTAATGACAATAAAACATCTGAAATGGTCTTTATTAATAGAAATCTACAGTTTTTTTTTAATTTTATTTGTTAAAACAGTTCGTTAGCGAAACATTTACATGTTTCCCACTCACGCCCCAGCATCGACGTGCAACGGCTCAACTGGTGCGGTCCGAAGATTACTTGGACTGGCAGACCGCCATCTTCATCGATAGATTCAGCCTGCACACAAGTAATGGTCGTTTTATGATCGACGTAGATCAGGGGAGCGCTGTTTCACAGAGTGCATCCGTAACGATACACTGACCCCAACTCATGACTTACCATCTGGTATCCTAAAAGCTGCAATTCTATCGAGTGCGACTCACTAAACCATAACTCTTGCAGAACTACGTGAACAGTGTATCCCAAAATAGTATCAGCCATCGGTATGATCGAATGGATGCCGAAATCAGCAACTGCATTGCCACCTGTTGAGGCTACTCCATGTGCTAATATGGGTGTTTCAGCGTGTATCGACACCTGGCACCTCAATAACCCTTCAGCTATTTATCCGTAAGGTTAATTATTTGATGTACTTCATAGTCACTGTTTCAGGAATATACACTTCTGACCATTAAAATTGATACACCATGTAGATGACATCCTACAGACGTGCGAAATTTAACCTACAGGAAGAAGATGCTCATATGCAAATGATTAGCTTTACAGAGCATTTACACAAGGTTGGCGCCAGTGGCGACACCTACAACGTGCTGACATGAGGAAAGTTTCCAACCGATTTCTTACACACAAACAGCAGTTGAACGGTGTTGTCTGGTGAAATGTAGTGATGCCCCGTGTAAGGAGGAAAAATGCGTACCATCACGTTTCCGACTTTGATAAAGGTCGGATTGTAGCTTACCGCGATTGCGGTTTGTCGTATCGGGGTCATCAGTCCCTAAACTTAAAAACTACTTATGAACTACCTTATACTAAAGACGGTGTTATGTTCTGCTAGTATCATTTAACAATATATACTTGCTACTTAACTACCATTTACCCCTCTGTTAGATCCATGGCCAGTCATTAATGCTGTCTCCTGAGGTCAAAGTTAATCGGTAGTTCATTACTGTAATGCCCGTTCTAGTAATGTGGTAAGGCCTAAGGATGCATAAAAAAGGATCGAGTAAAACATTTCCATTATTACATCGTGTATGAATTTAAATTCACGTCGTTTCCTGTCCAGTTCATAACAGTATAAATGGCAATATGTACAATTTTTTCACATAGCAGTACGTCTACTGGATTCTGATTGAGAAGAAGGCTCCAAAAAAGTCCGAATATTGTAATACTAATGGACCAATCTACGTTGGTCATAAGTCCCTGGTCTTAAAAACTACTTAAAATAACTAACCCAAGGACAACACATACATCTATGCCCGATGCTTGCAATGAAATTCCGACTCACTCTCGAATGCATCATGGAGATCATGGTGAGAGTCCAGAATCCGATGGTTTGTGAATACTTGCCAGGATTAAAGCCGCGCATCGTTGCTTTCTTTGAGGCCGCAGGCGGAGATGTGAGATATATTGGAGACACCTGATCTGACGACGGGATATCGTGCCAGCGTCGCTCAGCGCACTGAGCCAGTGGCGAACGCCTCTTGATGGTTGGAAGGAATGTTTCTACCCGCTGACACGGTAAACACCGTTGATCGCATACGAGACTTACGAATATTTTAACTATGCGAAAGCCCGCCGTCGCAAGTACTTACATAATCCAGTCTTCTAAGTCTACATAAATAATCTGCAAGTCACATTGAATTGTATGGCAGAGGGCTGATCGTACCGTTTTTATGATATTTCTCTACAGATGTTGTTGTAGTTGTTGTTGTGGTCTTCAATCCGCAGACTGCTTTGATGAAGCTCTCTACGCTACTCTGTCCTGTGGAAGTCTCTTCATATGAGAATTCGTTCTTTTGAATCTGCTTACTGTATTCGTCCCTCGGTCTCCCTCTACGATTTTTACCCTACACGCTTCCTTGACGATTCTTTGATGTCTCAGAATGTGTCCCACGAATATATCCCTTCTGTTAATCAGGATATGCCACAAACTCCTTTTCTGCCCAATTCGGTTAAGCATCACCTCATTGGTTACGTGATCTACCCATCTAATTTTCATCATTTGTCTGAATGCCTTATCGGCCACTTTTCACTCCCATGCAATGCTACACTCCAGACAAATGATTTCAGAAAGGACTTCCTAACAGTTAAATTAATATTGGATGTTAAAAATTATCGCTTCTTTAGAAATGCTTTTCTTCCCATAGCCATTCTGCATTTTATATCTTTTCTAATTCGGCCATCACAAGATATTTTGCTTCCTAAATTACAAAACTCGTCTACTACTTTTATTGTCTAACTACCTAATCTAATTCCTTCTAGTTTCTGATTTTCTGACATTACATTCCATTACCATCTTTTCATTCTTGTTAATGTTCATCTTAACTTTTCCTTTCAAGACACTGTCCATTCCATTCAGTTGCTCTTCCAGATCCTCTACAGTCTCAATTCTGTCTTACTCCATTCCCAACCTCTGCTTCCCGTTCTTGCTCTTCGACTCTGATAATTCCTGACTGGTATTTGTACAGGTTTAATATAACTCTTCGCTCCTTATATTTTACTCCTACTACCTCCAGAATTTGGAATCCTCCAAATCTACGAATGCTAAAAACGTAGGTTTGACTTTCCTTAGCCTATCATCTAAGATAAGTCGTAATGTGAGTATAGCCTCCCGTGTTCCAACAATTCTCCTAAATCCCGAGGTCGGATTCCACAAGTTTTTCCATTCGTCTGTAAATAATTCGTGTTTGTACTTTGCAACCATGTCTTATTAATATTCACAGAATATATGACATCAACTGCGATTGCGCAAAGGTGAAAATTTGTACCCAGCCGGGATTCGAACCCGGGTCTCCTGCTTTCTGGGCAGTTACGCTGACCCCTACACCACTGGGGACACAGTAATCACCGCACCTGCAAGGACTACCTAAGCACGCCTCCCGTCAGATACCCCTCCCCACTAACGATAGGACCATTGCCCGTCACCGGCATATATATATATATATGGCGTCTGTGTAGAAAGAACAGAAGTGACTTCTGTTCTTTACATGGGTAAACGATTACGATCCTCTTGTTTTGGAGGTTAAATTTAATCAAAATTGCAATAAAAGCGTAGGCTTTGTCGTAGTTTGTAGGGAAAGTTCCCTCCGATATTGAACATACTAAATTTTATGTACACAGTGACCCCATTATGTGGTAAATTTGATGAAGATGGGAACAATACCGTTGGCATGTATACAATAAAATAATTACAAAAAATTAACGATGTCTACGCGGTAAAGGCCGCGTCGTTTGAAGACGTCATGGCATGGTTTTCGTGGTCGCTACCTCCGGAGGTTCTTATCTTCCCTCGCGCATATGTGTGTGTGTGTGTGTGTGTGTGTGTGTGTGTGTGTGTGTGTGTGCACGCGTTTTCCTCTGTGTAAGTTAGTCTACGTAGTTTGCAGCTCACGGGACAGATGACCATAGCAGTTTGGTCCAATAGATTACAAACTTTTGAACACTATTTTGACATATTATATACTGTCAAAATTATGTTCAAAATTTTTAGCCTTATATATATATATATATATATATATATATATATATATATATATATATGTGTGTGTGTGTCAAAATAACGAAGTTTGTAACCCGTTTGACCAAACTGCTACGGTCATGTATGTATATAGGGAAGGTAAGCAAGTTTCCATGCTGGCCGCGGTGGCCGAGGGGACTGAGGTCCTCCTGTCACGGTCTGCACGGCCACTACGGTCGGGGGTTCGAATCCCCTCTCGGACATGGATATTTGTGCCGTCCTTAGTATTAGCTAGTTCGTAAGTAGTTTGTAAGCTTAGGGACTGATGACCCCGTAGTTAAGTCCCATAAGCTATACAAACATTTGATTTGAACAAGTTTCCATGGAGCATGCAGTACATTTTGCTACATGTTTTCGGTGAATCAGTACAGTTGACATGCGACACCGTTTATCAAGAAGCGCCAGGCTATCACATTGTGATACTGGGAAGAAAATTACATGTCCTTAGTAGAGAATAAATGATTGATTATATTTTTTGTACTTCCACGACGCAGGCATTTCAAATTCACCGTAACTTGCCTCGGCTAGCAGATAGTTTGTTTTCAAAATGAAGACACGTGCCACTACAAGTGATTTCCTCTGCTTTTTCATCAACATTGTTGATAAATAAAACCATATAGTATATGACGTAGCAGTACTTACTGTTCGAAACGCAATATGATCATTGTGAATGCCAATGTGACTGTGTGGGGAACAAAGCCAGACAAGTTCCAGTAGGTCTCGTGCTCTGACACTTCTTATGACTTTCGTCATATGATATTCATTATTATATAATAATAATCTTTAAGGCTGAAGCTCAATACCCTAGTCCAAAGCTTTCTATTTGACTCTACAAAGCTATCTGCGTGTCCTATCCTACCCCAATTAACTCAATTGCGAAAGTGAACATACATATGTTACTGAAATGCTTCGGGATCCCATATGAAACTCGCTGGAGGGCAGGCATCGTTCTTTTCGAGAAACACTGTTGAAGAAATTTAGAGGGCCGGAATTTGAGGCGGACTGCAGAACGATTCTACTGCCAGCAACATATATTTATCGTAAAGACCACAAAGATATGATTAGAGAGATTTGGGTCCGTACGGATGCATACAAGCATTCTTGTTCCCTCGATCTATATAGGAGGGGAACAGGAAAGCAAGTATCTAGACGTGGTTATGAGTGCCCTCCGCAGCGCACCTTTCTGTGGATTGCGGATTATGTATGTAGATGTAGAAGTTAACGTGGATTCTGAACCACGTGTCGTTTCTGGATGCTCACATCGTTGAGAGGTGAAGGCTAGGTCAAAACTGATAAATCGATGGTCCGACCGAGATTGGGTCACGCAACCTCTCTGCTCCCATGTTGGCATGACGTGTGTATTCATATGGCTTTATGACTGATATTTTGTGTCAAATCACGTGACGAATGCGGCCATATCTTTGGACTGCTCTCACTTTGCATCTTATATATTTGGAAAAGTCAGGGGACGTCAGTATTCAACATGCTTTAAATGTGAAGTTCATTTATTCACACTTTCCTGAAAAGATCGTAACACACAGAAACAGACAACAATTCTCCAAAATATTATTTCCTGACAGTTCAGGAAGGAGGCGATCGGCAACTATCTTAACGGAATATAACCAAGATAGCTTTTTTGCAGTCCTTTTTTTTCCTTTGACGAGCAGTTTCAATTAACGACGTGATCATCTTCAGATCAAGTTAATGATCAACTTTTTCTAGAGAACTGTTTTGAAAATGATGACATAGTTCATTGAAACCGGTAGTAGAAAGGAAATAAAGTACTGCAGAAGGGAGTTGCTGATTAAATCGTGCCGGTCGCGGTCTGCGGTCTGCACGGCCACTACGGTCGGTGGTTCGAATCCCCCCCTCGGGCATGGATATTTGTGCCGTCCATAGTGTTATAGTTCTTAAGTAGTTTGTAAGTTTAGGGACTGATGATCCCGTAGTTAAGTCCCATAAGCTTATCAAACATTTGGACATTTGATTTGATTAAATCTTAAATAGTTCTTACAAGAAACGATAAACTTCATTAATTAAAATTTCCGCGCTAAGATGCCGTGGTCCTTCAATAAAACTTCGTACTCCCGACGTTTCGTTACCTACTGCGGGCAACATCTTCAGTGGTGAGTCGACTCACCTCTTAGCCAGGTAATTTTAATTAATGAAGACGCCGGCCGTGAAAGCCTACATGCTATGAAATGATACATTTGTTCGTGTTCTTTGTACCTTTACTTATGATGTAAATCCTTGCATCATGCCAAATTTCACGGGTATCTATCTTTTCATTGAATAAGCAAACAACTTTTAGGTTTTCGCATCGCCTGAAACTCCATACATTTAATAAACCCGAGAGTTGCGTGTCAAGAAGGCTCAGTTACTGAGTTTTGTAGCCTTTCTACTGCTGATGAGGATATTCCACGTTTTGCTAAGATATCTCGTCACATCAACACCACTGCCTCCAGGAAGATATATCGTCGTGCAAGCTTCGCCCTGCAACGAAAAAGGATTCAGGACACCACACAGCAGCTGGAGAGAAATGGACGTACACTCATGGCCTTGCATCGGCAACTAACAAGAATGCTCACTGTGAATGGGTCGCAACGAACATCAACACAGAAACGGCCTACAGAGAAGCAGAGTGGAAAGTTTTGACGTCTCTCGCAACAACAACATGGTGCGGCCACAGATAAGAACGCACTGTCATCAATCTGACGGCGAGAGAGAGAGATAACACAGGTGCAATATCAGCACTTAAAGAAAGGTTTCCATTTTGCACCTTCTCTGCGGGACATTCTATCTGTGATATAGTAAGTGGAGTCGAACAAGCTATCCAGAAACTCCCCAGTGAAATTGCGGACGAAATACGACGATAAAAGAGTCGTATCCTGACGAAATCTAAGCCACCAATACGACCCAATACGACCAGGACTGAACGAATGGTCTCCGAACATGACGCAATGATGCGAGCTTTGTGGTCCTTCCCGCAGGCAAGGGGAACGCCGTTGTTAATACGAAGATCTACACTTTACTGGACCAGGATACTTCCCGGAAGCTTCCACGCAACCCAACGTCAAGAATAATAAGGAAGACATCTTGTTAAAAACTCGTCGTTGCACGACAATGTGGTCAAGACTATTCTCCCCCGTGCATTTAGACCACCTACTGCATATGGTTTACCGAAAATCCGCAAAGATGGGACACCCTTCAGACTCATTGTGTCTGCCATCAATTGACCGATATACTAGCTCGCGAAGTTCTAGGACAATCTCGTCGCTCCACATGTGGGACGCTGTGAACACCATATAACAAACGCCGATTTCATCGACCGGATCAACCATCTTCTTCTCAGTGAAAGTGACATTGTGGTTAGTTTCGATGTGGTGTCACTTTTCACCAATGTGCCTATCAAGGACTCCTTTGAGCTTGTATCCCAGCTCTTTGTCAATGACATGGTCGAGCCTCAAGCACACTCTTACGTCTTCTAATTTGTACACAACGGCCAGTATTATGATCAGACGGTGTTGCGTTGGGAAGTCCGTTAGCTCCAACTATTGCAAACCTCTACATTGAGAATTTCGAGGATGGGTCCTAGAAAGGGAACCATTAAAACCTAGGTGTTTCTTAGCTTACGCGTTCGTCGTTTGGTCTCACTGGAGAGAGAAGCTAGGAACGTCTAAACAGTATTAACAATAACATCCAATTCACCATGGAGGAAGAAAAAGACAACGCACTGCCTTTCCTCTATGTTCTTGTCGTCGGAAACGGCCACATAAAACCTACTCACACAGAACTGTACTTGCACGCCAACAGCCATCATCACCCGGTACAGAAGCGCACATTATTACGAACATTGGTGCATCGTGCAAGAAAAATATACGATGCCAACAACCTGCCTCACGAACTGAACCACCTACACAAAGTGTTCAGGACCAGTGGATGCAGTCGCCATGAAATAAAAGACGTGATTTCAGATAAAAATCAGAGTAAGAAGGCGGACGAGGAACAGGAAATGAAGCTTGCTTTCTTGCCATTCTGTGGCTATGTGTCACGCAAGATAAGTCGCCTGCTGAAACGACACAAAATCAAATCGATTTTCAGATCCTCAGCAAAAATTCGTCAACTACTGAGGCCAATTAAAGATGCAGCAGGTCTCAGAACTCCTGGAGTCTATAGGATACCGTGTGAGTATGGTCAGTCTTACGTCGGACGAACTGTGAAAGATAGAACAAAGCAGGAAGGAACATGAGAGGTGTTATCGTCTACGCTACCCAGAGAAGTCAGCTGTAGCAGAAAATGCGTAAGAAAACTGCCACCGAATCAAGTTTGATGATACCTCGGTCGTGGCTCGCATCAACGGTTTATTGGATTGAGTAATTAAGGAAGCAATAGAAATTAAAGTCAATGATAACACTCTCTATAGAGACGGCGGCCTGCAACTCAACGGGGCGTGGAACGCAGCTATTGCGAAGTTGAAGCGGGCTCGCCGGCCACCGAGCCAAAAGATTACCATATATGGAGATGGCAAGGACACCAGTGACGTCACGGCCGGCAGCTAGCGTATACAAGGCCGCACCAGTTGCCACCAGGCAGCCATAACACTTGAAAATGGCCAAGGAGTTCTTGGCCGAAAGCTGGAGAGATATTAAGCACTTGATGCGGTCGGAAACGAGAGAACGTTTCATTCAATAGACATTTTCTCTTCTCTTCCACTCTCAAAAAGAACGAGGAAAAATTCCCGCATGTCTCCCTACGAGCCACAATTTGTCCAGCATATTTTTGTTATCTTTACGATAAATGTAAGTAGGCGGCAATAGAATCATTCTGCAGTCAGCTTCAAATTCCAGCCCTTTATATTTCTGTAAAAGGACATCGGCTTCCCTTCAGCGACTCCCAACTAAGTTCCCGTACCAACTCTCTGACATTTGCGCATTGATACAATTTCCCAGCCGCCAGCCTCTTAAATGATTTTACATCTTCATTAAAACCCATAAGTTGTGAATCCCAAAATTTGAGCACTATACAAATGGGTCGCACTAGCGTTTTACAAGCTGTCTACTTTACGGATGAACCACAACTTACCAAAATTTCTCGTAATAAACTGAAGTCGCCCATCCGCCCTCCTCACGACGTCCTTAGGTGCTCATCCACTTCATATCGATCTGAAACTTTATGCCACCTGTTCAATCGACGCGACTTGTGAAGCAGCACACAACAAGTACTATATTCGAACTTTATCGGATTTTGTTATTCCAAGTAATACCAAAATGCTGCTTTACTTCGTAGATGTTACATACTGTTTATTAATATAGCAATAGGCCTATTTTCATCATGCTATGTCCATATGGCATCGTGAAGGTATAATTTATTATAATTACTACATATAATTGCAGTAAAAGTGTTCTTCATGTGTGTGTGTGTGTATGTTATGCTGTATCAGGTATTAATTTATTACTGCTATTCTGACAGTTTGACATATTGCTGGAGGATACGTCAAACTGTCAGAATAGCAGTAATAAATTAATACCTGATAAGCATAAAATATTTATACTGCAATTATATTCAGTAATTATAATAAATTATACCTCCACGATGCCATATGGACATAGCCTTATGATGGACACAGTGCCGAAATAGGCCTATTGCTATATTAATAAACAATACATACCGTCTAGAAAGTAAAGCAGGAATTTGGTATTACTTGGATTAACAATATATCCTTAAAAGACACACAATGCTACAGGCTCAAATGCAATGAAATTATCGGATTTTATTTACTAGTGATCTGCAATACCAAATATTTTTCTAAATTCCTGATATTAACTATAAATTTTCTCTACGTGATCCTGCAGCCTACTACAGTCGTTCAATGGCGATATCTTTATGTACTTTAGAGAATCATGACCAGCGATTGCTACTCACGCTGTCCATCACATCATTTATGTAGACAGACAATAATAACTGCCCTTTCGCCCTTCTGTGGGGGTGGGGGATTGTGTTTTCGACATTCAAGAAATTACACAGAGAAAAGTTTATTATACTGTCACAGTGTTACAAATAAAATCGTATAGCCTATGGTAGATATATTTTAATGTATTCGTGCCTTCTCGTCGTCAGTCAGTTCCTATTATCGTTCTGGCGTGGATTGCTTACTGGCAATTTGAGGAAGGTGCGAGTGGCTGGCAAGGGCGCTGGCTGAGACACGATGTACTCACACAGAACACACTTTTATTTTACACACAAATTCTTCCATAGTGGAAATAAAAGAACATAACAGTACTTATATTTTCACAGTCACTGCTGTATCATGAAAACAGCAACAAAAATCAAACTTGGTACAATGTCCTGTTCATGTCTAACTTAACATTCAATAGTAGACAAGATCTCCGTGACTTGTGTATATACAATAAAACTTAAAACATTCTGCAGCGGTCCACATACTAATCCAGACAACCTTTCCTGTAGTCCACTCTTCCAGGGCACGTCTACCACACAACTCACTTTTCACTTCACATAGCTTGCTTAGCTAACGTCGGTTGGCGGTGGCGCTGCGAACTTCAGGAGGGCGCGGCGGCCACCTTGCGATCTCATTGGGGGCCGCTGGCAGCGACCGTCTCTTACTTCTTCTTCCGTTGTGTGGTGCCAGCCTTGCCTTGGTGGTTAGGACACCACACATTTAAGTGTCTTTAAGTAGCATACAAAGTTTTGCTAGTGAAGTTTATACGAAGACTAGCTGAAAACTCGAAGTTAAGCGGGTATTTATTTATTTATTTGTTTAAGCCTTGAGTTATTACTTCCTCTATCCATTCTCTTTCTGTCCATCGCCTTTTTTTTCTAGAAATACGTTATATTTTAGGAGAGTATGTATGTGAATTAAAGCTGACTTGCATAACGTACAAAATTATGAGTGCAGTATCCAAACAAAAAAAGACAGTAATCAAAGTACGAATGATACGTGACATTCATACATTTAATTAATTGACTATTTGACTATAAACAATATCTCTTGTTTCTTGTCCAGGATCTAAAGTGAATAACTTATTTGGTGAACCCACCCATGGGCAAGCGACATAAAATAGTCCGTGTGGGAAACGTCGAGATGAAAAATCCACTCCGCAGTATTTAATAGATTGCCCTGTGATTTATTAATAGCAATAGAAAGTGCAAGTGTAACTGGAAGCTACAGTCTCTGGAAGCTGAAAGCTAGATCTGTTGGAAATAATGCCTATTCGTTGTATGTACGCTTTCGCCTACAGACATTTACGCTTCACAGTCAAGGTTTTCAACAGCACTGTCAAATTCGAGGAATTTCTTAAGCTGACTGGAGTATAGCAGTGTCTTAGTAGTAAATAACATAGGGATTAAAAGTTGGTGCAATTTTGACATGTTTTTACTCATCATAGCATATACGATCTCACATTTATTGAATTATATATTGTAAAATTGTTTAATTTTCAAGTATATATTTAATAATTGTAACAGTGCTGTAGGCTACGTGTATAAAATATGCTACGAATACAATTCGTAGTACAGAAGTAATAGAATAAACCCTGACGCTTGATGGAGCGGTTTTCCATGAAAGTTACTGTTTTTGTTCTCATATCTCACAACTACGTGTCGTACTGTGTCACTGTTTCGAAGGTTTTCAACTGTGTCTGTAAAATTTCCTGCGAAAACAATTTATAGTGTAGAAATTAGAAAAACTAACGTCATTCAGGATTCCGTAGTTTTAGTGCATGAACTGTGGGAAAGTAGTAAGCGAGAAATTTTTTTTCCTTTCATCGTTTTGCTGTGGTTGGCGGCGAGTAAGGTTTGAAATTGTGTTTAAAGTTTGTTTCAAGTTGCTAAGAACTCTCATTCTCATACAGTATATGAATAAAGTTTCATCGCAGCTCTTAGCAGCTCCTGTTGATTATGACGCTATATCTCCTATGCAGTGTATCATATGTGGTTCTTACCCTTATAGAAATTATTTCAAAATGACATATTGACCATAGCTGTATATTTTTTATCTCAATGCTCCCGGTATCGATTAGATACCATTTTCAAGCGTTAGCAGAGATTAGCTAATAGCTTAACATGTCATAATACAAAATTGCAAAATTCTAAAAAAATATTTGTCATCGTTACTGAACTGCTTATCAATATTTTTACAGTGGCTGACTGCTACAAACACAATTTTTCAGTAATGATGACAAATATTTATTTTAGCCGGCCACGGCGGCCGCGGCAGAGGGGACTGAGGCGCTTCAGTCACGGTCTGCACGGCCACTACGGTCGGGGGTTCGAATCCCCCTTCGGGCATGGATATTTGTGCCGTCCTTAGGATAAGCTAGTTGTTAAATAGTTTGTAAGTTTAGGGACTGATAACCCTGTAGTTAAGTCCCATAAGCTTAACAAACATTTGAACATTTGAAATATTTATTTTACAGTTTTGCAATTTTGTTTCATGACATGTTAAGCTATTAGCTAAACTCTGCTAACGCTTGATAATGGTAAATTAACCGAAGCCGGTAGCAATGAAATAAAAAATAAACAGCTATAATTTTGCAATTATTTTAAAGCTGTTAAACTCCACCTTCATACAGAAGTTGTTATCTTGCAATAAGGAATGTGTGTACCAAATACGGTTGAAATCGATTAAGTGGTTTTAGGATGAAATATGCAACATTGTCGTGTGATGCAGCAGTTTTTCGAGCATCACATTGTTCATGACTTCCTATCTCGAGAACTATTTGTTGTACGTTACCCTTACACTTACGGTGACCGTCTTCATGGTCTGAAGGTTAAATGTACAAAATGTCATTAAGATTGTAATAAAACTAGAAAGTAATATGTACTCAAAAACAAACACACGGACAACGTGATGTATATGTAAAGATCTATAGTTCCTTGCAGTGCATTGCTCAACACACTTTTACTACTAGTCGTGAGTCAAGTATGAATGAGAAAACTTGCCTGTGACTATATTTTGGGTTGCAGATGAGGAAGGAACGGACGATGAAGCAGATAGCTATATGAAGTCGTCGCATGTAACGGAGCCAATATTTCACAGGCGTGGCTGCATTAAATTCGCCGGCGGTATTCCGGGCGTCAAATCGCGGCATGCCGGCGAAGTGTCACGGAAATGGAGGGACGTATTTTACTGGAGGGGGCTCCTGCGGTAACATTTCCCGGAGAGGCTTCCAAAACCGCTACTCACTTGGAACATTTTACAGATTAAGAGCACTTTTAGCACTGTTCTGCGAATTAATTATGCAGACGCAAGACGGCAGTGGCACAGAGAGGAAATGAACTTGGTCGAAATTTCCTAATTTGTTCCATTTGGTGTGTAATTAATTTATGAAATTTGCTCAAAGAAGGTTTCGCTGACAGGCAGTGGTGCGTGCTCCACTCAGGGAATGTTATTTAATTAATCACATCGCGCCAACTTGTTGCGTTGCAGGCCTACAAAGAATTCGTTTCAAAGGAAAAGAAAACTGCTGAATTTTCTTTACATATTTTTGCCTAATTTGTGGATGTCAGATAAAGCTGTTACTATAATTGCGTAGGCTGTTCCTCTCGTTGGTGAAACCATCGTAATACCTGATGAGTAACATAATAAGTACAACAATATTGTAAATATCTAGAATGCTTTACTATCATTTCCATTTTTTTAACTTTTTTTTCTTCTTCTGTTTTGTTTTTGGTAACTGTTCTAGTTAATCTTCAAATTTCTGATCTTCTAAAAATAACTAATTCAATCGGTGTGATAAAAGTGATTGTGAGACTTATGATAATAAACTTCGACGTTTAATTATGGTTGTTGCTGTCATTCTCTGTTAGAATTGTTTTTTCGTAATCTACAAGCAAGGAAATATTAAAAACTTATGGTATAAAATTGAAAATGTTTTTAGTAGCAAGGAACTTGACACACTGTTTCCTACTTCATAGTACGTTAGAACTATTATGAGATTTATCACTCATCCTTTCCAACAAGCAACCTAAGAGAGTTGCTTAGATTTTCTCCCAAGGAACAGCAGAGGACCAATAACCTCTGTTTTAGTCGGTGGCTTACCATCTATTACTACAAACTGTGTCCTCTCTGACAAGATATCCCCTATCCAGTCGCAATTTGGGGCGATATACCATAACCGCGCAATTTGATTAAAAGCTGTTTGTGAGGTACGGTGTCAAAAGCCTTCTGGAAATCAAGAAATACTGAATCAATCTGAGATCTGTGTTTCGTATGAACGATAATTTCTAAATCCGTGTTGACGTTGAGTCAATAGATCATTCCGTCCGAGATAATTCATAATATTTGAATACAGGATAGCCCTGCTGCAAATTGACGTCAATTAAATAGGCCTTTAATTTATTGGGTTACTCCTACTGCCTTTCTTGTATATAGGTGCGACCTGTGCAACTTTCCAGTCTTTTGGTATAGTTCCTTTTTCGAGGGAGCGGTTGTGGCTTTTAAGTAAGAAGCTTCAGCATAATCAAATGGAAATCTAATGGATATACAGTCAGGACCAGGAGACTTGTTAAGTGATTTCACTTGCTACTCCGATGATAACAACTTCGACATATCTCATTCTGGACTCTGTTCGTAATTCGAAATCTAGAATATTGGTTTCATCTTCTTTGGTGAATGAGTTCCGAAAAGCTGTGTTTGGTAACTCTCCTTTATTACCGCTTTCATCGGCAGGATCGCCAGTACTATCACGTAGTGAGGGTATTGTGTTTTGCCCCTAGTATATTTAACATATGACCGAAATGTCATTGGGTTTTGAATCAAGTTTCGAGAAATAGTTTCGTTTTGACAAGTATTGTAGGAATCTCGCATTGAATTCCTCGCTAAATTTCGAGCTTCAATGTAGGAAGGCCAACCTTAGCATTTTCTGTTCGTTTAAATTTAGCATGATTTTTCCGTTATTTTTGCAACAATGTCCTGACCTGTCTTGTTTAACAAGGGAGATAATCTTTTTCCTATATTTATTTGATATAAAACTGTCAATTGCTGTCGGTAACACTTCTTCGAAATGAAGCCACATCTGCTCTACAATTACTTTTAGTGTTTGGAATGAGTGGAAACTGTCTTTCAAGATGCAGTGTACTATATTTATATCAGCTTTCCTGAACAAATATACTTTTCGTCTATTTTTGGCAACTTTGGGACTTTCTATATTCAATCTTGCAACGACAGCTCTGTGTTCACTAATACCTTTATCCGTTTCGATGCATGTCATGAGTTCAGGATTATCTTTTGCTACGAGATCAAGTGTGTTTTGACATCCATCTACAATTTTAGTAGACTCATGAACTAATTGTTCGAAGTAATTCTCAGAAAATGCGTTGACTACAATTTCGCACAATTTTCTATGAATACGTCCTGATTTGAAAATATAATTTTGCCAATAGACTGAGGCTAAATTAAAATCAGTGCCTACTATTATTGTGTGAGTCGGGTACGTGTTTTCAAGTTGACACAGGCTTTCATTGAACATTTCTGCTATTGTATCGTCATAGTAGAGGGGCAGTTGAAAGGAACCAATTATTAACTTTTTACGATTTTCGAGTAGAGCATCTACCAGTAATAACTCACAGGAACTACCAACTTCAACTTCACTACACGGTAGACTACTTTTGACTGCGAAAAACACGCCTCCACCTATTTTGTTTGATCTGTCCTTTCTTAACACAAAAACTTTTGCTGAACTTATTTCTGTCTTAAGCCAACTTTGGCTACCTATAACGATATTTTTCAACGCTTAGGGTTCCGGTAATTTACCGACACAGCTACGACGATTTACAACTGGCCGATAGTTCCTAGATCTATGTCCTAGATCTAGTTACTAGATCTTCTGAGATCGACCTTTACCCATTGAGACAGCCCATTTAGTGTTTCCCCAGCAATAAGTTAAGGCGCTTTCTAGTTAGCAAAACCGACAGCCATTAAATTTAGCAACCACGTGCTACGCAGTAAGGCGCCTTAGGCGGCACGACCATTCCACCGGGGCAACGACTTAGCATATTCATACAATTTGCCTTGATCATGGATACGCAGAGTTCGAAATGCACCGTTTAATTAAAAATGTTTCAAATGTTTGTATAGCTTATGGGACTTAACTACGGGGTCATCACTCCCTAAACTTACAAATTACTTATCAACTAGCTTATCCTAAGGACGGCACAAATATCCATGCCCGAGCGGGGATTCGAATCCCCGACCGTAGTGGCCGTGCAGACCGTGACTGGAGCTCCTCAGTCCCCTAGGCCACCGCGTCCGGCACCGTTTAATTAAAAATAATAATGTTAATAGTTATAATAGTAATAATGCGATAAAATAGACGTTTCTTAATCCATTGTATCTAACTAATCTGTGATCTTACAAATATTACTGACTCGCATATCGTACTACACGCTTCCAACTGACAGTAGTCATTGTATCACTACGCGTGTTTATACGTATTTGCAGTCGCATACACTCGCGAAAAAATGCTGACGGTCTATGTAGCAGTAACACAGCACGTTTCTTGTTTGTTAAAGGTAATAAGGAATAAAGGACAATTGCTTAATTTAGACGCTGTTTTCGAAAACAACAACACGTTGGTCTTACATATTATTTTGTATCATACGATATATTGCTACGTAGTGTGGACTTCGTTTGTTCATTTGATCGTAATTCTTTCAGTGCTATGTTATTTCCGTTTGTCGGTTGTTTGATTAAATACCACTTGCTTGTTATTTGAAATGCCGTTCAAAACATTTTTCTCGACGCCAATGAAATGAATTACTTTTGAATGCGTTTCGAATAAATATCATTCGTAAAATGTAATTAAATTTGTGTTTTGCTCCTATATATATGTTTCGTAGTAGAATCAGTGGCTGAAACAAAACAAAATGTTGCTCAGATAAATCAGCTAATTTTTATTGTCATATCATGTTCTCTTTCTTTCTGTCCACCTGACAATGGTTCGCTTCTATCAATTACTGATACGGTAGTCATGTCTTCGCATCGATTAATACATTCCTTTTTTGCAAGGATTTTAAAATTATTAGCCTACCTGTAATAAAAACAATTCTGTTAATTGAATGTCCGTCTGTGATGGTATCATCACAAAGGAAAAATTCCTGATGTTATGCAAACTTGCTTATAGAGTTACTAACCGGCTTTCGGCGTTTTAGGACAACTTTAGGTAACAACTGATGTTACCTTATGATGACATAAGTAGCCGAAAACCGGTTAGTATATCAATAAATAATTTTTGTAAAAGAATACTACCTTTCAGTCCTCTGATGAATCAATTTAGTAGAATAAATAAACAAAATCGCTACTGATATTATATCTTTGTATACAAAAAATGTTGGATAAGAGCTGCAAAACGCGACATTATAAAACTTCTAATATCTGGGTGTTAGTCTCGCTTGAACTCAGAAATTTTTTGACCGATTTCAATAAATTTGTCGTTATTTGTCGCTTTAATATAGGAGTGAATAGGAAAACCGCTAAGAAACTCCTATTTTTCATAAGAAAGGGAACCAATCATACATAACTGTTTGGGAGCTGCAGGATTGGGAAGATAAAGCGGGATTCTTGTTTGATGCATCATAATATTAATTAGTGTATAGCAACACAGAAGTACCGAATTTTATTATTATCATCTTTGTAATATATATAGAACAATGTTTGTTTGTTAGTTTATTTGCAATTCATACAAACATACAGTTTTATTCTGATCTTGATTATTTTTTATATACTTGATCTTAAAAACAAGAGAAGTATCACTGTCTACATAAAAATTTCGTGAGACGAATAGCGGAGAGTACTTTCAGATTTCTTCACATACTTACAGTTTTATTCCTATCTTATAGGAATTTTTTCACTCTTGATCATCAAAAGAAAAGGGTACCTCACAATAGTCTTTGACGCAGTTTTACTAATTATTAGAAAGTACGCTCATGGGTGTATGTTTTCGTGGAGAGCAATTTTATATGCCGCAACTCTGCCTATCGTGCACGAAGGAGAGTACCTTCCAATGAGCTTTGACAGTGTTTCACTGGTGACCACGAAGGTTGACAATTGAATGTGAAGTGAGAGATGACGAGGAGATAGAAAGGGTATGGGGTGTACGGAAGAGGTCGGCTGGGAGACCGAATGGAGGGCAGGGAGGTGGGATAGGAAGAGATAGAGAGAGAGAGAGAGAGAGAGAGAGAGAGAGAGAGAGAGAGAGAGAGAGAGAGAGAGAGGATAGATTGGAGATGGAATGTGAGAATATGGAATCAATGAATAAAAGTAACGCCGGATATTTAGTTATTATTACGAGTAAAGAAAGTTTTCCATTTGATGTTTATTCCTCTCTTTATTTTTGAAATTCCCTTAAATCTACAGTTTTCTTTTTGTTACTTTTATTTCTTTTACTTATGGATAAAACACTGCGTGAACAAATCTTTGACATAAGCACATGTCAAATGACTATAAAAATGATTTCCATCCTTTACACTTCCTTCGGATGTTTAATATTTTTTCTTGTTTTCCAGCCTAAGCCAAGATTATGTGAAACGTCACTAAATCTTCGTGGCAAATTAAAACTGCTCGACTCGTATTCATACCCGGGGCTTTGTAATTCTCGGGGAAGCACTCTAGCGGCTGAGCTATCCTGGCACGCCTACGCCCCTCCCTCCTCAACAGTACTTCCGCTATACCACGCCTCCTTCCTTCCAAACTTCACAGAAGATTAAGAGGGCAACAGCATACATGAAGTTTGGAAGGTAAGAGGCAAAGTATAGCGGAAGTAAAGCTGCTAAGAGGGGGTGGGGCGGGCGTGGGACGTGCCAGGGTGGTTCAGCCGGAAGAGTGCTTCCCTGCGAAAATCAAACGCCCCGGGATAGAATCGCGGCACGACACACAGAATATACTAGGAAGTTTCATATCAGCGCAGATTCTGCTGCAGATATATTATTTTCTAAACATGCCCTAGGCTGTGTATTTCTTCCAGGAATGTTAATCCAGGGAATTCGCAGGAGATTTCTGTGTACTTTGGAAAGAGGCACTGGCCGAAGTAAGGCTATGAGGACGGGGAATGGGGTGTGTCAAAGTATCTCATTCGGAATAAAGTGTAGCGATCCCCTGACTCTGTTGTATATATAAGACAATTTAGAAAATAATCTGCGAATATATAAAACAGGGATGCATTACGAGTGAATATAATTAATATAAGGTTACAAAATTCAATTCTGATACCGAAAAAGGATGAAACGGCAAAGTAAATAAATAAAGGGATGAAATGGCGAAAGTAACAATCAAGCTTGAGACAACAGGCTCGAAATATCACTATAAAATATAGCAACATGTAACCAGAATATAGTTCATCGATTCCAGCAGCTGTATCTCTAGCAAATGTAGCAAGAAGTAACCAGAATACAGCTATTCGATTTACAAGCAGCTGTATTTGACAGAAATGTCTGTAACTTTAATACATTATTTAATTTATGGTAACTTCTTTTCGTAGATAAAGATTTCGACATGTTTAGCTTCGCGTAATAATATATGGAAAACCGTGCAAAAATTTTTAGTATAAAAATATATGCATTGTCTGACTTCAAAAAGTGTCTAACACACTGCAGCTTCTCTTAGTGGAGACGTGAAATGAAATAAGCTTTAAAATTAAACAGTGAGGTTTAATGATGCGTAATGGCGTCCAAACATCGTATTATGGTAAAAATTGCAACACTGAAAAATAGTAATTTTGAAATTAGAATAGAGGAAGAAATCATGAATGAAACTTTTTACGCAAGTTTGAAAATTAAGTATGGGTGGTTTATTAAAAAAAGTCATTTATGCTCACACTCACACTTAGGAAGAATCAGTTTCCCAAGAATCAGCGGGATCCTAACTCTTCTAAGGCTAACAACGAAATGCCACGTTTGCTCGCATTCTTCATCCAACTAGTAGGTGAAAGTTGAAAGACGGAAACTAAAACCGGGCTGTGGTTAATTTCAAAAGTGAACAGACTCAAAAGCGGCAAGCACTGTGCTTATCTTTGGAAAATTGCGTATATCACTACAAACACTTGCCCTCGGGCGACATAGGTGTCGGGATTGAATACCGGTTTCATATTAGTACACACTCTGCTGCAAAGTGAAAATATCATGATGTATAACGTAGAATGGAAAGATCAATTCGTGATTTTTTTTTAACTAATCAGTGTTTCTTGATTTACGATTTACGTATGGTAACCCACGGTCTTATGTATGTTGCGATAGAGGTGAAAGAAGGGAGATTTATGTTTCATTTTTGTTGATATCGGCGTGTGGCGTATTGACTGGAAAGTTTAAGTTTATTTCCTTCGTTTGCTTCTTTTGTTCTCACTATTAAAATGCTAACCTTTGAAAAACGTGCGTTTTTAGTCGAACAGGTGTTCACAAGTGGTGGTAAATATTCAGTTTCAGTTCATCAAACGTTTAGTTAACTTTTCCCGGAGACAACAATCCCACATCGTGATACTGTGAGAGATTTGATTAACAAATTTCGCAGTACGGGTTCTGCGGCAGCTGCACCGAGAAGTGGTCGTCCTATATATCGTTTTGTCTGATGATAAACTGATCGATATTTCCATGAGTCGGAACAAGGCAGTAAGTAAGAAACCTCGCTCGGAAAATCGATGTTTTTGTCGGTACGGCCCACACAGCTGTAAGGAAAAAGTTACAACTTTTCTCATACAAAGTGGCAACCGTGAAAGAATTGAAAAATACTGATCATGACAAAAGAGTATATTATTGTCAATGGTTCAAAAATTTCGTTCAACAAAATTGAATGGATAGTCTTAATGAAACGTTTATCACTGATGAGGCGTGGTTTCATTTATCCGGATACATAAACTCGCAAAATTCTTGTATGTGGAGTACAGCAATTCCATTGTGTATTAATGAGGAACCACTTCATTCTGTGAAAATGGGAGTTTGTTTTGCGATTTCTAGACGTCGAATTGTGGGTCCCAAATTTTTCATTGAACCAATAAACGCACAACGTTAATGAAATGATTTTGTGTACTCATTCATATGAGAAGTTGACTTACGTTAAATACTGAACGAATTTTATTTTCAACAAGTTGGTTCAACCGCGCATACAGCTCGCGTTTAAATGCCACTGTTAATGTTTTTGGTGATCGTATAATTTCACAGGACCTGACATAACAACACCTATTCCTCTATTTCTTCTGGGGTGCAGCGAAAGTAACAGTCTATAAAACTGTCCAGAATCCACCGAGGGATTAAAAGCTGTAACATCCACTTTCACTGCTTCTGTTACAGAAGTAATGTTACAGCTTGTGTTTGGAAAGCCGCGGTGGAGTAGCCGAGCGGTCTAAAGCGTCTCGCTGCCGACTGATGACCACGCACTTTGGTCCGTTAGATTTACAAACACTTGAACATTTTGTGTTTGGAAACATGATTAGATGAACGCTACCTTGTATAGGCTGATGGCTGCCTGCTTGAGTGTCCATTTCCATCTCTGTCTTCTTTTTCTGTGGCTATACCTCCTTGTCGCATTGATTTTGTTTTCGAAACCATTGGGTTTTGCCCGACTGTTAGTCATCTGAGCAACTATGTTTTCTCATGTGAACTTTTTTCCGTTTGCAGCTCGACCTCTTATACAGTGGTATCAGTATTTTTATTTGCTGCTAGATGTGGAAACTGGCTGCTGTGTTGGAGGGGACATCAGAGTGCCCTCTCCCCCCTAAGTTTGTAGCCTCAACAGGGTGGACTGAATTATTACTTGGTAAAATATCATTTAAGGAAAGCTTCTGGCATTGCGTTAACAACAGGGAGAACACTTCCAACATTTAATGTGAAAAATTTGTAAGTAAAAATGAATATTCAATAAATTAATAACTTGTATTTCACTGAAAAGGAAAGTACTTAGGCTCGAACAAACACATATACACCAAAATCGTATGAGAGATAATGTAAAGGTCCCTTATTGCAGTAGTGATACTCCCGCATCTGAAAAACTCTGCAGTCGCCCTTAGAGGCCTCTGCGTGTGCCTTGCCACATTGCACTTTGACCTGTCGGTTCGCAAGTAGAGACGGTGCAATGTGCCTCCGAAGTCGCGTTTTGTGACGTTATTTGTTTGGTGAAGCGTTAGATGGGGCGGCGATTGGCAATCAATCCTGCTAATGTATTACGATTGGTTGAGATGAAGTTAAGAAGAACTCTTCTTCGTGAAGATGGTGCTAGTGTATCTGTTATTGTACAGAAAAATGAGCATAAGTTAGATACTGTTGTAACACATAATGAGGATAATAGGGATGATAATGACGAACAACTTATTGCAAGCGGTAGTACTACGGCAAGTGCAGGAGGAGGCGATGGAAGCAGTGGCAGTGAATACCAACAGTCTTCCGAGAAGAAGGATAAAGTTGCAACTATCATCACGGCTTTTGATGGCAATACGGTAGAGAACATGTACGATGATTATTACATTAGTTAAGATATCTGCATTACGTATGGCGTCTACAATTACTTATACAGTGCTATGTAGAGCATGATTACAAAATTTTGCATAAAATCGACACCCACCAGCACACTGAGGTGTACGTAGAGATCCTGGAAGCAAACGTTCATACAGATATGTTTGTTCGAGCCCAAGTACTTTCCTTGTGAGTTTCATTTCGGTATATTCTCTGTGGTATGACGTATGACCCTTTAAAACAGAATTACGTTATTGGTATAAATGAGTTCTCTAACTACCTACAAATTAATGATGCACCTCCTAGTTACCCAAAAAACTGTATATATTTTACAACAAGAATATGGATTCAGCTGTGAAGTGTAGTATCTAGAAGCTCGCAGGAATCAGTGCATGTGTGTTTCAACTAAAATGCAAAACACCAACAGTAAAATGAATTGCGTTATACGTAGGTACCTGGACGTAGACTGGAAGAGGTTAAATTTGAGTAACGACAACAAATTTGAAGCCAATGAGAAAAAGTTTATGGTCGTCGGTCAGTCGTATCTTCCTGTTAATTCTAACTTTGACTCATTTGAATTTAACAGCAACAGTGAACGGATATTCTGCCCTTTTGACTGGTATTGAGAATCCTTTCCATCTTAATGTGATCTCTGACGAAGAGTTTTTAGTTACAGAAAATGTGAAAAGAACCATTACGAAGAGAAACGTCGATGAAGAAATCCATCCTCTACCTTGGCTAACAATCAAATCATTTAGATGTTACAGATCATACCTATTTATGATACATTACAAGGAAAACGTGTGTGACTGTGTTTTTCAAACTAAGCACCAAAGAATCAGGAGACACAGTTGTTTTCAGTAGAAAATGTGACTGTGGCTAAGGTCTACAATAGACTAAGATCCCTATCCATCATTTGAAACCTTCAAAATCCTTTGTTGAGAACAATGACTCTCTGCTTACTGGTGGCACTAGGGATGCTGTAAAGGAAGAAATGCGTGTGGCTTAAATCTAATTAATGACATTAATTTGTATCTTTTCTTCACCTAATACTTATAATTCCCCTAAGCTAACTAAAATGGTTACATATTATGCAAGGTGTTTCTTGAATAGTACCCTCAATCAGTACCGAACGCAAGCAGGCTAAACCCAGTTGCCAGCATTGTATTTCATCCATTTTACTGCGCTGTTTCTAAATAAATTTATTTCTGTGCACGTGCTCTTGCGTCTGCGATAGTTTACTAGCCCCCTGTGGCGAATAGCACGTATTGTGCTCCAAGGCACAACTTCTTTGAAGAAGACCCGTATCTATTAAAAGTCTCGCTTTTATGTCGTTCTTCCACAGATGATTAAGAACGGTGTCACTCGTAAACGACCTCAACGAAATATAGCCTCGCAAAAGATGAGACGGGTTCTTTTATGCAGCCCCATATTTAAAATCAGATGTTGCTTTTTTTTGCGGTTTACATGTGCGTGTAATTTCCTTTTGAAATCTTCTCGCGCTCTACTCAGGCGTGAAATGATAAACCATGAAAGAGAGTGTCAACTGATACAAAAGACTGTATCTTATTTTTCCGTCTTGCGCGCCACATTTATTAAAGTAAACACCGAGAACGCCTTTTTAACTTGGACTTTTATGTGTCGCGGCCTGTGCAAGTTTATAACTGGCGTTAAAGCCGCTTTTTCATTAAGCACGAAAGAAATAAAGAAGACACATGGTATGAAGTCTGCTCGTTATCTTACATGGAAGCACAGCTGTTAGCATAATGTAACTTTCAGGCCAAAGTTTTTAATGTGAACACAACATAAATTTAACAAACGAAACGTCCCATTGCTTTAATCGTAAACTTTGTTACGTATGTTTTCGTCGACCACAAGAAGAAGCGCTACTGTGTAATTCGGAATTGATTTTCGATAAACAGTGGACTGACTTCATCAATATATTTGCAATATGTCCCTAATTGGAAATGCACAACGGTGCTAAACTGTAATTGTCCATACACAAAAAGAAAGAAGAAACAACATTCCCCTGACAGGTGAGTTCAAAGGTTTATCAGAATCTACATAAGTTGATGATTAACCACCCACATATTTTCTTACTGCTTAAATACATTTCTACATGGTTCACTTCCTGCTAAATGCTTTAATTTTCTGTTTATTATTTCGGATGTAACACACAGTTCACACATCATAACCCTTAACCCGAAACATCTCTGAAATGTGCGTAACTAGAAACATGGGGTATCTCAGACCACCTAATGTTATTATGTCACCGACCTCCACATTAGTTCACAGAAATTAAGTAAAGAGTCAATTAATTCATATTCTAAGTAAATTTAATACTTTCTAGTCGATATTAACACTTTGTTGTTTACATTATATAAAATAAACATGAAATATCACAAGTAAGTGCGATCTGACTTTTTTGCTTCCTCCCTGGTAGACACATCGTCAAATCTCAGACTGCTTAGAAGTATTTCAAAGCGCTTTGCCGACATTGTTACCACAAATATAGGACGTCCGGTCAGGTCTTTTTCGAAAAGAGAAAACATATCTTCATGAGACGATTTGAATACTGATGTCATCATTAGAAGACCTATGAAAGCTTTCATCTCAGTGTTGTCAGTATTTCTGTAATTGAATGGATTAGTTGTTGTCTGCAACTTTGCCCTTATAGTATTCAGTTTCACGTTTGTATGTAAAACTATTTAATTTGTCATCATCAAATAAATTATTCCATATTTGACATTTAGAAGGACTTTGTCCCAAACTTCGACTTTTGGCTGTTAGTCCAGGCATTCCTCCTTTCAGAATGTTGTGCACGGGTGTTCTTCTTGTCCTAACAGGCTCAGAACGTTCCCACTTGAAATTATTTTTACCATAAAAGAACTGTGTTTCCTGTGAGGTATTATCAGTAGTACAGACCACTCCAGCTTCTTCGTCCAATAAAACATTGTCCTCACTAGTATCACTCTCTGTTTCATGGTGGCCATCACCTATCACGAAATCTGGATCATCAAATGTGTCATCATCGTTCACACTTCCCTCTTCATCTAAATCCCGTAATTGCGCTTGCACCCAAGCTTCCAAATCTGGATTATCTGCAGATATGTTCCTCTTCTTAGAGAGTCGATCCATATTATACCTGAAATATAACATGTATTCACGCATAGAGAAAAATCCTACAAAATAACAATCACTGAAGTCAGACTATGTCATGATTAGAAACGTGCGGTCTATTGGACCCACCAAATTCTTGTACGTAATACGAAACATGCGGTATCTCAGGCACACAACTTGGCGCACTCCTCTAAACAATACTCTGTATCTCTGCAGTGATGAAGCAAAACTAATTGTTGACTGTTGTTTTACACGCGGCAAGTATTGCGACAAAGGTACTGGGAAGGGGGAGCCGCGCTTTTTTGCAGTGCTGCCACAATCGATCTTTAAAAAAACGAGGGGTCTGAGAGACCGATGTTTCGGGTTAAGGGATAAATTTCAGCTTCTGATTGTCTCATATTTACGTGACATTAAGGTTAGTTGAACATACATATTTCGGAAAATTTGGTAAAAAAAATCGCAAAATTATACTACGTACCACAAATTATAACGTTCAAAGCGATGTTCTCTGTTTTCTATGCGTATTCTAAACACATCAAATGAATTTACATTACTGGTAAACTGTACGAACTATATTTGAGTTTCCTGAATGGTCCTTGTGGTATGTTACATGTTTATCCACCTCCAAGAATAATTAGAGTGCTGTTGACCTCTACGTTTTAAAACTTTGTAGCCTCACACAGTAAACAAAATTAAGCAGATTCTCTTCGTTATTACTTAAGAACAAATTTCACAGGTTCACTTTCTTAATCAACGAAGTTATCCTTTCTTCTTCGACTTTGAAAGACTGTGAGATTACCGCCCATTAGAAGTATTGGTAATTAATAGCATTTGTAATTAAACAGTATGAAGTTCACTGCAAACATTGACCATGCCTATGCATCAAATGTTACACAATTGTAATCTTAATAATTATGGTAGCAATGTATGTATGCAGTTGGGTGACAACATTTATAGTTAGGCCATAGGCAGAAATTCTCCACGTTGAGATTTGCTGTGTGCTTGTAGCTGAGGGGAGGCGGCGAGCAGGCCGACGTTGGTGGCTTGTTCCAGCTTAGGATTTTCCAGGCTAGTTTCCGGTGAGGGGAGGGAGGGACAATGGCGAGTGCCAGGCGCAGTGCAGTGCACAGCGTGAAATAAAATATTCTAATACTACTTGCATTTGAAGTAATACAATGCAGTTAGGAACCTTTAAGGCCCTCATTACAAAATAGCCTGTTGACAAATAAACAATACATTAGCTGATATAGTCTGATCTGGCGTTATATGTTTAATTGACAATGAAAAGTAATAAATTACCAATGAATACAAGACAGTTACACAACTAGCATGGCAATGTTTGTTTATAAAAATAATATATTAACTATTTCTCATTTTATTTTCAATTAATCTTGTGTATTTTATCTTGAAGTATTCACTTAAATCACTTATCTGTGATATAACAAATTGCACGATTATAATAAATAGTAGAAAGGATGTTTATACCAATATAAAAAACTAAGAAGACATTTGTTTAATGTGTAGTGTAATTATTTTGATTTTAAGTAAAGTTTTAGAAATGTATTGGCTGAGCGCTGTACGTTGGCAAGTCGGTTAGAACAGCTCACATGGGGAAGTTGATGACGTAAGGAAAAAACCCGGCAGTTGGGCATTCGGCGCGCGCTCAGGACGTGAAGAGTCGGGAGCGAGTGGTGTAGCTGTCGCTCTGCACGGTCGGCATTTGGATCTCCAGGTGGAGACTATAGATTTTTGTGCGGTAATTGCCAAGTGTGGTTGCTCGTGGCAGACTGCACCAAGTTGTATCGAGTGCTACTGTGTGTTGTGAATATTTAGCCGGTGGAACAAGGTGTGCATCGCACTAAATTAAAGTGACTCTGTTTTGTTAATGTAACAAGTGTCGTCGCATAGGCATGAACGTAAACGGTGTTTGAGTCAGGCACATGGTGTGAAAACAATTTGCGACAAATATTCATTTTGTTTGGGGGCTCACGAGCTATAACTTTATTTGATAAATGTGTCGACGTACAGACGTATCAGCCACAGGGTTTTAATATGGTGTAATAAACAACATAAAGTGAACTTTCACGTGCTTTCAAAAATAGTAGTTAGTACACCCTTTTCTCACATGAACTTACTTTATTATGAATTTTTTTGTTAATCATATGCAGGAAAGGAAAGCTGCGAATGTGTGATATCATCCCCTAGAAAACGAGTCAAACAGTAGCAATCACAGTTCCAGTGTTTTTGCATGTTTAGGAATTTGGTTCGCAGTTGGCGGTTGTGAGTTTTAAAAATTAAACTTTCCCTATTTTAAACTCTCACCCCGACCTTCACCCTCGCAAGACTAACTTTCAAGCAAAGTTAAAGAGTACCTGTAGTATGACAATTTAAATTCTTTAGAGAGTTCCATATTCAGCCTCGTAAGAAATTGGAGATTAATCGATATTCTTCTGCAATTATAACTAAGACAATGTGTTTCACTAAGTGTGTTTGCCTCGGTAACTTATAAAATAACAGGTGACGGGAAATTTTAATGTGGCAGGTCAACACAAGAAATGTTACACTTTTTGCGGAAGCTATGAACATAGTTTATTTTATCATTTTCCAAAGAGTTACACCACAAAGATATAACTTTTTAAATGGAACAATAGTTTTTTCTATCGTGCATTGGATTCGTTGAAACCAGCTGCGTCCAAATCAATTTAAACTACATTCCTATCACTGTTAGCTTGGGAGCTACAACCCTTCAAAGTTCCGGGGGCGGAGGCTGCGATACCGTAGCTAACTAGCCAAGTGGCTATCCCCTGGGGCACGGACCACTATCTCATGACCACCAGCCAGTCAGATACGCTGTCGTAGCCTCCGCCCGCTAAACTTTGAAGGGTTGTAGCTCCCAAACTAACAGTGATAGGAATGTAGTTTAATTTGTTTTGGGCGCAGCTGGTTTCAACGAATCCAATGCACGATAGAAAAAAAAATATTGTTCCATTTAAAAAATTATATCTTTGTGTTGTAACTCTTTGGAAAATGATACAATAAACTATGTTCATAGCTTCCGCAGAAAGTGTAACATTTCTTGTGTTGACCTACCGCATTAAAATTACCCGTCACCTATTATTTTATAAGTTACAGAGGCAAAGACACTTAGTGAAACACCATATATATATATATATATATATATATATATATATATATATATATATAACTGCATTGTATTACTTCAAATGCAAGTAGTATTAGAATATTTTATTTATATATATATATATATATATATATATATATATATATATATATATGTGTGTGTGTGTGTGTGTGTGTGTGTGTGTTTGTGTGTGTGTTTGTTTGTGTGTGTGTTTGTGTGTGTGTGTGTGTGTGTTTGTGTGTGTGTGTGTGTGTGTGTGTGTGTGCGTGTGTGTGTATGACCGTTGTGATTTTTGGTAACCAAAAAACTTACGGAAACGAAAAGTGCGACTGATTTTTGTGGTTTTCACAGAATGCATTGGTAGTAAAGGACTCGTATTGTCAGCCAATAAGCAGATTTAAAAAATGGAAAAATGGTTGTTTATATCATGCACTGGTATTTTTGACACCAGCTGTGTACAAAGAATTTTGAATGACATTTTTATCACGGTTAGTTTGGCAGCTACAACCATTCAAAATTTCGGGGGTGGAGGCTACGACAGCGTAACTGACTGGCTTGTGGTCATGGTCCGTTTCCCAGGGGCTAGTCACTCGGCCAGTCAGCTACGCTATCGCCTCCACCCCCGAAACTTTGAACGGTTGTAGCCAAACTAAACGTGTTAAAAATGTCATTCAAAATTCTTTGTACACAGCTGGTGTCAAACATTCCAGTGTATGATAGAAACAACCATGGTTCCATTTAATAAACTATATGTTTACATAAACCAGGGATATTTACGCATGCAGCAGCAGTTATTGATTGGAATTCTTGCAACGTCCTTCTATTTTGATATTTTGGTTGGTGGTGGAAATTTATTTGGTTTATTGTAGTGCTTCGGTATTATAGAAGCGACATCAGCGGTAGTGCAAGCTTTTGTCGTCTTCACTTAAAGATTCAGTAGGCACGTAAAATTTTAGTTGAGGCATACGTTGGTTATTTAAGTTGGTACACCTGATAATATTTCATATAACTTTCCGTAGCGTAACACAGTTATTGATTATATTTTAACTGATGAACATGGACTCTGCTGATCTCAGGGGCTTGTTTTTAAAAATAGTAATTGTTTCTGTAATATAATCTTTTCTTTCCCGGTAGTTCCATTTAACGAAGCACGTCACATAAACATTCACTAGTCTTTACCTATAAAAGTCATAACATTTTAATTATTTTCAGTCACTTTGATTCACAGATTATTCAAAGATGTTAATTTTAAAAGTTCTTCAATTATTAATGGGAAGGTCAGGTGCTAACTACTATTGATATGGTCAACACAAAATTTTAAATTAATATTTCTCCTAGATTTACAAAACACTGTTAAAGTCATACGATATATTTTAAATAAGCAGTTCTCTATAATTCATTTCACAGAATCGCAGTTTGATATTCTTGGCAAACTCAAGATATAAAATTAGTCCCTTTTTTTGAACAAGTTAAAGTTATTTGATGTAATGTTTGTCAATGAAGAAAACCTTTTTAGCAATGATTAATATTGCCTTGACTATTACGTTCCTATCGGGAGGCAGAATTTTTCTAAGTCCGTAGCCTATCCCGAATTAAAGTCCACAGATATTATTTACGCACTCGCGTATAAGTTCGATTTAATTAAGCCATTCAAATAAATTCAATCATAGTAAACCAGAAGTTAGGAATATCTATTTCAGATACAACCACAAAGACTGAGTGAGATCTTATTGTTACGAGCAACAAATTCTGAGAGCTGTTAACGCTGGGAGAAACAAAGACTGAGAGAGCGAGTAGCTATACTGCGGAACTATTTATACTAATATTGCGACAAAAGATTACTCTGATTTACGGTGTTTACACGCGGTTACTCTGAGACTGTACTGTTTCGATACTTCAAAGATATATTGACTGTTACTGAAATTTTGAGAAATACGTAAAAAAATTCTGCCTCTTACAAATTATTAGAATTGAATCACGATGAAAATGGCTAGTCTGTGCTGTGATTGCGATGTAGTGTTACGTTCTGGAGCATTTTCTTAATTTTCTATGGTGAAGAAACATCGGAAAGCTGTTTTTAACAATTCTACATTAGCAGAACTGTCATTACTATAATGTATTGAAGGTATATATTTTGTTTCTTAGCTAGATTTTGTTACATATGACAAGAATCTCTTTTGATTTTTCACAGTCTAACTCTCTGAGAAAAGACAGTACTTATCGATGTCCAAGAAAAATTAGTCCAGTAAACATGGGTCGAGAAACGCATACTACCTGAGACAAATACGTGATTATAAGAACGGCTTAACTACGCTTGGTTGCGAATATTACATGCAAGATTTTATTTACCGTACCGTCGTCGCGGGCTTCGCAAGTGATTGCGTCGCAAATTTACATAAACAGCAGGAATGGATATCAAAATCTCCAAGCAATTTAGTAATGATGGCGTCAAAACTGATACTTAATCAGTGTGCAGACTACTTGGAGATAGTGCGATATGTGCTGTCACAAAGCTCAAGTGTACTTTCTCATTACACCACTACCTACCACATTGTGGAATGTTACATGTCAACGACGATTGCATATCTTGTTCGTGCATGATGGCACATCAGCTCACTCTCGTCACAGTGTGCCCGAGCAACTGACACTGACGTTTCAAGAAGTCGGGATTGGTCGGTGAGTCCAACAACGTAATCTGTTAGTTTCTCAGCTCTCAATCCCCTAAACCATTGTTTAAGGGGATACGTAAAAGACGTCATATATACATCTCCAATCAACGATATACATTCACTACAGAGAACCATCTTCAATGGATCCCAGCAAAAACTACTACAACGAGGACCGGGTGTAGTTCAAAAGGTATGTCATTCCTTACGCTGACTGGCACATGGATGCATTGCCATAAATGGACACCATGACGAACACCTCCTGTAAAAAAGTGTATGTGTTCTCAAATCCAGGTTATTCGACATATTCCTTTTGTTTCGATGAGTACTAGAAACTCTCAAAGAATTAGACACTCCTTTTTCTAACAGCTTCTTTATTACAGCCTGTACGCTTTACATATTTTGGGAGGAGGTATTATAAACAAAAACAAAGATTAAATGTCTGATAAACAAGTACTCTAAAAAGCTCGCCAAAGACCTATGAGCCGGCCGCGGTGGCCGAGGGGACTGAGGCGCTCCAGTCACGGTCTGCACGGCCACTACGGTCGGGGGTTCGAATTCCCCCTCGGGCATGGATATTTGTGCCGTCCTTAGTATTAGCTAGTTCATAAGTAGTTTGTAGGGACTGATGACCCCGTAGTTAAGTCCCATAAGCTATACAAACATTTGAACATTTTTTTGAAAGACCGATGAACAGTTGACTAGTTGAAGTGACGTGTTCTTACTAAAGATGAAGATGTGTTGCTAAGGAATATATTTGGTGTTGTTGTTGTTTCGGTCTTCAGTCCTGAGACTGGTTTGATGCAGCTCTCCACCCTACTCCATCCTGAGCAAACCTCTGCGTCTCTTCATAAGAACGGCAACCGACATCCATCTGAATCTGCTTACTGCATTCATCTCTTGGTCTCCAATGTAAAATTCACGATTCCTTGATGTCTAAGGATGTGTCCTAATAATCGATCCCTTATTGTAGTCAAGGTATGCCCCAAATTCATTTTTTCCCCAATTCTGGTCAGTACCTTCTCATTAATTATGAGATCCAGCCACCTAATTTTCAGCATTCTTCTGTAGCACCACGTTTCAAAAGCCTCTATCCTCTTCCTGTCCGAACTGTTTATAGTCCATGCATCACTCCCATACTCCACGCAAATGCCTACAGAAACGACTTCTTTATGCTTAAAGTAATATTCGATGTCAACTAATTGTTGGTAGTTTACAAGTAGTAATTAGTGACGTCATGACAAATGCCGTAGTTATACTGATGAACAGTAGCAATTTAGTAAATCATAAACGACTTTGATATCTCCACTTTTCTGTGGTTGTCAGCAGTAAAAATCATCGTAAATGTTTTTAATTATAAGAAAGATTGTTGCAACTCACCAAGAGAAGTCATTTTCAAAAATTGAATGTGGATGTTTATCGCGAATGTCATTTTTCATGACATCACACTACCTCGAGTCCCTGTGTTTCGTTGTTCTGAACCCCACACCGATTGTTAGCTGATTCGTAAGGAGTATGTGTACCAATTTTGATAATAATCAGTTCAGCACTTTAGGAGCAGTTGTGGAACACACACACACACACACACACACACACACACACACACACACACACACACATTTATTATAATACATTATTGGCCATTAAAATTGCTACACCAAGAAGAAATGAAGATAATAAACGGGTATTCATTGGACAAATATACTAGAACTGGCATGTGATTACTTCTCCACGCAATTTGGGTGCATAGATCCTGAGAAATCAGTACCCAGAGCAACCACCTCTGGCCGTAATAAAGTCGTTGATACGCCTGGGCATTGTGTAAAAAACAGGACTTGGATGGCTTGTACAGGTACAGATGCCCATCCAGCTTCAATACGATTCCACAGTTCATCAAGAGTAGTGGCTGGTGTGTGACGAACCAGTTGCACGGCCATCACTGACCAGACGTTTTCAATTGGTGAGAGATCTGGAGAATGTGCTGGCCAGGGCAGCTGTCGAACATTTTTTGTTCCCAGAAAGGCCCATACAAGACCTGTAACATGCGGGCGTGCATTATCCTGCTGAAATGAATCGTTTCACAGGGATCGAATGGAGGGTAGAGCCACTGGTCGTAACATGTCTGAAATGTAGCGGCCACGTTCAAAATACCGTCGATGCGAACAAGAGGTGATCGAGAAGTGTAACCAGTGTCACCCCATAAAATCACTCCGGGTGATACGCCAGTATGACGACTATCATGATGCTGTTAACAGAACCTGGATTCAACCGAAAAATGACGTTTTGCTTTTCATGGAGCCAGGTTCATCGTTGTGTACACCATCGCGGGTGTTCCTGTCTGTGATGCAGCGTCAAGGTGAGCCGCAGCCATAGTCTCCGAGCTGATAGTCCATGCTACTGCAAATGTCGTGGAACTGTTCGTGTAGATGGTTGTTGTAAACGTCCCCATCTGTTGACTCGGAGATCGAGACGTGGCTGCACGATCCGTTACAGCCATGCGGATGAGATGCTAGTGATACGATGCTATTGCGATCCAGCAAGGCGTTCCTTATTGCCCTCCTGAACCCACCGATTCCACATTCTGCTAACAGTCATTGGATCACGAGCAACGCGAGCAGCAATGTCGCCTTACGATAAACCGCAATCGCTGTAGGCTACAATCCGACCTTTATCAAAGTCGGAAAGGTGATCGTACGCATTTCCTTTCCTTACACGAGGCATCACAACAACGTTTCACGAGGCAACGCCGGTCAACGGCTGATTGTGCATTAGAAATCGGTTGGAAACCTTCCTCATGTCAGCACGTTGTAGGTGTCACCAGCGGCGTCAACCTTGTGTGAATGCTCTGAACAGCTAATCATTTGCATATCACAGCATCTTCTTCCTGTTGGTTAAATTTCGGGTTTGTAGCCGTCATCTTCCTGGTGTAGCAAGCTCCGTCTCTTAATGACCACGCTGTCGACGGGACGTTAAACTCGAAGCTTCTCTCCTTCTTATTTTTGGATTATATAACGTGTTTCTCCGAACACGCTACATATGTCTGTATAAACATGCATATGTGCAACACATAATTAGGTCACGGAAATTGCTGAGCCGACAGAAGGCATCTGGCATTAAAATGAAATCCCTAACTGCAAAGGCGACGCTAATGAAGATGACTGTAAACCAGTAGGAAACTTTTCCTAGTCACCCAGTGTTTGCACCACCGAGTGGAGAGTAGAACAAAGCTAGCGGAACGCAATCGATAGGTCGTTAGCAAAAGAACAGCCGGCTGAGCCAGCTTCTATCAGAATTTCCCCAGAGATACCGCTAAATACTCACTGCGCAACAAAATTGTCCACGCATGTCTCTTAACTCAGTCGAAGCTGCGTTTTCCTGTCTCATTACTTCTAACTGAAAATTATTGGTGAGCTACAATATGGTTAGCTGTCTAACGACAGAAACTTGCGGAAAGTAGTGCCAAACGTAGTGTACGTTCCTAACGTTCTGACCTAATCAACGCAAAAAGGTTGGAGGCGAACTCTGAGTCCTCTCTGCGGTAAAGCAGAGATTCTTGTGGCCATATAGAGAACTCCTAATGAATTAAGTGAAGGTCACGTATTTCGTGATAAAGTTACGCAATAACTCCCCGCGGACCGGCACTCTGTGTTCATTAATTACGTTTCTTATTAGCTTACATGAATTCCACAGATTCCTCCGAGGCGGTTCGGACACGCAATAGACCGAGGCCCTTGATACCCCGTACGACAAAATTTAATTAACCTGATGAAAGCGGGAACTTTCATTGATATGAAAAGAAAGTGCCTAAATAACTTCGCATTAAATAAAACTTTAAGAAATGACAAACTGAAACTTTGGCACCGTAACTCTATTAGAGAGCTATACAAAAACAGAATTTCGTTCCATGAAAGGACACAAAACAGTTAAAAGAAATTTCGTCGTTCCCTTAATGTAACAGTTGAAAATTTCCGAGAAGCTTTATACTTGGCTTCCGTGTTGCTTATGGATTGCGGCGTTTTTATAACTGAGTCTGTGGAAAAATAGCGAGTACATTACGTTATTAATTTGTAACAGTGGAAGGTGAGCCCTCGTTTTTAGGCTGTTCTGCGTCTTCTTTTGGCGAGACGTTCCTTTTAATTTCGGAAGTTAATGTTGTTGCAGCCGAAGAATTACTGTACTGAATGCTACATTAAAGTAATAAAGTTAGTTACCTCTTCAGTTGCACTTTCAGTTCTTGCAGTCTTTTATCTCAATATTATGTTCGTAATAGAGTGTATGTATTGCGTATGGCTGGCAGCTTCGTATAGCCGAAAATAACTGTTAGATACAGCTCTTTGTGTATCCAGTGATGTACTTCGTATCCATTGGGAATCACGAAGCAATAAAATTTCATGTTTTCTTCACTTTTTTCCTGATTTTTCTCTTTGGGCGGCAGTCAGCTGTATTCTGCTTTCTGAGTTTTTACTATGATTATAATTACAGGTAAGGTTTTTTTTCGATCACTCTCTGCGATCTTGCGATCACTTAACTTGTTTTTACGCATACTGAAACTAATTGTTCACTTTTCTATAAATAAGGGCTCATTTTAGGGTCCAATAATGTTTCCAAACGCCCTGTTGTAGATTTTACATAGGTCTCTGCTACAATGTGATTGATTTTTTGTAAAATATTTTTAATGTGTCAAGATCGCATATTTTTTTATTCATTGTAGGCGGTTTCGATCATGTAAGATCATCCTGAGACTGTCTCTGAGCGAGGACGACGGGCAGATCTTGATGTTTAAAAATATATTTTTTTAATGATTTGCATTGCAGCTTTTCCAATATGTTTTTCGAAATGATTAATTTATAGTCTCATAATCGTGAAAACTTTCATCAATAAATACCGCGTTATACGTTCTTAGTCTATCTTGATCGGACCCATTTTGTACTAAAGCAATTGAACTGCCAACGGATCGACGAAATACGAAGCAGTTCTCTTGAGATCGGTAACGGCGATGAGGAGAACTGCTATAAACAATTCGAAACGGTTGGCAGTTCAGTTGCTTCTGTTTTTATAATGAAGTGCTCTCAAACCAGCAATTATATCATTAAAAAGTCTACTTCTTTACACGGATTAAAGTTACAAGTACTCAGAATACAACGCTTTGTTTCCTGGTGTATATGTCAGAGATTAGATTATTTCGTTAAATATCTGTTGCCAAATCACGTTTATATATTGTTTTCTGGTCCATTAACATTTAAATACTACAGCATAACTTTATATGTAAAAGATTTATTTAGCTGAGCATATAGTTAAAATTATTACACAGTAAACCTTTATTATGCTATTTGGGTAGTGCACGTTGAAGCAGAATCTTCAGAATAAGAAAGAATTTGGAGCTAATGGGAAAATGTTGCAAATTGATACTAGGGCACTGAATAATAACATTATTAAATTTCTGTTTCGTTAGATTTTTTCTAAGAGCAAACACAATTATTTTTATGGTGACCGGAAGGACAAAACCTTAGGTTTACCTACTGTATGACGAAAACGTTAAATCCTCTCCCATAGGAACTACTGTCTCTTATTTTGTTTAAGAGAATAAGCTTAGTTTGTACGATGTATATCGTAAATTCTTACGGATGCGTCGCTAGTGAATGAATTGTGATAAGGCCCGTAAGTGTCAAAGAAGTTATTCAAATTTGTGTATATTCTCTATTCTTTAGAACTTGTGGCAAAGAACAGACACCAATTAGAGGACCGTCTTTTCAAGACTCGCTTTTTGCAGAACATGGTCAAAACGAGTTTTTTACAGCTTATATTATTTGAGATAGCCGCCTTTCTTATGCCGAGAACAGTTCTTTCAAAACTCAGTTAATTTAATTGTTGAAAGTTACCAAATTTACTCAGTTATTTCAAAGCTCGCTTTCTGCAATGAAACTGTTATAACAAAACTAACTTTCTGCAGCCAAATTCTGTAGGCTGTATGGTCTCTGAATTTTATAAGCGCCAGTTTAATTGTGTTGCCAACATCTGTGGAAGTAACAATACCGGCTTGTGCCAACTGATTTCTGCCCATTTGCATTATTGTCAGTTTACTGTTGGTTGCACCAGTGCCTGTCCGAGACAGCAGAAGTGCTGTAATAATTCTTAGCCTCTGTATACTAGTTAATATTAAATAAAATGGCAAAAGAATATTCTGAACCTGTAATACAAGTTAAAAGGAGCAGGAAGAGAAGAAAAATGTCACAAAAAAAAAAGAAAAAAAAAAAAAAAAAAAAAAAAAAAAAAAAAAAAAAAAAAACACTGGAAGATACCGTAAAGAAAATGCAGGGCCTTTAGATGCCAGATGTGGTCATGTTACAAGCGATGTGGCGAGCTTGATGAAGTTCATTGAAATGCCTGATGATGCTAGGGAGTTCTATGAAGTTATAATGAAGGGGAATAGTGTTGTGGAAAGTGCAAGAATAAGTGATGTGAAAGAAAATGAAAATGTTGAGGAAACTGAGTGAGATGCTGGAACTTAAACCTATTAATTGGATCGACTTAAATATTTAAATGCTTATATTAACATAATTACTGCATTAAGCTTCAGGAATTCAATTAAAAATGTAAGGTACTTCTTTGGAGTGTTTCCTTCGTTAATGGACGATTAGAAAGAAAGTTTTACTGATATATGTTCTTTTTAAATATATGTTTGCATATTATTCTTTTGATTGTTCTATGTATCAACTACTGTTTGGCAAATAAATCTTTATATGTATAGTTTCCAAATTTTTGATTAATATGTAAACCCCTAAACTGTTTTTTGCATTTCGTGAAAAAAACGGTCCATTTATATTTGACGGAACATTTATATATTTATAAAATTACATATTTTTACATACCGACAGATTCAAATGTGAAATACATTCAATGGTGACTCTTGAAAATTTGTGACATTCGGACGTGCTCTCTTTCTACAAAAATTTTCCTTTCTACGCACTACTATCGTAGCAAGGTAAGAAGTAAGATGACTGTATTCATTAAAGATGGAGGAAAAATTCTACAGCTATATCCAACAGTATGACCCAACTGCTAATACATCCCTCATAACCTTGGGAGATAGTCTTCTCGCTTGACACAGTACTGGCTGGCTGACGTCAGTCTACTCATGGTCCAGGTCACATGATCTGGCACTGTGTGGGGTGTGCCTAAGTCACTGGTTCAGTGCAACAACCCTCATCCCTCATAGTCTTGAAGAAATTTTTTCCAACATTTCAAAGCCCCTTAAAAGCACCCTGTGAAAATTCAATGAATATTCATCTACTTATTTTGGGAGATTAATTTTATTAGACGGTCAGATAAGCAGATGCGGAGGCATTCTTTCCTCTTTTTCATATTTTGTCCAAGTAAGCTGTATTTATTGGCTACAGATACGCTCTCGTTGCCTCTGACAATCCCACGATAATTTATTCTCGTAGTTTCAGAAATTGGCATATTCTAACCGACAAACAGAAACGATAGTTATAGATAAAAACCTGAAATTACGGAAGCTCTTTCTTCGGTAATCACTTTTGATGAAGTAATGCCTGTATGTTGCGTTAAGCAATGCTCAAGCAAACTATGAAAGACACATGGAATTTGGAAGTTTGCGGGATTAGTGTGTTCACATAGACAAATGCCGTTTCTATAGCTCTACTAGTTGGAAAGATGATCGTCCGAGAAGTTATGAAGTGGGTAAAATTTAGCAAAATATTCAGTGAACACTGAATTGATGCCGTTGGATTAACTTATTGAAGTTCAGCGGCTTTCACTCTAATTTGTCGCCACCCACTATTAAAGAGCCGTTGACTCGTTAAGAAAGAATGATTTTGTAACAAAAAACGATGTATTCAGTAACAAAGTATTTCAGGTGAGTACAATGTGTTTCTAAATGCCTTGTGTGTTGGTATCATAAGGCAGAAGAGAGTATATTTCTCTCTTCATAATAAGTCAGTATCTCTAAATATTGTGAAGAAATTTATGAACAGAATATTAGTATAAAATTCATGAGGGAAAACGGATTAAGGGTAGAAATATTAAACTAAAATGTAAGACTAAGTCGAAAATTTTGGATCCATCATGAACTTGGAGTGTGAGCTGTAGGTGGGCAAGATAAGCTGAATTAAATAGAACTAACTACCGTCTATTGCATTATAAATAATTGATTTTGCATACATTTTCGGCTTCGCATTGCAAAATTTCAGGCCCCTAAAAGAAAGAAATTTTAAGTGTCCTTTCAAAGCGTTAGGGACCTGCTCTCGTCGATTCCTAGTTACAATCCCTTTACTTTCAACCAACAACGGTTACTGAATAACGTAAAAGACATGAAACCGTCATTTATGGGTCTGAATATTGTTACAGTGTCAAACAGAAACTGGAAGTAAAACCAATCTGATGTACAGAAATGAATGTTTGTTTGCGCGTATTTTATGCGCTGCCGTACTGTTCATTCGATTGCTTTGAAAATTTGTGCCGGCCGCAGTGGCCGAGGGGACTGAGGCGCTGCAGTCACGGTCTGCACGACCACTTCGGTCGGGGGTTCGAATCCCCACTCGGGCATGGATATTTGTGCCGTCCTTAGTCTTAGCTAGTTCGTACGTAGTTTGTAAGCTTAGGGACTGATGACCCCGTAGTTAAGTCCCATAAGTCCTACAAACATTTGAACATTTGATTTGAAAATTTGTCAAAGTATTTCTTGCACTTTCGCAAAGATGATAGGCAAGTAATTCAGGAGCTATGATGTAATAAACAATGAAATGTCCGATATTGCTGCACAGTGCGACATTGTTGGAAATCTCCCCCTGAACCACCGGACCTATTTCAATAAAATTTGGTACCCAAATTTCGTACCGTGAGGTAACAATTACTCTATGCGTAAGAAACACCTCGACACATAATTCAGGACATATGAAGCGAATGGTGCGTGGCAGAGGGTACTTTACCTACGGACCTTTATCTTCATGGGATTTCAGGGCACTGATCTTGAGGCCATTGTTGTTTCTTATTTACATAAATGATATGACTTCAAGTGTAACATCTAGTTATAAGACATTTCTGTTTGCTGGTTGGTAGTGAAGGATGTTCTTGATAATACTGGAGCAATATCAAATAATGCAGATAAAGAAATAAGTGCCGGCCGCAGTGGCCAAGCGGTCTGCACGGCCACTAGGGTCGGGGGGTCGATTCCTCCACGGTCATGGATATTTGTGCCGTCCTTAGTCTTAGTTAGTTCATAAGTAGTTTGTAAGTTTTGGGACTGATGACCCCGTAGTTAAGTCCCATAAGCTCTACAAACATTTGACCATTTTGATTTTTGAAAGAAATAAGTACGTAGCTTGTAGAAAATAATTTGATGTGAAATCACAGTAAGTCTCAGTTGTTACAGTTTCTAACTCACAATTTAACAAATTCTGACGTTTTGATTACATAGAATGGACACAGGATAAGTGAGACTGAACAATTCGAATTTTAGTCTGTCGTGGAAATCCCATGTTATGGATACTGTGCAAAAACCAAATGCTGCGTTGTTACCATTAGAACCGTTCCTGAAATAAGTGCTAGTTCAACACGAAGGATAGTCTGCTTTTCGTATTTTCATTCGCTTATGACATATGGTGTTATTTTCTGGGGTAACTCCTGTGATTCAGAAGGTGTATTTATTGCGCAGAAACGGGCGGTTGGTGCAATATGTGAGGTAAGTTCGCGTACCTGTTGTCGATCCCTGTTAAGTAGCCTGGGAAATCTGACATTGGCCTCTCAAATTTTTCTTTAATGTCCTTTGTTGTTAAAAATATTTGTTTTTTCCCCAAGAGTTAGCAGCTTTCATTCAGTTTATACTGGACAGAAACGGCATTTGCATTTCCTTGACGCTGTTGCAGAATGGTGTGCAGTATTCTGCTGTAACCAGTTTCAATAAGATGCCGTGAGAATTCAAAGAGCTTTGTAATTATCAACTCACTTTCAAGGCTAAACTAAAAAGTTTCTTCACAGCTCACTATTTCTATTCTGTTGAGGAATTCTATGTTAACTTTTTCGCATCTTTTATTTATGCTCAGACCTATGGTGAGCTTACAATTGCTTTACGTTTAACTTTATCAGTTACTTTTTCTTTCTAACAATTGGATGTACTGATTCGTTAGATCCATGGAGTTTTGTACCTCAATTTGCTGCTGTGTAACATGATACATATAAACACTTAAGCTTCAACTCAATGGGAAGCCGCATGGGAATAGCTGAGCGGTCTGTGATGTCATGTTACGAACTGCGCGGCCACTCCCGTAGGAGGATGGATACCTCCCTCGGGCATGAGTCTGTGTGGCTTCCTTAGCATGAATCTTTTGTGCCCCAGCCTCGTCGCCACTTTTTGTCTCAGTATCCACTGGTTATAGGAGGTGTCGGTGGCCGAGTAGAAAGAGACAGACATAGGAATAAAAGATGCATGCATGTGCAGGTACGGAGGTGACCAGCCAGTGGGATAGCAGAAACTAGAAACACTAGAGTAAATTAGAACGAGATATATATTTCATAGAGACTTAGTAATACTTAACTCTTACATAGTTCTTGACTGCAGAATGCTGATACATAGATTAGATAGAGGCCTGCCTACTGATGATTCCTAGTGCCTATCAGATAGCCAAGTCTTAACTGGTGCCTAGCTGATTCCCAAGTGGCCGATCTCGTTCAGTGGTGGCCACAAGCGGGATAGCAGCAGAGGGCGCTCGTGGCCAACGTCGTAAGAACGCCGTGCCGTGCGTGCATGGTGGCGCGCGGCATAAGTGCGTGGCGCGCACTTTAGACTTGTGCAACACCACACCCCTCACCCCCAAACCGCCGCGCCGTCGTGGCGTAGGGCTGAGGGCCACGGCGACGGCACTGGGAGGAGGGCCTGGGCGGGGGCGTTACTGGTGGAACGGACGTCGCAGCAGAGGATGGGATCTAAAACCTTGGTGTTACTGCAGAAACTTTCCCCCCACACATCTCCTCGCGATCTAGAATTTGATGCAATAGTAGATACACTGAATGCTCATTATGAGAGAAAAGTTCTCGTAGCAGTGGCTCGGTAGTGATTTTTCAGACTTAAAAAAATTACCGCAGCAGTCACACCAGGAATGGATCACTGAGTTGAAGGGCTTAACCTGCAAATGTAAATTTATTTGCTCTTATGGACTTTCTTATAGTGACGTTATGTTGAGGGATGCAATTACGCACAACATTCAGGACCCCAGAATTAGGACACCGATACTGAAACAGACCCCTCATTAGACAGTGTACTGCAGCTTATTTAAGCGCATGATACCTTTGACTTAGCAGATGTAGAAATGCAAAGCCACAGTGTTAACTCAGTGTGCCGCAACAGACGCTCTTTCCTAGATGTAGTTCTCAATATAGCATTAGTGATTCTTATGGTTCGGAACCCACGTTAAACTGTAGGTCCCCCTATAACTGGCTGGGTAAGTCAGTTCGAAGGTCGGAGGAAGGCAACAGCATACCACCTCCAAACAGGACCATGCCTAGTAAAGCACTGTGGTGTTCAAACCAATCTTCGGATTGTTGACTGCTTTACCTTTTTGATTCTTATAATTCTACCGGCCGTGCTGAACAGACAGTGAACAGTAGGCAGTGTAAGAGTGCGACACAAAGATCGCCCGTCGTGTTAGAAACAGTAATTTGAATAACGGGAGCCAACTCTCATTTCAGAAAAATATTCATAAGTCTTGCCTTCAGTGTGTAACTCGCCACAAACATGCGCATTGCCCTAGTCGCAACGCAACCTATTATCAATGTGGCAAATCGGGACACAAAAGAATCAATTTAAGTAGTTTGAAAATCTAGGGAAAGATGACCTCTACCGTTTGGTCTCTTAGGTTTACCTAAACGAAGATAGCTGGTGTAGAAAAACAGCTGAGAAAGTTAAACACAAACAAGTCGCCAGGTCTAGATGGGTTACCATTCCGGTTTTACAAAGTACTTAGCTTGCACGTATTGCGAATCTTTGACCAAGCGCAAATTTCCAAGCGACTGGAAAAAGGCACTAGTAACTTCTATGGACTACAAAGGCAGAAGAACGAACTGACGAAATTACAGACTTACTTCATTAAAACCAGTATGTTGTAGAATTCTGGTTCTCAGTTCTATTATAGTAAATTTCCTTAAGACATAAAATATTCTGACTATGCATGAGCAAGTCATTAGGAAGCAACGACATGCAAAACCCAAAAATGTTAAAAGGTTTTTATATCTGTGGGACTTAAATACGTTGGTCTTCAGTCCCTAGGCCTAACAGACCAATTAAACTTTAACTTATGCTAAGGAAAACACTAACACCAATGCCCGAGGGAGGACTCGAACCACCGACGGCGAGCAAACACGCGCTCCGTAGCAAGGCGCCTTAGAACACTCGGCGCCGCGGTGGAGTAGCCGAGCGATCTAAAGCGTCTCGCTGCAGAGCGGGCGGTTGCTCGCCGTGGAGGTTCGAGTCCTCCCTGGGGCATGCGTGCGTGTGTTTGTCCTTAGGTTAGTTTATCTAGGTTTAAGTAGTTTGTAAGCTACAGACTGATGACCACGCAGTTTGGTCCGATAGATTTACAAACATTTGAACATTTTTAGAACACTCGGCCACTCCACTTCGGCATGCAAAACGCAGCTTGTACTTTCTCTCATGACGAGTGCTATGGATGAAGGTAAAGAGGCAGACTGCATATTTCTCGATTTTCGAAATGCGTTTGACACGGCAACTCAATACAGACTGCTAACGAATGTGTAATACGTACCCTAGTATGTGAGTGGCTCGAGTACTAGTTATGTAATAGAATCCAGTACGTTATCCTCGAACGCGAGTGTTCATCAGGGGTGCCCCAGGGAAGTGTGATATGACCACTATAATTTTCTAGCTATATAAATGATCTGACGGACAGAGTAAATTGCAATCAGCGACACTCTGCTGACGATGCTGTGATGTACAGGAGGGTGTGGTCATTGAATGACTGTAGTAGCATGTAGGATGAATTGGAACAAATTTCTATGTGGTGTGAGGAATGACAACTAGAGCTAAATGTAGGGAAACGTACGGTGATGCAAATATGAGAAAAAAATCCCGTAATGCTCTAATACAGCATTAGTAGTGTGAATCTTGACAGAGTCGCGTCAAGTAAAAATTCAGGCGTATCGCTTCACAGCGATATGAAATGGAACGAGAATATGAGGACAGTCGTGGAGAAGGTGAATGCTCGACTTCGGTTTATTGGGAGAATTTTGGGAAGGTGTGATTCATCTCTAAAGGATACCGCATATAAAACACTAGTATTGCTGATGTGTTTGGTATCCCCACCAGATCCGTTTACAGGAGGACATAGAGGCATTTCAGAGGCGGGCGGCTAGGTTTGTATCTGGTAGATTCGACAACTGCACGAGTGCTACTGTAATGCTTCGGAAACTCAAATGGGAGTTTCTGGAGGGAAAACGACGTTCTTTTAGAGAAATAGTGTTGAAGAAATTTATAGGGTCGGATTTGGAAGCGGACTGTAAAACGATTCTCCTGCCGCCACCCTATATTTCGCGTAAATAGCACAAAGATAAGTTCAGAGAGAATAGAGGTCGCACAGATACATTCAGGCACTCGTTTTTCACCTCGTTCTATATGGGAGTGGAAAAGTAACTAGTGGCGGTACTGCGTACCCTCCGCCGTGCTCCTGTCGGTGGATAGCGGAGTATGTATGTAGATGTAAATAAAATGTCATATAATGCATAGCGTAAGATACGTTACAAAAGGCTACAACGCCGTGTGACCAATCACCATGAGAGAAGGTACGTTTTTACCATGTCACAGCTCACAACGATAGGTTGTAGATTTTTTCACAGACGGTGTACTAGAATGACAGAGAGAGCAGCAGATAGCTGGGAGGGGGAGATGAATACAAACAAGGGAGAGAAGGAGATGGACAGAAGAAGAGATGGACTGAATACATAAACACCGGAACAACTTTGAGATTTCTGCAATTTATTTATAAAAATTATCGATCCGTATAATTGGCGCAATTTAACAAAATTGAAAATTGCTGATTCATGTGATTCGTGTGGAGTATCTTGCAAAAGATAATGATAGATGAATGCAGTCACGAAATTCGGTGTGCATATAATGTTTTAATGTGTTATATCGCCTTTACTCTTTGGCAGCAATACCTACATTACCAAAACAAACCACCTGTACTTAAAGTAAAATTCTATTCCCACAAGCAACTTATAATGCGTAATATCTAGATAATTCTGAACACTCAGAGTACATTTAATAATAATTATATAAACATATACTTGTTTTTCGACTATTTCAGAATATGTAATAAGCGAACCTATAGAAGGTATAACACAAAGCAGCTTTATATAAAACATATTTAGAAAGTACACACAGAAAGAGTACGTACCTTTATATGTATATCGTAAAATTTTTAGTACAAAACTGCACAACTTGCTGCCTAACAAGCGTATTTTGAATTTACCCAAAGAAATTAGACCCAGCAAAACCTATTTCTTCACTATAGGTAAATTTCAATAGCGAAATTAGGTGACAGGTTTACATACAAATTTACACCCCACTGTTCAAACCACGGTATTTAACGTTATCAAATTATTGTCACATCCATTTCATGTAGTTTATTTCACTGTTACATATACCACCAATAATTGTTAAAATGATGTGATTTTTAAAACTATTCGTTAAGTGATTAATGTCAAATCTGTCTGTGTGAACGGAAAACTAGAGTCAAAACAAAGTACGAACTAAATTCTTTCATGCCAAAGTCAACACATAAAAGAGATTTTATTGTTGGCAGGAATTATTTTGCTATAATGTAAATTCATAAAAGAAAAATTATTTCTATTAGAAGAAATAAACAAATGTTTAGTTCTTATTACACAAAAAATACTTTTTGATCTGTGAGTGATAGAGGTGTTTGTGTAAACACTGCATTGTGTCACATGGTTTCTGACGTCCAGACTGAGAGGACGTGTTCATGTAATGCTCCGCTGGAAAATTAAAAATACGTAGAAATAGAACCACGTTGCGTTCTTTAACGTACTAATAGTTCAAATCCTACTCCATGAAAATTTTTCATTAGGTGAACTTCAACGAACTTCGGGGGATGATGCATTCATCATCACTAGACGCCCATATCTAATGGAATACGATAAGTACCTGGTTTAGAACAGTTTCTGGAGAAGTCCCGAGACTGTTACATGCCGTATCTTAAAAAACATTTTCTGCTGCAGCGTGAGTGACGGATGTAGCTGTGGCACCTGTTGTCAGTTGGGAGGCAATCTTTGGGAAGACAAGGCAAGCAAAGGGAAGGCAAGGCAAGCCGACAGGCGTGTCTGTGGCTGCTGAAAGACGCAGCCGGCAGCCCCCGCGTTCTCATCTCTCTCTCTCTCTCTCTCTCTCTCTCTCTCTATCTATCTATCTCTGTCTCTCTCTGCGGGGATTGCAGACGCGCTGCCTGTCTACTGCTGCTGCTGCTGCTTGGGCCAGCCGAGAACGCGCCGTCTGATTAGCTGCGAGGGATCCCTGTAGCGAGTGCCAGATGCAGATGCAGTGCCGGCCACGGTGGCCGAGGGGAGTGAGACGCTCCAGTCACGGTCTGCACGGCTACTACGGTCGGGAGTTCGAATCCCCCCTCGGGCATGGATATTTGTGCCGTCCTTTGTATTAGCTAGTTCCTAAGTAGTTTGTAAGTTTAGGGACTGATGACCCCGTAGGTAAGTCCCATAAGCTATACAAACATTTGAACATTTTGAGCAGATGCAGCGGTGGCGCCACCTTACGCTTCTAGTACTGCACGTGCAGCGAAATCATGCCCGAAACAAACTACAGACATTACTAGACTGGCGAAATCACGGCTACAGGGTAGTAACTACTGATGTCACTGAAAGCATCCCGCCTCCTCGTTGCTTCTTATTTCTGGTTGGAATAGACTAACCTAAGTATTGTATCTCATATTGTTTGTGTTGTTCTGGCAGTGACTGACTATTTATTTTGGTCCCTACAATCATGATCATACTCGTCTTGAATTAGTTTTCCTACCAACATCTCTCACTCACTGCTTCCCATGCTGGGTGGAGGAGTGTTAACAGATCATGAACGAATACAGAGTCCGCGATCACGAGTATGAAACAGTAAGAGGAGAAGTAATAATTAGGGCAACGGATAACGACTTGAGAGGAGGAAATGGATCCACCGAGCATGCGAGCGAGAATAAATGTCGGTAGGGCAGTACAAGAACATAGATATATCGTCACAGCAGGTGTATGTCCACACAATAGGCATCTTATTTGATGACCAGTAGGGAGATTTGGCAGTGCAATTTAGGGACAATCATAGAGGTAAATTTAGTTTTAACAGGACAATTTTAATAGGGAATTAAATTGTCAGTTCCCATTTTTTCAAAATAAAATTTACATTCGTTTTACATTGAAATACGCTACCTCCCTAACTGGATGACACAATCCGCATCTTTAAGTGGGTTGGAGAAGAGTCAACAGGTACTACAAACATAAACCATTAATACAAATCGAAATATAGCATACGAATTGGAATTAACATTGAGTAGGTCAGAAACGAGCCTTAGCCGGGAAGTAATACAATTGTTTGGGGATCATTCGGCACGAGTTTGCGATATTGGCCTAAGGTTTACCCATACGTTCATTAAACGTAGGTGACGCCTAAATTTAAAATCCCAACAAAGAAGGCGCCTTGTGCAAACTAAGGCTGAAGCGCAGCGCGCAGCGTATCTACTCACCGGACCACTGACGGAAGAATGCCGATTTCAAACAGCAACGGCCAGCGGCCGGCTAGAGAACCTGGAGGGGGTTGCCAACCCCTGAGGTAGAAGAATTTTGCGGGGGCGACTGCCAACTTCCGTCTCTGGCCTGCCCCAACGATTATACAGTTAAGTTGGTAGGGGAACATGCGTAGGACGGAACCTCTCTGACGAATACTGGAGGGAATTTGAATCCAGGGAAGTACAACACTTGACTCACTCTGCCCTTATGATAGGGTAGGGAACGAACTGTATCAGTTAGGTACACTAAGAAATTAACAAAATTACGCTTTTACTTTACCCAAGGCAGAGGCAAGAGACAAAACATGAAAATATGAACAGAAATCTGGTGGCATAACCAACCGCCAGGACAACTGAAGGTCAGTAATTAAAAGAAATAAGTAATGAAAGCGGGCCCAATTGATCCCTTTCAACACAAATAGCAACTTAAAAAGAACGGCGTGTGTTCACTTTAATGAACATGTAAAAGTGATTACAGGTATTTTTATTTATTTGTTTATTTTAATTTTCCGAGTTGCTCTTACTTTTTTTTCTTTTTATTTCCTCCTACCGCCTCTTCATAACGTCCTGTCACACACCACATCGAAAAGTAATAGAACAGAAGGTTTTGAAACTGAAATGCTCTTTTGCAGGAAAGGTAACAGAAATTTACAAATGGAGAAACTTCGTCTCCCACTAAGGAAGAAATCCTAATGCTTTTCCATTTAACTAATATATATATATATATATATATATATATATATATATATATATATATATATATATATATATAATTCCATTAGTGTAATCATGAGTTAAACACAAAAAAGATGGAAAGACGGTTTTACTAAAGAGACGTCACTTCTCGACCACAAGGGGGGGTTAACCTGATTCGTAATAGTCTGCAAGTAACAACAATACGCTTGTCCGTCCATTAGTGGAGTATTGATGCCTAGTGTGGGATCCTTATCAGGTGGGTTTCACGGAGAAGGGCAGCTCGTTTCGTATTGTCACAATACCGGAGAGACAGCGTTACGGAAATGATACAGGATCTGAGATGGGAATCATTACAACAAAGGCGCTTATCGCTGCAGCATGGGCTACTTACGAAACTCCAATCGCCAACATTCTCCTCCGAATGCGAAAATATATTGTTGACTTCCACTTACAAAGGTAGAAATGACCATCAGAATAAAATACGAGAAATCAGAGCTCGAACGGAGAGATTCAGGTGTTCTTTCTTCCCGCGCGCTATTCGAGGTATAAGTTTCTTCGATAAACCCTCTGCCAGGCACTTAAATGTGATTTGCAGAGTATCCCATGTAGATGTAGAAGAAGGAAAACATAAGCGGCCAACTTCGATGGATCTTAAAGTAAATGGGAATCCAATTTCCGAAACCTGAAATTAAGAAAGGCAAGGAAAGGGTTTACGGCAATTTGTAAACTTTACATTATTCCAGTGAATGAGATAGTCGCGGTTCAGCGTCTTAAGGCTCGTTGGTGGCCATGGGTAAGCGCCATCGTGAGGTAGAGTTTGTTATAAACGCGGAGTATTTTCGTCTGTTGGTGGTAATTTCACAAAAATGTCATGTATGCCACACCGAGGCAGAGGGCGATTATTGCAGAAACAGTGCCCCAGTAACCACAGAGTGGGATTATGCCTTGTGAGCTGGAGCATCTTTGTGTCCGGCATGGTAAACCACTTCACAGTCACACTCATTGGGATGGTTTCGTTAATGAGGGCTATGATGCCTCGGCATAGCTCCCATACAGCTGACGCCCGGAGAGATTGGAGCCAATGTTGACGGTGTCCAGAACAGGGCACATTATACAGTTTTGGAAGCCAATAATGTGTATATCGGCGAGTCGTTGATTAGTCTTAACCAGGCGATACCACAATCCACGGACCTCTGTCGGTAGGAGGGGTTAAAGATATTTTCCCATATTCACCGCCAATTTAGTGTCGGGTGTCGAATCTCCTATTTGTGGACCGGCGGGCGTCTCCGCAGTTTGTCATAGAAAAGTCTCGTTGTGAGGTTCCAATCGGTCGCTGTTCGGAGGACATAGCTCCGATTTAGGTATTCGGATCTACTTTACATTTTCGTTATGCCTGCTTCAGTGGCGATGATGTGGCAGACGAATCGCGAAACTGTGCATCACCCACTGAAGAGTGTGAAGTCGTAACAAATAAAAAGAAACAACTAACTGTAATGTACTGCACTTGAACTGTAATTTACTGCGTTCTGTTTGATTTTTATAAAATGCTGACATTCTTTTTACTGGAATATATATTACATAAATCAAAGAACGTATCTTAATAAAAATATTTATAGCTGCCCTTATGGTAAACTATTACGCAATATGCTGAAATATTAAATAAACGGTTTGACTAATCAATGTGTAAATTATCATAAGCATGAGAACGGTCTGTCAGTTATATAATTGTTCCTAACCCATGATATGTCCTACACCACAATGCAAAAACATTTCCGATTTCCGTTTCGACAAACAATAATATTCGCATATTAAAGTCTCACCTTATTTCCCTTTCGCTCTGTTTGGTCGGTATACCTACTTACGAAAATCTAAGTCAGGATCGTAGTCCATACTGAAAGATGGTTATTAAAATCCTATTTTATTTCATCTCCCGTCCCTGAACTATTGAATGATTATTTATATGTATCAGCAACGAAATGACGGCCGGAAACTGCATATCAGCGACGATGTTGGAGCTAAAATTCTGAAAATGCTTAAAATGTTTGTTTGAGTGGTGTTACCGTCAAGACCATGAAATCCTGTTTATCATTTCTCTTTAAGATGATGCCGGGATTGGAACATAAATAGTTGCCAACTATTTATTCACAACCGACACGAAAGCGTTAAATGTTTGAACCTGTTATTGTCCTTCAACGTAGGCACCAAAGTTGTGTAGAAACCGTTGTCAGCGATGTGTAAGGGTAGAATACCTTTAACAGAGCCTGTTCTGTTGATGGTGTACTCAACACGCACTGACTGAGTAATAAATGTTAAATGAATTGGAACACTGCAAGTAGATACACCAGTTTTTATTACCGGCAGTGTATTTCTATGATCCATGTGTATGAGTTCGTTTATGGTATCAAGACGCTGAGAATGAAGCCTTCTCACAATACAAACTCTGACTAGCATTAACGTAGATGAACTAAGAATTTCTGTTACATTACCGTCCTCCAGTAACAATGCACCGCTGAGGTCTGCGCTACATGTGCTGGAAACTTTTCACGAAATCTTCCTATGATGGTGTTCAAAAGACCCGTCACATTTCGTTGGATACCAGGAATATCGCCAAATCTCTTTCCTTTCAAAGCGAGTTTGTCTCGAGGGAATAGCAGAAGTCTTCAGACTTGCGATCCTGCGAGTATGGTGGATGTTCAAGTTGTTAGACATCTCTCGCTCACAATGAGCCAAACGGTCGACGGAATGGATGATTTACATACGGTGAGTGTAGCGGATCTTCAAGTTACAATTTCACACATTTTTCTGCTAGGAAATGTTTGAATATATTGTCTGTGTCTGCGCGAGTGTTGTCGTGCTACTCGTACTTGATAATTCCACCGTATTCGGCGGGTCTCAATCCTCCAGCCTCATTTCTATTCCATCGACTCGAACTCGCTTTGAATGGAAAGAGATTTGGCGATATTCCTGACCTCCAACGAAACCTACGAGGCTTTTGAAGACCATCCGAAAGAAAGATTCCATGCAAAGTTTACAGGACATGTATCGCAGAGCGCAGCGGTGCATACTTACGGGAGGTGACTATTTCGAGGGATTGTAAGAATTTTTCTAGCAAGTACTCATTTCGAAGTAGTGTATTTGCGCTTGCTAAATGTCTATTACGCATAAATTACACTGATAAGAAAGCAGGCGCAGACAGGTGTGAAAACTACAGAACTATCAGTTTAATAAGTCATAGTTGCAAAGTATTAACACGAATTATTTACAGAAGGATGGAAAAGCTGGTAGAAAACGACCGCGGGGAAGATCAGTTTCGGTTCAGGAGAAATGTAGGAACACTGGAGACAATAATCTACGGCTTATCTAATAAGATAGATTAAGGAAAGGCAAACCTAAATTTCTAGCTTTTGTAGATTTGGAGAAGGCTTTTGACAATGTTGATTGGAATAAACTCTTTCAAGTTCTGAAGCAAGCAGGAGTAATAAAGGGAGCGTAATGTTATTTACAACTTGTACAGAAACCAGACAGCGGTTGTCAGAGTTGAAGGGCATGAAAGGGATGCTGTGGTTGGGAAGGGAGTAAGACATGGTTGTAGCCTTTCTCCAATGTTATTCAATTTGTAAATTGAGCAAGCTATAAATGAAAGCAAAGAGAAATTTGGAGATGGAAGTAAAGTTCAGGGTGAAGAAATAAAAACATTGCGTTTCACCGACGACATTATAATTTTGTCAGAGACAGCAATGGACCTGGAAGAGAAGCTGAACAGAATGGACAGTGTGCTTAAAGGTGCATATAAGATGAACATTAATAAAAGCAGTCTAAGAAAATCAGGGGATGCTGAAGGAATTAGAGTAGGTAACGAAGCAATAAAGGAGGTAGATGAGTTTTGTTACTTCGGCAGTAAAATAACAAATGATGGTAGCAGTACAGAGAAAATAAAATGCGGAATGGCAATGGGTAGAAAAGCGTTCTTGAAAAAGAGAAATTTGTTAACATCGAATATTAAGCCTAAGGAAGGCCTTTTTGAAGGCATTCGTGTGGAGTGTTGCCTTGTATCGACGATAAACAGTGTGGACGGGAAGAGGATAGAGGCTTTTGAAATGTGGTGCTGAAAATTAGGAGAGTGAATCGCGTAACTAATGAGGAGGTACTGAAGAGAATTGGGCAGAAAATGAATTTCTGGCATACCTTGATTAAAAGAAGGGATAGATTAGTAGGAGAATTTCTTAGATATTAAGGAATCGTGAATTTAGCATTGGAGAGAAGTATGTGGGGTAAAAACCGCAGAGGAAGACCAAGAGATGGATACAGTAAGCAGATTCAGACGTAGGTTGCCGTTCTAATTTGGAGTTGAGGAGGCTTGCTCGGGATAGGGTATTATGGAGAGTTGCATCAAACCAGTCTCCGGACTGAAGACCACAACAACAACAAATTGTAGTTTTAGCCTTCTTTTCAGTGTCAGTAAAATACTTCGCGATGTGTAACCGCATAGTCAATTTATAAAACTGCCCGGCGTTTCGGCTACTATTGTCAGCTTCCTTCCTCATGGGAGTCCTAAAAACATCGTGTAAAACTCTACTTCCAATACCGTCCGAAACGCCGGGCAATTTCATAAATTGACAATGCGGTCGCGTGCCTCGAATAATTTTACTGGCCGTGCCAACGGCCGCGGAAAGCCTACGCTCTCACTTGCTTTTGAGGCTTTGGACGGAGCTTCGGAACCGCTTACACAGCTGCTGTTGTCGCCGGCGTGGCGCAGTGAGTCGCTCTCGATTTTCCACACGCTACAACATTTGAGGGAACACTTCCCGCACCGGACTTTGAGTGAACAACGGCAGCAGTAAACGGAGCGTTCTGTGCCGAGTGTGACAACTGATTCCTCCAAACGAATTTCCGGTGAAAATTGCGAAACGAGAGAAAAAGTAAAAACAGGCGCGCGGCTGGGCTGAAGTATCGGAAAACGGCGGAGCGGGCCTAACCGCTTTCCACGCGGCGCCTGTCCGTCGTGGCAGGCGGCAGGCGGCAGGAGGTATCAACGCACAGCAGAGGCTCGCGACCACCGCTGTTTGATCGATGCGCTACTGGGTCGAGAGTAATTACCTTCCCTCCGGACGAAAAATTGCGTTACGTGTCTGGTTTGTACGAATACCGATTGCCTGACATTTAATTTCGCACTACAATTCGTTTCCTGGGCTGTTGTTTGCGTATTCGGAATCGCTTCGAATTTTTTTCGGGAACCAAAAATATTTAATTTAACCCATCCTTAGACCGCGCGTTTCATACTATCGCGAAACAAATTAATAAATAGAGGAGGTAACGAATAGAAATTTAATTACACGTGCTCTGTAAGAATGAGTAACAAAATGTATGCGAAAAAATTTTTACATATCAAGCGTCAACTGCCAATTGTGACAATCAAAATGTTACGAATATGTGAAGTAAAGTCGCGATACTGAGAATTTTATATGAAGGTTCAAATGTTCAAATGTTTGTAGAACTTATGGGACTTAACTACGGGGTCATCAGTCCCTAAGCTTACAAACTACTTATGAACTAGCTAAGACTAAGGACGGCACAAATATCCATGCCCGAGGGGGGATTCGAACCCCCGACCGTAGTGGCCGTGCAGACCGTGACTGGAGCGCCTCAGTACCCTCGGCCACCGCGGCCGGATTATATGAAGGCCCCCACATCAGTTTGGAGAACATGGTTTCCTTATTTGGAAAGAAACAGCGAGCTTATAATTATTTAAAGATCAAAATAGCGGTCTAGTTCGCAACATTTGACAATTTATTACTACAGGTAATCGGTTTCCATCTAAGATTAGATCATCTTCAGACCTCTCGCTGTAGATGTTCAAGCGGTGTGCGTGCGGCGCCTGCACAGTGCTAAAGCTGGCTCTGCAGTACTGAATCTGCTTTCGATCCTGCACACTGTGTCTGCATTTATCTGGTGGCACTTTCATCCCATTGAAATATATACCCAATTCCGTATTTAATCGACGAACAATGAAAAGGTCACATTTAACATAAACATCTTTAATAGAAAATTGCGATAACATTTGGTCCTTAATTGGTTTGCTACAGAGACCAGTAGCACACAGATTTCTCTGCTGTAACAGGTACCTGACCGCGCGGGAGTCAGCAAGCCGTCTGGAGCGCCACGTTACGAATCGAGCGGCCTCCCGCATCGGAGCTTCGCATCCTCCCTCGGGCATGGATGTGTGTGTCTTCCATAGGTTAATTTATTTTAAGTAGTTTGTATGTCTAGGGACTGATGACCAACGTAGTTTGATCCCATAGAATTACAAACATCTGAACAGGCACATAAACCACGTCTACTTTACTCTTAATGCGTTCACTGACTGCCACAATCAATTAAAACATTGGTTTCATCCACAATTTGCTCACATCTTACCGACTCCTGACCCTTGACTTCCCAAGATAAATCCTGTTCTTCCAAATCACGCCATAAAACACCCTCCTACCTCCTATTTGATATTTTTATGTGGGGTCTTATTCTGCTTTTCTCCGTCCCTTTATTCCCTTTGACACAATACACGTCTCACGACAGGTGGGTTTACCCAGTGGCGGACTAAGCGTATCGGTGGTCCCCCGTCCACTTGGAAATGGAAGTAGAAAGGTAAAGAAAGAAATGAAAGTAGTTTTGGAGATTTCTAGCCATAATCCGCACCAAAAATTAGTAGTATTTCGAGATTTTGGATGCCTCTCAAAACAAGAGGCCAAGTGCGAACAAAAAAAGAAAAAAAAAATTTTGAGACATTTGAAGGCCCGCCCCCAGATGAGAGGCTTGGGGTGGTCTGCCCCCTCCCTCCTTATTCCGTCAATGGATTCACATTCTTCCTTACTTTTATTTGCTTATATTATGCCAACTGCTACTTCTTTCACATTGTAAATAGCCGCTTACTAATTTCAGCTGGTTGTTTGTTTGTTTGTATATCTATCGGACCAAACTGCGTGGTCATCAGTCCGTAGCTTACAAACTACTTAAACCTAGGTAAACTAACTTAATGACAACACACACACACACACACACACCCATGCCCGAGGGAGGACTCGAATCCCCGACGGTGAGCAACCGCGCGGTCCGCAGCGAGGCACCTTAGACCGCTCGGCTACACCCCCGCGGCCTCAACAGGTTGTCAAAATACGCTTAGTATAATTACATAATTAAAACGTCCTATAGCTTGCATATTTAAATGATCTTTTCTTTATACAAGCGTTTAATTTCGCTCATTGCTTTTACAATCCACACCAAAGTTTTTGAGGTATTTTAGATCAGTCTGAAACCGGTTATCTAAAGAGCAAGTATTGGGATCACTGACGTGAATACAGACAATCAATAAGATATGCGTTCGGTGCTTCTATTCTTGGCTAAGTATCGCGAGGAACCTTCACTCAGTTAAAATAATTTTTACCAAATTGTGAAGACGAGTTTTAATATTTTACTTAAAATGACAAGTTGCGAAACCGGTTGTGCAGGTCTCCACGACTCTAATAGAAGGACAGCTTAAGTGGACCAACGGCCTTTCACTCCGACAACTCCATTTTATCACCCGCATTTTATACTTTTGGAAACGTTTTTCTTCCACTTTTGGGAAAAAAGCATTCTTTTATCTAAATAGATATGTAAGAAACAGTATTGAGTGCATTAATTGTTATTCATATCAACTAGTTTCGGTCTTTTCCAGTGCGTCACTTGAAGGCTCCCAAGCACCTACCCAGCTCCACTCCACTAGAGATGCAACCCTGAAGATGGACCAAAAAAGGACCGACACTAGTAGGTATAAAAATAAATCATTGCACTCTGGACTGTTTCTTATATGTAATCCTACTTTTTAACTGCGTGAAGGTTCCTTAACCCTCAATCGGTGTTGTGGGGTATAATGATACTCCTTGCAACATTTCATGATAGACATACTACCAATGCATCAAAAGACTTTCACAACATCATGCCTCGTAGAAGCGCGGTGCCCTGTGCGTTGCATCGTTTGCTCGTGCCGTGAGCCGGCTCTGCGAGCGTCAAGAGAAACGTGCAAAATATGTAAAAAGGAAAACCTTGACATGAACCTCTGGATAAAGATATATCGCCACAAAAGGCCTACGATTTCATAGGACGTGCGGTAGACATGCGCACAAAATCAAGAAATTTTGTTCACTGAAATTTAGATTTAATGATTTTTACTGTGTTCTCAGTTTCGTAAATGAAAGCGGTCCTCACCCTAATGCTGTTTAGTATACCCACAGTCAGGCAGATAGTTAAGTACGCGAAATATTGTATAAACATAGTTCCTGTACGTATAGTGTAAATATTATATGTTCTCATGTTAGAGCCAGGCAAAGACTATGTGCTTTTTACATTGCACAAAACCAGAATATTAATATTTGCTCCTATGACTAGAGACAGATGAGCCGGCCGCGGTGGCCGAGGTGACTGAGGCGCTCCAGTCACGGTCTGCACGGCCACTACGGTCGGGGGTTCGAATCCCCCCTCGGGCATGGATATTTGTGCCGTCCTAGTTCGTAAGTAGTTCATAAGTAGTTTGTAAGTTTAGGGACTGATGACCCCGTAGTTAAGTCCTCTAAGCTTAACAAACATTTGAACATTTTTTTGAGACAGATGAGATATGATATCGTGAGAAGAATTAGTTTATGCGAAACACAACTAGCTCTTTACTCACACGAAGTGATGACTGCTATCGACACGGGTTCTCAAATTGATTCCGTGTTTTTAGATTTCCAGAAGGCTTTTGACACCATCCCTCACAAAAGGCTTTTAATCAAAAGGCGTGGTTATGTTCTACTGCCCAAGATTTGTGACTGGATAGGGGATTTCCTGTTAGCAAGGACACAGTTTGTAGTAATCGATGGTAAGGCATCGACTAAAACACAGGTCTCTGCTGTTCCTTACCTACATTAACGATTTGGGAGAAAATCTGAGCAGCTCTTTTAGGTTGTTTGCAGATGACGGAGTCATTTATCGTCTAGTAAAGTCATCTGAAGATAAATAACCAACTGCAAAACGATCTAGATATCAATATGGTGTAAAAATTGGCAATTGATTCTAAATTATGAGAAGTGTGAAGTCGTCCACATGAGTACGTAAAGTCCGTTCAACTTTGTTTACAAGGTAAATCAATCGAATGTGAATGCCATAAACTCTACTAAATACCTAGGAATTACTAGTACATCAGACTTAAACTGAAAAGAACAAGTAAATAATGTCGTAGGAAGGGCGAACCAGAGACTGCGTTTTATTGTCAGGATCCTTTAAAGATGCAGCAGAACTACTAAAGAGACTGCATACACTACGCTTGTCCGTCCTTATTTGGAGTATTGCTACCCAGTGTGGGATCCTTATCAGGTGGGTTTGACGGAGGACATCGAAAGAGTCCAAAGAAGGGCAGCTCGTTTTGTATTGTCACGATACAAGGGAGACAGCGTCACAGAAATGGTACAGGATCTGGGATGGGAATCATTATAACAACGACGGTTATTGCTGCAGCATGGTCTACTTACGAAACTCCAATCACCAACATTCTCCTCCGAATGCGAAAATATATTGTTGATTCCTACCTACATAGGTAGAAATGATCATGAGGATAAAATACGAGAAATCAGAGTTAGAACGGAGAGATTCAAGTGTTCTTTCATCCCGCGTGCTATTCGAGAACGGAATGGGAGATAAATAGTATGAAGGTGTTTGTAAATCTATCGGACCAATTTTTTTGACATCCAATATCAATTTAAATGTTAGGAAGTCCTTTCTGAAAGCATTTGTCTGGAGTGTAGTTTTGTATGGGAGTAAAACGTGGACGATAATGGGTTCAGACAGAATAATGATAGAAGCATTTGAAATGTGGTGCTACACACGAATGATGAATTACATGGATAGATCAAGCAATTAATGTGGAGGTGCTCAATAGAATTGTGAGAAACGTTTCTGGCGTACCCTGACTAAGACAAGGATAGGTTGGTAGGACATATGGTGAGACAACAAGGAATCGTAAACTTAGTATTGGAAGGAAGTGTGTGGGGTAAAAATGGGTAGAGAAAGATTGAGGGACGAATACAGTAAGCTGGTTCAAAAGGATGTAGGTTGCCTTTCTTATTCTCAGATGAAGAGGCTTACACATAACTGGACTGGATGGAAGGTTGCATCAAATCTGACGACTGAAGACCATAACAAGAGCATCTGATCTACACGGGTGTTATCTTTAAAAAAAATTAGATATGTTTATGATTAGTAACTTTAGCTGAACTCTGAGTTCATTAACAGTATGCCGGAATACCTAATACTTGATAAGAAGGCAACAGAAATGTGTTCTTGGATAAGTTAGCAAGCAATCTCAGAAATGAAATCAGAAAATGCATTTCAGTGTATTTCATATTTCAGGAAAGAACTATGTCTACCAAAGGGTACTGACGGAAGTGCAAAATTAAATGTAAAGAACAATTCTCATTTCCCGTGAGGACACAGTGTTTCTATTCTGTGATTAGCTTCATGAAGTCTTTAATTAATGAGTAGCTTTTATATTTTATATAATTAGGCAATCCATTACCGTGTAAATAATTTTGTAATGATAATTCATGGATAGGACTTAATCTCTATGGACGCAGGCAATTTTGTATCTTGTAAGTTACTTTAGAATGTTTTAGTTAAAGAGTAAAGCTTTACATTTGTGGACGCAGTAGTTAATACGCTGTGTAAGGTTCAGATTGTATTAATTTTATCTGATCACAAATGTTTTTAATACTCTCTATACAATAAAAACAGAGTGTCTATGAACATGATGCGAAACAAGGACATTTTCTTGGCTCTGTATTTTTAGAATAACGACCGAAGAAACATGGGATATTCCTATATCGATAGTGTAGAATGCTTCCTGATGAGTTTTTTTATTATGTAATGTGTCTTTCCCTACAATCTGACTGACAGTTGCTTTGGAAAATGGAGACATTCGAATTCAAACACTGGAGATCTTGACGAGCCCAATTAACGTAACAGGACGTCTTAGTCACAACCTCCTTGCAGTGGCTTGGAGAATGTTTAGTCTAGACCTAGGATTGTTTCTTCGGAAGGCATAAGACCTTTCCCTGTAGCTGGAGAAAACGAACAACGAATAAACATTGACAAGAGATTCTTGGCTGCTCTCTTTGGCACTCCTGTGAAACGGGTCAAGAAGCGCTTTTTTACAGCTGAAAAAAAAATCACACAAGAATACCCAAATCAGTGACAGTGAAGAAGATAAGTATTTTGCTGTTATATGTCTCGATTCGTTTTCCAGTAAAATATCGAGGGTAATGTAACAATGTACGGCCTGAATGAAAAGAGTACGTGACAAATGTACGTCAGGAGGTGTCAAAATTGCCAAACAACTTTTTTTTCTGATTAATCTTTTAGAGTACTAACAATTTGAATTTTACGGCTGTCATCAGGGATTTTAAGAATAAAGGGAGGATCATGTTTTTTTTAAAAAATCTGTATTTTTCACGTGATATTAACGCGTGTCAAGTAATGGGATTCCTGTACCAACAGTAGCAGTTACACTGGCGATGGTAACAAAATCGAGTAACAGAAAGGACAGTACCAACTCTCTCAATAATTATTAAGCCGTAAGTCATTTTTGTAACCATTCTTCTAGACGTAGCCAAGTTACATTAAGTGCGAATATAAGAATGTAAACTAACCTACAGCACATGACTGCATATATTTTAATTCTTTTGGTGAACACATTCAACATTTAAGGTTACTGTTACTGAATTAGTATTAATTTAGAAATTCAGTATGAATGATTTATATTAAATATTTTATGTGAGGTACAGGCACTTGAGAATGGCGACTTTGTTTCTCAGAAAATAGTTGTGCAGTACAAATAAATACAGACCACAAACATAAAAAGTGTCTCTACAATAAATAATCCACCGTCAGTTGCACTCCGTACCGACAATATATCGGATATTACAATTTTAGAAAGCATAGTGGAGGGAAACAGCGATCTTGATACAATGAATTAAAATCAGTCCAGATCGCATTTTTTTGTTTTTGTTTTATTTAATGCTGGTGTTTATCTGAAGATCTTCGATATAGACTGAAACTAGTTAAACTAAATTATGTTAAGGATAAAACATACGCCCATGCGCGAAGTAAGACTTGAAGCTCCGACAGGGTTCGGGCGTAGAGTTCGTAGCATAGTACCTTAGACCACACGGCTATACACGCGGGAATTTCATGTTCTCGTTTTGTTACACTGCTCAAAACAATTAGGGGAGCAGAAGTATCATACACAATATGCAGATGGTAACGTATTTTATTCAGATATTGGTTACAATTGTAATTTGTGCGTGATACAGTACGATATTTTGCTGTCTCAACTCCAGTGGCCTTTACATAGAGCGAGGCACCACGGGCTACCATAACAGTGAAAGAGTCGTTCTCGTTGATCTCTAAAACCACCAATAGCCGTAGTCGCTGTTCGATTACAGCATGGAACTACATTGATCTAGTACGGTGCGTGGTCACTTTATGCGGGCGGTACAGTTTCGCTCATGCGTGGCATGGACAGTATGATTTTATCAATCACCCCTTGGGAGATATTGGGCCATTCTACCATAGTGCAATATCCAGCTCTGCATACGTTGTCGGAGGTGCTCGTCTGGCTGAAATGCGTCTGGCAAGTGCGTCCCAGAATGCACAATCGAGTTTATGTCCGGTGAACCAACTGGTCACTCCCTTCGTTTATGTCCCTCAGCTTTAAGTCCACGATTGTGGGGATAGAGTTATCGTCTACACGAAGGAATCCATCTCCTGTAACACCAGAGTAGGGCGCAACAAAAGCTCGAAGGACCTCTGAAGAACATAGAGATCAGTACGACGGCCAATACTCCTACTCACAGCATTCTTCCACCAACATAATATGGTGATATTTCCTGCACATAAGCAGGTTTGTTCCGAGTTCCTCGTTATCTCCACATGGGGAAACGACGATTGTCCGACTGAATACGAAACCTTGCTCATCTGTAAACAGAACTTGTCGCCATTCTTTACGACTGCAATCTTGATAAGCCTCCTCCCAGTTTCTGCAGGCTAAACGGTGTCGTGATTTTGATGGGACACACACCATAGACTTCCGTGCATAGAAGGCATGTACCCCATGGCGTTTCCGGAATATGTTGGTATTGCGCATCCTGTTAACCTTGGCCTTGCTTTCTTTTAGCGGTTCCTGTTGTCTGAAATATCGTCCAGGTCCTGGAAATTACACTTTGGGGCACTCCAATACCTGCAGCTACCTCCATCTGTGTCTTTCCTGGTTCCACCCTTCCTATGACTTTCCATGCTATAGCTTCGGATAAGTCACGGATAAGTCACTACAATATCAGAAACAAAACTTCTCAAGTAATTAGCATTCATTCGATGCATAGTTCCCAATTAATAGGCGAAAATCTATAGATAGTGGAAAAATTTCGCAGTTTTTAATTCCCACAAAAATTTGTCCCAAGGATTCCGTAGGACGAAAACATGTATTCAGTTTTCCAATGACCGCTGGACCCGCTCTAGCTCAAGGCACTTCGCGCTTGCACGCTCCACTTTACAAACCGGTTAGTAACACTACAAAACAATGCGATATATACAAGTATTTGTTTCTTACTAGTATACGTATTCAGTATTAATCTCCATGAAGCATATTGCTGTAAAATGTTAATTCACATCTATTAGATTATTTTTTAGAAAAAATATTTATCTCGGCTTCAGAAGGTAATAAAGCAACATTATTTATTTTAAAATTTTTAAATGACAGCAACTTATTCCTTTAACAATTACTTTCATAAAATATAAATAGATACAGTCTACTAAAGAAAACGGGCCTAAAAATAGTGCAAGTTTTTCAAACTCATTCTCTGATAGTCGCATTTATATAGGTAGATTTCCTGACCAACTGTAACCAAGCTTCGAGGACGCCATATTTTAATTTTAAACTTTAACATTTTAACTTTTTTTTATTTAAGAAAAACCGTTTTTGTAACATTGCGAAATTGTGTGCCAAATTTCGTTAAATGGAAACTATTATTAAAATTTAATTTCTTATACGCTCATATTTTTTGTTTTCAGGTAATAATTTCTGCAAATATAAAATTACCCCTTCACAGAATGCTTGGATTAATTGCATAGTGTCGCCTCAGCAGTGTTCTAACTATTGAAGTTCCAACTCTCATTCATGAAAATAGTGTGCCTCTCTTTCTTTCCAGCAGCATAGAAACAGTTTGTACGGCGGGTAGCCTATCGACCTATCGAGTGACTAGTGGTTTTTCGGAATTTTTCAGCCGCTTTTTTGGGTCCACCTCACTTTTATTTATTTATTTTATTTATTTATTTTTTACACTCTGCATTCAAGTGATCAAACCTCTGTGATCGATAGAGGCCGAAATGTGGTTTGTCGTGGAATCTCATTCAGTCTTGCGGCGACTTCCCACATGCTGCTGCCTGGCTGGCCTAGTGTTGTAGTGAGGGGCGGTTTTCCGGCGAGGCACGCAGCGGCGCTGTCTCGCGGCAGGCCGGCTGCGCCCCCTCGACGCCCCCGGCTGTCAGCCGCCGGCCGCGCGGTGGACAATGGCGCGCCGCCCATTGTGGTGTGCGCCTCCACCCCTCATTCCGGCCGCCTGGGCTCACACGCAAATTACCTGCCGACCCCGCCACCGCTGCCGCCGCCGCCGCCGTGGATCCCTCCGTCTGCCACTACCCAGGAAAACGCACAAGTCCGGTGGCGTGCTTTCGACGAGACCCAGGGTAGGCAACGGTCAGTACATTACAATCAATACAGTGCAGCGATCACGTGCCTGCAGAACACGCACCGCTTCCACAATCTGCCTCCTTTCCCCCCTGTTTCGTTCCTCCAGGTGTCTTCAATCACCTGTGGTGCCAGGTCCCTAATGTTTTGTGCACAGTTCCTCCATGTGTCTTCAATCCACTGAACTTCCAGGTCCCTCCTGTTTTGTGCCCAGTTCCTCTAGGTATCTTGAATCCCCTGAGCTGCCAGGTTCTCCTGTCTTGTGTCCGTTTCCTCCATGTGTCTTCAATCCACTGGGCTGCCAGGTTCTTCCTGTTTTGTGCCAGTTTCCTCCAGGTGTCTTCAATCTCCTGGGCTGCCAGGTCCCTCCTGTTTTTGCGAATTTCCTCCAGGTGTCTTCAATCCCCTGAGCTGCCATGTCCCTCCTGTTTTGTGCCCGGTTTCTCCAGGTGTCTTCAATCCCCTGGGCTGCCAGGTCCCTCCTGTTTTGAGCCCAGTTTCTCTAGGTGTCTTCAATTTCCCAGGCTGCCAGGTCCCTCCTGTTTTGTACCCAGTTCCTCTGGGTGTCTTCAATCCCATGGCCTGCCAGGTCCCTCCTGTTTTGTGCCCGGTTTCTCCAGGTGTCTTCAATCCCCTGGGCTGCCAGGTCCCTCCTGTTTTGAGCCCAGTTTCTCTAGGTGTCTTCAATTTCCCAGGCTGCCAGGTCCCTCCTGTTGTGTACCCAGTTCCTCTGGGTGTCTTCAATCCCATGGCCTGCCAGGTCCCTCTTGTTTTGTGCCCGGTTTCTCCAGGTGTCTTCAATCCCCTGGGCTGCCAGGTCCCTCCTGTTTTGAGCCCAGTTTCTCTAGGTGTCTTCAATTTCCCAGGCTGCCAGGTCCCTCCTGTTTTGTACCCAGTTCCTCTGGGTGTCTTCAATCCCATGGCCTGCCAGGTCCCTCCTGTTTCGTGCCAGATTCCTCCAGGTGTCTTCAATCCTATGGGCTGCCAGTTCCCTTCCGTTTTGTGCCAGGTTCCTCCAAGTTCTTCAATTCCCTTGGCTGCCAGGTCCCTCCTGTTTTGTGCCAGGTTCCACCAGGTGTCTTCAATTTCCCAGGCTGCCAGGTCCCTTCTGTTTTGTGCCCAGTTCCTCCAGGTGTCTTCAATCCCATTTGCTGCCAGTTCCCTCCTGTTTTGTTCCAGGTTCCTCCAAGTTCTTCAATCCCCTAGGCTGCCAAGTCTCTCCTGTTTTACACCCGGTTCCTTTAGGTGTCTTCAATCCCCTGGGCAGACAGGTTCCTCCTGCTATGTGCCAGGTTCTTCCAGGTTCTTCAATCCACTGGGTTGCAAGAGCCTTCTTGTTTTGTGCCCAGTTCCTCCAAGTTTTTCCAATTCCCTTTGCTGCCAGGTCCCTCTTGTGCCTGGTCCTCCAGGTGTCTTCAAACTCCTGAGCTGCCAGGTCCTTCGCCAAGTCTGATGTAATAGTAATTCCTAGGTATTTAATGGAGTTGACGGCCTCCACATTTGATTGATTTATCTTTTAAACAAAGTTTTACAGATTTATTTTCGTACTCATGTGGACAACTTCACACTTCTCATTATTCAGTCAGTTGCCAATTTTTACACCATATTGTGACTTTATTTTTCATTAAAATTCTTTCTACATCTTCATGAATGTAAAAAGTAGAAAATAGTTTAACTAACGGCATCATTAATCCATCATATAAAATTCATAGTGGACTAAAGTCGGGCAATTTCCATAGAACAATGTACCGCTTTTGGTGTAATGTTTCACCAACACATTGACAGTGTTGAATCCAACTCTAACAGTAACTTAATTTCTTACACATTATACGATCTGGAAATAAATAAATAAATAAATAAAAGTGATTTCTGAAATTATACAATACTGTTATGCATTGAAATATATTAATTGTGATATATGTCTATAGGAAGTTACGGTATACAAAAACAGGCCCGTATCCTAATGCAACTATGTATCGAAGTTTCAGTGCTTTCGAAGAAAAACTGTCGGAGATGTGCGGTTTGCAATATTCACTCTTTATATATAAATATAAATTTTCGTTTGTACAAAACATCAAACAGATTGCTTTGAGAATTTTGACACAATTTCGCACTCAATTTCGCAGATATTTCTCAACTGTTCAAATGTTTGTAAACCTCTTGTATCAAATTGCTGTGTTCATCAGTCACTAGACTAACAAACAACTTTAACTAAGGCCTTGTACACGTGATAGCGTTGCAACGCGCGTTGACTGCGTACACATGCAACGCGCGCTTCGAAATGACGCCACGTCGTAATGCGCGTCTCGTGGGTTCCTCGAGGATCACGCGTCAGCCATACGCCTCGAGTTCCTGGTAGTGGGTTTGGGTGTACACATGCATTCTGGCTAGCGCGCGCTTTAGTGCTCTCACCATGGAAGAACGTTTGATACTGAGATCAGCAAAACAAGAAGTGAAAAGTCGTCCTGTTATATGGGACATTGGAAGTGCGGGCTACAAAAACAAAACCAGAGAATTAAAAAGATCAGCGTGGCAGCAATTGGTTGAGTTGTTTGCTGAAGAGGGTTGTTCAGAGGAGCAGAAGAAAATTCTTGGTAAGAGGCAACTTTAATATTAAAGTTAAACTACACAGTAGATTAGTACAGTAACACAAAAGTAACTGTTTTACCTTGTGACTCTAAAATTAGTCGGCAGTTAAAGCAGTTACTTTTTAATAGCATTACTTACAATAGAGCATAATTCGAATAATTATGTGTAAAATTGATTGTTTAACATGAGTGGTAATGACTACAAATAAACATTTGTATATGTAACTACTGACGAAGCCTATTTAGATGTAATATCTGTCAAAGTTACTAAATCTATTTATTTATCTTATCTTAATTTTTTTCACAGAAAGTTGTTAACATGATGTCGATTACAAATCATGTATAATATCTAATCAATATCTACAGAGAAATGCATTACAGAGAAATATTTAATTGTTCATAATTACACTGAATTGTTCTAATGGGCAAGGTAATGTTTTATCACTAACATATACTTGTTTCATAAGTGTTCGCAATCACACTTTTGTGTACACCATTTTATCTTGCCATGGTAGCCTGCCTTCGCTGATGAAGTAACGAGCAAATCGGTCCCTTACTTCTTTTGCATACATGTTGGGCCGTGAAGAAGTTACTCCAGACAAGTCAACGAATGGCGCCTTATAAAATGTATCTTCATACCTGTACCCATCTCGTTGTCGTACATAGTTATGCAATATGCAATAAGAAATATTCTCCATTTGTTTGCCATAATACCGAAGGTACATTCAATATACCTGCGAGATCTTGACAAACGGTAGTTGAAAACTCTTTTAATATCAGACAATAATTTTCCAAAGTATGGACACATGATGTGTTTCGACGGACCGAACGCATCATCTGATACAAAAACATGAGGCAATGGTGTAATGTCCAGATTTGAAATTGGTTTTGCCTGTGGAATATTGAATGTGCCTTCTATGAGTTTTTTTAGTAAAACATTGATTCCTGGAAAAACTGATGAATCATTACTTTTGCCATAGGAACCAATATCCACAAACAAAAAACTGTAGTTAGCATCACAAACAGCTAGTAGTACAGTTGAATGAAAATGTTTGTAGTTGTGGAAAAGGAACCCTGAATCGTTGGGTTGCACAATACGAACATGTTTACAGTCCAGTGCTCCAAGGCAGTTAAGAAAGTTGGCATACATTTGAAAGTGGTTACTAACTTGTTCCCACTTGTCTTCTGTCATAGGCGGTTTACAAATTGTTTTCAATTTGTTCCATATTACTGCACAAACTTGACGGATTATGTTCCCTATGGTTGACTTCCCTACTCTGTAATTGTAATGAAGTTCAGCAAAAGAACATCCTGTGGCCAGATACCTGGAAATGACGTTAATGTTAATTTTTTACTGTGTTAATTGACTACGAAGTTTAAAAAACTTTTTTTAGGAACTACTTTGCAAAAGAGGTGGAAGAGTCTGCGTGACAATTTTGCCAGAGAATTAAAAAGAAGGAAGACCAAGATATTACGATCTGGAGCAAGCATCTCTACTCCTTATATATGTTTCTCACGGCTCCAATTTTTAGAAAATACAGTAAGTAATAAGACTACCAGTAATCTTGATGACCATGGCCAGGACACAGTCATCTTGGAGGAGGACGAAGCAGCTACTGACGATTTGAACAGGCCTGAAAACGTACCAAAACCCAGTAGGTAAGAAAAATTAAGTTAAATCCAGTTGATAAACATTTTTCGGGTATTTTAAACAAAAGTATTTTGCTAAGAGAAATTAAAAAAAACCGTAGATGAGGTCAAACACTTTTGTCTCTCTCTGTACAAGGATCTGAAAAAAGGGCCTGAATACGGTAAAATTAGAACGAAAATTCAGTTACTTGAAACAGTAGGAAGAACCCTAGATTTCTACAACGCAACTGCGACTAATGATACACGTGGACCTGTGCACTACCAAGCATTCTCTGGTACGCGCCATGACCAAGTATACCCTGGTGCTTTTCCAGCCCAAGCTTCTCAGTCACCACAAGTACTGGTCACCTCACAAGCAGGGTCTCAACATCATCAACAATTGCCGAATATACAGTATGGCCAAGTACACTCAGGAGTTTGTCCAACATATGCAACTCAGACTCCACTACGATCACAAGACGCCGCCTCACCAGCAGATAGTTGCACTTCTCTACAGAGTTCTCAAATATTAGATTTGTACTAAAACTGAAGGATTGTCTTTACTTTAAGAAAGAATACAATTTTTTAATTGATATCTTGCCAATTTGTTATTTTATATACAATAATTTATACCGAACATGTAATACCAGTTTATAAATAAACTTACCTCAATGTGATTACGAGTTTCTCTTCCGGTGAAATACTATCCCTAACGTAGTTCCCACTAGGTGCCAGATCATCATGAACTATGTTCAATAACTCGTCAAAGGATGCAATCGACATTCTTAAGTAATTAAAAATCTTTGGCCCATGTTTTCATAGACTTGGGTACGAAGTTACAAAAGATCCGCGAGTTAATTTGTCACGTAAAAGCGGATGTACCCAGTATTGTCTTTTCCTTCGTCTCCGTTCTTTAAGCCTGCGGTGCATAATCCAAAGACATGCTGCCTCTTCAACTTCCATGGCTAAACTGGAGTTCAACGGGGCGTCAACGCCGTACTTGTCTACACGATACTTTCTCTGACGCGCGATGCAACGCTATCATGTGTACATAGCCTAACACTCTTAGGACAATACAGACACCCATGCTCGATGGAGAACTTGAAACTCCGACGGCAAGCAGCCGCGCGCTCCGCAGCAAGAAACCTTACATCTCTAACTACTCAGTGGAACGCCATCTGGTTTATATGAAACTAGTTAAAACCACGGCGTCGCTCGGGTACTTACTTATTCCAGTCTCCAGTTTAGTCCATCCCACCGTCTCTTTCCTTCTCTCTTTCTCTCTCTCTCTCTCTCTCTCCCCCTTTCTCTCCACCACTCTTTCTCTGCCTTCATCCGCTGCTACTTTCTGACCATCTCTACTTACCCCTTTCTCTGCCAGTCACCTCCTCGTCTCCCTGTCCCTTTCTCTATTTTCCTCCTCCCCTCCCTTTGCTCATCGACCTTTCACCTGTCACCATCTACCCTACCTCATTCCCCTACTCTCTCTGTACGACTCCTCCCTCCCCTATCTGTCAGTCTCCACCTCCTCCAGCTACTATTGTCTCTCCTACATATGAAAGCTTACATATACGAGCCAAGTTCCATGGTGACTGGTCTAACGGTATCAAAGTCGCAAGGTAACCTCCACTGGCTTTCAGGTGATAAAAGTCTCCGTCATGAAAACATTTATATGGTGACTTCAATGGTGACCAATCAAACAGTTTGGATGTTCATTGCAACGATCCCTTTGCCATGCACCTACGGAGACTTGCTTAAGGTAGCCCATGTATTAATGCAGGGTATAAGCTATCACCATTCCATAATTCATTAAAATCTCTCCATTCCGTTTCAGCATGAAGGAGTAGGAAACGTACTAACACATTGTAAGGTACCCTTCGGCACGCACCATACTGTGGATTGCGAAAGGTAGCTCACGTATTAAAGATGGTACAAGCTACCATTGTTGCAAATTTCATTCATATGTGTCCAATCATTTTAGCTTGATGGCGTAAGAAACGAATTAACTAATTGTAAAGCACCCTCCGCCATGCACCATACGAAGATAATTTTAGTATGCCTGTAACCTTCGCGCGGGTGCAAGCAATGAGTTGACGAAGTTTTATTGCTATCGGATGAACGGAATGGCCACGCATAAAATACGGACAAAAAGACAAACGAACGAAAACCATTTTTTATATATATGATTAATGGGGGACGTGATAAAAATGTAAACGTTCGTTTCTTCTGAATCGTTATTCTCCGATTGATCTGAAATTTCAACAGACTTTTTATATAACAAAATGTCAGCATTACAAAATGTATACAAAAATTCATATATGACATATTTAAAAATACGTACACAGAAACACGTGAGTATTCAATGCAGCACGCTGTTACGTTGGAGGTTGTTGTCCTCCTTCGGGCATGCGTGAGTGTTTGTTTTCCTTAGGTAAGTTTAAGTAGTTTGTAAGCCTCTGTAGTTAGGTCCCAGAAACATTTCATTTGAACCTAATATTTTCCGCTGGGACTTCGCTTCTCGAGTTGGACATACAGGGTGATCAAAATGTCAGTATACATTTGTAAACTTAATAAATCACGGAATAGTGTAGATAGAGAGGTAAAAATTGACACACATGCTTGGAGTGACATGGGTTTTTATTAGAATAAATAGTAATGATTATTATTATACAAAAAAGATCTCTTGCGCGCGTCGTTTGGTGATGATCGTGTGCTCAGTCGCCACTTTCGTCATGCTTGGCCTCCCAGGTCCCCAGACTTCAGTCCGTGCGAATTTTGGCTTTGGGGTTGTTGTGACCTCGTCGCCTTTTGTTGTTTACTCGTCCCGGACTAGTTGTCAGTAAAGGTAATGGTGCGGGATCCTTTGACATCTAAGATATTGATATAGTTTGCATTACGAGATATTTATTAACTGCAAGTATCATACTCAACTTTAGAACATAAGTCTGTTTCTTCTCTCTTCGCCTCGATGGGGTAACCGAGCGGTCTAAAGCGTCTCGCTGCGGATCGCACGGTTGCTCGCCGTGGACGTTCGAGTCCTCCCTAGGCCATGGCTGTGTGAGTTTGTCCTTAGGTTAGTTTACGTTAGGTTAAGTAGTTTGTAAGCTACGGACTGATGACCACGCAGTTTAGTCCGATAGAATTACAACATCTTCTCTATTCTTGCTTCTTGCGGCGGCGTCCGTATGATGCTAGCTGTGCTGTGACCTAGTTACTGCTAAGTTCCTAGCCGCGTCCTGACTTCTATTTCTCACTTTGTAGCTGCCTAGTAGCTGCCCGAGTTCTCACTAGTAACTGACGTTACTAGTAACGCGTCAAAAAGTCTGTCGGCCTAGATATATCCGCTTGTACAGTGTGCGCATCTTCGATTACTCCCTTCAGGATGCGCGGTGCCTGCTTGTGATTGGCTTTCGATCGATCGCTGCCTTCTATACGATCGTTTTTCTAGTCTGGTATGTGGCGCTGACTGTACGCCACCACAGGGTTTACCTGATCGCAATCGACCGACATCTCTAGGGATGCTGAAGGAAAATATCCGACGCCAGTGCGTCACCATAACTCCGGGCATGCTTTGCAGTGCTGTTCACAACATTATTTCTCGACTACAGCTATTGTTGAGGAATGATGGTGAACATATTGAGCATTTCCTGTAAAAACATCATCTTTGTTTTGTCTTAATTTGTTATGCTAATTATTGCTTTTCTGATCAGATAAAGCGCAATCTGTCAGACATTTTTGAACTTCTTTTTTCTTTTTTATTTCTAATAAAACCCAATGTCATTCCAAGCAGGTGTGTCAATTTGTACCTCTCTATCTACATTATTCCGTAATTTATTAAGTTTTCAAATTTGTACAGACTTTGTGAACACCCGGTATTTCCTCACCGGTATCCTCCGTCGTGATGACAGTACAGTAGCGCGATTCTCACGAACCACTATACAATTGAAGGAGAACTAACAGAAACGACGCTGGTTCAATATACAATCTTTCACACACAACACATGCCACCTTTCTGAACTGAGACGTAAATATAAACTGTCACGAGTCCAGATGTAGCTTGTCCTTTTATGGGGGAAATACCATCGGCGACAACGCAGCCGCTGCCACGTCGCCCCAGATGACCGCCGCGTGTGCAGTGGGCTGCCTGGTGTTTGGAGTCGCCGCGTCGCCTAATATCGGCCGGCATTCCCGCTCGGCGGCAGGGGGACAGCCAGAGTCAATATCAGGAGCGCGCCGGCATGTCGGCTGCTGCGGATACCGCCGCCGTATAATAAAGGAAAGCAGCGGGCCACCTGCTGGAGGCTGGAGGAGCCGTGGCGAGGGCGGGGCGGCGGCGAGACTTATGAACGCCGCCGCTGTCTGCCAACGGGACCAACAGCCGTACGCTCATACATTCGTCTTTCATTCGTCGTGGGATAAAGAAACGTTATCGCCAAGGGCAACATTCATTTTGTTGACGTATGGATATAAGTTTCTTTGAAACACGAGGATGCGCAAACAGAATATTTTCTCGTCCAGAACTTTATCTTAATATACCGGGTGATCAAAAAGTCAGTATAAATTTGAAAACTTAATAAATCACGGAATAATGTAGGTAGAGAGGTAAAAATTGACACACATGCTTGCAATGACATGGGGTTTTATTGGAACCAAAACAAAAACAAAAGTTCAAAAAATGTCTGACAGATGGCTCTTCATCTGATCAGAAAAGCAATAATTTGCGTAGCAAATTAAGACAAATCAAAGGTGGGGTTCTTTACAAGAAATGCTCAATATGAAACTTCCTGGCAGATTCAAATTGTGTGCCAGAACCGGGACTCGAACCTGGGACCTGCGCCTTTCGCGGGCAAGCGCTCTACCGACTGAGCTATCCCGACATGACTCACGATGCCGCCTTACTACTTCCGCCAGTACCTCGCCTCCTACTTCCCAAACTTCACAGAAGCATCCCTTAGGCTGCGGCTAAGCCATGTCTCCACCGTATCCTTTCTTCCAGGAGTGCTAGTCTTGTAAGGTTCGCAGGAGAGCTTCTGTGAAATTTGGAAAGTAGGAGACGAGGTACTGGCGGATAGCTCAGTCGGTAGGGCGCTTGCCCGCGAAAGGTAAAGGTCCCAGGTTCGAGTCCCGGTTCCGGCACACAATTTTAATCTGCTAGGAAATTTCATATCAGCGCACACTCCGCTGCAGAGTGAAAGTTTCATTATGGAATGCTCAATATGTTCACCATCATTCCTCAACAATAGGAATAATGTTGTGAACAGCACAGTAAAGTATGTCCGGAGTTATGGTGAGGCATTGGCGTCGGATGTAGTCTTTCAGCATCTCTAGAGATGTCGGTCGATCACGATACACTTCCTACTTCAGATATCCCAAAGCCAATAACCGCACGTACTGAGGTATGGGGACCTGGGAGGCCAAGCATGACGAAAGAGACGGCTGAGCACACGATCATCACAATACGACTCGCGCAATAGGTCTTTCACGCGTCTAGCAATACTTCAAAACTTTTTTTGCGTTCTAATAAAGCCCCATGTCACTTCAAGCCTGTGTGTCAATTTTTACCTCTCTAACTACATTATTTCGTGATTTATTCTATCTACATTATTCCGTGATTTATTAAGTTTTCAAATTTATTCTGACTTTTTGATCACCCAGTATATAAAAATTGTGCATATATGTCACTCTACAGTCAAAACTACACATCGCAAACGAATAGTGTTAGTATGTGGTAGTAGGTATCAGTCTCCCTTTGTGCACTATGGTGGTAGAGGGCTGCTAACGGTAGCGAACATTACATAATGGAGACGAACGGTCTCTCCTTGCTGTTGTAGTACAAAGTCTCCCGTTGTACACCATAGCGTTCCGTGTCGATAGTATAGCTATCAGGGTGGAAGGTATTGGTTAAAAATCGTCAGCTTATAGAATATTTGGATTGAAAACGAGCAATGACGTTTGACACTATAATAGCAAACAGGTTATACACAGCGAAATGTGATGCACATTTTTCAGTTCTTTTTCTGCAACAAGCGTACGAATAAAGAAAAGTAAGTGGATATTGCAGTTTGAAAAATAAAACTACGAAGAAAAATGCGAAACCGTAAGAAAAAAATATCACTTTCTCGATTCGTTTCTGAAGGAGAAAATACTGTGCTGAAAAGTGAATCTACAGACGATAGAAACATGAAATTTGTAGACGTTGTTTATCTTACACTGTTGGCATCATAGATTTTTCGATATTCCATTCTCTAAGGGGGTGAAGTAGGGGATCAAGGTTTTTTTTTTTTTTTTTTGAAAATACATTTCTATTCAGGCAATTTTAAAGCAAGAAATACAAAACTCCGGATTTAGATTTTTTATTAGAATTTAAAAAAAAACACGTGTTTCGATTTTTTGGGAAATTCAACAATTAATCGGGTGAAATAAGGGAAAATCTTTTAAGGGTGCTACAAAGACTACTTTGAGGCCAGAAATGAGAAAATTTGGATTTCGTACCATGGTTAGAATTTAAAAAAAAATGTATTTTGGGATGTTTTGAATTCTGCCATGTATGGTGCAATAGGGGGATGCAAGTTGTATCAAAATACTTGATTAGGAATGAAAATTTATATTTAGAAGTAGAAACAACCAATGCAAACCATATAGTATATTTGTGCAAAGCAGTAGGAATTAAGCTAGTCTTAAAATAAATACAAATTCGAATATGCATATTTAAATTCAAGGTTTTAGCTACTTCCTGATTGTTGGGCTTGCTGTGTGGTAAATGTCGTTGAAGGACGTTGTAATAAAAGATCCAGAACCACTGCTTACAGTTTGTTATTTATCGCTACAGCCGTTTCAGCATTTTGCCATTATCAAGCGCATGCCTGTGTATAAGGATTACATGGCTCAATTTACATACCATTACGAGTCAAATACGATGAAAATACACAGAAAATGTTGTTATAAAATTTTCCTTATAACTTACGTCTATGATGATTTGACATTTAATAAAAGGTATCTTTACGAAATATTTGAAGACGTTGTAAGGAGGTAAGTTCTCCTCACTTTCATTCCCTGCATATTCCGACCTTAGAATCACTTTCTACTCGTCAAGACGAATTAATTGAGTATAAACTCTATGAGATACGGGAATTTTTTAACAATAATAATTACAGTTTTTCAGCAAATTACGATATCATGTCGCAAGTGCGATAAGATAATCAAGGCTGGAGCTTACTTGTTGAACACACACCCGTCTTGCTCTCGTTTTGAAGTGGAGCAACCGACGGGTAGAGGCAGGTGACAAGTTTTCCCTCTGTACTATGTCGCTCTGGTCGGTCTTTGGGACGAAACCCACTTAGTAATCCACCTTCCACTGCTAGGAAATACTGTACCTTTCAAGCAAAACACAATACAGTTTGGAACAAAAATGTTCACCTACAACTTTTAGCTATAGGCAGGAAGCCAGAAGAATTCTCACACAATTCCAAGCTGGCGCAAGCAAGTCGGAAAGGAGGCACATAAACGAGAAACTAGCCGACTCACTATTGGGCGGCAAGCCATACAGTGTTTTGAGATGCATCATGTGATTAGTAGGTGAGCCACTGACGTGGAAAAGCTAGCGTGACTGCTTGATATACAAAAAAGAAAAAGCGAATTCAAGGCACTTAGCACTCGCACCGGCTTTGTGGCACTTGTGCACACAAGGTCGCCCACATGTTTTTTTTTTGTTTTTTTTTGTTGTTTTTTTTTTTCATGGCATCGTGGTGGGTTAGTAGCAACCGTTGGGTGCGAACGCCTTAGACGTACTCCACTCATCCCCAAGCAGTAGTTACAAATACATTTTTTAACATTGCATAACATTGACATTGCAGCAGCCTCGATTGTAAAAAAACGAAATTGCTTTATTTTTAAAGTCAAGTAGGCGTGGTTCTTCAGTCATTCTACCTACTTTTACTTTCTTTTGAAATTTTTTATCACTTTCCTCAAACATTAATCTATTCTGTTGATCTATTCAGAACTTGGAAATATAAATTCAATTTGTTTTTTTTTTTCATCAACTTGAGTCTTCTTGTATAATATTGGATATAATAAATATTAAATTCGCAATCAGTTTTTTTTGTTTTGTTTTTATTTCAGTAACTAGCGATATCGCTTTTGTATCCAAACTGATTCTCACTAGTTATATTTTGTTAATTTTAAGTTTTTTTTTTCTTACAGGAGATGTCATCTACATTCATATTTACAGAAGTGATAAAGTTTCACCGATTGTAACAAGTAGCAACTTTTTGAATTTTGCGTGACATGCTGTTGATGTCTTCCTTGCAGGAGCGAAAGGTACATCATAATCACATTTATCGATTGCACACTATAAATATTTGGAAGAGTAGTATCAAAATTACAGCAATATAGTCCATGTCAGAAGATGAATTTATATTTTCCCTTTTTTTATTCTCTAAAATTACTATTTAAAATCTAATAATTCCTATACTGAATAGAAGTATTTGCCATTCAAAAAGTCTTAATTTCTTTTTAAATTGCAGTTTGGGCTGTTGTTGCTGTTCGGCAACTGATCAAAGACTTTTATGGGCAGCTTAATTCACCCCCTCTTGGGCAAAGTTAGATTTAATCTTGAATAGCGAATATAATTTTTTCTGCTAGTGTTGTTGTTATGCACGTTGTTGTTGAATTCGTTTGGGTTATTAATAACAAGGCTACTGTGAAGCTTCCTAATCTGCAGGATGATGTTCGGTCATTACCAAAAGTTATTCGTTCAAGTACCATTTGCAAATAAGATCGCTGTTATCCATAATGTTCTCAAAATCAAGAAGTTATTCTGATTACTCACTTTTATGCGATGAATAGTTTTCGACTGAGTGATGAATTATCTCCATTAAATGACTTTCTTAACTGATTCTAAAATTGCTTACAGGTTGTTTGAATAATCACTTCGTTGTTGTTAGCAGAGTTAATTGTAAATATACTACATTTTTTGGGCTTAGCACATCATTTGGTGACCGATATAATATATTTGTCACTTACAATTACTGTTGTTATTACATAAATCGATGAGGAAACTTGACAAATTGTGTAATAGCGGGATTCGAATCTGGACCACCTGCTTACCTTCTCCATTCATTAATTCAATTGTCAGTGGCAACTAATTTTGTGTATCATCACACACACTACGTCACACGAATTCGAAACAAAATCTCTAACATTACTGTTTGGAACAAATGGTGAAGTTAAATACATTTCATAATAAGTATCAGGACATGGGAGAGTCTCGAATTAGTGACAGATGGGGAACTGGTCACTATAACAAGATCCCAATTAGAGTGAGAAGTCCTTCAAAGAAAGTTTCAATAATGCCTCTTCCAGCAAGAAAAGCTCTGGAGGACTGAAGTAATAAAAAAACAGAAGAAGTAAGGGAAAGCCCACTATCTTCTGATGGGCGAGACTACAATACTTATTCTGTTGTCGTAGAAAGAGAGATGGAAGATAGAAACTCAAAATAACCCCTGCTGTGCCCTAAGTTTTAAAGTGTCGGATGCCTTCTGATTAAAATCCGGTAAAATGCACGAACAAAATACAACAATAATAAAAAAAAATCTATCGATCATGATAGGTGCCCATAGCAATCCTGCTGAGCCTCTGAGACCTGAGATTAAAAGAAGATCTAAAGACTAGAGTCAGTACAAATGTGCGTTAAGGATCAAAGAAAAGTACCTACTAACAGTAAGTGAGTTGTTATCACACGAATCACAATTCAAAGTCCCCGGAACTTTTTGGTAGCCATGAATCAAAGCTGCCGTAAGAAAAGTGCTTGGAGATCCTGATATTTGGAAGATAAGTGCAGCTGTTGGTGAGTCTACCAAAGACTAGATAGTTTAGGGCTCGTACAGATGCATACAAACATTCGTTTTTCCCTCGTTGTAACTGGGAATGGAACAGAAAAGCAATTAACTAGTATTGGTACTTTGTACCCTCCGTCACGCAGATGATGAGTGCTTTTTATCTGCACAGCAAGACTGTGTATACCCCTAAAAGAATTTATGTCGATGAATGCGCGAGTTAACGGAAGAAAAACCTTGAGAATATATTCTATCATAAATTTTTAGTAAACGAGTGAGGCAGTAACTCTACCCGCATAGTTCCCTCACTTATCGACCTGTGCAAGGAACACTGTGCGTTACACTACAAGAGGACACTGGGCGTGAAGAAGTGAGCGATTTTCCGTGTAGCGGGAGCGAGTCAGGGATCGCTGATAAGCCGCCGGCCAGCTCCAGCGCTCCCCCGGGCATTAGCGCGCCCACATAAAAGTTCCATCGCAAGAGATTGCACTACTTTACAAGTTCGCCGGCGCACTGCTGCCAACCCGCAGACCGCACTACCGCTCTCTGAAATTGTTTTACTGGCGTAAGCTGCGGCAGGGGTTGAGTATCACACCGCAAATGACATAAAATTGCTATAAAGCAGGCCACGAAATACTCTGCTTCACAATTCCTAATAAATAGAACAAAAAGGAAAATGAATGATTGGAGTTTAACGTGCCATCACCATCGTTGCCATTACAGACTTGTCATGCATGCATTTTTAATTTTTTTTTTACATTTTTTGTTTTTTTTATTTGTTTATTTTTGTGTTACTCGGTAGCACAGTGGTAGAGCACCGCATTATGAATCCAAATATCGCGGGTTCTATTTCCCGCCAGGTCCTAGGAATTTTATCTGTGACTTTCCGCTTTCTTCATCTCTGGCAAATTTTCCGATGGGAAAAATATCGAGTAGCACCGTGGTTTGGAACCCACGTTAAACTGTAGGCCCCCTATACTTGTCTGGATAAAGTTCCAAACAGGACCATGCCTAGTAAAGCACTGTGGTGTTCAAACCAATCTTGGGATTGTTGACGGCATTACAGTCTCTTTTTCTTTCTCTTTGATAAGGATTGGAAAAGAAATCATGTGTAACCTTTCAAGGAATCATCCCTAGATGTAATTGGAGCGGTTTATGGGAATGACGGATTATCCTCAAGTCGATGGTCAGGGCGGGTTTGAACCACCGTCACCCGGAATGCAAAGTGTTGCCTTCGCGTTAAGTTCCATAGATATAACGCCATAAGGAAAACTAAAATGGTTAGAGAGTGTGTAGCAGAGGCGATAGATAGAGCGGGAAGGACCAATATAAGAATGGAATCAAAACTTACCAGGGTAACGCCGGTACTAAAGCTAATAACCAAGAAAACATTTAAGTGTCTATTTGGTACAGTAGCACATGTAATGTGCTTATCATATATACGTCCAAGTCCATATAAATTGATGTATCTACTACAGCTTTAGAAAGCATTGCTCATGTAAAACTGAATTTGCCATTTTCTCACATCTTGCGAGCCAAGGGTGAACAGCAACGGCCAGACTGCGTATTCCTTGATTTCCATAAGACATTTATATTTGGTGTGAGGAATAACAGGTTCTTGTACGAAACCCTAAGTTGATAAAGATTGAAAGGAAAAAAAGTTCGAATACATAATTACTAGTGTGCTACTTGTCACGGTCGCGTCAATTAAATATCTAGGCGTAACGCTACACATCGATATGAAATGGAACGAGCATGTAAGAATATTCGCGGGGAAAGCGGATCATCGTCTTCCGTTTACAAGAAGAATTTCGGGACGATGTGATTCATCTGTTGAGGAAACCGAGCATAAACCGCTTTTGTGACCCGGTACTGCCGTGCGAGAGTGGCAGCGCGCTCTAAAGCTTCTTGCTGTGGAGTGCGTGGTAGCTCCCTGTCGGACATTCCAGTCCTCCCGCGGGCATGGGTGTTTCTGTTGTCGTTAGTATAAGTTAGTTTAAGTTGTTTTTAAGTCTAGGGATTTATGACCACTGCAGTTTGGTCGCATAGCTATACAAACGTCTGAACATTTGTATTATCACGGAAATTGAACAACAGCATTCAAACAAAAGTAATAAAACGTTCCGCAAGATGTCAAAAATTAGAATATTTTTATGCTCTTACACAGCAGCTTCTGAGATATAAGGAACCTTCCTTTTGCGATATATCAGAGGTTTGCCTTCAAGGCCGCACGGCAATGGACGTGCGCTCTAAGGCGTCTTGCTATGGAGAACGCAGTTTCTCCCCCTCGGAGGTTCGAGGCCCCTCTCTTGTGTGTGTGTGTGTGTGTGTGTGTGTGTGTGTGTGTGTGTGTGCTCTGTATTTATGATAAGTTAGTTTAAATTGGTTTTAGGTCTAGGGACTGATGAACACTGCAGTTTGGTCCCATAGCTTTTCAAACATTTGAACATTTGGCCCCGTATAGTATTGCTCAAGTGTTGCGCTGTTAGTCTCGTTACTGATAAGTTAGATCAGTGCAGAAATGTCATATGGATGGTTCCAGAATTCAAAAGAGCTGGGGGAAAGATGTTGTTTTCGAGAAACATTGTTGAGGAAATTTAGAGGACATGAATTTGGACTGTAGAACGAATCTATCGCCGGAAACTTACGCGTAATGTCCACAAATATAAAATAGGGCTCATGCAGAGACTTAAAGGCTATAGTTTATCCCTCATTCCTTTTGGAACAGTGAAAAAACTAACTACTCTCCTGACCATTAAAATTGCTACACCACGAAGACGACATGCCACTGCCGCGAAATTTAACCGACAGGAAGAAGATGCTGTGATATCTAAATTATTAGCTTTTCAGAGCATTCACACGAGTTTGGCGTCGGTGGCGACACCTACAACGTGCTGACATGAGGATTTCTCATTCACAAACGGCAGTTGACCGGGGTTGCCTGCTGAAACGTTATTGTGATGCCTCGTCTAAGGAAGTGAAATGCGTACTATCGTGTTTCCGACTTTGATAACGGTCGGATTGCCGGCCGCGGTGGCCGAGGAGACTGAGGCGCTGCAGTCACGGTCTGCACGGCTACTACGGTCGGGGGTTCGAATCCCCCCCTAGGGCATGGATATTTGTGCCGTCTTTAGGATTAGCTAGTTTGTAAATTTAGGAACTGATGACCCCGTGGTTAAGTCCCATAAGCTGTACAAACATTTGAACATTTTGTACATGCCTGCCCTGGCCAGCACATTCTCCAGATCTCTCACCAAATGATAAAGTCTGGTCAATGGTGGTCGAACAACTGGTTCGTCACAATACGCCAATCAGTACTCTTGATTAACTGTGGTATCGTGTTGAAACTGCATGGGCATCTGTACCTGTACACGCCATCCAAGCTCTGTTTGACTCAATGCCCAGGCGTATCGAGGCCGTTATTACGACCAGAGGTGGTTGTTCTGGGTACTGATTTCTCAGGATCTATGCACGCAAATTGCATGAAAATGTAATCACATGTCAATTCTCGTATAATATATCTGTCCCATGAAAACCCGTTTATCACCTGCAATTCTTCTCGGTGTAGCAATTTTAATGGCCAGTAGTATAGTAGTGATAGAGGTATACTCCACAAGGACATTACATAGGATTGCGGACTACGTATGTAGTTACAAATACCGTTACAAAGTTGTGCGCAGTACTTTTGAAACGGTGGACGTAGACTTGCGTAGCTCATGTAGTGCTTGTATGTCACATGTTGCATCCAGCATTCTCAGCCATAGTCACAATAACCTCTGCAACAATCTGTGGCAGAAGTATCCGTCGGCCATTTCCAGGAACAATTTCTTACGTCGAAGCACCGAGTCGCGTTCTTTATTATCGGTGCGAAAAGAGGAGCTTGTCGTATTCCAATTACGTGATCGATCGCAAAGAGCAGAATATTGTTGCTATTGCTTCGCAAAAATAACTTTACGTGTAAGTTCCCTTTCAACTTGTCCAGATTCATTCTGACTTTCGGCGAAGTGTTACGCACGGTGATTGTTCTGTTTCAAGCGGAGCCGCGGTGGAGTAGCCGAGCGGTCTAAAGCGTCTCGCTGCGGAGCGCGCGGTTGCTCGCCGTGGAGGTTCGAGACCTCCCTGGGGCATGGGTGTGTGTGTTGTCCTTAGATTAGTTTACCTAGGTTTAAGTAGTTTGTAAGATCTGGACTGATGACCACGCAGTTTGGTCCGATAGATTTACAAACATTTATTTTCTGTTTCAAGCGTATGTCGTTGCACTAGTGCTGACTAATAATGTCATAAATCTTACTGTGCACGGTGTGTACATAGTTCCTACTAAGTTGGGTACATGTATGGTAAATAGTATTCCGTCTACATTCACACGGTCAGTTAAAGTTTCATATTGGAAATCTCGGTGCCATAAAAAACTTATTGTTGTGCGGGAAGTATGACATTGAAATTACATTGTTAATTGTATTTCGGTGAACGTTTGAACGTGGAGAGCTCTTATCGTGTCTTTTAAGCTAAAGAAAAAACATAAAATATTCGTGCAATCATGTGAAAACCCAAAAGCAAAATCCTGAAATTGTTCCATTAATGGAAACAGGACAATTAATGGTTGTGGTTCAACAAGTTCGGTGCTCTGCTGTGCTGTGAAGAGACACGCAAATAAATTGCAGGGTAAGCCACTGATCAGTGGCGCGCATAATGATTTGTTAATGGAATTACACGAACGCCACGAAGCGGTCCGCCTGTACAGACGGCCAGAGAATGGAAAGTGTGCTACTCATTCACGTGGCATTCACGCTAAATTAGTTGCATCAATCACCAGTTCACTACCTCGTTTGAGTAGAAAGGATCTCAAAATGCAGTACATGCTTTGTATTTATATCATCGTTTTTTAACAGATAGCTATAGAAGATGGAATCTTTGAATCCACACATTAATTATTTTAACCACTCGTTGGTTTGTATATTTGTAATATTTAGACTTTTAGAGACATTTGCTACAAGATGGAGAAATTTGTTTTTAGTTAAACGTTATTCTAACTACAGAGATGGACCAAATAATATGAACACCTAACATAGACTTAATATCTACTTCCTAGTAAGGAGTTACGACATCAGAAGCAATCTTCGAGGAACAGATTAATTTAGTTTCTACACAGTTTTCAGCATAATATTATCCACACTTGTACCAAAATATCCACATATTACCTCAATAATGTTTGAGCTGTAAATATGGTCCTCATTACCTGCTCTCCAATTTCCCATAATGGTTCAATTATGAACTTGAATGTGGCCCGTCTGCAAAGCCAACTGCTTTACTGAAAGAGAATTCAGCCCCACCAGTTGATTTAAAATAACTGAAAATTTATCTAGATTTCAACATCCACTAACTGTGCCTTCATCAGAAATAAAACTAAAACATGAGACGTTTATGTTGTGGCGTCGTCCACGCAAGGAGCCGCGCCAATATCTGAAGAGGCGATACGTCGCACCCAAAGAGCTTACACATCACAGGGTGGCTAACACACGAGCTATGGCGCAATTTCCGGCAACCTGCGTAAACTCAGCCGCAATGTTTTTGGTGGTCAGTAGAATTGAGAGTAGTCTGTTTATCGTATGTTGTTGTTGAGCTTGAAGTGTTGTGTATTGCATTTAGTGTGTATTATCCGTATTGTTTTTGCTGTCGAAAGTATGTTCAACATTTAAATGCACATATCTAAGTGGTAAAACGATAAGTATTTCTTGCAGGATTGCCAATTATTTTGGCTTGTTTGATCTCAGTCTGTCTGTACTTAGACAAAATTCATAATGACAGCTGCACCAAGTGTGAAGCCTCAGACGACCTAAGCAGCAATTCTCTTGTAGTACACACCAGTTAGTGTGTCTCTGAGATATTTCTTCTTCTGTCGCTCCTGTGGTTGATGAAACTCCACCTTCTCTAAAAATATTTTCATTTTGTGTTGATAATACTTGTTCGAGCAAAGCAGTACACAGTATGGAAGCAGTAGTGATAGCCAGAACTTTTTTACTTGTATATGTCTGTGTCCTTTGCAAGAAATCTGTACTTATTTCAGCGTGACAACAATGAAAGTTATTAATGATACGTTATTTAGATGTGGAATGCTTTTGTGGCAACTGACCTAGGAGCATTTTTGTTGCAATATTCTGTTGTCACTTTCGTCTTTGTACTGAAATTTCATGATCCAAACATTACTTTTTTCAGTATGGTAACACGGGAATTTATTAACGACACCTTATTTCGACGTGGAATTCTTTTGTGGCAGATAACCTAAGCGCATTTTTAACTGCAGTATTTTGTTTTCACTTTCGTCTTTGTACTCAACTTTCGTCCACCAAAACTTACAACCAAACCCTGTAACAGCAATTTTACGTTTTTAGACTCAATAGATTTAGTAAACACAAGATAAGTGTATGTTGTTGTTATGGTCTTCAGTCCGGAGACTGGTTTGATGCAGCTCTCCACCCTACTCTATCCTGAGCAAGCCTTTTCATCTCCTCATAAGAATGGCAACCCACATCCACTTGAATCTGCTTACTATACGCGTCTCTTGGTCTCCCTCTGCGGTTTTTACCCCACACACTTCCCTCCAATGCTAAATTTACGATTCCCCGATGTCTAGGAATGTGTCCTACCAAGCGATCCCTTCTTTTAGTCAGGGTATGCCAAAAATTCCTTTTCTCACCAATTCTGTTCAGTACTTCTTCATTAGTTATGCGATCTACCCACCTAATCTTCAGCATTCTTCTGTAGCACCACATTTCAAAAGCCTCTATTCTCTTCCTGTCCGCACTGCTTATCGTCCATGTTTCACTCCCGTACAAGGCAACACTCCACACAAATGCCTTCAGAAAAGACTTCCTTACCCTTAAATTAATATTCGATGTTAGCAAATTTCTCTTTTTCAAAAATGCTTTTCTTCCCATTGCCATTCTGAATTTTATATCCTCTGTACTGCGACCATCGCATGTTATTTTACTACCCAAGTAACAAAACTCATCTACCACCTTCATTGTTTCGTTACCTAATCTAATTCCTTCAGCATCGCCTGATTTTCTAAGACCGCATTCCATTATTTTTGTTTTGCTCTTGTTAATGTTCATTTTATATGCTCTCTTCAACACGCTGTCCATTCCATTCAACTGCTCTTCCAGGTCCTTTGCTGTCTCTGACAGAATTACAATGTCATCAGCAAAACGCAATGTTTTTATTTCTTCCCCCTGAACTTTAATCCCTATTCCAAATTTTTCCTTGCTTTCCTTCACCGCCTTTCCTTCGATGTACAAATTGAATAACATTGGAGAAAGGCTACAACCCTGTCTTACTCCCTCCCCAACTGATGCTTCCCTTTCATGTCCTTCGAGTCTAATAACTGCGGTCTGGCTTTTGTACAAGTTGTAAATAACTCTCCTTTCCCTGTATTTTATCCCTGCTGACTTCAGAATTTGAAAGAGTGTATTCCAGTCGACATTGTCAAATGCTTTTTCCAAATCTACAAAAGCTAAAAATGTAGGTTTGCCTTTTCTTAATCTATCTTCTAAGATAAGACGTAAAGTGAGTATTGCCTCCCGGGTTCCTATGTTTCTCCTGAATCCAAACTGATCTTCCCCGAGATCAGCTTCTACCAGCTTTTCCATTCTCCTGTAGATAATTCGTGTTAAAATTTTGCAACCATGACTTATCAAACTGATGGTTCTGTAATTTTCACACCTGTCTGCGCCTGATTTCTTTGGAATGGGGATTATTACATTTTTCTTAAAGTCTGAGGGCATTTCGCCGGTCTCATACATCCTACACACCAGTTCAAATAGTCTTGTCATGGCTGGCTCTCCCAGATAATTTAGTAGCTCTGAGGGTATGTCATCTACTCCTGGGGCCTTGTTCCGACCTAGGTCTTTCAAGGCTCTGTCAAATTCATCTCTCAGTATAGTATCTCCTATTTCATCTTGATCGACTTCCTCTTCCGTTCCTACAACATCGTCTCTAAGTTCATTTCGTTTGTAGAGCTGCTCTATGTACTCTTTCCACCTTTCAGCTTTCCCTTCTTTGCTGAGAACTGGTTTCCCATCTGAGTTCTTGATATTCGTAGAGCTGTTTTTCTTATCTCCAAATGTTTCTTTTATTTTCCTGTAGGCGGTATCTACTGTCCCCCTTGCTATACATTCTTCTACAGATTTACATTTGGCATCTAGCCACTCCTGCTTAGCCATTTTGCACTTCCTGTCAATCTCATTTTTTAGTCGTCTGTACTCCATTTTGCCTGTTTCATTTACTGAATTTTTATATTTTCTCCTTTCATCAATTAATTGTAGTATTTCCTGTGATATCCATGGATTTTTTGTAGGTCTTGCCTTTCTACCTATTTTGTCCTCCGCTGCCTTCATTATTTCATCTCTCAATGCTACCCATTCCTCTTCTACTGTTTTATTTCCCCCTGTTTCTGTCAATTGTTGCCTAAATCTCCCTCTGAAATTCTCCAGAACTTCACTTTCCTTCAATCTATCTAAGTCCCATCTCCTTATTTTCCTACCTTTCTGCAGTTTTTTCAGCTTCAGCCTACAGTTCATGACTAACAAGTTATGGTCAGAGTCTATATCTGCCCCTGGGTATGTCCTGCAGTTTATAACCTGGCTCCGGTACCTATGTCGTACCATTATAAAATCTATCTGATACCTTCCGGTGTCTCCTGGTCTCTTCCACGTATACAACCTTCTTTTGTGATTCTTAAACCACGTGTTTGTTACGATTAAATTATGTTCCGTGCAAAATTCTACCAGGCGACTTCCTCTTTCATTCCTCCTGCCCAGTCCATATTCACCTATTATTTTTCCTTCTCTTCCTTTTCCTACTACCGAATTCCAGTCTCCCATCACAATTAAGTTTTCCTCTCCCTTAACTTTCTGAATAATTTCCTTTAGCTCCTCATATATTTCTTCGATCTCCTCATCATCGGCAGAGCTAGTTGGCATATAAACCTGTACTACTGTTGTCGGTGTTGGCTTCGTATCTATCTTGACACTAGATTTTATGAAAGTAGTTGTTACAACACATTAACAGCAAATGAAGCTCTGTGGTCATGTTTGTTCGTCATAACAATTACTGTTTACTGTGTGTTTAGCAGCTCGTTTAGAGCGTGTACTTGTATTAAAATCAACACAGATATTTCTGCAGCGGCACTTTCGTTGTTATTGCAAACCTCAGCTAACTGATATACTTCGAAATGAAACTGTAATACTGACCGCAGTTTTAGGAAATTTACTACCGGGCTCGTCTTTTCTCAGCTTCGAAAAAGTCTGACAGAACTTGATGCACATCCGTATTCAATTGGCAATCTTTACTTAAAATGTAAAACTGTAATTAGGTCAAATTACCGAATGGGTATGGCATACCAACTGTCGGCCAATACCCCAAATAACATGGCAGACACTAGTTCAGTTTGCCTCAAACATGGTGGACCTATCGCCAGTCTATGAAATTTAAGCTCGTTGGTCGCACCATAGTACTTCGGCCGCCGGGGGCACGCGCAGTCTCTGTACCTCTCTGCTTGCTTCGCGTGCTGACCAATGGGAAGAAGGAACTCGCCAACATATTCCGGCGCACCACAGCACCAGACACAGTACGGGACTGTTCCACACAGTTCGTCATTTCAATCCAGAAGTTCAGCAGAGGAGAGCCAACAGTCTTAGGACAAGCCGGAACAATTTACTATTGCCTAGTAGACGTATAAATGTTCAAATGTTTGTATAGCTTATGGGACTTAACTACGGGGTCATCAGTCCCTAAACTTACAAACTACTTATGAACTACTTACAACTAAGGACGGCACAAATATCCATGCCCGAGGGGGGATTCGAACCCCCGACCGTAGTGGCCGTGCAGACCGTGACTGGAGCGCCTCAGTCCCCTCGGCCACCGCGGGCGGCGTAGACGTATAAGAAGAATGTGTACCACACAAGCACATCAAAATTAAGTATTTATTAATGTCTTTCATTCATTTCCGTGTCCAGATCAAGTTTTGTTTTTTCAATAGTTAACCACCGTCACGACTCTGTCATTGGCTTGTAGCAGGTCACCGAAACTGCAGGGCTACGGCAATAGTCGGAATTTAAGCAGACGTGCCTCGCCCTGAAGCTCTCCGCTTCACAGAGAGCACCGTCATCGTTAGTCATCAGGCCCCACCTGCGCAGATTAGATTTAGATCTGGGGACACCAGCCCTCTGCCTATTTAGTGTTCTCCAAACTGAATAGGAAAGGTGCCATTTCCTCTTTTGGCGTTATTGGTAGTGCGGTTTGTTCATTCTTCCATTTACAGACTCAATCTTCCTGCGAACCGCCAAGGATCTTTGTTCTTGCGATGAAGCTGTTTCTAGATTTGAGCCTCCGAGCCTGAGTGACGTGCGCATTTAATGGGTGTCGATAATCTTTCTCTTTCTTTGTTCTCTCAGCGTCTGCTGCCACCTGACTTCTTATACTGGGTGGGGCAATTACAGCAAGGAGGTACATATTACCTGTTGGTGTGGGTCTGAGACAGTCTATAACAATGCGAATAGTCTCATTGACACTTACGTCGACCTGTTTAGCGTGCGCAGATGCATCCCATACTGGTGCTGCATATTCTGCTGCTGAGACACATAGAGCAACTGCTGATGTTCTCAGTAC